>JAEOAD010000888.1:0-1200000 GCA_036365145.1 Orientallactaga sibirica
ACTGAAGTGCTATAATCAAAAAAGTGCCTGGAAGCTGAGAAAGTAAGCTATTTATTGAGAAAAATTCACTTCCATGTTTGGTGGGGTTTTTATTTGTTTTGCTTTGGGGGGTAGATATTGAGAAGTGAATTCCTGCCATCCCGTTGTCTGAAGGATGAGTGCTTGTTAAGGCTCCTGGAAAGCAGAAAGATGAGGTGTCTTTGCTGTCAAGAGAACCTTTTCAACACAGAAGCCAGAGAGACAAAAGGAACCTTAACTTACAGAGAATAGTAATTTGGCATATACTAATTAAATTGATTGACTGAATCTTTGTGTTTCTGGCTGGGAATGTGGCTGTGAAAGCTCCTGTCTCGCTGGCCCTCTGCATAGTGTACACACACACACACACACACACACACACACCCTCCACTGTAGAGCCTTTATTGTGGTATTGACTGCCTGGAATACATGTTCCCTGACCATTCCAAATGTAGCTCCTTCTTCCTTCTAATCTGGAATTCACTCTGTAGTCCCAGGCTGGCCTTGAACTCACAGTTATCCTACCTCTGCCTCCTAAGTGCTGGGATTAGGCGTGTTCCACCACACCTAGCTTTCCATCAGATCTAGGTGTATTTGGTAACCCCAAAAATGCCTCCTTGACTTCTCTCTGAGGTATTCCCTTCAGGAAGCTAGCCATTCATATCACCCTGTTGATCTAGGTATTTGTTATCATGTGTAGCCTTATCTTTTTTCTTGCTTATTATCTACATCCTTCACTACATGGAAATCACCTTGACCACCCTTGTAACTCTTGGAGCTCGGAATAAGGGACATGTAGTGTCATTTATCATTCCAAGTACTACAGACACCTGGACCATTAGTGGGTACATAAGATTTGTTGGTTGACTGACTGGGGTAACAGCCCCCCTTACCCTAGAAGGGCCTCACGATAATGAGAGGAAACAAAAAAGAAAATGGACAACATGGCAAGATAGAATGAATTCTGTGCTGAGAGAGCACAGACCAGGAAGAGGGTATCAAAGCTGGATTTGGACAAGAACCTAGAGGTACTAAAATTACTCCAGGGATATAATCATCCAAGCTGAGGTTTGAGGAACCTGAGGCAACTGGCAAAGGGTGGGAATGCTGCAGGTGACAGTGTAGAGCTTGGTGCTTTGTGAAAACAATTGTTGGTAGGGGGAACTGCCCTTCCCTCCCCAGGGTCTTGCTGTGGCATAGCTGAGTACATGCATGTAGGTTACAGTCAGCCTTCGAGGGGCAGTATCCTTTCCCTCTGCTTCCACCTTTCCACTGCTCAGCATTGCTGGTGTTTTTCTTCTTGCAGTTGAAGGAAAGGCTAGCGTTTTTGAAAAGAGAATATAGCAAGACACTGGCCCGCCTTCAGGTAAGTGAATCATATTCCATTGAATTGAAGGGTTGCGTAAACAAAATAAAATGTTTTGTTGCTGTTTGGTGTGGTTTTTGTTTGTTTTTTTGGTGTTTGTGTACTTGATTATGTGGATCGTATGTGAGTGTGGCACTCATGTCAGAGGTCAAAAGACAGCTTTCCAGGATCAGCCTTCCTTTCTGTCATTTGAGACCTGGTTTCTCATTCTTGTTTACCACTGCATTTACCAGGCTAGGTGGTCCTAGAGCTTCCAGGAAGTTCTGTCTCCACCTCCCATTGTTTGTGTGATGGAATTACAAAAGCCCACTAAGACTTGTGGCTTTTTACATGGGTTCTGGACTTCCAAACTCACTGACTCAGTTTTTGGGGTTTTTTGTTTGTTTGGTTTTTGGTTTTTCCAAGGTAGGGTCTCCCTCTAGCCTAGGCTGACCTGGTATTTACTATGTAGCCTCAGGGTGGCCTTGAATTCACACCAATCTTCCTATCTCTGCCTCCTGAGGGCTGGAATTAAATGCATGCACCACCAGGCCCAGCTAGATATTCAGTTTTCACAGCAAGCACATTATTCACTGACCTATCTTGCCAGCCAGTCCCCTGGATTGGATTTTGGGTATAGGACCTCGCTATTTCGCCCAGGCCAGACTTAAACTAATAATTCTTCTGCCTCAGCCTCTCTAGGCCAGGATTGCAGAAGTGTGCCACTACACATGGTTGAAAACAAATTTATGAAAAGACTGGAGAGATGGCTTAGCAGTTAAAGTGCTTGCCTGCAAAGCCTAAGGACACAGGTTTGATTCCCCAGTAAGCCAAATACACATGGTGGCACACACTTATGGAGTTCCTTCGCAGCAGCCTAGAGGCCCTAATGGGCCATTCTCTTACCGCCCCCCCCCCCAGTAAATAAGTTTGTTTAGCCAGGCTTGGTGGCACATGCCTTTAATCCAGCACTCAGGAAGCAGAGGTAGGAGGATCACCATGAGTGCAAGACCACACTGAGACTACATGGTGAATTCCAGTCAGCCTGGGCTACAGTGAGACCCTACCTTGAAAAACCAAAAAAAGGGGGCTGGAGGGATGGCTTAGCAGTTAAGGCATTTGCCTGCAAAGCCAAAGGACCCAGATACGATTCCCCAGGATCCACGTAAGCCAGATGCACAAGGTGGTACATGTGTCTGGAGTTCATTTGCAGTGGCTGGAGGCCCTGGCATGCCCATTCTATCTGTCTTTCTCTCTCTGACTCTCTCAAATAAATAAATAAAACTTTTTAAAAAAATAAGAAAAAAAACCTAAAAACCAATAAAGAAATAAATAAATTTAAGTTTAAAAAAAAAAACATTTATTTGAAAAAAAAAAATTATGAGCCTGAAGCTGGGTGTGGTGGTGCACGCCTTTAATCCCAGCACTCGCTTTTATTCCCTGCACTCTGGAGGCAGAGGTAGGAGGATCACTGTGAGTTTGAGGCCACCCTGAGAGAACATAGTGAATTCCAGGTCAGCCTGAGCTAGAGTGAGACCCTACCTCAAAAAAAACAGTTATGAGCCTGGTGTGGTGGCACATGCCTTTAACCCCAGCACTTGGGAGGCAGATGTAGGAGGATCGCTGACGGTTTGAGGCCACCCTGAGATTACATAGTGAATTCAGGTCAGCCTGGACTAGAGTGAGACCCTGCCTCTGAAAAAGAAAAAAGAACCAGGTGTGGTGGCGCATGCCATGAGTTCGAGGCCACCCTGAGACTACAGAGTGAATTCCAGGTTAACCTGAGCTAGAGTGAGACCCTACCTCAAAAAACCAAAAAGAAAAGAAAAAAAAATTATGATCGGGATGTGGTGGTACACAACTTCAATTGCAGCACTTAGAAGGCAGAATTGTGAGTTCAAAGCCATCCTGAGACTACATAGTGAATTCCAGGTCAGCCTGGGATAGAGTGAGGCCCTACAAAAAAAAAAAAATTTTTTTTTTGGAAGTTTTTAAAGCTTTAAAGAAAATATTTCTTCAGCTGCTTTTGTTTTCTCTAGCGTGCCCAAAGAGCCGAGAAGGTTAAGACTTCTAAGAAAACAGTTGAACAAGATTGTTTTCTCCAGCAGGAAAGCTCACAACAGGTGAACCACTCAGGTACATCCAGCCTATTCATTGTGCTTGCTGTGTCTGTATTTGTGTCATGGTGCACATAAGTTGACCAGAGGACAACTTTGGGGTCAATCCTCACCTCTTCTGAGGCAAGGTTTCTTACTCAGGTTCTAGCTCTGCCATTCTTTGCTGTGCTCACCATGAATTTTGAGGAGATTCTCCCGCCTCCACCTCTCATCGCTGCCAGTGTCAGTGTGCTGGGATTACAGAAACCTACTAGGGATGGCTTCCAGCTTTTTATCTGGAGCCTAGGGAATCAAACTTGGGTACTCTAGTTTTATGCTCTGAACCATGGCCCCAACTCCACAATAGGCTTTTAAAAAAATTACTTATTTATTTGAGAGAGTGCACCAGGGAGGTACATCAGGGCCTCCAGTTGCTGCTAATGAACTCCAGACACATGTGCCACCTTGTGCATCTGCCTTACATGGGTCCCAGGGAATCAAACCTGGGTCCTTTGGCTTTGTGGGTAAGTGCCTTAACCACTCAGCCATCTCTCCAGCCCCACAATAGGCCTTTTTTCTTTATTCTTTTTATTTTATTAATTAATTAATTAACTTGAGAAAGAGAGAGAGAGAAGCAGACAGAGAGAGAATGGGCACGCCAGGGCCTCCAGCCACTGCAAGTGAACTCCAGATGCATGTGCCCCCTTGTGCATGTGGCTTGCATGGGTCCTGGAGAGTCGAACCTGGATACTTTGACTTTGCAGGCAAACGCCTTAACTGCTAAGCCATCTCTCCAGCCCTTTTTTGTTTGTTTTTTTCAGGTGGGGGTCTCACTCTAGGCTAAGCTGGAGTTCACTATGTAGTTTCAGGGTGTCCTGGAACTCAGGGTGATCCTCCTACCTCTGCTTCCTGAGTGCTGGGATTAAAGGCATGCGCCACCATGCCCAGCTGGATTATTTATTTATTTGAGAGAAAGAATGGGCACCAGGGCCTCTAGGCCCTGCAAATGAACTCCAGACTCATGCCCCCTTGTACATTTGGCTATATGTGGATACTGGGGGATTGAACCTGGGTCATTTGGCTTTACAGGCAAGCTTCTCAACCATTAAGCCATCTCTCCAGCCCTCAGTACTGTTTTGAATGATGCATATATGTCTACATATATATTTCTTTAAAGATTTTATTTTTATTTGTTTATTAGAGTCAGAGAATGGGCACGTCAGAGCCTCCAGCCACTGCATACAAACTCCAGACACGCCCCCTTGTGCACCTGGCTTACGTGGGACCTGGAGAATCAAATGTGGGTCCTTAGACTTCGCAGGCATGTGTCTTAACCACTAAGCCATCTCTCCAGTCCCACATATGTATTTCTGTGTGTGCATATATTTTTGATTTTTTTTGTTTGTTTATTTTGTTTTTCAAGCTAGCGTCTTACTCTAGCCCAGGCTGACCTGGAACTCACTATGTACTCTCAGGGTGGCCTCAAACTCACAGCGATCTTAATAACTCTGCCTCCCAAGTGCTGGGATTAAAAGCATGTGTCACCATGACCAGCTATTTTTGATTTTTTTTTTGTTTAGTTTTATTTATTTATTTTAGAGTGACAAAAAGAGGAGAATGGGCACACCAGGGCCTCCTGTCACTGCAAACAAAGGCCATATGCATGCACCACCTTGTGCATCTGGCTTACATGGGTCCTAGGGAATCAAGCTTCAAACCAGGGTCCTTAGGCTTCACAGGCAAGTGCTTAACCACTAAGCCATCTCTCCGGCCCCTGTTTTTTATTTTTTAAAGGACTTACCTAGTTGTGGACTTAACTAATGTTAATACTTTTTAATTTAACATAATTAATATGTTAATACTTTTTAATTTTTACTAATTTTTTGTTTTATATTTGTGAAGAGAGAGAAAGAAAGAGAACGGGCATGCCAGGACCTCCTGCCACTGCAAACACACTCCAGATACATGAACCATTTTGTGCATTTTGCTTTACATGAGCACTGAGGATTTGATCTGGGTCAAATCTAGGCCCTGCAAATGAACTCCAGACTCATGCCCCCTTGTACATTTGGCTATATGTGGATACTGGGGGATTGAACCTGGGTCATTTGGCTTTACAGGCAAGCTCCTCAACCATTAAGCCATCTCTCCAGCCCTCAGTACTGTTTTGAATGATGCATATATGTCTACATATATATTTCTTTAAAGATTTTATTTTTATTTGTTTATTAGAGTCAGAGAATGGGCACGTCAGAGCCTCCAGCCACTGCATACAAACTCCAGACACGCCCCTTGTGCACCTGGCTTACGTGGGACCTGGAGAATCGAACGTGGGTCCTTAGACTTCGCAGGCATGTGTCTTAACCACTAAGCCATCTCTCCAGTCCCACATATGTATTTCTGTGTGTGCATATATTTTTGATTTTTTTGTTTGTTTATTTTGTTTTTCAAGCTAGCGTCTTACTCTAGCCCAGGCTGACCTGGAACTCACTATGTACTCTCAGGGTGGCCTCAAACTCACAGCTGATCTTAATACCTCTGCCTCCCAAGTGCTGGGATTAAAAGCATGTGTCACCATGACCAGCTATTTTTGATTTTTTTTTTTTTAGTTTTTTTATTTATTTATTTTAGAGTGACAAAGAAAGGAGAATGGGCACACCAGGGCCTCCTGTCACTGCAAACGAAGGCCATATGCATGCACCACCTTGTGCATCTGGCTTACATGGGTCCTAGGGAATCAAGCTTCAAACCAGGGTCCTTAGGCTTCACAGGCAAGTGCTTAACCACTAAGCCATCTCTCCAGCCCCTGTTTTTTATTTTTTAAAGGACTTACCTAGTTGTGGACTTAACTAATGTTAATACTTTTTAATTTAACATAATTAATATGTTAATACTTTTTAATTTTTACTAATTTTTTGTTTTATATTTGTGAAGAGAGAGAAAGAAAGAGAACGGGCATGCCAGGACCTCCTGCCACTGCAAACACACTCCAGATACATGAACCATTTTGTGCATTTTGCTTTACATGAGCACTGAGGATTTGATCTGGGTCAAACCTGAGCTGACAGGCTCTGCAAGCAAGCACCTTGAACTGCTGAGCCATATATCCATCCTCCTTTATCTGGTTTCAATTAGATTTGTCTTTCTGTTGTTGAACTCTGAGGGTTCTCCTAAGTTCTAGATTATCAGTTATGTAACTTATTAATAGTTTTTTCCATCCTATGAGATAAACCCATAGGTGTCAGTTGGATTTTCTACTTATTGCTTGTTTTCCTTCTCATCTTTTTGTTGTTGTTGTTGTTGTTGTTTGGTTGTTTGTTTTGTTTTTCGAGGTGGGGTTTCACTCTAGTCCAGGCTGACCTGGAATTCACTATGTAGTCTCAGGGGAGCCTTGAACTCATGGTGATCCTCCTACCTCTGCCTCCCGAGTGCTGGGATTAAAGGCGTGCGCCACCACGCCCGGCTCTTCTCATCTTTTTTAGATGTTAAATTTAATATTTAAACATCACTGTAGCCCTTGCTGACCTTGAGCTCACAGTGATCTTCTACCTCAGCCTCCTAAGTGAGGCTCCATGCCCAGTTGAAGACGGTGATGATGATCCCTATTACTCTTTGCTGTGGTGTGTGTAGAGGTAGCGTATGCCCTTACATGTGCCCTTTTTGGACTCCACATGGTAGCCGTGTGGCAAGATACACTGTACAGGAGAATGTTGCATGTTGCTCTTTCACCCATTCTGTTTTTTCCTCCCTCTTTCTACATTATATATATGTGTGTATGTATGTATGTGTGTGTGTGTGTGTGTGTGTGTGTGTGTATGTATACACACACATATATAAATATGTATTTATTTGAGAGGGAGAGAAAGAGAGAATGGGCATGCCAGGACCTCCAGCCACTGCAAAAGAACTCCAGGTGCATGTGCCACCTTGTGCATCTGGCTTATGTAGGTCCTAGGGAATTGAACCTGGGTTCTTGGCTTTGATGACAAGTGCCTTAACCACTAAACCATCTCTCTAGTCCACCCATTTTCTTGAGCCAGAGTCTCTTGACATCTTTTTTTTCCAGGAGCTCCAGTGATTCCTGTGTCTATGCTTCCCTGTAGGACTGGTGTGACAGGTACATGTCCATGCCCAATTGTTTATATGGCTTCTTGAGTAGACCTCAGGCACTCATGCTTGCACAAGAAGCACATACCTGCTGAGCTATTTCTCCAGCTCCAAGATGCTGTTTTGAAAGATGCATCCAGGGCTAAAGAGATGGCTTAGTGGTTAAGGCACTTGCTTGTAAAGCCAAAGGACCCAGGTTCAGTTCCCCAGGACCCATGTAAGCTGGATGCACAAGGTGGCACATGCATCTAGAGTTCATTTGCAGCTGCTGGAGGTCCTGGTGTGCCCTTTCTCTCTCATAAATAAATAAACAAAGAAACAAACAAATAAAATTTATAAAATAAAGATGCATCTAGATGTGCACAAACAAAAACATGAGATTAAAATATTCTAAGGACTGGATAGATGGCTCAGTGATTAAGGTGCATACCTGCAAAGCATAACAGCTCAGGTTTGATTCCCCAGTGCCCACATAAAGCTAGATGCACAGGGTGGCACATGCATCTGGAGTTTGTTTGCAGTGATTGGAGGCCCTGACATACCATTCTTTCACCCTCTCTCCCTTTCTCTTTCTCTCTCCTCTCTATGTCTCTCTATGCTTACAAATAAATAAATAATTTTTTTTTGTTTTTCAAGGTAGGGTTTCACTCTAGCCCAAGGTGATCTGGAATTCACTAGGTAGTCTCAGGTTGGCCTTGAACTCACAGTGATCCTCCTACCTCTGCCTCCCAAGTACTGGGATTAAAGGCATGCATACCCAGCATAAAAATATTTCTAAAAATTTCTAAAAATCAAGTTAGGGGCTGGAGAAATGACTTAGTGGTTAAGTGCATGCCTGCAAAGCCTAAGGACCCATGTAAGCCAGATGCACATGCTGGTGCATGCATCTGGAGTTCATTTGCAGTGGCTAGAGATCCTGGCATGCCCATTCTCACTTTCTCTCCCTCTCTGACTCAAATAAATAAATAAATAAATAAATAAATAAATAAATAAATAAATAAATTTTTAAATCAAGTTAAAAAAAAAAAAGGCTGGAGAGATGGATTAGCAGGTAAGGGGCTTGCCTGCAAAGCCTAAGAACCCAGGTTCAACTCCCAAAACCCAAGTAAGCCAGATGTACAAGGTGATATATGCGCACAAGGTGGCACACATGTCTGGAGTTTGTAGTGGCTGGAGGCCCTAGCACACCATTCTCTTTCTCTCTCTCTCATAAAAGAATAAAACTAAGGTTATTTATCAGTATAAAGTTGTAGCAATGCATATTTTTACTATTTTATTTATTTGAAAGAGACAGAGTATGGGCACACCAGGGCCTTTTGCCATCTCCCCTGCCTTATTTTTATTTATTTATTTATGTTATTTTTGGTTTTTCGAGGTAGGGTCTCACTCTAGCTCAGGCTGACCTGGAATTCACTGTGTAGTCTCAGGGTGGCTTCAAATTCACGACAATCCTCCTACCTCTGCCTCCTGAGTGTTGGGATTAAAGGCATGCACGACCACACCTGGCTCTATTTATTTATTTATTTATTTTTTTGAGGCAATCCCAGTGAACTGGCTTTTTTTTTCTTCTGCAAGAGTGAAAGGTGGGGAGAGAGTTGGCACACTAGGGCCTCCATCCACTATAATCAAACTCCAGATGCATGCACCCCCTTGTGCGCATGTGCAACCTTGCGTGCTTGAGTCACTATACATGTACGTGGGACCTGGAGAGTCAAACATGAGTCCTTAGGCTTTGCAGGCAAGTCCCTTAATGACTAAACTATCTCTCCAGCCCTCCCTAGCCATTTTTTGAAGAAAAAAAGTTATGGAGAAGTTTAAGAAAATGTTATTCTCTGGGTGTGGTGGCATACATCTTTAATCCCAGCACTTGGCAGACCAAGGTAGGAGGATTGCCATGAGATCGAGGCCACCCTGAGACAAAGTCAATTCCAGGTCAACCTGGCTCAGAGTGACACCCTACCTGGAAAAACCAAAAGAAGGAAGTTAATGGTATTAGAATTACTTAAGCATTAGCTGTGAAGGTTGCTCAGTTATTAAAGGCTCTTGGTTGCAGTGCCTGCTGGTTTGGGTTCAGTTTCCCAATACTTACACAAAAAGTAGCTCATGCATCTGAAGTTCATTAGCAGCAGCAAGAGGCCCTAGTGGGCCCATACACATACACACACACATTGCATGCAAATAAAATAATGACTTAAATAGAAATGGCAGGGAGGCAGAGGTAGGAGGATCACAGTGAGTTGAAGGCCATCCTGAGACTACATAGTAAATTCCAGGTCAGTCTGGGCTAGAGTGAAACCCTACCTTGAAAAGCCCCCCCAAAAAAGAAAGAAAAAATATAAATAAAAATATAAATGCAGAGACTGGAGAGATGGTTTAGCGGTTAAGGTGTTTACTTGTGAAGCCTAAGGACCCAGGTTCGATTCCCCAGGTCTCACTTAAGCCAAATGGACAAGATGGTGCATATGTCTGGAGTTTGTATGCAGCAGTGGCTAGAGGCCCTGGGTGACCCACGCTTCTTTCTGAAATAAATATTTAAAAAAATACCTGGGCTGGGGCTGGAGAGATGGCTTAGCAGTTAAGGTGCCTGCCTGCTAAGCCTAAGAATACTGGTTCCAGTGTCCAGCGGTTCCAATCTCCAGGTCCCACGTTTAGCCAGATGCAAAGTGAGGCAAGGGCTCAATGCTGCACTTGGCACTGGGGGGCCATCTGGATTTCGTTCACAGCAGCAGAGAGACTGCTGGCGCGCCCATCTCTATCTCCCTCTCCCTCTTTGTCTATCTCTCTCTGTCTCTCTCTCCAAAAATAAAAAAATAAAAAATTTTAATAAAAAAAAAATACCTGGGCTGGAGAGATGGCTTAGCAGTTTTGCATTTACCTGCAAAGCCAAAGGATCCTGGTTCGATTCTCCAGGACCCACATAAGCCAAACATACAAGGGGGCACATGAATCTGGAGTTCATTTGCAGTGGCTGGAGGCCCTGGCGTGCCCGTTTTCTTTCTCTTTCTCTCTCTCTCTTTTTCAAATAAATAAAATATATTTTTAAAAATTATTCATCCAGGTGTGGTGGTGCACGCCTTTAATCCCAGCACTTGGGAGGCAGAGGTAGAAGGATTGCCGTGAGTTCGAGGCCACCCTGAGACTACATAGTGAATTCCAGGTCAGCTTGAGCTAGAGTGAGACCCTACCTCGAAAAACCAAAAAAAAAAAAAAAAAAAAAATTATTCAAACCAGGCGTGGTGGTGCACACCTTTAATCCCAGCACTTGGGAAGCAGAGGTAGGAGGATCACCATGAGTTTGAGGCCATCCTGAGACTACACAATGAATTCCAGGTCAGCCTGAGCTAGAGTGAAACCCTACCTTGAAAAACAAAACAAAAAAAAAATTATTCAAGGAAAAAAAACTGTATTTTTTTTTTAAAGCTGTTAGAAGCCAGGTGTGGTGGCACACACCTTTAATCCCAGCACTCAGAGGCAGATGTAGGAGGATCGCCATGAGTTCGAGGCCACCCTGAGACTACATAGTGAATTCCAGGTCAGCCTGATCTAGAGTGAAACCCTACCTTGAAAAGCCAAAAAAAAAAAGAAAGAAAAAGAAAAAACAGCTGTTAGATAAAGGAAAATAGTTATGTAATTTGGGTGTTGCCAAAGTGTATGCACACACGTTTTTCTTCTCTCTTCTCAGAAGCTATAAACGAACAATCTCCTTGTGGCAGATTACAAATCAACGATCTTGTTGAGGAAACTGGAGAAAACTCATCTGTGATCATTGATGTTGACCCAGAGTCCTTGAGCCCTAAGGATGGCCGAGAAGGACCATTTACACCAAGAACAGGTACTATCCAAGAACCTCTTCTGTATCAGGGCAGTGGCCCTGGTGGAGAGAAAAGGCAGAGTGAGCAGCCATGGAGAACAAAGAAAATGTGCATTTCACAGGAGAAAGAGTGTTTGCTTGGCTCCCAGTCTCTCTCACTCTCTGGTGAACAACTAAAGAAACAGGAAGTAGTCAATGGCAAAAGTTCTACGTTCTCGGTAACTGAAATAACTCACCTTTTAAATCTTCAGACTAAAGGGCCAGACCCCCCAGAACTAGTTACAAGACCTACTGAAGAAGGGGCAATAATTTCCCCAGCTGCCAGATCAGAAAGGGCTGTTGATCTACTCTCTGGAGGAAGTCATGTCTGCAGGGACACTGCAGTTCCTTTACCTGCCAGCAGTACTAGTCAGCACCTTGACCTGACACTTCCTAACGTGAGCCCTGCTTCAGCCATACACCTGGAAACACAAGGCAGTATTGACAAGCCAGGAGGAAATAAAGCTGTGAGTGCCACTGGTCAGCTGCCCGGAAGCCCTCACTTAGATGACCTGTGTTCTTTGAATAAGTGCACTTACAGCTGCTTAGCAGTAACTATAAACCAAGGCTTAGAACCAGATCACATAGGGAAATCCTTAAAATGTGACAGCACTCTTGACAACAAAGGTGAAAATCTTCAGAAAACTGAGGTTCTAAGTCAGTCTAAGGGTTTTAGTCAAGAAACCCTCTCTCCTACAGAAAATCAGATACATTCTTGCACAGTGCTCGAAGGCCTTTTGTTTCCTGCAGAATACTATGTTAGAACAACACGTCGTATGTCAGATTGTCAGAGAAAAATAGCCCTTGAAGCTGTAATTCAAAGTCATTTGGGTGTCAAGAAGAAAGGGCTTAAAAATAAGGGAGCAACTAAAATTTTAAACCTTTCCAGTGAAGAAACTGACCATGGGGAAACTAGCATGTTGGACTCACACACAGGACAAGCAGGTTCAAGGAGTCTTCAGCAACCTTTCTCCTCAGCTAAAGGCTCTTCCACAGAGCCCACTGGAGACAGCTGCTCTAGGAAAGCTTCTCTGCAGCCATCTGGTAAGAGACTCCGAGGAAAAAGGAGACCGGCATGCACCTCGACACTGGGTCATCGTGAGCTCCTTTTCCCAACTCCCAGCACATTGGGCATTACCAGATCCAAGGCCAGATTCACCTCTCATATGCATCAGAATGGAAGAGCAGTTATCCATGGTAAGAGTTGGAGTTAAAACAGGTTGTGCTTGGTGACAGTCGCAGTGGCAGCCACTAATTACTGTACCTATGTAACTACTGTACAGGTCCTAAGTCATTGACTCAGCAGCAGCCTTACATGAGGTAAAATCTTTCTTTCACACGAGGACAGTAAGGCAGAGGGATGCTAAACTGACTTTAATATTCTTAAAATGGCAGAGCCAGGACTGAAAGTTGGCAATATGACCATAGTTCACGAATGTGGTTGCAAAGGAAACACTGGCTGCTGACCACCAAAACCAGTATCTGCTCAGGTGCAGCAATTGTCACCCATGGGAAGAATGTTTAATACAGGAGGTGTTCTGAAGTAAAGTGAGATGGTGAGCTCTGTAAGCTGTGGGGGGACAAGGTTTTGGAAACTAGCAAGTAATGCTATAACTTAAAAAAAAAAAAAAAAAAAACAACTTAGCTGGGCGTGGTGGCTCACGCCTTTAGTCCCAGCACTTGGGAGGCAGAGGTAGGAGGATCTCCATGAGTTCAGGGCTACCCTGAGAATACAGAGTAAATTCCAGGTCATCTTGGGCTAGAGGGAGACCCTACCTTGAAAAACAACAAAAATAAGAAAAAAGTATTGCCGGGCGTGGTAACGCACGCCTTTAATCCCAGCAATCAGGAAGCAGAGGTAGGAGGATCGCTATGAGTTCGAGGCCTGAGACTACAAAGTTAATTACAGGTCAGCCTAGGCCAGAGTGGTGAGACCCTACCTCGAAAAACAAAAAAAAAAAAAAAAAAAAAAAAAAAAAAAAGAAAAGAAAAAAAAAGTATTTGAGAGAAAGAGTATGGGCACACCATACCCTCTGCTCTTGCAGATAAATTCAAAGAATGTGCCACTTTGTGCATCTAGCTGTATGTGGGTACTGAGGAATCAAACCCAGGCTTCCAAGCAAGTGCCTTTAACCACTGAGTCATCTCTAGCCCAACCTAAACTTTTAACTCATTTTTCTCAGGAGTAAATTATACTTAATAAGCTGAGCACAAAAATTGAATGATGGATGTAAGAGCCAAAGGAAGGGTAGGACTCCTTACAGTGTGCTCCTCCAGACACAAAATGGCCTGAATATCCATGACCTCACAGTGCCTGACACTACCTACACAAGACCATCATAATAGGAGGAAAAGATCATGACATCAAAATAAAGGAGACTGATTGAGAGGGGGGGGGTTATGATGGAGAGTAGAGTTTCAAAGGGGAAAGTGGGGGGAGGGAGGGAAGTACCATGGGATATTGTCTACAATTAAAGAAGTTGTCAATAGAAAAAAAAAAAAAGTTGAATGTTGGGCGGGGTGTGGTGGTACACACCTTTAATCCCAGCATTCGGGATTCAGAAATAGGAGGCTTATCTTGAGCTGGAGGCCACCCTGAGACTACATAGTGAGTTCCAGGTCAGCCTGGGCTAAAGTGAGACCTTACCTCTAAGAAAAAAACAAAGCTGTGCGTGGTGAACACGCCTTTAATCCCAGCCCTCAGGAGGCAGTGGTAGGAGGATCTCCATGAGTTCAAGGCCACCCTGAGACTACATAGTGAATTCCAGGTCAGCCTGAACTAGCGTGATACCCTACCTTGAAAAACCAAAAAGAAAATAAATAAATAACTTTTGTACAGAAATTGGCAGCAGACTGCTCTTTGTTGAATATTGTACTTGGTCCATAAGCTGTGATTCATTAATTTATAGTTGTAAACTTAGCTATTTTACTATTTTTTAGGTCAATAATAGAAAGATTTTTTTTTTTTTTTTTTTTTTTTTTTGGTTTTTAGAGATAGGGTCTCACTCTAGCTCAGGCTGACCTGGAATTCACCATGGAGTCTCAGGGTGGCCTCGAACCCACGGCAATCCTCCTACCTCTGCCTCCCTAGTGCTGGGATTAAAGGCATGCGCCACCACACCCAGCTTCAAAGATTTCTTTAAAAAAAAAAAAAAAAAAAAAAAGTATGCACTCTCTGTTGTAATGTTGCATGCCTTTAATCCCAGCACTTGGGAGACAGAGGTAGGAGGATCACCTTTACTGAGACTACCCTGAGACTACATAGTGAATTCCAGGTCAGCCTGAACTAGAGTGAAACCCTACCTCTGAAAACCAAAAATAAATAAATAAATAAAGTATGCACTCAATAATAATCTAGAAACCTTTTGTTAGCATTTTGTTACTGTTTTAAAAATTTAAAACTTTTTTGACAACTTCCATAAATAAAACAACATGCCATGATCTTAATACCCCCACCATTCCCTTTTCCTCCTCCCAAATCCCCCTTCACTAAATCCCTTCTTTTCAACTAGTCTCTCTTCTATGTTGATGTCATTATTTTTCCCTTGTATTATGCTGGTCTTGTATAGTAGCATCAGCCACTGTGAGGTCATGAATATCAAGGCTACTGTGTGTCTGGAAGACAGTATTACAAGCACTTCTTTGGCTCTTACATTCTTTTTTGTTGTTGGTTGGTTGGTTTTGCTTTTTTAAAAAAATGGATATTTATTTATTATTTGAGAGAGAGAAAGAGGCAGAGAGAGAGAATGGGCATTCCAGGGCCTCCAGCCACTGCAAACGAATTCCAGACGCATGTGTCCCCTTGTAGCTTACGTGGGTCCTGGAGAATCAAACCGGGATCCTTTGGCTTTGCAGGCAAATGCCTTAACTGCTGTCCAGCCCCTGTTTTTTTGCCTTTTTTTTTTTTTAAAAAAAAAAAAACCTTTTCTTAGCCGGGCATGGTGGCACATGCCTTTAAGGTAGGAGGATCCCTATGAGTTCAAGGCCACCTTGAGACTACATAGTGAATTCCAGATCAGCCTGGGCTAGAGTGAGACCCTACCTCGAAAAACCACATACACACAAAGAAAACTTTTTCTCTTTCTTTTTTCTTTTCTTTCTTTCTTTCTTTCTTTCTTTCTTTCTTTCTTTCTTTCTTTCTTTCTTTCTTTCTTTCTTTCTTAGAGGCGGAGAAAGAGAGAGTGAGTGAGTGAGAATGGGTGTGCCAGGGCCTCTAGCCACTGCAAACAAACTCCAGACACATGTACCACCATGTGCATCTGGCTTATGTGGGACGTGGAGAATTGAACCCTGGTGCTTAGGCTTCACAGGCTTGTGCCTTAACCATTAGGCCATCTCTCCAGCCCTGTTTTTCCTTTTTTTTTTTTTTTTTTTTTTTTTTTTTTTTTTTTTTTTGAGGTAGAGTCTCAGTCATCTAGACTGCCTGAATTCACTATGTAGTCTCAGGGTGGCCTTGAACTCAAGGTGATCCTCCTACTTCTGCCTCCTGAGTGCTGGGATTAAAGGTGTATGCCACCACACCCAGCTTTCCTGTTTTTGCTTTTTCAGGTAGGGTTTTACTGTAGTCCAGGCTGACCTGGAATTCACTATGTCTCAGGGTGGCCTCAAACTCCAGGTGATCCTCCTACCTCTGCCTCCTGAGTGCTGGGATGCCACACAATTCTTTCTGCCACCTCTTCAACAATGGTCTCTGAGCCTTGGAGGCTGTCTAGAGATGTTTCATTTAATGCTGAAAATTCCACTGTCACTTCTCAGTACATTGATGAATTTTGAGTCACCCCAGTGGTCACCAGCATCTAAAAAGAGAAGCTCCTATAACCAAAAGTGAGAGTAACATTAATTTATTTTTTTATTTATTTAAAAGAGAGCTAGAAAGAAGCAGATAGAGAGAATGGGCGTGCCATTACCTTCAGCCACTGTAAAGGAACTCCAGATGCATGCACCACCTTTTGCATCTGGCTTACGTGGGTCCTGGGGAATTGAACCTGGGTCTTTTGGCTTCACAGGCAAATGCCTTAACCACTAAGCCATCTCTCCAGCCTGAAAGTAACATTAATATATGGGCATAAACACAAGTATTTAGAGGGCAGTTTGGTAGCTTAATATGTCCATTTAGCCAGACAACAGTAGTAGTTTCCCCCCTAGGGCTTATGACTTCTCCAGCCATAGGCTTTTTTTTAGATTTTTCAGTACCAGGCAGGAATTTCCTCCAGTGGAGTGGATCTCAAGACCAATCAGTAAGCAGTTGGTTTCCCCCATAACAGACATGCCACCATTGCACCAGTTGGCACATTTGGCATGACTGGCCAGCTGTAAAGCTTGCAGAGTCCACTGCTGTTTAACACCATTGATGACTTCTCTCCCCCAGAAGGCTGCATGCTGCGTAGTTCTTTCCAGCATCCTGAGAGCTAGTCAACAGGGAGGAGGCTTCCAGCTTCAGTTCCAGCTTGATTTCTAGGTGACCTGCAGCCTACGCATATGGTGTCTTCAGCAATAGGGTTACACCATCTAGTTCTGGTGGGCAACCAAGAGCCTTCGCAATAGGTAATGGTTTGGGGGCATTAGGGGTCTCTAGCCAATAACTCGCTAAAGGGTATCCCACCTCTGCCACTGAAATTTTTCTCATAACAGTTGTGTTTCTAGGTACATTACCCACCTCCACAAGATACTTCTGCCAAACTCTCTTTTTTTAGCATGTATTATTAGCAAGTGAAAAAGTAGGTTTCCATATGGCTTATTTATAACATCTTAATTTTTAAAAATATATATGAGAGAGAGAAGGAAGGAGAGGAGTATGGGTACACCAGGGCCTCCTGTTGCTGCAATGAACTCCAGGTGCATGCACAACTTTGTTCATCTGGGTTTATGTGGGTACTGGGGAATTGAACTTGGGCTGTTAGGCTTTGCAAGCATTTTTTTTTTTTTTTTTCAAGGTAGGGTCTCACTCTGGCCCAGGCTGACCTGGAATTAACTATGTAGTCTCAGGATGGCCTTGAACTCATGGGGATCCTCCTACCTCTGCCTCCTGGGTGCTGGGATTAAAAGCATGCGCTACCATGCCCGGTTTAGTCTTCTTTTTTAAAATTATTTATTTATTAGAGACAGAGAGAGAGTGAGAATGGGCATGCCAGGGCCTCTAGCACTGCAAACTAACTCCAGACACATGTGCCATCATGTACATCTGGCTTCCGTGGGACCTGAAGAATCGACACAGGCATGTGCCTTAACCGCTAAGCCATCTCTCCAGCCCTTTACAAGCGTCTTTAACTGCTGAGTCATCTCCCAAGCCCCATCTTAAATTTTGATTAACCCTTCTACTCCTTCCTCTCCTCCATCCCTTCCATTTAGACCATTCCCCTTCCTCCCAGTATTCTGCTTACATATCTACCATACCCTCCTCTTATATCTTCCCCTCTCTTCCTCCCTCATCCCCTTACAGGCTTCCTGGTCTCTACGACTGACGTTTCTTCCACCTAACATACAAATCTAAGCATTTGTAGCTAGGATCCACATATGAGAAAGAACATGGAGCCTTTGGCTTTCTGGGCCTGGGTTACCTCACTTATAATCCTTTCCAAATCCATCCATTCACTGCTAATTTCATCATTTCATTTTTCTTTATATGACTAAAACTCCATTGTGTAAATATATCACATCTTATTATCCATTCTAGCAGTTGAAGGGCATCAGGGCTGGTTTCATTTCTTAGCTATTTAGAAACTTTGGGGGGGGGGTTCGAGGTAGGGTCTCACTCTAGCCCAAGCTGACCTGGAATTCACTATGTAATCTCAGGGTGGCCTCCCAACTCACGGCGATCCTCCTCCTCTGCCTCCCAGTAGAAACTTTTTTTTTTTTTTTTCAGGTAGAGTCTCACTCTGGCCTAGGCTGACCTTGAACTCACAGTGATCCCCCTACCTTTGCTCTGCCTCCCGAGTATTGGCATTAAAGGTGTGTGCCACCATACCTGCTAACATTCTTCTTTATACTTTGAAATAGTCTGCTTTGATTTTTTTTTTTTAGTAACCTGCAGCTACATTTTAAAACTTTTTTTGCCCTTTGGTCTCTTTCCATTTTCAAGTTTATTCACAAGTGAATTTGATATTAGTAGTCTTTTAAAAATATTTTTGCAGCCAGGTGTGGTGGCACATGCCTTTAATCCCAGCACTTGGGAGGCAGAAGTAGGAAAATCACCATGAGTTCGAGGCTACCCTGAGGCTACATAGTGAATTCCAGGTCAGCCTGGGCTAGAGTGAGACCTTATCTAGGAAAACCAAAAAAAAAAAAAAGTACATGCATGTCTTCAGTCCCCACACTAGGCAGGCAGAAGTAGGAGGATTGCTGTGAGTCTGAGGCCACCGTAAGACTACATAGTGAATTGCAGGTCATCCTGGGCTAGAACACGACCCTACCTTGGAAAAAAAAATTTTTTTTTGATTTGTGAGGAGAGAGAGTATAGGTACACTAGGGTTTGTTGCCTCTGCAAATGAGCTCTAGATGCATGCACCACTTTGTGCATCTGGCTTTACATGGGTACTAGGAATTGAAACTAGGGCAACACCATTTGTAAGCAAATGCCTTTAACCACTGAGCAATCTTTCCAGCCCCAATGATTTTTTTTTTAATTATTATTATCTATTTGCAAGCAGAGAGAGAGAGCACACACATGCGCTCACACACATCAGGATCTCTTGCTGCTGCAAAGAAACCCCAGATGCATGCACTACTTTTTGCATATGGCTTTATGTGAGTACTGGGGAATTGAACCCAGACTGTCAGGCTTTGTAGGCAAGCACCTTTAACCACTGAGCCATCTCTCCAGTCCAGTAATTTTTTTTTACAACCATTTAGCCTGGATTCAAAGTCATGGATAAGAGAAGTGACGAATGTTGTCTTTTTTTTTTTTTTTGGTTTTGCGAGGTAGGGTCTCATTCTGGTCCAGGCTGACCTGGAATTAACTGTGTAGTCTCAGGGAGGCCTCGAACTCTCGGCAATCCTCCTACCTCTGCCTCCCGAGTGCTGGGATTAAAGGCGTGAGCCACCACGCCCGGCTGAATGTTGTCTTTAATATTTTACTTTCAGAAGCTCACTAGCTGAATGTGGTAGCACACACCTTTAATCTCAGCACTTGGGAAGCAGAGGTAGGAGATTCACTGTGAGTTCCAGGTCAGCCTGGGGTAGAGTGACACTGTACCTCAAAAGAAGAAAGAAAGAAAGAAAGGAAGGAAGGAAGGAAAGAAGGAAGGAAGGGAAAGAAGGAAAAGAAAGGAAGGAAGAAGCAGGAAGAAGGAAGGAAGGAAGGAAAGGAAAGGAAAGGAAAGGAAAGGAAAGGAAAGGAAAAGAAAAAGAAAATGGAAGCTTAGTGTATGTTTGGTATGAATATCTCATTAGGTCTCATTAATGTTCCTGTTGCTTAGTTTTCAATTTAGGGAAGGAAGGCCATTGTGAGAAAGCTCCTTTCTGGCAGAGAGTGAGCTTCTAATAAGGGAGCTCTAGCAGTGACCTGCTAACAATGGTGGAGGGTTAGCTTTGCATGTTGGTGCTTTCAACACGTGTTTCATGTCAAAGCCCGATTTTAAAGCAGCTTGTCTTTTCTCAATATCACAGACTTTCAGTTACCTGACGAAGACTTTGGACCTCTTAAGGTTGAAAAACTAAAGTCCTGCTCAGAAAGACTGACTGAGTGTCTTGGAGAGAGGCTTCCTCAACAGGGGAATTGTATTGTTCAGGAGGAACTGCTTCCCAAGCAGGGAGATGGGGACATGGAGGACTTGAAAGAGGAACTTACTGTTCTCCAAGGGAAAGCATGTTCCCGAGTGCCAAACCTACAAAGCCAACCTGCCAACAAGGGCTTTTCTTCATCCACAGTTCTTTTCACTCCTTTGTATACTGCTGTCACTGATAACAGTGACAGATCTGTTGCAGACCTGTGTTCACCTGCTTTCCCCATCCTGGGCACTACTCCGGCTTTTAGCTCCCAAGCATCCTATGGAAAAGTCTGTGCTGAAGTTGTTGAGCAAACTTGCCTGCACTCCAACCTTCTCACTTGGAAGACAAAGTCAATCTTGCCAATAATAGTAAACAATGCAACAGTTCAGCCAGCTCACCAAAACTGGGTTGCAGCCTGTATGTATCAGGTAGGCAAGGACAACCTGCCTGTGACTGTGACTCCGGCCCCCAAGCAACACCTCTACCCATTGAGCCATTCACTTTCAGAGAAAATCAGCTTTGTGGAAGTACATGCCTGGAGTTGCATGAACATTCCATTGAACAGGTACAATCGTTTCCTTTGTGACGTTTTCTCTGAAAGGATGCAATGTCTTAGTGAATATGGACAGCATGACTTTTTCACCACTGGCTTCTTAGTTTTGCCATGTTTATTTATAAAACTCATTCTGCAAAAATGATGTCGTGTGTGTGTGTGTGAGAGAGACAGAGAGAGAGAGAGAGAGAGAGCGCAAGAGAGAGAGAGAGATGGTTAATTTGCACTCACGAGCCAGAGGTAGGAGGATTGCCATGAGTTCAAGGCTACCCTGAGACTACACAGTGAATTCCAGGTCAGCCTGAGCTAGAGCAAGAGGGTCCTATTCTCTTTGTCATCAGTGAGACAGCTGTATCTGGGCCTTTGCTGCTCTCACCAGAGGGAGTGACATCTGCTAATGAGTGAGTGGTAAAGGCAAGCATGCACACACTGTAGACTGACAGTGTGACTTTTGTTTCCACAGACCGAGATGACGGATCTTCCCACTTGTGGTAACTTAAACCCAGGCAACCTACAGTTGGTTTCAAAGTTAAAGGTCAGAAGAATGTTCTGTTACTATGTTTTTACTCCTTTGTATACTGCTAATAAGTGAGCTGATAAGAAAGTTGAAAAGTAGGGCTGGGAAGATGGCACAGCAGTTAAAGGTGCTTGCTTGCAAAGCCTGTTTGCCAAGGTTAAATCCCCCAGCCCAACTACCCACATAAAGCCAGACAAGAATTCATTTGCAGTGGCAAGAGACCCTTGTGAAACTAGGTGTGGTGGCACACGCATTTGGGTGGCAGAGGTAGGAGAATCACTGTGACTTCAAGGCCAGCTTGGGACTATAGAGAGAATTCCAGATTGGCCTGGGCTAGAGTGAAACCCTACCTCAAAAAAATAAAAAAAGGGGGGGGGACTGGAGAGATGGCTTAGTGGTTAAGGTACTTGCCTACAAAGCCAAAGGACTCAGGTTTGGTTTCCCAGGACCCAGGTAAAGCCAGGTAGCACATGCATCTGGAGTTTGTTTGCAGTGGCTGGAGGCCTTTGTGTGCCCATTCTCTCTCTCTCTCTCTCTCTCTCTCTCTCTGTTTATCAAATAAATACATACATGTTTTAAAAATAAATTTTTAAAAATCTTTTATGATGCAAATGTGTATAGGCAAAATTTTATTATGTAAGACCTATACATAAAAAGCCCTTAATAACCTGCATAAAACTCTACTTTCATTTAGCTGGTATTTCATGTCATCCTGGTCATTCATCATTTGATTTGTGTTTGTGTGAGTGTGTGTGTGAGTGAAGGTGTACATGCCATGGCACCCACACGTGGAGGTCAGAGGACAACTTTCAGGTCAGTCCTCACCTTTCCACTTCATTTGAGGCAAGGTTTCTGTCTGATTCTCGCCATGCTGCTGTTTTTTGCTGTGCTTCTGTGAGCTTCCAAGAAGTTTCCACTTCTCATCTCACAGTCAGTGTTGGGTACAAGTGCCCGCTATGGCTTCTGGTTTTTTACATGGGTTCTGAGAAATAAACTTGGGTACTCTGGCTTGAATAGTGAGCACTTTATCCACTGAGCCATCTCCCCAGCCTTCAGCACTTTGCATACTTATTCTTTGCATAAAGCTGACCTTGACTATCCCTTTCACATAACTGTGGTTACCATTCTCGATTAGAATCCTTCTGGTTCCTGTTCTGTGGATGTGGGCGCTGTGTGGTGGGAAAGAGCTGGTTCTAAAGAGCCATGTATCATAACTGCTTGTGAAGATGTCGTTTCTCTTTGGAAACCTCTGGGCACTTGGCAATGGGAAAAAGTTTATACCTGGCATTTCACAGAGGTAAGTCCAAATCCCAGAGATAAAAGATATATGCATAGTCATTTGTGTGATAATATAGGTGAAGGACTTAGCAAAACTGGTGTCTACATCCATGTATAACAGTATAACAGAAGAGGTTTATTTTCCATCAGTTGTTTTTTAAATTTATTTATTTGAGAGAGAGAGGAAGAGGCAGATGAGAGAAAGAGAGAATGGGCACACTAGGGCCTGTAGCCACTGCAAACGAACTCCAGATGCATGTGCCCCCTTGTGCATCTGGCTTACATGGGTCCTAGGGAATCAAACCAGGATCCTTAGGCTTCACAGGCCAATGCCTTAACCGCTAAGCCATGCCATTTGCCCCCATCAAGTATTTTTTGCATGTTTGGTTTTTTGAGGTTTTTGTTTTTCTTTTGTTTTTTGAGGTAGGGTCTCACACTGACCCAAGCTGACCTGGAATTCACTATGCAGTCTCAGGGTGGCCTCAAACTCACAGCGATCCTCCTACCTCTGCCTCCCGAGTGCTGGAGTTAAAGATATGCACCACCACACCCCGCTTTCATCGTTTATTATGACAGTTTTCAAGCAAATAAAAGTTTCACAGGTAGTATCATTTGCTCACTATCTGAACTCTTCCATCAGCATTGTGCTTTATTGGCTTTTCAGGCTTAGCTAGAGATTGGGTTTTATAGCAGGCCTGTAGGGAAAGCTTGGCATTCCATGTCTTTGCAGACTTCTAAACTTACTGATACTTCTTTTCCTTCCCTTTCATCAAAACTCAGCTTTGTTTTCTTTCCATATGTCGTCTTTGTATATCGTCATATATATCTTATGTGGTTACTGTGTTTAAAGATGTTTAATCTAGGGCTGGAGAGATAGTTTAGTGGTTAAGGTACTTGGTGTCAAGCCAAAGGACCCGGGTTTAATCTCCCCAGTACCCATGTAAAACTGGATGCATGATTCTGGAGTTCATTTGCAGTGGGCTAAAGGCCCTAGTGCACCCATTCTCTCTGTCATGGTGATTCTCCTACCTCAGCCTCAGAGTGCTGGGACTGAAGGTGTGCACCACCACACCTGGCGAAAAATATTTTTAAAAATAAATAAAAATGTTTAATCTGGCTTTTCTCAATCATTTTCCTTTGTTTCTACATTCTTTTTTTTTTTTTTTTTTTTTTTGTGGGGAGGGGCCAGGGAGGGAAGGGAAGATAGGCTGTTGTGAGAGGGTCTCATGTTACCTGCCCAGGCTAGTCTCAAGCTCCCTATAGAGCTGAGGTTGCTTTGAACTCTTGGTTTCATCTCCCAAGTGCCAGGACTACAGGTAAACACCACCATGCCTGGCTTTCCTGTGTGTTCTTTGTATCTGTTTATACTTCTTTCTTGTTCTCACTGTATCCACAGCTTCTAGCACTGCTTTCAAGGTCAATACACATTTGTTCAGTGAATACTATTTCCTTCCTTCCCTAGAGATTCAACTTAGGGGTTATGGTAAGCTATGCTTGACCACTTAGCTTAAATCCCAGCCCAAACTTAAATTTTTCTTTTTTTTGTTGTTTTTTTGAAGTAGGATCTCACTCTAGCTCAGGCTGACCTGGAATTCACTATGGAATCTCAGGGTGGCCTCAAACTCAAGGCGATTCTCCTACCTCTGCCTCCTGAATGCTGGGATTAAAGGCGTGCGCCACCATGCCCGGCACTTTGGTTTTTGTTTGAGGTAGGGTTTCACTCTACCCAGGCTGACCTGGAATTCACTATGTAATCTCAGGGTGGTCTTGAACTCACAGTGATGCTCCTACCTCTGCCTCCCAAAAGATGTGTGCCACCATGCCCAGATTTTTTTCTTTGTTGTTGTTGTATTTATTTATTTATTTATTTGAGAGTGATAGAGAAAGCATTAGATAGAAAGAGAATGGGCGCACCAGGGCCTCCAGCCACTGCACACGAACTCCAGATGCATATGCCACTTTGTGCATCTGGCTTATGTGGGTCCTGGGGAATTGAGCCTTGATCTGGAGTCCTTAGGCTTCACAGGCAAGCGCTTAACCACTAAGCCATCTCTCCAACCCCCCCTTTTTATTTTTATTTTACTTTATTTTTTTGTTTTTCAAGGTAGGGTTTCACTCTAGCTCCAGGCTGACCTGGAATTCACTCTGTAGTCTCAGGGTGGCCTCGAACTCATGGTGATCCTCCTACCTCTGCCTCCTAAGTGATGGGATTAAGGGTCTCACTCTGATCCTGGCCCCACCATGCCCGGGTTTTTAAAGATTTTATTTTTATTTATTTATTAGAGAGAGGGGAGAGAGCGAGAGAGTGATAATGGGTGCGCCAGGGCCTCTAGCCACTGCATACAAACTCCAGATTTATGCGCCACCATGTGCATCTGGCTTACGTGGGACCTGGAGAATTGAACCAGGGTCTTTAGGCTTTGCAGGCATGCGCCTTAACCACTACGCCATATCTCCAGCCCTGACCCCTTCTTTTTAAAGAGAAACAGTCTCACTATGTTGCCCAGGCTGACCCCAAATTCCTAGTGATCCTCTTGCTTGGTGCTCCCAAGTAGCTTGAATAAACATGTAATTTTATAAGCAAGCACCTTTAACAGCTGTCTCTCCAGCCCCTTAAACATGTAATTTTATTTGTTTTTTTTTGTTGTTGTTTTTGTTGTTTGTTTTGTTTTTTTGTTTTGTTTTGTTTTTTTTTTTTTTTTTTGAGGTAGAGTCTCACTCTAGTCCAGGCTGACCTGGAATTCACTATGTAGTCTTAGGGTTGCCTCAAACTCACAGCAATCTTCCTACCTCTGCTTCCCAAGTGCTGGGATTAAAGGTGTGCACTGCCATACTGGCCTCTGCTGGTTTCTTGAGGAAGAGTCTCACTCTAGTCCAGGCTGACCTGGAATTCACTATGTAGTAGTAGGGTGTCCTTGCACTCATAGCCATCCTCCTACCTCTGCCTCCCAAGTGCTGGGATTAAAGGCGGGCGCCACCACACCCGGCTCTAAACATGTAATTTTAAATGGCAGCATAACATTCTCCTCACTTAGTTGCTAGGATTTACTTAGTTGGTGCCCTGTTGTTAGAAGTAAAATTGTATTACATAATGATGACTTGCTGGATGCACTGGCCTGAGCCTTGAGTCCTAAATACTGGAGAAGTTGAGGTGGTAGGAGTGCTTCAGCCTTGTAGTTTGAGACCAGTCTGGACAACTCAAGGAGACCCTGTCTCAAAAAAAAAAAAAAAAAAAGTAAGCTGGGCATTAGTCCCAGCACTTGAGGTCCCAGAGGCTAAGGTAGGAGGATAGGTTTTTGGCTGGGTATAGAGTGAGTTTCAGATTGCCTGGAACCCTGCCAAAGAAGATAAATAAATAAAATAAGGCAAATTCTAATTAAACACTTGCACATGCTGCTTATTTATTTATATTGAGTTTTTCAGATGCCGAGTACTCTCCATGTAGTCCAGGCTGGCTGTCTTCCTGCCTCAGCCTCCCAAGAACTGGGGTTTACAGGCATCCATCACCTAGCCCAGCTCATACTGCTTATTTACAATTGTACCTTATAAGATGGTGCTTCTCTGAACCTTCTTGCATTTCTTTGAATATTTAAAACAATCCTGGTACAGTGAGAATTCAAAAAATGTAATGAGCCAGTCCTGGTGCCTTGGGTCTATAATTCCAGCTAGTGAGAAAGCCACATCAAGACGATCACAAGTTCAAGGCCTGCCTAGGCAATTTATGGAGACTATCTCAAAATAAAAAGTAAAAAAATACAAAAAGGATTCACTGGCAAAGTACATGCCTATCATGAGTGAGGTTCTAGGTTCGGTCTCAGTACTGCAAAGAACAGAAGAATGTGATAAATTATTAGCAAAATGTACATTAATTCAGAAGTGAATAACCAGGGGCTGGAGAGATGGCTCAGTGGTTAAAGGCACTTGCTTACAAAGACTGACAACCAAGTTCAATTCACAAGTGCCCTATGCATCTGGTGTTTTATTTGCCAATGGCAAGAGGCCCTTACACATCCATACTCTATGTCTCTCTCTATCTCCCTATCTCTTGTGTGTCTGTCTCTCTGCTTACAAAGATAAATAAAGAAACAATTTAAAGTGAAAAAAAAGAAGTGAATAACCAAATATAATTTATTTTATTTAGGTTCCAGTATTACAGATAGTTCCAGTTCCAGACATTCACAATCTTGTATGTGTAGCTTTGGGAAGTTTGGAAATCAGAGAAATCAGGTAAGCAGCAGTTCCCAAGGACTGTTGTACTCTCTCCCTCCATCTGTCCCTGTCTCACTCTAGCTCAGGCTGACCTGGAATTCTCAGGGTGGCTTGAACTCATGGCGATCCTCCTACCTCTGCCTCCCAAGTGCCAGGATTAAAGGCATGTGCCACCATGCCCAGCTATCCCATATTTTTGTTTTTGTCACTTTTTTTTTTTTTTTTTTGGTTTTTCCAGGTAGCGTCTCACTCTGGCCCAGGCCGACTTGAAATTAACTATGGAGTCTCAGGGTAGCCTCAAACTCATGGCAATCCTCCTACCTCTGCCTCCCAAGTACTGGGATTAAAGGCATGTACCACCACCGCTGGCTATCACCTTGTTTTGAGTGCATGTTATAACCTATACTTGAGTCTTTTTTTTTTTTTTATTAATTATTAATTTTTTTATTGGCCTTATACTTACATACAAAAAACACATGATATTTCCCTCCCCTCCCCCCATTCCACTTTAGAACACCAGTCTCCATCATATCCCCTCCCTCTCTCCATTAGTTTTTAATTTGATGTCATAATCTTTTTTTTTTTTTTTTTTTTTTTTTTTGCTTTTTCAAGGTAGGGTTTCACTCTAGTCCAGGCTGACCTGGAATTCACTATGTAGTCTCAAGGTGGCCTTGAACTCCGGTGATCCTCCTACCTCTGCCTTCCGAAAGCTAGGATTAAAGGCGTGTGGCACCAGGGTTTATAGCTGCTGCAGACAAACTCCATACACATGCACCGCTTTATGCAGCTGGCTTTACATGCATACTGGGGAATCAAACTCTGGTTGTTTAGGCTTTACAGACAAGTGCCTTAACTGCTAAGCCATCTCTCCAGCCCTTCTTTTATATATTATATTTATTTGTGAGCAGAGAGAGAATGGGCACATCAGGGCCTCTTACCAGTGCAGATGCATGTTCCACTTTGTGCATTTGGCTTTCCATGGGTACTGGGGGAATCAAACCTGGGCCATCAGGCTTTGTAAGCAAATACTTTTAACTGCTGATCCGTCTATCTCTAGCTCTGGGTTTAGGTCTTAAAAGAGATGCTCAGTGTTTTAGTACACACCTCTTAGCCTAGAACATGGGTGGTGGAAGCAAGAGGGTCAGGAGTTCAGTGTCATCCTTACCTACATAGGGACTTTGCCTCAAAAAAAAAAATCCATGAGACATCCCTATGTGCTTTTGACATGCTAGTTAATAAAAGCTGGATCATTTAAAAAACAACTTTTCAAAGAATCTGAATGTAGCCAGTTGTGATGGTGCACACCTCTAATTCCAGCACTCAGGAGAAAGAGGTAGGAGGCTCACTGTTAGTTCGAGGCTACATAGTGAATTCCAGGTCAGCCTGGGCCCGAGTGAGACCCTACCTCAAAAAAAACAAACAAAAAAAAGCTGGGCGTGGTGGTGCACACCACCAGCATGATATCATGTTTCCAGGGTCACAGTGCTGCTGAAACATGGAGATTCCTATCTGCTTCCTTTCAAAATCCCCTCAAAACTTGTTCCTCACCGGGCGTGGTGGCACATGCTTTTAATCCCAGCACTCGGGAGGCAGAGGTAGGAGGATCACAGTTCAAAGCCACCCTGAGACAACATAGTGAATTCCAGAGCAGCCTGGACTAGAGTGAAACCCTACCTCAAAAAACCAAAAAAAAACAAAACAAAACAAAAAAACGGAATTTAGCTCTAAAAGGAGATTTGCTTTAAAAAAAAAAAAATCTAGGGGATAGAGAGATGGCTTAGCTGTTAAGGCACATGCCTGCAAAACCTAAGGACCCAGGTTCAATTCTCCGGATCCCATGTAAGCCAGATGCACATGGTGGCGCATGCGTCTGGAATTTGTTTGCAGTGGCTAGAGGCCCTGGTGTGCCCATTCCTCCTCTCTCTGTCTCTCTCTTCTCTCTCTCTCTCCCTTATAAATAAATAAATTAGAAAATAATATCTAGGTTCGGGAAGATGGCTCAGCTGTTTAATGCACTTTTTTTCAAGGCCTGCTGACACCGGTTTAATTCCCCAGTACCCATGTAGAGCCAGACACACAAAGTGGGATGTGTTTCTGGAGTTAGTTTGCAATGGTAAGAGGCCCTGCATGCCCATTCTGTCTCTCAAATAAATGAGTAGAAATATAAGCAGTCCTTTAATACTAATATCTATTCCTGATATTAGTGGCTGATTCCTAACTTCTCCCCGTGGTTTTTTTTTTTTTTTTTGTATCTGGCTTAGGGCACTGATATGTCCATCTGATGGTGAACATGGAAAGCAAGCACTACTGAAGTCTGGAGACATCAAAGCTGTGCTGGGTCTGACAGAGGGGAGACTAGTGAGTAGCAGTGGAACAGTGTGTGATCAGCAAGTAGGAGTCATGTCATTTGCAGAAGATGGAGGGTAAGAAAAGCACTGGTGCTTCTTTCGTTCTTGGTTTTATTTTCGAGGTAGGGTCTCACTCTAGCCCAGGCTGACCTGAAACTTATTATGTAGTCCCAGGCTGGTTTCAATCTCACAACGATCCTCCTGCTTCTGCCTCCTGAGTGCTGGGATTAAAGGCATGTGCCACCATGCCCAGCTTGGTGTTTCTTACCTATTAGATAAAGAAACATGTTATCCCAGGTTTCAAAGAAAGTGGGCTGCAAAGATCTTGTTTTTCTGTTTGGTAGGTACAGAAGCAGGTTAGAGCCTGGCATGACAGGCATGTAGCTCATGGCAGGGTGCTGCAGCTCAATAGATGTAGTCTGTTCTCTCTCTTTCTCTCTCTCTTTTTATTATTTTTTTATTTGAGAGCAACAGACAGAGAGAAAGAGGCAGATAGATAGTGCTAGCCACTGCAAACAAACTCCAGATGCATGCGCCACCTTGTGCATCTGGCTTACGTGGGCCCTGAGGAATCGAGTCTTGAACCAGGGTCCTTAGTCTTCACAGGCAAGCACTTAACTGCTAAACCATCTCCCAGGCTCCTCTCTCTCTCTCTCTTTTTTTTTTTGGGGGCACCATCCCAGGGTCTGAATGGGGCATCCATTTGAAGGATGTGCCATGTTCAATCTTAAATGTAACAAAAACTGACAAGCAGGAAGCTTGTGCTCAGTGAGAGTAGCATGTTTGTCTCCAAGAGATGTTTCATTTTGAAGACATAGTACCACCCTCATGCTGAAAGCACTGGTTCCCTTGTTGAAACTTGCTGGGGATTACAGTGGGTTTGACTCAATTCAAAGCTTCTTTTATTCTTGTAAGAGTTTTATGAAGCCTTCTCACCAAGGATATTTACAAGGGAATTTCAAAAAAAATAGAGCTTCTGGGGCTGGAGAGATGGTTTAACAGTTAAGGCACCTAGCTATGAAGCCTAAGGACCCAGGTTTAATTCTCCCACATAAAGTTTGTTTGCAGTGGTTAGAGGCCCTAGCGCATCCATTCTCTCTCTTCTCTCTCCCTTTCTCTGTCTCAAAAATAAATAAATTTTAGCTAAGAATAGAGTTTCTGAATGCAATTTTCCCAAATGGACAGCGTATTGTGTGGGACGTATGAATTCTGACTATTGTTACTTATATACTCTGGATTGCCCAGAGAGTTGGGGGTAATCAGTCAACCAGATCAAACCCTGGAAATTCTGATGAGTGAGCTTGGCCCAGCAGTAATGGACCAGTTGTACATGAAAGAAGGTGTTACTGCAAAGGATGTCACTCGTGAGAGTGGAATTCGTGACAATTGGATGGAACTTACTGGACTATTCAGATCACTCCAGAACCAGAATTTTCTTATGTCAGCTTTGAAACAAACTTAAGTCATCCTAGGATGACCTGCTCAGGAAAGTTTGTGACCACTTGGTTTGTTAATCAGAGTTCTAAATGCCACACAGTGCTTTCCTCACCCCAGAAGATTGAAGGCTTTAAACATATTGATTGCCAGAGCGCCATGTTCAATGATTACAATTTTGTTTTTACCATTTTGGTTAAAAAGGAGCAACAAGCCAGGCATGGTGGCGCACGCCTTTAATCCCAGCACTTGGGAGGCAGAGGTAGGAGGATCGCCGAGAGTTCGAGGCCACCCTGAGACTGCATAGTTAATTCCAGGTCAGCCTGGACCAGAGTGAGACCCTACCTCAAAAAAAAAAAAAAAAAAAAAAAAAGAGCAACAGCAGAGTTGATTAAGAAAAATAAAGAAACCTGAGACTACATAGTGAATTCCAGGTCATCCTGGACTAGAGTGAAACCCTACCTCAAAAGGAAAGGAAAAAAACAGAAAAATGAAGAAAGCGCAAAAAGCCAGGCATGGTGGCCCACTTCTTTAATTCCAGCACTTGAGAGGCAGAGGTAGTAGGATCACTGTGAGTTCCAGACCACCCTGAGACTACATACTGAATTCCAGGTCAGCCTGAGCTAGAGTGAGACCCCATCTTGAAAAACCAAAAGGAAAAACAACAACAATGTAACTGGGTGTGGTGGCGCACGCCTTTAATCCCAGCACTTGGGAGGCAGAGGTAGGAGGATCGCCATGAGTTCGAGGCCATCCTGAGACTACAGAGTAAATTCCAGGTCAGCCTGAGCTAGAGTGAGACCCTACCTTGGAAAACCAAAGGAAAAAAAAAAGAAAGAAAAAGAAACGATGGAAAGAATATTGAAACAAAATTAAAATCATACCTGAAAATATTCAATTTGAGTAGACTAGAAATGCCAGTTTTCTAGAGTTGTCATCTTTTAGCTAGTTTGCAAATACCGTGGGATTTAAGCAACAGACTAATTTAAGCAACAGTCGACTAATTTTGTATCTATTGTCCTCATAATTTTTTTCCTGACAGTTTCGGGATTGATGTAGTGATGTTTTGTTCCTTCTACATTTATAAATGAAACACCATTTTTAGTGACTTTTTTAGTGACTTGGTTGGAAGAGTTCTGACTTTAATGTTACACATGCTGTGGATGGAATGTTTCACTGAGGAGCTTTCAGTCAGCTTTATCAGTTTTCCTGTGTGGTGAGCCCAGTGCCTAACCTTTTGCCTTGCTCTGTTGCAAGGAACATTGCTTCAGGTGGATTTTGTTCTTGAACAGTGTCCCAGTAGATTTGATGACATTTGTTGACTTGAGGTTTGATTTCTTTTCCCCTCTCAATAGAATTAATAATTCTGATGTTGAAAACTTGCCCAAATTTATGTGGAACAAAGCCTAAAATTACAAGAACTGTAGATCAAATAGTAATCTAAATATAATAGAGAAAGAAAAATTTTGATGCCAGAATTTCTCTCTTCCTTGGTGTTGGACTTTAGCCAATTGAAATATATTTCTGTGCCGCAATGTAAGCTTCAATAAAAGTTTGCTTAATTAGTAACATTAAAAAAAAAAAAAAAAAAACACGCCAGGCCTGGTGGCGCACGCCTTTAATCCCAGCACTCGGGAGGCAGAGATAGGAGGATCACCACAAGTTCGAGCCACCCTGATACTACATAGTGAATTTCAGGTCAGCCAGAGCTAGAGTGAGACCCCACCTCGAAAAACCAAAATAAAAAAAAGAGAGAGACCCTACCTCAAAAAATGAAGAAAAAATTTCAACAAATTGGGGCTGGAGAGATGGCTCAGTGAGAAAGGTTCTTGCCTGCAAATTCCCCAGTACCCATGTAAAACCAGATACACAAGGTGGCACATGCATCTGGAGTTTATTTGCAGCAGTGGGAGGCCCTGGCACTCCCATTCTGTCTGCCTTCTATCTGTCTGCTTGCAAATAAATAAAAGTATATATATATTTTAAAAATTGAGCTGGGCATGGTGGGACTGGCCTTTAATCCCAGCACTCGGGAGGCAGAGGTAGGAGGATCACCGTGAGTTCAAGGCCACCCTGAGACTACCTAGCGAATTCTAGGTCAGCCTGGGCTAGAGTGAGACCCTACCTCGAAAAACCAAAAGAAAAAGGAGGGGGCTGATATTGCAGTCAGGTTCTCATTGCTGGTAGAAATCACTCAACCAAGAGCAGATTGTGGGAAAAAATTGGCTTACAAGTTTGAGGGGGAAGCTCCATGATGGCAGGGGAAAATGATGGCATGAGCAGAGGGTGGACATCACCCCTGGCCAACAGAAGGTGGACAACAGAAACAGGAGAGTGTGCCAAACACTGGCAAGGGAAAACTGGCTATAATACCCATAAGCCCGCCCCCAACAGTACACCTCCAGGAGGCTTTAATCTCCAATTGCCATCAGCTGGGAACCTAGCATTCAGAACACCTAAGTTTTAGGGGACACCTGAATCAAACCACCACAGCTGGAGAGATGGCTTAGCATTTGAGGAACTTGTCTGCGAAGCCTAAGGACCCAAATAGTACCCACATAAGCCAGATGCACAAGGCGGCACACGCACCTGGAGTTTGCAATGGCTAGAGGCCCAGGCACACCCATTCTGTCTCTTGCTCTATTTGCCTCTTTCTCGCTCTATTTGCCTCTTTCTCTCTCACTCAAATAAATAAATGAATAAAATATTCAAAAAGTTAAGAAAATGAATTGGACATGGAGGCACACACCTGTAATTGTAGCTCTTGGGAGGCTGAGGCAGGAGGACTGGTGGGAGTTTTAAGTCAGTTGGGGATTGATAGTAAGACCTTGGTACAAAATAAGCAAACAATAGGAGTGCTGGTAGATAAGGAAGGAAGGAAGCAGAAAGATTTGTGAGAAATGAGCCTACACGGTCACTGAGAGTTGGTGATTAGATTGCTTGAGGAGGGGACAATAATGTCTAAGTTTCAGGGTTGGTCATCAGAGATCATAGGTCAGTTCCTGAGATAGGAGTACTTTTTTAAAAAGAGCTTTAGCCAGGCGTGGTGGCGCACACCTTTAATCCCAGCACTCAGGAGGCAGAGGTAGGAGGCCACCCTGAGACTACAGAGTGAATTCCAGGTCAGCCTGATTTAAAATGAGACCCTACCTCGAAAAACCCAATAATAATAATAATAATAATAATAATAATAATAATAATGATAAAGAGCTTTAAGTAGAAAATTTATGAGTTTAATATTGGGATATAATGAATTTGAGGTGCTTATAATGTGTCCAAGAAAATACTAGGAAAAATGTGTTCAGCGGGGTATGGTGGTGCATGCCTTTAATCCCAGCACTCGAGAGGAGGATCCCTGTAAGTTGAAGGCCAGCCCAAGACTACAGAGTGAGTTCCAGGTCAGCCTGGGCTAGAGTGAGACCCTACCTTGAAAAAACAAAAAATAAGAAGAAGGAGTATGTTCATATATAGAAAGTTTAGAATACATGTTTCTTGTTTAAAACTTCTTTCTGATATTAGTTTAAATATTATTGTGCATCATTTACTAACATGAAGAAGGGCTACTTAGAAGCTACTTTGGAGCCACAGCTGAATTGTAACTCTGTTCTTAATGTAGAAGGAAAGAAGAACAGCTTTTGATGCCTCCAGAAGAGACAGTCCTGACTTTCGCTGAGGTCCAGGGGATACAGGAAGCTCTGCTTGGCACTACCATTGTGAACAGCATTGTGATCTGGTAAGCTTTCCCTCCAGGTCCTCAGTTTCCTCCTCTGCATATGAGGGTGTAGTGGTAAGTTACGAGTTATGAAGGTTAGATAAGAGACTATTATTATGCAAGGCAAGGTGGTGCAAATGTAATCAGAGAGACTGTAAACAACATGATTGCAGTTTTATGGGTTTTTTTGTTTTTTTTTTTTTTGAGCAAGGCAAAAGTAGATTTTATAGGAAAACACTTCCAAGACAGTGTCTGGTAGATTTACCTTTTATTTTCTTTGCTGTTGTATGCTATGTTCTTGCCTTACCAAGACAATCATATTCTAAGTAGACTATTTTGAAATATCAGACTGCTTGCCTGGCATGCACAAAGCCTAGTGTACAATCACCAATACCACAAAATAAATCAATAAAATTAAATAAAGAACATTTTTGTCAAAAATGCAGTTATAGGCTGAGGATGTAGTTCAGGAATTAAAGTATTTGTCTGGTGCATGCAGTTGTTGGCTTATGGATAAGTAAGTTTTATCAGATGAGCTCTCCTATCTGAGAAATAAGAAACTCCAGATCAGCCTGATCTAAAGTGAGACCCTGCTTGAAAAAATTAATTGTGGGGGAAGATGGCTCAGGGGTTAAAGGCAGTTGATTGCAAAGTGTACTGGTCCAGGTTCAGTTCTTCAGTACCCATGTAAAGCCAGGTACACAAAGTAACGCATGCGTCTAGATTTCATTTGCAGGGTCAAAAGACTCTACTGCATCCATGTATGTATGTGCTCTCTTTGTCTGTTTCTCACAAATAAAGAAATATTTTTTTGGGGGGAGAGGCAGAGAATGGGCACACCAGGGCCTTTCAGCCACTGTGAATGAATTCCAGATGTGTGCGCCCCCTTGTGCGCGTGTGTGACATTGCATACTTGCATCACTTTTGTGTCTTGCTAAAAGTGGGACCTGGAGATTTGAACAAGTGTTCTTGGGCTTTGCAGGCAGGCACCATAACCGCCAAGCCATCTCTCCAGCCCCTCAGAAATAAAAAAATTTTTTTAAAGTTAATTAAAATTTGCCAGGCATGGTGGCTCACACCTTTAATCCTAGCACTTGGGAGGCAGAGCGTAGGAGGATCGCCATGAGTTCAAGGCCACCCTGAGACTACATAGTGAGTTCCAGGTCACCTGGGCTAAAGTGAGACCCTGCCTTGAAAAAAACAAAATAAAGGGCTGGAGAGATGGCTTAGAACACTGGTTCCAATCTCCAGCGGTTCCAATCTCCAGGTCCCACGTTTAGCCAGATGCAAAGTGACTCAAGGGCGCAATGCTGCACTTGACCACAAGGGGGCGCACACATCTGGATTTCGTTTGCAGCAGCTGAGACACTGCTGGCGTGCCCAATTCTGTCTTCCTCTCCCTCTCCCTCTCCCTCTCCCTCTCCCTCTCTCTCTCTCTCTCTCTGTCTCTCTCTGTGTCTCTCTCCAAAAAAAATAATTAAGAAAATAAAAAATAAAAACAAAATAAATAAAATTTTAAAAGCTGATAAACCTTTAATCCCAGCACTTGGGAGGCAGAGATCGGAGTATTAATGTGAATTCAAGGTTAGCCTGAGCTATAGTGAAACCCTCCCTCGAAAAGCTTAAAAAACATCTTTTTTAAACTGCCAGGTGTGGCAGCTCATACCTTTAGTCCTGGAACTCCAGAGGCTTAAGGTAGGAAGATCACTTTGAGATTGAGGCCAGCCTGAATACAGGGTGAGCTACAAGTAAGCCTGAGGTAGAAGGAGAACTTACCTCCAAAAAAAGGGGGGGCGGGGGTTGGAGAGATGGCTTAGCGGTTAAGGTGCTTACCTGTGGAGCCTAAGGACTCAAGATCAATTCTCCATGTCACATGTAAGCCAAATGCGCAAAGTGGAACAGGTGTCTGAAGTTTGTTTGCAATGGCTAGAGGCCCTGGCATGCCCATTCCCTCCCTCCCCTCTCCCGTATCAAATTAAAATAAATTTTAAAAATAAATAAAGTTTAAAGCTGGGCATGGTAGCACATGCCTTTAATCTCAGCCCTTGGGATGCAGAGGTAGGAGGATCACTGTGAGTTTGAGGCCACCCTGAGACTACATAGTGAATTCGAGGTCAGCCTGGACTATAGTGAGACCCTACTTTGAAAAACTAAAAACAAATAATTAATAAATAAAGTTTTTTTAAAAAAAAGAAAGGAAAGAGAAATACCTGGTGTGGTGGCACACACCTTTAATCCCAGCACTCGGGAGGCAGAGGTAGGATCACTGTGAGTTCAAGACCACCCTGAGACTACATAGTGAATTCTATGTAGGTTAGACTGGGCCAGAGCAAAAACCTACCTTGAAAAACCAAGAAATAAAGAGAAAGAAGTGGAGAAAGGGAAAGAAAAGAGAGGAAAGGAGGGAGGAAATAAAAACAGCCAAGATTGGTGGCACACAACTTTAGTCCCAGCACTTGGGAAGCAGAAGTAGGAGGGATAGCTATGAGTTCAAGGCCACCTTGAGACTGCATAATGAATTTCAGGTCAGCCTGAGCTAGAGTAAGACCCTACCTTGAAAAAACAAAATTAAATTCATATATTATATTATATATGAAAACCTGTTTGTTTGGGGTTTTGTTTTTTTTTTTAATATTTTATTATTTATTTATTTGAGAGAGAGAGATACAGAAATAGGCAAGTAGAGAGAGAGAGAGAGAATGGGTGCACCAGGGCCTCCAGCCACTGCAAACGAACTCCAGATGCATACACCCCCTTATTCATCTGGCTTACGTGGGTCCTGGAGAATCGAGCCTCAAACCGGGGTCCTTAGGCTCCACAGGAAGCATTTAACCGCTAAGCCATCTCTCCAGCCCTGTTTTTGTTTTTCTGAGGTAGAGTCTCACTGTAGCCCAGGCTGATCTAGAAACTCACTTTGTAGTACCGTGCTGGACTCTTAACTCACAGCAATCCTGTCTATACTTCCCGAGTGCTAGGATTAAAAGTGTGCACCACCATGCCTGGCTGAAAAACACTTTTCTAGGAAAATGCAATCATCTTGTTTTTCATGTCTAAGGAATTTGAAAACTGGCCAACTCCTGAAAAAGATGCACATTGACGATTCTTACCAAGCTTCCGTCTGTCACAGAGCCTATTCTGAAATGGTGAGTGATGATCTGGGACTATTTTTTGTTCACTTGTGTGTTACCATTGGTCTCAACAGTTCAGTGATCATTAGTATACCTCCTTGGTGCCCTTTCTTTCTTTTTTCCTTTTTTCTTTGTCTTTTTCTTTTTTTGTTTGTTTTATTTTTCAAGGTAGTGTCTTGCTCTAACCCAGGCTAACCTGGATTCACTATGTAATACCAGGGTGGCCTCAAACTCACATCGATCTTCTTACCTCTGCCTCCCAAGTGCTGAGATTAAAGGCGTGTACCCCAATGTCCGGCCTCTTTCTTTTAAAATTAGATATCAATTATTGATTTTGTATTTTGAGACAGGGTTTCTTGTAGCCCAGGCTGCTGTTAAACTTAATGTTGTTAAGTAGAATGACCTCAAATCCCAGGTCTTCCTGCCTCCACAGACATGTACTACCACACCACATTTAAATGGTGCTGGGACTCTAACCCAGGGCTTTGTGCATGATTGGTGAGCATGTCACCAACTAAGCGACACGCCAGCCCTGTTTGTTATTTTTTGAAGTTTGTGATGAAAGTAAGTTGTTGGTGCAGTGTGGATGCTGGTTATTTTTAATCTGCATAACTAAAAGACAAATGTTCCCAGGTATGATTTTTTTAAAAATATTACTACTATTTATTTATTTATTTATTTATTTATTTATTTATTTATGAGAGAGAGAAAGAGAGAAAATGGGCACTTCAGGGCCTTTTGCCACTATAGAATGCCAACTCTCAACATAGGTGCTCCTTTGTGCATCTGGCTCTACAAGGGTACTGGGGAATGGAACTCAGACCAGCAGGCTTTGCAAACAAGCACTCCTAACCACTGAGAAATCTTCCCAGCCTCTCTTCCCACCTCCCCCCATTTTTTTGTTGTTCTTGTTTATTTGCTTTTTCACTCAAGGACTACTGTGTCCCAGGCTGACCTTAAACTTGATATGTATGTATGTATGTATGTATGTATGTATGTATGTATGTATGTATGTATGTATGTAAATATGTGAGTGAAGATTGACATTGAATTTAAGATCCTCCTGCCTCCCCATCCTGAGGGGTGGATTATGACATGTGCCACCACACTGAGTTTATCAGGTACCTAGAGATCTCCAAGGCTTCAACCTAGAGCCAGATCCCCAACCCCAGCTGTGAATTATATGCTCAGAAATATGCCTGTTATCATCTGACTCCCAACTACTCTTTTTGTTTGTTTGTTTGTTTGTTGTTTGTTTGTGTGCTTATTTTTTGAGGTAGGATCTTGCTCTAGATCAGGCTGACCTGGAATTCACTATGTAGTCTTAGGGCATCCTTGAACTCATGGCAATCCTCCTATCTCTGCTTCCTGAGTGCTGGTATTAAAGGCATGTGCCACTATGCCCAGCTGAGAAACAGTCTTGATGAATATCCCTGGCTTGCCTCTGCTTTCTGAGTACTGGGATTGAAGGCAGCTCCAACCACATTTTTTTGTCTGTTGTTCATTTTTTTTTTATTGGCAACTTCCTTAATTGTAGACAATATCCCATAGTACTTCCCTCCCTCCCCCCACTTTCCCCTTTGAAACTCCACTCTCCATCATATCCCCTCCCCCTCTCAATTAGTCTCTCTTTTCAGTGTGATGCCATGATCTTTTCCTCCTATTATGATGGTCTTGTGTAGGTAGTGTCAGGCACTGCGAGGTCATGAATATCCAGGCCATTTTGTGTCTGGAGGAACACGTTGTAAAGAGTCCTACCCTTCCTTTGGCTCTTACATTCTTTCCACCGTCTCTTCTGCAATGGACCCTGAGCCTTGAAAGGTGTGTTAAAGATGTTTCAGTGCTGAGCACTCCTGTGTCCCTTCTCAGGACCATGGTGCCTTCTGGGTCATCACAAGGACTTGTGTTTTTTTTTGTTTTTTTTTTTAATTTCAAAGTAGGGTCTTACTCTAGCCCAGGCTGACCTTGAATTCACTATGTAGTCTCAGGGTGGCCTCAAACTCATGGTGAGCCTTCTACCTCTGCCTCCCAAGTACTGGGATTAAAGCGTGTGGGGTTGTTGTGTGTGTGTGCGCATGTGTGTGGTTTTTTTCTTTTCTTCTTCTTCTTTTTTTTTTTTTTTCCTGCTTTTTCAAGGTAGGGTTTCACTCTAGCTCAGGCTGACCTGGAATTCACAATGTAGTCTCAGGGTGGTCTTGAACGCAAGGTGATCTTCCAACCTCTGCCTCCTGAGTGCTGAGATTAAAGGCATGTGCCACCACGTCCAGCTAAACAAGTTACTTTTTATTTTATTTTATTTTATTTATTTGAGAGAGGGAGAGAGAATGGGCACGCAAGGGCCTCTACCCACTGTAAATAATTCCAGACACATGTACCACCTTGTGCTTCTGGTTTACTTGGGTCCTGGAGAATCCAACCATGGTCCTTTGGCTTCTCTGGGATAAATCCTACTTGCTCGGGGTGAATGATCTTTCTGATACATTTTTGTATTCTGTTTGCCAGTATTTTGTTGAGAATTTTTGCATCTATGTTTATGAAGGAGATTGGTCTGTAGTTTTCTTTTTTTGTTCTGTCTTTGTCTGGTTTTGGGATCAGGGTGATGCTTCCTTCATAGGAGGTGTTTGATAGAATTCCTTCATTTTTATTTTATGGAAAAGTTTGAGAAGTATTGGTGTTATTTTTTCCATGAAGATCTGGTAAAATTCAACAGTGAATCCATCTGTGCCTGGACTTTTTTTAGTTGGGAGATTTTTAGTAACTGCTTGGATCTCCATACTTGTTGTCGGCCTATTTAAGTGGTTTATCTCACCTTGATTTAATTTAGGTAGGTCATGTAAATCCATTTCTTTCAGATTTTCAAACTTAGTGGAGTATATGTTCTTACAGTATGTTCCTGTGATTTTTTAAAATTTCTCTGGTATCTGTTGTGATGGTGCCTTTTTAATTTGTGTCTCTTCTGTCTTTCTTTTAGTCAAGATTTGGTAATGGTTTATCAATCTTGTCTTTTCAAAGAACCAGCTCTGTTTCATTTATTATTTGGATTGTTTTTTTGGTTTCTATTTCATTAATCTTTGTCCTAATCTTTACTATTTCTTCCCATCTACTGGTTTCCGGTTTGCCTTGTTCTTCTTTTTCCAAGGCCTTAAGGTGAAGTATTAAGTTTTTACTTGAGACATTTCTAATTTAATATAGGCAATTAAAGCTATAAATTTCCCTGTTAGAACTGCCTCCATTGTGTCCCAAAGGTTTTGGTATGTTGTATTCTCATGATCATTTGACTCTATGAATTTTTTAATTTCCTTCTTGATTTCTTCATTGACCCATTCATCATTTAGTAATGTATTGTTTAGTTTCCATGATTTTGTGTATGCGCTATAGCTTTTCTTGCTATTGATTTGTAGTTTGATCCCATTGTGATCACATAGAGTGCAAGGAGTCATTTCAGTTTTCTTGTATTTGTTAAGATTTGCTTTGTATCCTAATATATGGTCTATTTTAGAGAATGTTCCATCTGCTGCTGAAAAGAATGTATATTCTGCAGCATTTGGATAAAATGTCCTGTGTATATCTGTTAGGTCCATTTGTTCTATGACCTCATTTAATCCACATGCATCTCTTTATTTTTTGCTGGGATGACTTGTCAACTGGTGAGAGTGGTGTGTTGGAGTCACCCAGTACAAATGTGTTTGGTGTTATCTGTGACCTTAGTTCTAATAGCGTTTGTTTGATGAAATTGGGAGCCCTCGTGTTAGGTGCATATATGTTTAGGATTGTAATGTCCTCCTGTTGGAGTATTCCTTTAATCAATAAAAATGACTTCCCTTATCTTTCCTAATGTTGGCCTGAAGTCTACCCTGTCAGATATTAGGATAGCAGCCCCTGCTTGTTTTCTAGGTCCATTTGCTTGAAATACCATTTTCCAACCTTTCACCCTAAGATAGTGTACATCTTTTGTGGCAAGGGGTATTTCTTAGAGGCAACAAATTTAATTGAATTGAAAGATCCTGCTTTTTTTTTATTTAAATTTTTTTATTGACAACGTCTATACTTACATACAAAAAAATGCATGATATTTCCCTCCCCTGCCCCCATACCCCTTTAGAACTCCAATCTCCATCATATCCCTTCCCTCTCTCCATTAGTCTGTCTTTTAATTTGATGTCATTATCTTTTTCTTCTATTATGAGGGTCTTGCGAAGGTATTGCTAGGCACTGTAAGGTCATGGATATCAAGGCCAATTTCTGTCTGGACAGTTACATTGTAAGGAGTTGTACCCTTCCTTTAGCTCTTCCATTCTATCCGCCCCCTCTTCCTCAATGGGCCCTGAGCCTTGGAGAGTGTGACAGAGATGTTTCAGTGCTGTGCACTATGTTGCCTTTTGGGTCATCCCAGTGGTCATTGCCATCTGAAAAGAGAAGCTTCTCTAACCAGAAGTGAGAGTAGCATTAATATGTGAATATGAACATTAAGTGTAGTGCTTTCAGGGCAGCTTGGTGGGAATAATATATACATTTAGCCAGACAAGAGCAGGCTTTATACCCCTAAGGCTCATGACCTCCCCTGCCATAGACTTTTGCTTAGGTTTTTCAGTACCAGGCATGTATTCCCTCCTGTAGAGAGGGCCCTCAGTCCAATTATGGAGCAGTTGGTTACCCCAAGAGCAGACATGCCACTATTGCACCCGTTCAGTCATTTGGCCTGTGTGGCCAAACTTGAATATTCAGTGTCCACTGTTTTCACTGCTGATGACTTCTGTGTCCCATACAGCTACAAGCAGTGCAGCTTTTTCCAGCTTTCAGTTGGCTGGTCTTCAGGAAGAAGGTTTTCTGCTCAGCACCAGCTTGCTTTCTCAGTGACCTTGCCTCTTAGGCAAGAGATGTCTTCAGCAATAGGGTCTTACTATCTGTTTCTCAAGGGAAACCAAGGGTTTTGGCAAAACCCTTTAATGTTTTGGAGGCTTCCAGGACCTCTTTGGTCAAGAATTCACTGGAAGGTATCCCATCCCAGGCACTGAAAATTTTCTATTAACAGTCTACAGTGTAGCGCCTGTGCTACCACCAAGACCCCGAGCTGGGCAAGGTGCCGAGGATTGAAAAGACAATCACTGGGTCATTCGTGCTTCAAGAATGCCATTTATTGAAGTCAGAGGGCGATATATGTACAGCCTTACAGCACGTGGAGAAGCACCAGGGTCAGAAGTTCATGTTCTCATATCTTGTTGTTTACTGTTAAACAAGAGCCACCTGGGGCATACGGAACTTGCGGTTAGGCCATAAAATGGGAGTGGAACAAGATGTTTTTAGGCAAACAATCCTTGGTCACGTCAGTCAAGCAGGGCAGCAGACTCCCCGGGAGGGAGGGTGGACCCCACACTACAGCTTCTAGATGTGCCAATATTCAAAAAAGTAGGTTTACATAAGTCTTATTCACAGTATCTTGAATTTTGATTGACTCTCCCCCTGCCCTCCCCTTGCCCTTCTTTTATGCATTCTCTTCTTGAGGTAGGGTCTCACTGTAGCTCAGACTGACCTGGAATACACTATGTATTCTCAGGGTGGCCTCGAACTCACAGCTATTCTCCTACCTCTGCCTCCCAAGTGCTGGGATTAAAGGCGTGTGTCACCACGCCCGGCTAGGATCCTGCTTTTTAACCCAGTCTGCAAACCTATGTCCTTTGGTTGGGGCACTGAGGCTATTGATATTAAGAGTTAATATTGGCCAGGCGTGGTGGCGCATGCCTTTAATCCCACCACTTGGGAGGCAGAGGTAGGAGGATCACCATGAGTTTAAGGCCACCCTGAGAATACATAGTGAATTATAGATCAGCCTGGGCTAGAGTAAGACCCTACCTCAGAAAAAAACAAACAAAAAAAAGAGTTGATATTGAAAGGTGTGTCTTTATTTTTGCCATGTTTGTTTGTTTTATAGTTCTTCCGGTTTTACCTTTGCTTTCTTGTATTAACTAGTATTTGAGTATGGTTTCTTTTTTCCAGGTTTGTTATATATGTGCTTTTCTTTTCTCTTCAGTATGTAGGATCCTTTCAAGTATTTTCTGTAGAGCTGTTTTTGTCTTCAGCCTGCTTTTGTTGTGGAATGTCCTTATTTCTCCCTCTATTTGAATGGATAAATAGCAGGATAAAGTAACCTTGGTTGACAGTTGTTATCTTTCAGAATTTGAAACACATCACTTTTAAAGTTTGTGATGAATAATGTGCTATGATACTGACGGGCTTGCCTTGTATGTGACTTGATTTTTCTCTCTAACTGCTTTCAGTATGTTTTCTTTGGTTTGTATGTTTGGTAGTATTATTATAATTATATATATAAAATATATATAATTATGCGAGAAGAGTTTCTTTCCAGGTTTTGTCTGTTTGGTGTTTTAAAGGCTTCCTGTATCTGCATTGGCATCTCTTTTCCAATTTGGGGGAAGTTTTCTTCTATGATTTTTTTTGTTGTTGTTGTTTTTTTGTTTTTCGAGGTAGGGTCTCACTCTGGTCCAGGCTGACCTGGAATTAGCTATGTAGTCTCAGGGTGGCCTCGAACTCACGGTGATCCTCCTACCTCTGCCTCCCGAGTGCTGGGATTAAAGAGGTGCGCCACCACGCCCAGCTTCTTCTATGATTTTGTTGAAAATGCCATTGAAGTGAAAATCATCTTCTTTTATACCCTGAATTCTTACGTTTGATCTTTTCATAGTGTCCCGAATATCTTGAAATTCCCATTCATACCTTCCTATTAGTTTGTCTTTCTCTTTGTTGGACTGTATTAGATCTGCCACCTGGTCTTCTAGTTTAGATATTTTGTTCTCTCCTTCATTCATTTTACTGGAGAGATTTTTCTACAAAGTTCTTTATTTCACTATGTTCTTCATTGCTAGTATTTTTGACTGGTTTTTCCTTATTATTTCTATTTCCTTATTTATGTCTTATATCGATCTCCTTATTTCATTAAATCAGTTTCCTGTGTATTCTTTGATTCCTTTGATTTCCTCTTTGAGTTCTTTGCTATGGGTCTGTGGGTCACTGCTCTGATTGCTTGTGCCGGGTGCTGTGTAGTGAGCTCCCTTCCACAGGTCTCTGGTGCTTGCTGGTGCTTGTGCTGGCAGTGTGGGAGGGGAGACTTTGGATGGAGGGTGAAGTCCGCCCACTGGTCCTCACGATCCTCTTCCTCACAAGCTACTCCGCTGGTCTCTGACATTCTCCCTTACACATTTCTTGAGTTTGCGGGGAGGCCAGAGTGAGTGGAAAATCCTCTCACCTGGATTTCCTGCAGCTCAGGCCAAGCCTGGTGGCTGCAGCCACATGGAACTTGCCGCCACTGCTGGAACTGCTTCTGCCTGCTTCTTTGGACTCTAGACACTCTGGATCTCTCCTACTTCTCTGCTGCGGTTGATAATTTACTATACACCTCACTTTGTAGTAGAAGAGTGTATTTTGCTGGGGTTTTTTCTCCCCTCAGCTGTTTTGGTGTAGTTCCTATGCTGCCATCTTAACCAGAAGTCCCTCTTTGAGTTCTTTGAACATATTTATAATCATTCTTTTGAAATCTTTCTCAGGCATTTCCTCTAAATCAGTCTCACTGGAGGTCATTTCTGATGCATTAATATTTTTTGGTGGATTTATATTGTCTTGATTTTTTGTGTTTCTTGTATTAGAGTATAAGGATTTTTGCATCTTGGATTAATTTAATGCTTGGGTTTTCTAATTATCTACAGTATTTTTAGATGTATCAATCAATCTGATGTTATATATCTTCAGGGTAGGAGCTTAATGGGCTAGGTGTGGCTCTTAAGACTCTCAGAGTAACCAGAAAAGTGACTCTAGGTGTCGGGTTTGCCTGCTATGATTATTCAAGTAGGCTGAGTGGAACAAAATACAGGCAAATTCTAAAAAATTAACTAAACAATGTACACATTCAATGAAAAACAGCACAGAGTATTTTTGCAAGAGTATATAACAAACAGATCCTCTAACAAAGTCACAGTCCCTAAGGATATTTGTTGCCCCACACCCTTCATCCTGTCAACTGGGAAGATTTCTGGTCTGCAGAGGGTTCTAAGGTCAGTTTGTGAGTGAGTGAGACAACAGTAGAGGAAACAAAGGCACTACAAATCAGGAAGCAACAAACAAGAAGCCCAAAATAAGCCAGGCGTGGTGGCGCATGCCTTTAATCCCAGTACTCGGGAGGCAGAGGTAGGAGGATCGCCGAGAGTTCGAGGCCACCCTGAGACTACATAGTTAATTCCAGGTCAGCCTGAACCAGAGTGAGACCCTACCTCGAAAAACCAAAAAAAAAAAAAAAAAAAAAAAGCCCAAAATATAGCTTATTTAAGAATGGCAGCTCTGACCATCCATCAGACTTAACATATAATTTACCCTGAATGGATGGTGTAATTAGCACTTCCACTGCAAGCCTATATACCAGGCTTATTTGGTGGGTACCTGGTGTAATCCCAGTTACCTTTTGGGATGGCTTTGGTCTCAGTTATGCTGCATGGCCACTTGGGTCCCTCTTTGCTGTGCTGTGGGCTCAGTTGGCTGGCTGGCTGGATGGGTCACTGCTCTGATCACCTGTGCTGGGTGCTGTGTAGGTGAGCTCCCCTCTCCAGGTCTCTGCTGGAGCTTGTGCTGTCGGTGGGGGAGGGGAGGCTGTGGACGGCAGCGAAAGTTCTCCCACTGGTCCTAGCAATCCTCTTCCTCACAAGCTGTTGCACTGGTTCCTGTCCTCTTTCCACATTTCTTGAGTTTGCGAGGAGGCCACTGTGAGTGGAAAATATCCCTGCTGCTCAGGCTGAGCCTGGCAGCTGTAGCACATGGACCTGATGGTGCTACTGCTGGAGCCACTTCTGCCTGCTTCTTTCATCTCTAGACGCTCTGGATCTCTCCTACTCCTGTGCTGTGGTTGATAATTTTACTATACACCTCACTTTTTAGTAGTAAAGTGTATTTTGCTGTTTTTGTTGTTTTTTTTCCCTTTTTCTCCCGCATGCTGCTTTGGCATGGTTCCTGCACCACCATCTTAACCGAAAGCTCCACTTTTTAAAAAAATTTTTTTATTATTTTTATTGACAACTTCTTTAATTGTACACAATATCCCATGTTATTTCCCTCCCTCCTCCCCACTTTCCCCTTTGAAACTTCACTCTCCATCATATCCTCTTTTCAGTTTGATGTCATGATCCTTTCCTCCTATTATGATGGTCTTGTGTAGGTAGTGTCAGGCACTGAGAGGGCATGGATATCCAGGCCATTTTGTGTCTGGAGGAGCACGTTTTAAGGAGTCCTACCCTTCCTTTGGCTCTTACATTCTTTCTGCCCCTCTTCCTCAATGGACCCTGAGCCTTGGGAGGTGTGTTTGAGATGTTTCAGTGATGAGCACTTCTCTGTGACTTCTTCTCAGCACCATGATGCCTTCTGAGTCATAACAAGGTCGCCACCATCTGAAAAGAGACGCTTCTCTAACCAAAAGTGAGAGTAGCATTAATATATGAGTGTGGACATTAAGAGAAGTGCTTACTAGGCAGTTTGGTGAGCATAGGATATACATTTAGTCAGACACCAGCAGACATTACACCCTTAGGGCTCATGACTACCCCGTCATACGTTGTCAGTATCAGGGATGTGTTCACTCCCATGGAGCAGGCCTCCAGTCCAATTAGAGAGCAGTTGGTTTCCCCCATAACAGACATGCCACTATTGCACCCGTTGGCTCATTTGGCCTGGCTGGCCAAATTTAAAGCTTGCAGTGTTCACTGTTGAGTACCTTCACTGGTGTTTTCTCTCTCCCATTGACCTGCATGCAGTATAGCTTTTTCCAGCTTTCTGTCAGCTGGTCCACATGGAGGGGGCTTTCAGCTCAGCTCCAGCAGGATTTCTCAGTGAACTTGCCACCCAAGTATGTGGAGTCTTCAGCAATAGGGTCTTACCATCTATTCCTGGTGGGAAACCAAGGGCCTTGGCAATGACCTATAATGTTTTGGGGGTATCTGTGACCAACTACTGGCCAACAACTCATTGGAAGGTATCCCATCCCTGGCACTGAAAATTCTTTAATAATAATCTATTTTTTTTAAAGGAAGTATTTATTTAACCTAATTTGAGAGAATGCAGTCTGTCACAGAAAAGACATGGTGACATGAGTATGAGGTTGCTGGTCACATTACATCCACTATAATCCTTTAAATAAGAAGGTTGAGGCTGGGCCTGGTGACACACACCTTTAATCCCAGCACTCAGGAGGCAGAGGTAGGAGGATCGCTGCTGAGTTCAAGACCACCCTGAGAATACAGAGTGAATTCCAGGTCCACCTGGGATAGGGCAAGACCCTACTTCAGACAAAACAACAACAACAAAAAAAAAGTCCTCCTGAGAGAGGAGAGTGGCCTGTATTCCGGCAGCTTCAGAAGCAGGGAGGGAAAGCAAGCCCAGCAGAGGTGCCCACTCCATTCCCAGTTGGCTTAGCAGCTAACATTTGGAAGACACACTGCAGCATCACTTGAGCCCTGGTAGGAACTACTCCTCTCCCTGTGCTTTCCTAACTGTATCAGCTTTAAAAGAGGAGTGGGGAGGGGCTGGAGAGATGGCTTAGCATTTAAGTCACTTGTCTGCAAAGCGAAAGGACCCAGGTTCAATTCCCCAGGATACATGTAAGCCAGCTGCACAAGGTGGCACTTGTGTCTGGAGTTTGTTTGCAGTGGATGGATGCCCTGGCACACCCATTCTCTCTCTCTTTCTTCCTCTCTCTGCCTCTCTCTCTCAAATAAATAAGTAAAATTATTTTTTTATTATTATTATTTTTTATTGACTTTTACATACCAAAAAAACCCCACTTGATATTTCCCTCCCCTCCCCCATTCCACTTTAGAACTCCAGTCTCCATCATATCCCCTCCCTCTCTCCATTAGTCTCTCTCCTAATTTGATGACATCATCTTTCTCTTCTATTTTAAGGGTCTTGCAAAGGTATTGCTAGGCACTACAAGATCATGGATATCGAGGCCAATTTCTGTCTGGGCAGTTGCATTGTAAGAGGTCATATCCTTCCTTTGGCTCTTCCATTCTATCCGCTCCCTCTTCCGCAATGGTCCCTGAGCCATTGGAGGGTGTGACAGAGGTGTTTCAGTGCTAGGCACTCCTCCATCCCTTCTTCTCAGCACTATGTTGCCTTTTGGGTCATCCCAGTGGTCATCACCATCTGAAAAGAGAAGCTTCTCTAGCCAGAAGTGAGAGTAGCGTTAATATGTGAACATGAACATTTAGTGTAGTGTCCCCAGGGCAGCTTGATGGGAATAATATATACATTTAGTCAGACATGAGCAGGCTTATACCCCCAAGGCTCATGACCTCACCTACCATAGACTTTTACTTAGGTTTTTCAGTACCGGGTATGTATTCCCTCCTGTAGAGAGGGCCTTCAGTCCAATTATGGAGCAGTTGGTTACCCCAAGAGTAGACACGCCACTATTGCACCAGTTCAGTCATTGGGCCTGTCTGGCCAAGCTTGAATATTCAGCATCCACTGTTTTCACTGTTGATGGCTTCTGTCTCCCATACGCTGCGTGCAGTGCAGCTTTTTCCAGCTTTCAGTTGGCTGGTCTACAGGGAGAAGGTTTTCTGCTCCACACCAGGTTGCTTTCTCAGTGACCTTGCCTCTCAGGCATGAGATGTCTTCAGCAATAGGGTCTTACTATCTGTTTCTCTAGGGAAACCAAGGGCTTTGGCAAAAGCCTTAATGTTTTGGAGGCTACCAGGACCTCCTTGGTCAACAACTCACTGAAAGGTATTCCATCCCAGGTACTGAAAATTTTCTAGTAACAGTCTACATCTTCTAGACGTGCCCTTATTCAAAAAAGTAGTTTTACATATGTCTTATTGATAATATCTTGAGTTCAGATTGACCCTCCCCCTGCCCTTTTTGTATGCATTCTCTTCCCATGGCCTCGCTTAGGCCATTCCCCTCCCTGTACTCAGTTCTTCTACTTATATATGTGCATTACCATACACTTAAGTCCTTCCCTTTCTTCCCTCCCTTATAGCCTTTTACCCACTTACTGGTTTCTGGTACCTATTTTTGGTTCCAGTTCACACACAAGTCTATACATTGGTAGCTAGGATCCACATATGAGAGAGAACATGTGACGTTTGGCTTTCTGAGCCTGGGTTACCTCACTAAGTATAATCCTTTCCAGATCCATCCATTTCCCTGCAAATTTCATAATTTCAATAAGTAAAATTATTTTTTTAAAAAAAGAGAGAGGTTGAGGGCTGGAGAGATGGGTCAGTGGTGAAAGCACCTTCCTACAAATCATAGTGACATGGCTTCAGTTCTCCAGTACCCACATAAAGCCAGATATACAGTGGTGCACACATCTGGAGTTCATTTGAAGCGGCTAAAGGCCCTGGTGACCCATTTTCTCTCTCTCTCTGCTTGCAAATAAATAAATTAAGAGAATGTTGAATTTGTTTCTAGAATTTACCTGTTGTTCATTTAAAAAATTAAATTTAAAGCCAGGCTTGGCAACATACATCTTTAATCCCAGTATGCAGAAGGCAGAGGTAGGAGGATCACCATGAGCTTGAGTCTACTCTGAACTACATAGTGAACTCCAGGTCAGCCTGGACTGCCTTGGAAAAAAAAATCAACTTAGATTAGATAGCCAGGTATGGTGTTGCATACCTGTAAATCCCAGCACTTGGGAGGTGAAGGAAAGAGGACCAGTGAGTTCACAGCTAGGCTGAGACCCTAGTACCTAGGCTACCTGCGACCTTGTCTCAAAAGACCAAAAAAAAAAAAAAAAAAAAAAAAGAGAGGGAAGGGAGGGAAGAAAGAAGACAAGAAATAGGTTACATAGTTTGTAAAAGGCAATCTTCAAAGCCAAACTTAACACCTGTAATCTCATCTCTTGGGCTGAAATAGGAGGATTGCTATGAGTTTGAGGCCAGCCTGGGAGACAGAGTGAGTTCTAGGTAAAGCTAGAAGTAGACTGTTCCTGGAGGAAGGAAAAATAAAGTCAGCTTTCAGAAATATTAGTTTGTTGTTTGTTTATTTAAATTTTTAAATATATATATATATATATATATATATTTAAATCAATCACACATTGCTTTCCTGGGAATGTAATGCATCATATGTAATACACATGCTGAGTGAGTACCTGACCACTGAGCCAGCGTTATTCTAGAAATGCGTAGAATAGAAAATAACTACTAAACCGGCAAGGTGGCACATGCTTTTAACCCCAGCACTCAGGAGGATGGGGTAGGAGGGTCTCTGAGTTCAAGGTCTGCCTAGCACTAGAGTGCGTTCCAGGTCAGCATGGGCTAGAGTGAGACCCTCCCTTGGAATATTTCTAATTTGAGGATCTCCCTATACATGTTTGAATACCATCTTTCCCTGTAAGGGGATGGCACAAGATGTGTGTAAGTGGAGGCAGCCTGCTCAGCAAGCCTGGCTAAGAACAGACTAGGAGCCGCTGCTAGAGAAGCCACAAGTCCGCCTGGTAAGAATTGCATTCCTTCCTGTCTGAGATCCATGAGGCCAGTAGCCAAATCCTGGATATTTAGGAGTCTCTTGAGGGCTGGGGAGATTGCTCAGATAGTAAAGCGTTTGCTCTGCTAGACTGGACACCACATAAAAGCCAGGCAGAGTAGCTTGCACTTGTTATCCCACGTCTAGGAAGGGATAGACGATCCCTGGGCTTGCTGACCAGCTACTGTAGCTTCAGGTTCACTGAGAGACTCTGTCCCACAAAACAAGGTGGAGTGGGGTTGAGGCCAGCAGTAACACTGGCCTCTGGCATGTCCACGTACAAACACATCACACATACACACCCACCCATCCCCCCCCCCGGGGGATTTTCCTTTTGCTCTTTGGTTTTGCCTTTGCCAAACATACTCTTAATGATCTATTTGGTGATTTTGCTCTTAAATTAGGGGCTCCTGTTTGTTGTTCTGAGTCATCCTCATGCCAAAAAGAATGAGTCATTTGGAAGCCCTGTGTTTCAGCTGATGGTGATCAACCCTAAGACTACCCTTAACATGGGTGTGCTGCTGTACTGCCTTCCTCCAGGGCAGGCTGGGAGGTGAGTGTGTGTGAGTGCTGTTCAAAGGGTATGATATTTCAGAAGACACTGTGTAAATACAAAAATGAGGTGTTTTGGTAATCGGATGTTTAAGCCTTTAATCCCAGAATTTGGGAGGCAAAGGTAGGAGGATGACTGTGAGTTCAAGACCACCCTGAGACTACATAGTGAATTCCAGGTCAGCCTGAGCTAGAGTGAGACCCTACCTCAAAAAAAAAAAAAATTACGTGTTTTCGTGTCACTTGGATGGTGGAAAACATGAAATATATAGGTCACATTAAGAATGATGCTGGGAGCCGGGTGTGGTGGCACACGCCTTTAATCCCAGCACTCGGGAGGCAGAGGTAGGAGGATTACCATGAGTTCGAGGCTACCCTGAGACTACATAGTTAATTCCAGGTCAGCCTGGACCAGAGTGAGACCCTACCTCGAAAAACCAAAAAAAAAAAAAAAAAAAAAAGAATGATGGTGGGGCTACGCGTGGTAGTGCACGCCTTTAATCCCAGAATTTGGGAGGAGGATGACTGTGAGTTCAAGGCCACCCTGAGACTACATAGTTAATTCCAGGTCAGCCTGGACCAGAGTGAGACCCTACCTCGCAAAAACCAAAAAAAAAAAAAAAAATGTTGCTGGGGGCTGGAGAGATGGCTTAGCTGTTAAGGCATATGCCTGCGAAGCCTAAGGACCCCAGTTCAATTCTTCAGGTCCCACGTAAGCCAGATGCACATGGTGGCGCATACATCTGGACTTCATTTGCAGTGGCTAGAGGCCCTGGCACACCCATTTTCTCTCTCTCCCTCTCTTTGTCTCTAATAAATAAATAAATAAAATAAAATCTTTTTTTTTTTTTTTTTTTTCGAGGTAGGGTCTCACTCTGGCCCAGGCTGACCTGGAATTAACTATGTAGTCTCAGGGTGGCCTTGAACTCACGGCGATCCTCCTACCTCTGCCTCCCTAGTGCTGGGATTAAAGACGTGTGCCACCACGCCTGGCTATAAAATCTTTTTTAAAAAGAAAAAAAGAATGATGCCAGGCATGGTGGCACAGGCCTTTAATCCCAGCACTCAGGAGGCAGAGGTAGCCTCCACCCGGAGCCTACGTAGTGAATTCCAGGTCAGCTGGGCTAGAGCAAGACCCTACATTGAAAAAGCAAAACAAACAAAAAAATAAAAAAGAAAGGATGTTGTATTGTGGGACTGAAGAGATGGCTTGGCAGTTCAGCATGAGTGCCTGAGCTAGCCTGAGACTGCCAGTGTGAATCTCCAGATCCCAAGTAAACAGCTGGGCCGGTAGCCCCCAGTCTTCTGGGGAGCAGAGACCCAAGTCAGTCCCTGAGAATATATATATATAGTAAGTGAAGAGCACAACATCCAGCTTTAATAAATCAAAACAGATAAGAACTCTTAATTGCATGCCCTTTGGACCTTGTGTGAAGCTTGTTTTTCTTAAGGACTCTTTCTCCCTCTGCAAATGTTCTTAGCGTGAGCCTCAGAACTGTGTACAGTAGGTGCCTACATGTTGTTGCAGTTACCTTCTTATTGCTGGGATAAAACACCTGACCAAAAGCAGCCAGTGGAAAGATTTTTTTTTTTCATTTTGGTGTTCTCAAGATAGTATCTAACTCTAGCCCAGGCTGACATGAAACTCACACTGTAGTCCCAGGTTCGCATCTGACTCAGCAATTCTCCTACCTCAGTCTCCTGAGTGCTGGGATTAAAGGCATGTACCACCACACCCAGTTTGGAGGAAATTTTTTATTTTGGCTTACAGCATTGAGGGGAAGCTTCATGATGGCAGAGGAAAGCATGGCATGAGCAGAGGCTGGACATCACCTCTGACACAGCAGCAGGAGAGTAAGCAGAACTCTAGCAAGGGGAACCTGGCTATGACACCCCAAGCCTGCCCCCAACAACACACCTCCTCTAGCAGAGCTCCACCTCCAAATGGCCATTAGCTGGGGACCTAGTATTCAGAACGCATGAGTTTATGCGGAACATCTGATTCAAACCACCACACATGTAGAGGTTGCTTTCATGTGTATGCAGGGAGAACCATAGGCATTGACTCAGAAATGGAGATAAACAATAGCTACTGGGTCTAGCCTTCCTGTGTCCCTTTTAAACCCATTTGTTCAGTACCAGGACCTCCAGCCACTGCAAATTAACTCCAAACACATGCGCCGCCTTGTGCACTGGCTTTACATGGGTACTAGGGAATCAAACCCAGGTCCTTAGGCTTTGCAGAAGAGTGCCTTAACCACTGAGCCATCTCTCCAGCCCTGCTTTTATTTATTTTCACTGTGTATCTCAGCCTTGCCTCAAATTCATAATCCTTCTGCTTCTGCTTCCTAAGTGTAGGGATTACATTTATGTACTACCATACCCAGCCAGAACCCTTATCTGAAAAAGATAACCAGAAGCTGCTTCTGCTGGTAAAGGCCTGTAATCTCAGTTACTCAGGAGGCTGAGGCAAGATCACAAGTTCAAGGCCTGGTTGGGCTACAGAGTCCATTCCAGGTCATTGTTGGGAACTCAGTGAGATCATGCCTCAAAATTAAAAAGAAAAGGCTAGGATATAGCTCAATGATAGAACATTTGCCTAGTGTAGCAGTTACTTTCTCATTGCTGGAACACAACACCAGACCAGAAGCAGCCTATGAAGAAAGGGTTTAAGCTGGGCATGGTGGCACACACCTTTGATTCCAGCCTGTGAGAAGCTGAGGTAGGTAGGATCTCTGTGAGTTTGAGACCAGCCTGAGACTACATAGTGAATTCCAGGTCAGCTTGGGCTAGAGTGAGACCCACCTTGGAAAAAAAAAAGAAGGAAGGGAAGAGAGGGGAGTTTATTTCCAGCTTAGTTTCCAGGGGGTCTTCTGTCACAGCAGGGAGAGCATAGCAGGAGCAGATGGCTGGCATCATACCTTGTCACTTCAATAGGGACGAAGCGGGAGCTGAGTGTGGCAGCAGGGCTGGGCTCAATCACCCAAGGCCTGCGTAAGTAAAATCTTCATCCAGAAAGGCTCTACCAGCCAGGCATTAAGAATAAAGCTTCATCCCAAACACATAAGGCTGTGGGGGACATTTTACACTCACACCACCACACTTCAGCATGTGCAATGGCCTAGGTTCAATCCTCGGTGCCATTCCCCACCCCATCCCCAAAAAAAGACAACCAGATGTCTGGTTTCTGTTTCCTGATATTTACATATACATATATATATATGTCACTCATGCTCCCAAGGGTCAACAGAACCACCAGCAACAGAGTTTGTGATAATTTGACTCTTGCAAGCATATTTTTAAAGCTTTTTGACATGTGACCTGAATTGTCTTCTTTGCTTGGCAACAGGTTCCTAGAAGGGGATGTGAAAGATCATGTTGCAGCAGCAGTCTTGACTTCCGGAACAATTGCATTTTGGGACTTGCTTCTGGGTCATTGCACGGCTCTCCTCCCACCTGTCTCTGACCAGAATTGGTCTTTTGTTAAATGGTCAGGTACAGATTCTCATTTGCTAGCTGGACAAAAAGATGGAGACATATTCATATACCGCTACTTCTGACTTAGGAGAAAAAAATTGCTGCTTTTTTTTTTCTGGGTATATTTGGCCTCTTGATACTTTTTTTGAAAAAGAGAACAGTTAAATGATATTTAAAATAACTCTAACCGGGCATGGTGGCGCATGCCTTTAATCCCAGCACTCGGGAGGCAGAGGTAGGAGGATCGCCGTGAGTTCAAGGCCACCCTGAGACTACATAGTTAATTCCAGGTCAGCCTGGACCAGAGTGAGACCCTATCTCGAAAAACAAAAAAATAAAATAAAATAACTCTATGCATCCAGACCAACTTTTTCTTCTGGTGATGGTGCCACTTACGATGTGAATTTTTGTTTATACATTGGGTTTAAAGATCTCTAGGTGAGTTTTTATAATTCCCACATATTAATATAATTGCTAGTAAAAGTATACATAGAGCTTTGAATATTAATAAATATTTATTTGGATATATTCTGATTGATATATTCTTTTTTTCCCATTCTATTCAGATCACTTTCAAAAATGAACTAATAACTATGCAACTAGAATTTTTTTTTGTTTTTGTTTTTCGAGGTAGGGTCTCACTCTGGTCCAGGCTGACCTGGAATTAACTATGTAGTCTCAAAGTGACCTGGAATTCACAGTGATCCTCCTACCTCTGCCTCCCTAATGCTGGGATTAAAGGCATGCACCTCCACACCCAGGAGAGATTTTTTGTTTTGTTTTGTTTTTGTTTGTCGAGGTAGGGCATGTGCCACCACACCTGGCAGAAATCTTTTTTAAAATATATTTTATTTATTTATTAGAGAAAATGGGTACTCCAGGGCCTCTAGCTGCTGCAAATGATCTCCAGACACATGTGCCACCTTGTACATCTGGCTTACATGGGTCCTGGGGAATTGAACCGGAGTCTTTTGGCTTTGCAGGCAAAAGCCTTAACTGCTAAGCCATTTCTCCAGTCCTAGAAATTTGTGTGTATGTGTGTTTTTTCAAGGTAGGGTCTCACTCTAGCCCAAGCTGACCTAGAATTCACTGTGTTGTCTTAGGCCGGCCTTGAACTCACAGCATTCCTACCTCTGCCTCCCAAGTACTAGGATTAAAGACATGCACTGCCATACCCGGCACAACTAGAATATCTAAGTGATAATATTTGCATATTAAGAATAAATTTCAGGCATTAGGGAGGTGGCCCTGAGGTAAAGTGCTTTCCATGCAAGCAGGAGGATCTGTGTTTGTATTCTCAGCAGCCACATAAAAGTGGGGTGTAGCCGGGCGTGGTGGCGCACTCCCAGTTTACACACACCCATAATCTTGGTGCTGGAGAGGCAGACTGGAGGATGCCTAGGACGTACTGGCCAACCAATCTAGCCAAATCTGCAAGTTCTAAGTTCAGTGCAAGACCCTGTCTTAAAAAGTAGATGAACCTTTGCCTCCCAGGTGTTGGGATTAATCCCAGCACCGGGAGGCAGAGGTAGGAGAATCATAATCTGAGTGCTGGAGGCCAGACTAAGGATGCATAGTGAATTCCAGGTCAGCCTGAGCCAGAATGAGAGTTCTTGATAAAAGTGCAAAAAAAAAAAAAAAAATAGATGAAGAATTGGGCATGATAGTGCATGCCTTATTCCCTGCACTCGGGAGGATGAGGTAGGAGGATCACCATGTGTTCAAAGCCACCCTGATACTACATAGTGGGTTTGAGGTCAGCCTAGGCTAGAAGCAAGACCCTACCTTGGAAAACCAAAAAAAAAAAAAGTGACTGAGTCACCCAATGTTGGCATGATCCACACACCTTATTCCATGCACATACCCTGTACACATGATATATGTGATCATAGAAATGAGTGCTCTAGGGCTGGAGAGATGACTTAGTGGTTAGTGGGTTTGAGGTCAGGATCTTGGTTAGAGGCTTGACCCAGTACCTTGGAAAACCAAACAATAAATAGAAAGATCTGAGTTTGTTTGCAATGTTGAGGCCCTGGGTCACACACACCATTCCCTCATTTCTCTTATCTGTCAAATCAATTTAAAAATTTAGAAATAAAAAAATTAAAATTAAAAAGATGGAGTGTTCTGTGCATGCTATGCCTAAGGATCTTGGTACCAACTGATACTATGTCCTCAGTCCTAGAGTGTACATACATTTTAAAAGAAGTTTGTTTGAAGCCAGGCATTGTGGACCATTCCCTCTTTCTCTTATCACAATTAAAAATTTTTTAAATAAAAAATTAAAATTTGAGTGTTCAAGGCCATGTCCTCAGTCCTAGAAGTGTACATACATTTTAAAAGAAAACGTTGAAGCCAGGCATTGTGGAGGATCACTTTGAGTTCAAGGCCACCCTGAGACTACATAGTGAATTCCAGGTCAGCCTGGGTTAGAGGGATACCCTGTCTTTTTTTTTTTTTTTTTTTTTTTTGGAGGGTAGGGGAGAGATGACCCTATCTTGAAAACAAAAAAAGAAAGAAAACATGGAGTAAAGTCTTCATGAACTGAGATCTGTGAGTTGTTATACCATCAAAAATGATAAATTAGGGCTGGAGAGATGGCTTAGTGGTTAAGGCGCTCGCCTGCGAAGCCTATATAGACCTATATATAGACCCATGTTCAACTCTAGATCCCACGTAAACCAGATGAATAAAGTTGAGGCAAGCACAAGGTCACACATGAACACTAGGTGACACAAGCATCTGGCATTCAATTGCAATGGCTGAGGCCCTGGTGTGCCAATTCTTTCTCTCCAAAAATTAAAAAATATTTTTTTAAAAATGAAAAATGATAAAGTAGGGCTGGAGAGATGGCTTAGAGGTTAACGCGCATGACTGTGAAGGCTAAGGACGCCAGTTCGATTCTCCAGGTCCCACATAAGCCAGATGCACATGGTGAAGCATGCATTGGGAGTTTGTTTGCAGTGGCTAGAGGCCCTGGTCCTCCCATTCTCACTCTCTCACCCCCCTCTCTGACTCTAATAAATAAATAAAAATAAAATATTTTTTAAAAATCAAAGCTACAAAAAAATGATAAAGTATGGGGCTGGAGAGATGGCATAGTGTTTAAGGTGCTTGCCCACAAAACTGGAGACCCAGGCTTGATTGTTTTTTGAGGTAGGGTCTCTCTCTAGCCCAGGCCAAGAAGTCCCAGGACAACTTCACACAGGTACTGAGTGCCATTGACTATTGTCACAGCAAAGGTATCACCACAGAGACATTAGACCCAAGACTGTCCTGGTAGATGCAGATGGGCATTCAAGTTGTGTAGAGTGGCTCCTTGTATGAAGACTCAAGTGGTGGGGATCAGCCTGGCATCTGCACACCCATCCCAGAGGCTTCCAGTGAAGGAGATTTGTCCATCCATAGTGGGAGTCCTGAGGAAATCTGGCCTGGTGCTTGCTGTCCACACCATTCCCCTAGCAGGAGTTTGAGCTAAAGAAAGATACCCAAAGTAGCCTGGGGAGGAGAAACCCTTCTGCCCTCTCCTGGGAGAAGCATCCAGACTGTTTGCTAGAACACATCCCCTACCCTCCTGTGTCCTTGCCATCCAGTTTCTGGGCCAGAGGACATGGTCTCCCCAGACAGAACACCATTTCTTAGACTAGCCCCATCCTCCCAAGGTGCCTTAGCAAGATTGGGAACATAGGCACCAGGCACTCTGGGGTAGTAGAGAGCAGTGTTTTTGGAGAAGGGACGTAGGTATCCTTGGGAATACTGCCTAGCTCAAGTTTTCCTAAGCTGTGCTCTATGTGAGGTCACGTGCATCCCATAAAGGATTACAGGACAGCCTGACAGGAATCCAAGTGCTCTCTGACCAGCTATCTTCCTGCCTCAGTGCCTGCTTCATCGAAACCATCCTCCGACCTGGCCGCCTTGAGATGAGATGTCCTGTTCCATCACACCTGCTACACGCATTTCATCTCACCAGAGGCCCAGAAACAATGGAGCCAGTCCAACTAGAAATCAAAACCTCTGAAAATATGAGCAAAATAAATCTTTACTCCTGTAAGTTGTTTCCAGCAGTTGTTTTTGTTTTTGTGGTGTTTCATGTTAGGATCTCATTCTAGCCCAGGCTGACCTGAAATTCACTCTGTATTCTCAGGGTGGCTTCACACTCTCTGTGATCCTCCTACCTCTGCCTCCCAAATGCTGGGACTAAAGACATGCGCCACCACACCCGGCTTCCTGCAGGGTTTTTTTTTTTTTTTTTTTTTTTTTGAGAAAGAGAGAAAGAGGGAGAGGGAAACAGATAGAGATTGGGCACGCCAGCAGCCTCTCAGCTGCTATGAACGAATTCCAGATGCATGCTCCCCCTTGTGGTCAAGTGTGGCATTTGCATCTGGCTAAAGGTGGGACCTGGAGATTGGAACCGGCATTCTTAGGCTTAGCAGGCAGGCACCTTAACAGCTAAGCCATCTCTCCAGCCCTCCTGCAGGTATTTTATTTTATTTTATTTTATTTTATTTTATTTTATTTTATTTTATTTTATTTTATTTTATTTTATTTTTTAAAACCTTTTTATTTTATCTTATTTTTTTGGAGAGAGACACAGAGAGAGACAGAGAGAATGAGGGGGAGGGAGGGAGGGAGAGGGAGGAAGACAGAGATGAGCGCGCGAGCAGTGTCTCAGCTGCTGCGAACGAAATGCAGATGTGCGCGCCCCCTTGTGGTCAAGTGTGGCATTGCACCCTTGCGTCACTTTGCATCTGGCTAAACGTGGGACCTGGAGATTGGAACCGCTGGAGATTGGAACCAGTGTTCTTAGGGTTAGGAGGCAGGCGCCTTAACCCCTAAGCCATCTCTCCAGCCCATCCTGCAGGTATTTTAAAAAATATTTTAGGCCTGAACCAGAGTGAGACCCTACCTCAAAAAAAAAAAAAAAAAATTAGGGCCGGAGGGTTGACTTAGCATTTAAGGCGTTTGCCTGCAAAGCCAAAGGACCCAGGTTCGATTTCCCAGGACCCACATTAGCCAGATGCGGAAGGGGGCGCACATGTCTGGAATTTATTTGCAGTGGCTGGAGGCCCTAGCATGCCCATTCTTTTTCTCTGTCTCCCTCTTTTTCTGTCAAATAAATAAAATAATATAAAATATATAATAATAATAAATAAAATTTTTCTTTAAAAATATTTTATTTGCCCAGTGTGGTAGCATATGCCTTTAATCCCAGCCCTGAGGAGGCAGAGATAAGAGGATTGCTATAAGTTTGAGGCCACCCTTAGATTGCATAATGAATTCCAGGTCAGCCCGGGCTCAAGTGAAACCCTACCTTGAAAAAAAAATTATATACACTCATATATATATACATACACACACATACATATATGCATATATTATTTATTTATGGAGAGAGGAGCATTTAGACAGAGAAAGAATAGGTGCACCAGGGCCTCTAGCCACTGCAAATGCACTCCAGATGCAAGTGTCATCTTGTGCATCTGACTTTATGTGGGTATTAGGGAATCAAACACAGGTCCTCAGGCTTTGTAGGCAAGTACTTTAACCACTGAGCCATTGCTTCAGCCCTTCTGCAGGCATTTTGTCACATCAATGAAAAGCTGTACTTGGGGGCTGGAGAGATGGTTTAGCAGTTAAGGTGCATGCCTGCGAAGCCTAAGGACCCCAGTTCGATTCTCCAGGTCCCACGTAAGCCAGATGCACATGGTGGCACATGTGCCTGGAGTTGTCTGCAGTGGCTGGAGGACCTGGCATGCCAATTCTCATTCTGTTTTTTTTTGTTTGTTTTTTGAGGTAGGGTTTCACTCGAGTCCAGGCTGACCTGGAATTAACTATGTAGTCTCAGGGTGGCCTCAAACTCACAGCGATCCTCCTACCTCTGCCTCCCAAGTGCTGGGATTAAAGGTATGCGCCAACATACCCGGACCAATTCTCATTCTGTCTTTCCCTCTCTTTGTCTCAAATAAATAAGTAAATAAAAATAGATAAAATCTTAAAAAAAAAAAAAAAAGCTGTATTTGGGCCAGGTATGGTAATGCATGTCCTTAATTCCAGCACTTGGCAGGCCAAGGTAGGAGATTTGATGTGAGTTCAAGGCTAACCTGGGATTACATTGTGAATTCCACATCTGTGCTAGAGCAAGACCCTATTTCGAAAAAAAAAAAAAAAAAAGTTGTACACTATCTGAGTGTTCCTCAGAACCTCAGTAATATAGAAAGTGTGGCCTGGGAAGTAATAACTAGATAAGTGGAACAGAGCACAGAGCCCCATAACAGACCCACGTGAAAAGCTAAGCCATTTTGTGAAAGGCATCTAGGAGAGTCAGTTCATAGAGAAAAGGTCTCCACTAATGGCTACAGAACAAGTATGGGGTAAGCCAGCAATCTGGGAAGCCATATGAAAAATTAGCAAAGCCACAAATGTTATTGCTGACCCCAACCTTCACATTGAAGTTATACAAGTTATGGTAGACTTGTGCCCTCATAAAGAGGAAGATTTACAGAATTAGAAACACACAAGGAAAGGCCAAATGTGGTGGTGCACTCCTTTAATCCCAGCACTTGGAGGCAGAGGTGGGAGGAACACCATGAGTTCAAGGCCAGCCTGAGACTACATAGTGAGTTCCAGGTCGGCCTGGATTAGGGTGAGACCCTACCTTGAAAAACCAAAAAAGAAAAGAAAACAAGGAACATGACCAGTTGTTCTTGAACTCTGTAGCCATAAGCCAGGGAAATAGAGATGCTGGGGACAAGTAGAAATACAAGGATGAGAACGGGAAAGAGGTGGGACTTCCTGGAGTTTGTCAGCGAGTCTCCTTCCTGTTGTCTTAGAACCCCAGAGCTGTATACCACCCATGTGCTGCCCCACATGTGTTGCTAGATGGCAGGTCCTGCTAGATATACACTTTTAGGTATCAGGCTCTGCTGGACACCCCACACATTAGACCTGCTGATACTTCCCCCACCTATGTACACTGCTAGGTATCAGACCCTACTGGACACCTCACTGCCCAACATACGTTTTTCCCCCATTTTTAATGAAAACCAAGCACAACATTTGATATCAGTTCAAGATAGATACTAAGAGGTAGTTTATAATTTTTTTTTTTTTTTTTTTTTTTTTTTGGTTTTTCGAGGTAGGGTCTCACTTTTGGCTCAGGCTGACCTGGAATTCACTATGTAGTCTCAGGGTGGCCTCGAGCTCTCAGCGATCCTCCTACCTCTGCCTCCCAAGTGCTGGGATTAAAGGCGTGTGCCACCACGCCCGGCTATAATTCATATTTAATCTTTAATTTTGGTCCTTTTTTCCTAAAAATGTGTAATTTCTTTGACTCCTTTTGAAATGCTATTAAAATGTTACTAGGGTAGTGTTTGGTGCTTTTATGAGAAACCCAGACCACATCCCACTATCCTTTAGATGTTTATGATCACATACAACATCAACCATGCACTGGGGTGGGGGAAAGAAAAACTAATGCCTTTATTTTACAAATGCCCAAGGTCAGTGTATCTGGTTGTGACTTCTTTATCTCAGACTACTAACTTGCTAAGATGGGGGGTCTCCCTAGGTTTTCCCAGGCTTCCCTTAAACTTGTAGCCTTAAGCAGTGATCTGAGTTCAGCCTCTTGATTAGCTGGGAACATAGTCATGCACCACTGTGCCTTTTAAAGGGTCTGACAGGCATGAATACTGTCCTCCTATCACCCTCAAGTTTATCCAGGGATGTGGCATCTGCTGAGTCTGAATGGATTAGAGATTCTGAAACCACCTACCATCATCACCTCACTCTCCAGCACGCATTCCCTGCTGAGCTTTGGGTTAGGCTTTTACACATGCAAACCTACTTCTTAAGGATCCTCATCCACATGGACTTCATAATGATTAGTGAGAGATGACCTGTGATTGAAAAGTTTCCCACACGTGTTGCCTTCATAGGGTTTCTCTCCAGTGTGAATGCGCTGATGTGCAATACGTGAGGAGCTCTGTCTAAAACTTTTCCCACACGTACTGCATTTAAAGGGCTTCTCCCCCGTGTGAATTCTCCAATGCTGAATAAGAGTTGAACTTTGACCAAATAACACCCCACATTCTTCACACTGGAATGATTTTTCTCCAGTATGAATTCTCTGATGATTACTAAGGGAGGATTTACACCTGAATGTTTTCCCACACTATTTATACTTATAGGGTCTTTCTCCAGTGTGCATCCTCTGATATTGGATGAGTGCTGAGCTTTGTCTGAAGGCTTTCCCACACACATGGTTTCTCCCCAGTGTGAATTCTCTCATGAATAATAAGCTTTGAGTGGGAACTTAAGGCTTTGCCACATTCACTACAATTATAAAACTTCTCTCCTGTATGGATTATTCGGTGTCTGTTGAGTCGTGAAATAGAAGTGAAGCCTTTTCCACACTGATCACACCTGTAAGGCTTTTCTCCAGTGTGAATTCGTTCATGTTAAATAAGTGATGCACTTTGACTGAAGGCTCTTCCACATTCACTACACTGGAAAGGTTTCTCTCCAGCATGGATTCTCTGATGGTAACGGAGGGACGAGCTAGACTAAAGGTGTTGCCACACTTGTTACACAGATAGGTCTTCTTTCTGGAATGAATCCTCTGACCGGGAAGGGATGGGCTGCAACCAGACGCCCTCCTGCCTGGGTTGTACTTACAAGGGTTTTCTCTGGCATGGACTTTCTGATGTAAAAACAAGCCTGACCTTCTGCCAAAGGATTTACCACATTCCTTACATCTGCAGGACTTTTCTGCAGTGTGGGTTCTTAGATGATTATACAGAGAGGTACTGAGAGTGAAGGCTTTCCCACATTCTTTACAGATGTAGGGTTTCTCCCCACTGTGAGTTATTTGATGTTGAATAAGAGCTGAACTTTGGCTAAAGGCTTTCGAACATTCTTTACATTTAAATAACTTCTCTCCACTATGGTTTTTCTCGTATTTACGAAGGGATGAAGTATTAATGAAAGTCTTCTCACACATACTACATTTATAGCATTTCTATGCTGTGACTTTGGGTAAATTAGGTAAATTTGAACTCTGCTTGGAAGTGTTTCCTTGTTTTTCACATTTCAATGGTATTTTTCCTCTGGGAACAATAGTCTTTGGACTAACCTCATTGGTTTTAGGGTTCTTTTCTACAGTCTTATCCTGCCTTTTCTCTAATCTGCCTTCATATATACAAGGTTTTTCTGACTTCAGGTCCCAGGGTCCATTTCTTTTGGATCTTTTCATTAGCAGTTCCTGAAACCAAGATACCTGTGTTTGAGTTGACTTTGTGGTTTTGAGACTGCACTTCCATCCAAGATAGAAGCTTCCAGAACTTTCTTTCTCTGCCTTCCAGGGCTCTTCTTGCTGCAACAGGGAGATCACCCTTGGTTTGGTAAATGGGAATCCCAGTGAGGTCAGGTTACTGTAGTTTCCAGCATCACCTCTGAGAAGAATCTAGCTTTCTCCACTCATCCCGGGTGAAGAGCATAGCCACGTCTTCAAACATCACTGACACCTGAGGCTTCACTGCCCTGGGCTTGGGGGCCATGTCCTCCTCCCAGCTCTCCTGCAGTCGGCCAGCTGGCCAGTCTCCAGAAAGCCCATCTCCGGGCTCGGGGCTCCCAGGCCGCCCTGTGCAGGCTGAGGCTCCGGAACCGCTGGGAGGGCTCCCGGAGAGGGGACCCCTGCCCCCCGAAATACATTTTGTTGTTAGTTTGTTTTTTGTTTTTCCAGGTAGGGTTTCATTGTAGCACAGACTGGCCTGGAATTCACTCTGTAGTCTTAGGGTGGCCTCAAACTCACAACAGTCCTCCTACCTCTGCCTCCTGAGTGCTGGGATTAAAGGCTTGTGCCACGATGCCTGGCTCTACCCTTACATTTCTAAGTATATGGACCTGCTGGACACTTGACTTCTGCCCTCCACACACTGATGGTACCAGCTGTTGCTGGACACCTCACCAGGGGAGTTCACACTACTAGGTACTAGGCCCTACTGGACACCCCCTGCTGCCACCCCCATACAGTGCTAGGTATCAAGCCTTGGTAGACACCCCTCACACCCACCATCCCACATACAGCTACAGGATATGAAGCACTGCTGAACACCCTCTTGTTGCTGCCATCCCACAAACAGTGTTATAGTCTCCCCTCACCATTATCACCTGCTATACACTTCTACCAGGTCCAGCTAGACACCTCCCAACTCTACTGCCCCCACATCTTCTCCCACCCTTCCATCCCACAGACAGTACTATCAGGTCCTCCTGGACACCTCCTCTCCTGACCCTGCTCCCCCACGTTCATGGAAGAACTAACACCAATGCTTCTCAAACTTTTCCATAAAATAGAAGAGGAAAGAATACTATCAGACTCCTTCCACAAAGCCAGCATCACCCTGATCCCAAAACCAGACAAAGATAGGACAAAAAAATTACATACCAATCTTCTTCATGAACATAAATGCAAAAATTCTCAACAAAATATGGCAAACAGAATACAAGAATATATCAGAAAGATCATTCACCCCAAACAAGTAGGATTTATCCCAGAGATGCAGGAATGGTTCAATATACGCAAATCAGTAAATATAATATACTAAATAAATGGACTGAAAGACAAAAATCACATCATCTCATTAGACACAGATAAAGCATTTGACAAAATCCAACATTCCTTGATGATAAAGTCCTAGAGAGGGCTGGAGAGATGGCTTAGGGGTTAAGGCACCTGCCTCCTAAGAACGCTGGTTCCAATCTCCAGCGGTTCCAATCTCCAGGTCCCACGTTTAGCCAGATGCAAAGTGACGAAAGGGCGCACTGCCGCACTTGACCACAAGGGGGCGCACACATCTGGATTTCGTTCTCAGCAGCTGAGACACTGCTGGTGCGCCCATCTATTGTCTTCCTCTCTCTCTCCCTCCCTCCCTCTGTCTCTCTCTCTCTCTCTCTCTCTCTCTCTCCAAAAAAAAAAGTCCTAGAGAAACTGGGAACAGAAGGAACATATCTCAACATAATAAAGGCTATTTATGACAAACCCACAGCAAATATAATACAAAATGGAGAAAACTTGAAGCTTTTATGCTAAAACCAGGCACAAGACAAGGGTCTCCACTGTCCCTTAGCCATAGCAATAAGGCAAGAGACACACATAAAAGAGATACAAATTGGAAAGGAAGAGCTCAAATTATCATTGTTTGCAGATGATATGATTATACATAAAGGACCCTAGTGACTCTACTGGCAAACTGGTAGAGCTGACAAACACTTTTAGCAATGTAGCAGGATACAAAATAAACAGAAATCAGATACCTTTCTATTTCTCAGAATGAAATCAGGGAATAACTCCCATTCACAATTACCTCAGGAAAAAAAATGGGCTGGGGAAATGGTTTAGCAGTTAAGGTGTTTGCCTGTGAAGCCTAAGACCCTGGTTCGATGCCCAGTAACCACATAAGCCAGCTGCACAAGGAGGCACATGCATCTGGAGTTCATTTGCAGTGGTTGGAGGCCCTGGTGTGCCCATTCTCTCTATCTATCTGCCTCTTCCCCTCTCAAATGAATAAATAAAATAAAATATATTTTTTAAAAATGATAAAGCACATTGGAATAAACCTAGCCAAGGAAGTAAAGGATCTCTACAATGAAAATTTTAAAACACTCCAAACAGAAATTTCAGAAGACATTAGGACATGGAAAGACATCCCATGTTCATGAATTGGAACAATCAATATTATGAAAATGTCAATCTTACCAAAAGCAATCTACACATTTAATGCAATCTCCATCATAATTCCAATGGCATTCTTCACAGAAATAGAAGAAACAATCCTAAAATTCATTTAGAAGCACAAAAAAAACCCTTAGCTATTGAAAGCAACTTTTACCAACAAAGATAAGGCTGGTCGTATCACCATACCTATTTTTTTTTTCTTGGTTTTTCGAAGTAGGGACTCACTCTAGCTCAGGCTGACCTGGAGTTCACTCTGTTGTCTCAGGGTGGCCTCGAACTCATGGTGATCCTCCTACCTCTGCCTCCCGGAGTTTTGGGATTAAAGGCGTGCGCCACCACACCAGCCCATACCTGATTTTAACCTATGTTACAGAGCCATAGTAACAAAAACAAGGTGGTACTGGCACAAAAACAGACATGTAGATCAATGGAACAGAATAGAGGACCCAGATGTAAGTCTGGGCAGCTGCAGCTACTCATCTTCCACAAAAATGCCAAAAATAATCAATGGAGAAAAGACAGCCTCAGGTCCCTTGTAAGCCAGACGCACATGGTGGTGCATGCATCTGGAGTTTGTATGCTGTGGCTAGAAGCCCTGGCATGCCCATTCTTTCTCTCTCTCCCTCTCTCTGTCTCAAATAAATAAATAAACAAACAAATAGATACTTAAAGAATAAGATACGCCTACCTTCTAAAAAGCTGTTTTTCTGTATTTCCCTTGCCTTAATTGTTTACATAGTTCAAACAATTCTCTATAAGGTAGTAAATTTATTTTTAATGTCATATCTCATATTAAAATAAAAGTTAAAGGCCTCTGGCCCAAAGTTATGTCTTGTACTGTAATAAACTTTTATGCTAATTATGTCTCATACTACATAGTCTTTTGTACTGACACTGTAGTTTTAGGCCACAGTTTGTATTACAGCTTCTGGCCAGTACTAAAATTATCTTGTGTAGGGGCTGGAGAGATGGCTTAGCGGTTAAGATGTTGGCCTGTGAAGCCTAAGGACCCAGGTTTGATTCTCCAGTTCCTACATAAGCCGGATGCACATGGTGGCACATGCATCTGGAGTTTGTTTGCAGTGGCTAGAGGCCCTGGCATGCCCATTCTCTGTTACTCTCTCCTTCTCTAATAAATAAATTAAAATAAATTTTAAAAAATTATCTTGTGTTTCTTTTAACTCCACAACACAGCTACAGATATCTCTCTACTAATTAACCAATTTTTTCAGGCTTCGGAAGAGATTCCCCTGGACTCATGCTGATATAAAAACAGACTGAGGGGCTGATATAAAAATAGACTGGGTTAAAAAGCAGGATCCCAGGCTGGGCGTGGTGGCGCACGCCTTTAATCCCAGCACTCGGGAGGTGGAGGTAGGAGGATCGCCATGAGTTCGAGGCCACCCTGAGACATAGTGAATTCCAGGTCAGCCTGAGCTAGAGTGAGACCCTACCTTGAAAAAAAAAAAAAAAAAAAAAAAAAAAAAAAAAAAGCAGGATCCTTCAATTTGCTGCCTCCAAGAAACTCACCTTTCTACAAAGGATGTGCACTATCTTAGGGTGAAAGGTTGGAAAACAGTGTTTCAAGTAAATGGGCCTAGAAAACAAGCAGGAATCACTATTCTAATATCTGACAGGGTAGACTTCAGACCAACACTAGTTAAGAAAGATAAGGAAGGTCACTATATTGAGTAAAGGAACACTCCAACAGGAGGACATTACAATCCTAAACATATATGCACCTACACAGGGGCTCCCAATGTCATCAAACAACGCTATTAGAACTGAGGTCACAGATAACACCAAACACAGTTGTAGTGGGTGACTTCAACACCCCACTCTCACCAATTGACAGGTCATCCTGGCAAAAAATAAAAAGAGATGCATCTGGATTAAATGAGGTCATAGAACAAATGGAACTAACAGATATATACAGGGCTTTTCACCCAAATGCTGCAGAATACACATTCTTTTCAGCAGCACATGGAATATTCTCTAAAACAGATCATATATTAGGACACAAAGCAAATCTTAACAAATACAGGAAAATTGAAATAATTCCTTGCACTCTATCTGATCACAATGGGATCAAACTACAAATCAAGAGCAAGAAAAGCTATAGAGCATACATAAAATCATGGAAACTAAACAATACACTACTAAATGATGAATAAGTCAATGAATAAATCAAGAAGGAAATCAAAAAATTCAGAGTCAAATGATCATGAGAACACAACATACCAAAACCTTTGGGACACAATGAAGGCAGTCCTAACAGGGAAACTTATAACATTAAGTGCCTTTATTAAGAAATTAGGTAAGGCTGGAGAGATGGCTTAGTGGTTAAGGCGCCTGCCTGCTAAGCCTAAGAACCTGGTTCCAATCTCCAGGTCCCACATTTAGCCAGATGCAAAGTGACGCAAGGGCGCAATGCTGCACTTGCCCACAAGGGGGCACACACATCTGGATTTTGTTCACAGCAGCTGAGAGACTGCTGGCGCGCCCATCTCTGTCTTCCTCTCTGTCTCTCTCTCTGTGTCTCTCTCCAAAAATAAATAAAATAATTTTAAAAAGTTAAAAAAAAAGAAAAGAAATTAGGTAAGTCACAAGTAAACAACTTAAGGCTTCACCCTAAGGCCTTGAAAAAGAAGAACCAGGATAACCAAAAACCAGTAGATGGGAAGAAATAATAAAGATTAGTGCAGAAATTAATTAACTAGAAACCAAAAAAACAGAGTTTGAGGCCACCCTGAGACTACAGAGTGAATTCCAGGTCAGCCTGGGATAGAGTGAGACCCTACCTCGAAAAACAAAAACAAACAAACAAAAAAACCAAAAAAACAATCCAAAGAATCAATGAAACAAAGAGTTGGTTCTTTGAAAGGATATAAACAAGATTGATAAACCCTTAGCAAATCTGACCAAAAGAAAGAGAGAACAGATACAAATTAATAAAATCAGATATGAAAAAGGCACCTTTCCAACAGATACCAGAGAAATTAAAAAAAAAAATCATAGGGACATACTATAAGAACATATACTCCACTAAGTTTGAAAATCTGAAAGAAATGGATGATTTTCTTGATTTATATGACCTACCTAAATTAAATCAAGATGAGATTAACCACTTAAATAGACCTATAACAAGTATGAAGATCCAAGCAGTTATAAAAAATCTCCCAACTAAAAAAAGTCCAGGCCCAGATGGATTCACTGCTGAATTTTTTCAGACCTTCATGGAAGAACTAACCAATACTTCTTAAATTTTTCCATAAAATAGAAGAGGAAGGAATCCTACCAAACTCCTTCTATGAAGCCAGCATCACCCTGATCCCAAAACGAGACAAAGATAGAACAAAAAAGGAAAATTACAGACCAATCTCCCTCATGAACATAGATGCAAAAATTCTCAACAAAATATTGGCAAACAGAATACAAGAATATATCAGAAAGATTATTCACCCCAACCAAGTTGGCTTTATCCCAGAGATGCAGGGATGGTTCGACATATGCAAATTGATAAGTGTAATACATTATATAAATGGACTGAAGGAGAAAAATCACATGATCATCTCATTAGATGCAGAAAAAGCATTTGACAACATCCAACATCCCTTCATGATAAAAGTCCTACAGAGACTGGGAATAGAAGGAACATATCTCAACATAATAAAGGCTATTTTATGACAAACCCACAGCCAACATAATACTAAATGGAGAAAAACTTGAAGTTTTTCCACTAAAATCAGACACAAGACAAGAGTATCCATTGTCCCCATTTTAATTTAATATAATACTGGAAGTCTTACGATAGCAATAAGGCAGGAGACACACATAAAAGGGATACAAATTGGAAAGGAAGAGAGCAAGTTATCATTATTTGCAGATGATATGATTCTATATATAAAGAACACTAAAGATTCTACCAGCAAACTGGTAGAGCTGATAAACACCTATAGCCATGTAGCAGCATACAAAATAAACACACAGAAATCAGTTGCCTTTCTATATGCTAACAACAAACACACAGAGGATGAAATCAGAGAACCATTCCCATTCACAACTGCATCAAAAAATAAATAAGCTGGGCATGGTGGCACATTCCTTTAATCCCAGCACCTGGGAGGCAGAGGTAGGAGGATCACTGTGAGTTCAAGGCCACCCTGAGACTACATATTGAATTCCAGGTCAGCCTTGGCTAGAGTGAGACCCTACCTCGAAAAACCAAATAAATAAATAAATAAAATACCTTGGGATAAACCTAACCAAGGAAGGAAAGGATCTCTACAATGAAAACTTTAAGACACTCAAATGAGGCATTGTAGAAGTCACTAGGAAATGGACAGACATCCCTTGTTCTTAGACTGGAAGAATCAATATTGTGAAAATGGCAAACTTACCAAAAGCAATCTACACATTTAATGCAATCCCCATCAAAATTCCAATGGCATTATTCTCAAAAATACAAAAAAAAATCCAAAAATTCATTTGGAAGCACAAAAAATCCTCAACTATCTAAAACAATTTTGAGCAACAAAAATAAGGCTGGGGGTACCACCATACCTGATTTTAACCTATATTCCAGAGCCATAGTAACAAAAACAGCATGGTGAGCCGGGCGTGGTGGTGCACACCTTTAATCCCAGCACTCGGGAGGCAGAGGTAGGAGGATCGCCATGAGTTCAAGGCCACACTGAGAAGACAGAGTGAATTCCAGGTTAGCCTGGACTAGAGTGAAACCCTACCTCAAAAAACCAAAATAATAATAATAATGAACAGCATGGTGCTGGCACAAAAATAGACATGTAGATCAATGGAACAGAGTAGAGGACCCTGATGTAAGTCCAGGTAGCTGTAGCCACCTGATCTTTGACAAAAATGCCAAAAATACTGATTGGAGAAAATACAGCCTTTTCAGGTAATGGTGCTGGGAAAACAGGATATGTATCTGTAGAAGGATGAAAATAGAACCTTATCTCTCTCCATGCACAAGAATCAAGTCCAAATGTATCAAAGACTTTAATATCTGACCTGAAACTCTGAAACTGCTGGAGGAAAAAGTAGGGGAAACCCTTCAACATATTGGTCTTATCAAAGACTTTCTGACTATAACCCCAATTGCTCAGGAAATAAAACCACAGATCAGCTTCTGGGACCTCGTGAAATTACAAAGCTTTTGTACAGCTAAGGACACTGTGAATAGAGCAAAGAGGCAACCTACAGAATGGCAGAAAATCTTTGCTAGCCATACATCTGACAGAGGATTAATATCTAGGATATACAAAGAACTCAAAAAATAAATAATAAAAAAATCAACCCAATTAAAAAATGGGCAATGGGAGCCGGGTGTGGTGGCGCATGCCTTTAATCCCAGCACTCGGGAGGCAGAGGTAAGAGGATCACTATGAGTTCGAGGCCACCCTGAGACTACAGAGTGAATTCCAGGTCAGCTTGGGCTAGAGTGAGACCCTACCTCAAAAAAACAAAAAATAAAAATAAAATAATAAAATAAAAATAAAGGGCTATGGAACTAAATAGAGAGGTCTCAGAAGAAGAGATACAGATGGCATATAAACAGCTAAAAAAATGTTCTACATTCCTAGTCATCAGGGAAATGCAGATTAAAACTACGTCGAGATTCCATCTCCTGTCAGATTGGCTGTCATCATGAAAACAAATGACGACAAATGCTGGCGAGGATGCGGAAAAAGAGGAACCATTCTACACTGTTGGTGGGAATGCAATCTGATCCAGCCATTGTGGAAATCAGTGTGGCGGTTCTTGAGACAGCTAAAAATAGATCTACCATATGACATATATATATATATCCTAAGAACTCTTCTCACTACCTTAGAGATACTTGCTCAACCATGTTTATTGCCACTCTATTCATAATAGCTAGGAAATGGAACCAGCCTAGATGTCCCTCAACTGCTGAGTGGATAATGAAGATGTGGCACATTTACACAATGGAGTTCTACTCAGTGGTAAAGAAAAATGAAGTTATGAAATTTTCTGGAAAATGGATGGATCTGGAAAATATTACACTTAGTGAGGTAACCCAGGCCCAGAAAACCAAATGTCATATGTTCTTTCTCATATGGAGATCCTAGCTACAAATGATTGGACTTTTATGTGAGTAGGAATAAAACTCAGTAGCAGAAGCCAGTAAGCTAGAAAGGGGATATAAAGGGAATAGAAAGGGAGGGAGGGGGACTTAATAGGATGGTGTTGTGTATATGTAAGTAGAAGAACAGATTGATGGGGGTGAAAAAGGCCTAAGTGAGGTCAGAGGAAGAAACTGAGTAAAGGAAAGGTGGAGGGAGGACTAATCAAAATCTAAGAGGATATAAATAAGTCACATGGAAACCTACTTTTCTGGACAATGGAACACTCAGAAGACATAGATTGTTACTAGAAAATTTTCAGTGCTAGTGATGGGACACCTTGCAGTGAGTTGTTGGCCAGGGAGGTCACAGATACCCCCAAAACATTATAGGCCATTGCCAAGGCCCTTGGTTTCCCTCCAGGAATAGATGGTAAGACCCTATTGCTGAAGACTCCACATACTTGTGCTGCAAGGCCACTGAGAAATCCTGCTGGAGCTGAGCTGAAAGCCTCCTCCATGTGGACCAGCTGACAGAAAGTCGGAAAAAGCTACGCTACATGCAGTTCAGTGGAAGAGAAAACACCAGTGAAGATACTCAACAGTGAACACTGCACGCTTCAAATGAGCCAATGGGTGCAATATTGGCATGTCTGTTATGGGGGAACCAACCACTCTAATTGGACTGGAGGCCCACTCCATGGGAGGGAATACATCCCTGATACTGAAAACCTACAACAGGGGTAGTCATGAGCCCTAGGTGTGTAATGTCTGCTGGTGTCTTGTTAAATGTATATATTATGCTCACCAAACTGCCCAGTGAGCACTTCTCTCAATATCTATACCCATATATTAATGCTACTCTCACTTTTTGTTATGGCAATGACCTTGGGATGACTCAGAAGGCACCATGGTGCTGAGAAGAAGGGACAGAGGAGTGCTCAGCACTGAAACATCTCTAACACACTTTCCAAGACTCAGGGTACATTGCGGAAGAGGCAGTGGAAAGAATGTAAGAGCCAAAGGAAGGGTAGGACTGCTTACCATGTGCTCCTTCAGACACAAAATGGCCTGGCTATCCATGACCTTGCAGTACCTGAAAGTACCTACATAAAACCATCATAATTAAAAGAGAGTGATTGAGAGGGGGAGGGCATATGATGGAGAGTGGCGTTTCAAAGGGGAAAGTGGGGGGAGGGAGGGAAGTACTATGGAAGTTAAGGAAGTTGTCAATTAAAAAAAATAGAGAGCCGGGCGTGGTGGCGCACGTCTTTAATCCCAGCACTCGGGAGGCAGAGGTAGGAGGATCGCCGAGAGTTCGAGGCCATCCTGAGACTACATAGTTAATTCCAGGTCAGCCTGGACCAGAGTGAAACCCAACCTCGAAAAACCAAAAAATAAAAAATAAATAAATAAATAAATAAATAAAGAGCCGGGATGTCTCTCCCATCCCCCCAGCAGGCAGAGCCCCAGTCTGGGTGGGGATGGGCTGCACTGCACGGGCTGGGCGTCAGATTCTGCCACTGCCACCATCATCATCACCACCATCATCATCTCCACTGCTGCCAATCCATTTTCCATCATCAGTGTAGCCCATGGACTTCATATTGCCTGATGCACTTGTGACTGCTTTGGACACTGAATACTGATTGACCACTGCACTTCTTTCCCAAGGACTACCTACCCCTACCCACCTCCCACCCACCCCCCCAAAAAAAGTAGGGTTTATCTGACTAGCTTCTCTTTTTTTTTTTTTTTTTTTTTTTTTTGGTTTTCAAGGTAGGGTCTCACTCTGGCCCAGGCTGACCTGGAATTAACTATGTAGTCTCAGGGTGGCCTCGAACTCTTGGTGATCCTCCTACCTCTGCCTCCCGAGTGCTGGGATTAAAGGCGTGCGCCACCACGCCCGGCTTTTTTTTTTTAAAGAGATTTTATTTTATCTTATTTTTTACTTATTTATTAGAGACAGAGAGAGGGAAAGAGAAAGGGAGAGTGAGAATGGGCGCACCAGAGCCTCTAGCCACTGCAAATGAACTCCAGATTCATGTGCCCCCTTGTGCATCTGGCTTACGTGGGACTTGGAGAATCAAACCGGGGTCCTTAGGCTTCGTAGGCATGCACCTTAACCGCTAAGCCATCTCTCCAGCCCTTCTCTTGTCTTTTGAGAGCACCATGGACCAAAATGGGGTAGAGAGTCCTGTGACTCTCGTCATTAAAGCACCAAATCAGAAATATAACGACCAGATTATTAACTGCTTCTTGAACTGGACCGTGGGGAAACTGAAAACGCATCTGTCTAATGTTAACCCTAGCGGACCATTGAAGAATGATCAGAGGTTTGTGTATTGGGCAGACTACTTCCTGATCATCTGCAGCTGAAAGACATTCTCAGCAAACAAGATGAGTATCGTATGGTTCATTTAGTTTGTACTTCTCGGAGTCCTCCCAGTTCTCCAAATTCCAGCACCGGTAGAGAAATTCAGGAAGCACTGACATCCAGCAGCAATTCTGATTCAGATTCAGAATCAACAACTCTACCTTCCAGTCAAGAATCCTTGCCTTTAGCTTCAGGTTTTTCAGAAGGCTTGAGGCAGCATGTCCTTCCATAAACACAAACTGACCCAGCACCGAGTAATCAATTTCTGCATGTAATGCAAGGAAATGGAGACAACCAGTTTCCTAGGTAAGCTGTTCCACCTGTGCTCCCTGTGTATCCCGCGTTCAGTCCACTTCAGCTGCTCTGGTGGCAGCAGCTGTATGCACACCAGCATTATATGCAGTATCATGCTGCAGTTTCAGCTCAGGCTACATCAAATACCAGCTTAGCTCAACCAACTGTGTCACAACCTTTACATTTGGCTCATGTTCCTGGAGAAGAACCCCCGCCAGCTCCCAACCTTGTGGCCCAAGAAAATCAGCCCATGAATGAGAATGTTCAAATGAATGCGTAGGGTGGTCCAGTGCTAAGTGACGACAACTTCAACTGTAACTGGCTAGACTGGCAATTTCTTACGAGTTGCATTTCTCTTCAGCATTGTATACTTCTATTTGTCATTCAGTCGGTTTATCATGGCAATGGGAGCCATGCTGCTGGTTTATTTACACCAAGCTGGATGGTTTCCTTTTAGGCAAGAAGGTGGTCAGCAACAGGCTCCCAACAATGCTGAAGCTAACAATGATGGGCAAAACACAAACAATCTTGAAATTGAAGAAATGGAGCGCCAGACCAGAGTGGAGAAGATGCAGGTGAGGATATCAGTGCAACTCAAAGCCCTGGATTAATGGCTTCAGTTTGGAATTTTATCACCACCTTTTTCACTTCATTAATACCAGTGGGGCCTCCCCTGTTGAAAGTTAGACCTGGAAAACTGCCACTAAGCAAAGTCATGGGTCTAACATTAAGAAAATGATTTAAATATTCTTCCTCAAAGAGATGGCTTAAAGAAAATTATGCCTCCTGAGAGCCGAAGAACACTGGTTCCAATCCCCATTCGGTTCCAATCTCCAGGTTATTAACGTTTAAATAAACGCAAAGATGATGCAAGGGCGCAATGCCACACTTGACCACAAGGGGGCGCACACATCTGGATTTCGTTTGCAGCAGCTTAGACACTTTTGTATTGTGCCCATCTCAGTTTTCCTCTCTCTCTTTCTCTTTCTTCTTTTTTTCTCTCTCTCTCTGTGTCTCTCTCCAAAAAATAATAAAAATAAAAGTTAAATAACAGTGCAATTTAAAAATGTATTAATGGCTTCAGCTTGGTCTTTTATCACCACCTTTAATCCCAGCAGAGGCAGAGGTAGGAGGAGCGCTGCCAGTTTGACCTGAAAAACTCTGAGACTACATAGTTAACTTTGAAAAGTGATTTAAATAACAAAAAAAAAAAAAAAAAGTATAATGCTCTTTTGATGATCATGTACAGAGGTCTTCTTTCCTTTAAGCTTCTCATGCATACGAATATTTTAAGCACAAATGGACTACTGAGCTTGGTTTTTTTTAAGATCCTTACAGAACATAACATAACAATACTGATCTTCCAGGTTTTATTCATTTCAATTATGTGTAGTATACCAAGACACAAGTATCTGTTATTTCTTTCAACAGTTGCTTCACCTTTAAATGTCTATAGCTAGTTGGTCAGCCCTTCAATATGTTATTTGAATAAATATATCTATTTTCTGTGAATTATCCTGAAAGTTTTAAACAGAATGACCTCATAGTTTTTTTGTTTGTTTGTTTGTTTGTTTGTTTTTGTTTTTTCAAGTAGGGCATCTTGCCCAGCTCCTGGAAACTCTGTATTCTCAGGGTGGCCTCAAATAATCCTTGATTCTGACAGTGCTTTGCAATGCCACCAAATGACCCCATAGTTTTTAATAAAGAAGATTATTTTAAAATGTGCCAGTAGCATCTTGCCCCCATCAATAAACTTCTTAATAATCTTAATTCTGACATTTGAATAAATGGTGGAAAAACAAAGGGCAAATCAAACAAAAGAAAAAAACAGCTCTTCAATAGAATTAAGTGATACAAAATGTTTGATACAGGCAGTACTTTTATAAAATATGCTGGAAATTGCTCCCTGTAATTTTTTAAACAAAAAGTCAATTATGAATTATGATAAAAAAAGAAGGAAAGAAAGAAAATAAATAAAAATTAAAATAGACTGATTCTTCACTCCACCTCTGGTGCCAGTTCTGTAAGCCTTAGTTTCCCATATAAATATCAAAGTTTTTTTTATTGACACTTCTTTAATTGTAGACACTATCCATCCACTTTACTCTCCATCATATCCTCTCCCCCTCTCAATCAGTCTCTCTTTTCAGTTTGATGTCATGATTTAACAAGATCAAGATATTTTAACTAGTTTTGTTTATTTATTTAAACTCTATCAGAATGTGACATAAAAATCAAAACTAAATCTTTATTTTGTTACATAGGACATCTGTTTACAACAATAGATTTCTTATGTTTTTTTTTTTTTTTTTTAAATTTTTGGAGAGAGACACAGAAAGAGACAGACAGAGAGAGAGGGACACAGATAGAGAATGGGCGCACCAGCAGTCTCTCAGCTGCTGTGAACAAAATCCAGATGCGTGTACCCCCTTGTGGGCAAGTGCAGCATTGCGCCCTTGCGTCACTTTGCATCTGGCTAAATGTGGGACCTGGAGATTGGAACCGGGTTCTTAGGCTTAGCAGGCAGGCGCCTTAACCACTAAGCCATCTCTCCAGCCCAACAATAGATTTCTTATATGTTATATGCTTACATGTTTTCCTGTTGGATAAAACTTTTATTTATTTGCTATAAACTTATTCTAATAAGTAAAACAGGGTTTAATTATATAAAATATATTTCATTGTATTATATAACCAATATAATTATATAAAACATAATTTCATTATGTTTATAAAATAAAAAATGGTCAATAACAAATTATCAAGACTAATCAAAGTTTTAGCCTAACATACTTTCATTAGTTCTCCTAAAGATAAGATTTTTTTTTTTAATTTGAGAGAGACAGAGACAGAGAGAATGGGCACACCAGGGCCTCTCAGCCACTGTGAATGAACTCCAGATGAGCGTACCCCCTTCTGCACATGTGTGACGTTGCACCCTTGCGTCACTTTTGCGTCTGGCTAAACATAGGACCCAGAGATTCGAACGGGTGTTCTTAGGCCTTGCAAGCTGGCGCCTTAACCGCTAAGCCATCTCTCCAACTCAAGATAAAACTTTTTTTTTTTTAAATATTTTATTTTTATTTATTTGAAAGAGAGATAAACAAATAGGCCCAGAGAGAGAATTCGAACTCCAGATGGGTGTTCTTAGGCATCTGGCTTACGTGGGTTCTGGGAACCTCGAGCCTCGAACCAGGGTCCTTAGGCTTCACAGGCATGCGCTTAACCACTAAGCCATCTCTCCAACTCAAGATAAGACTTTTTGATCTTTGGATCAAGTAAGTAAACACCATGAACACTTTATATTAAAGACTTAACACAAAAAGAAACCTAAATTTCAGAAATACTTAACTTCTTAATCTCTATTATATTTAAATTTAAAAAGCAAGATGAAGTTTGACAAATGGAAAACCAAAAGCTGAGACTCCCAAAAGGCACACCTATGTGACTAAGACTTCAGCGATGGACTACAATGATTGTGAAGTAAATGTTACTACTCCAGAGCCAATAATATTTTGGGCTGTATTATCCTTTTTAATGGCCAATGATATTATTTCTCTGCATGTGACCTGACATCTCTCTGTGACCAACTAAGATCTCTATTGCTATAAGTTCAGAAATCTAACAGTTTGTGGTAGTTTGAATATATGTTCCCCAATATATTCAGTATTTTATTAGTTATAGTTTGCATCTGCAATCACCTTGCTAGAGGCAATGTCACTGGGGGCGGGTCTTAAGGTGTTAATGGTGGGTTTGAGATTCCATTGTAAAGATATGCAAAGTGTGCCTAGCAGGAGTTCCTGAAGTGTGCTGTGTGACCTTTTGGCTGTAGTTTTGCTCAGTGTGCTGAGTAGCTGGCAGCTTGGCTTTGTTCTCTCTGCTTGGCCCTGTGAGAGCAGGTCGCTTCTCCTGCCATTATGGAACTTCCCCTGGATCTGTAAGCTTCAATAAATAATATCCCTTCCTCCATAACTGTGCCTGGTCTGGAAGTTCATCTCAGCGAACCTGAAGCTGTCTGCTACACAGCTCTACTCCCTTCAAGTTAAACCTATCCTGACTCTGACATGTACTTTATTCCCCTGATTATGATCATGTTCACCCTCTCTTTTGGTCCTTTCATATTCAGATGCCTCACTGAATTCCTTCTGGACAGAACACATGCCTTCACTTCACAGAGTCACTGAATTCTTCATGGCCACTGAATATCAGCCCCAGAACATCCAACTTCCACAAGACTGCATGGGACACCCCGAGAGATCTACTGCCCCCCAGCAGGAAGTAACCAGAGGATCTAACGTCATCCTCATTCCTGCTTATACAACCAAGTCCTACAGTGCCCCACTCATTCCCAATTCCCCCCAATCTTTCTTATCCTTCCAGCATCCAGACTGAAGGGTTAATAGCCTTGCCTGAAAACTGAAGAGAACTAAAAAGTCAATAGCTATATCTAAAGCTCATGGGCAATAAAGAAGCAACAGAGGTATTTGGCCTCATTAAGTTTGACACCTTCTTTGATTGATGTACTTCCCTTAACCTAGATGGCCTTGTAGGACCAGGGACCATCTGAGTATCCTCCCTTAGACATTTCTGGCTGAAGAAGCCTAATCTGAACAAGGACACCAACAGCTACAATTTTCTTATCAACTGCACCTGTTTCAGTATGTTTCTTAGAATCCTCCTTATAAGTCTGAACCCCAGTCTGGCTCAAAGTTTCAGCCTTCATCCCGCTGGAAGGCTGCTGCTCCTCGCTGTACCTCAATAAACAGTCTGTCTGTGGAGATCACATCAGGTGTTCTCGTTTGCTTTTCTCTTACACTTTCCTTAAACCTCCTAAGTGCTGGGATGATAGGAGTGTACCACCATGCCTGACTTTCCTAGGATTATTAAGACTGCTTATTCACCTTCTTCACCTTTCTCAGGGATAGTAAGAAAGGTTGTGTGCTGCTGTGGAGGCTTGTGTAGGTCTTGTCAGAAAAGCTCAATGTCTTTTTTTTTTTCCAAGTCAGGGTCTCACTCTAGTCCAGGCTGGCCTTGAGAACTCACTGCACCTTCCTACCTCACCCTCCTGAGTGCTGGTTCCCCTCCCTCCCTTCCTTTGTCTTTCATTTCAAGACAGGTTTTCACTCTACTCCATGCTGACCTGGAATTCATTATGTTGCCTCAGGGTGGCCTTGAACTCATGGTGATCCTCCCACCTCTGCCTCCCTAGTGCTGGGATTAAAGGCTTGCGCCACCATGCCCTGGTGTCATTGTTTCTTTTTTGTTGTTGTTTTAGTTTTTAGAGGTAGGGTCTCACCATACCCAGACTGACCTGGAATTCACTTTGTAGTCCCAGGCTGGAGTCGAACTTAAAGCGATTCAAATACTTTGGCCTCCCCCGTGCTGTCATTCAAGGCGTGGGCCACTAAGCCTGGCTCATGAAAACTTTTGTTTGTTTGTTTTTGTTTTTCGAGGTAGGCTTTCACTGTAGCCCAAGCTGACCTGGAATTAACTATGTATTCTCAGGGTGGCCTCAAACTCATGGCGATCCTCCTACCTCTGCCTCCTGAGTGCTGGGATTAAAGGCGGCTGGATAGATGGCTTAGCTGTTAAGGCATTTGCCTGCAAAGCCAAGGGACCTCGGTTCCATCACGTAAGCCAGATGCACAAGGTGGCGCATGTGTCTGGAGCTCATTTGCGGTGGCTAAATAAATAAATATCATTGTTTCTTTTGTTGTTGTTTTAGTTTTTCGAGGTAGGGTCTCACTGTAGCCCAAGCTGACCTGGAATTCACTCTGTAGTCCCAGGCTGGCGATGACTCAGTGATCCAAATACCTTGGCCTCCCCAGTGCTGGGATCAAAGGCTTGCGCCACTACGCCCGGCTCATGAAAACTTTTAAACAAATGTATCTCAGAGCTCTCAGAAGAATTAAGTCCGTTCCTTTCTTGAGTCAATGGTAGTGGTGTTCAGGGGCAGATGACATCTGTGCAGTTGGCACAAAGGGTCCTTAGCGCCCAAACCTGGTGGCCGAAGAGCGCGGCGCCAGGGCGCAGTGCCGCCGGGAGCCGCTAGAGGCCGCCACCGCCAGCGGCTCCCCGAAGCGGCGCTCTGTACGCGGCGTGGGCGGTGCCGGAGAGGCGAGTGGGCCTGAGGCGGGCGCAGTGCATCTTGGGTCGGCGTAGCCATGGCGGCTCGTGTCCTTTCCTCCTGTGTCCGCCGCTTGCCCGCGGCCTTCGCGCCGTTGCCGCGGGTTCCCACGCTGGCCCTGGCCCGTCCGCTCAGCACCGCTTTGTGCCTCACGGGAACCCGGACGAATCGTGGGGCTGTACAGCCGGCCTGGGCGCTCGCGCAGGTGACTCGTGGTGACTTTGCCGGGTTGGTCAGGGTCAGGGACCCGGACCGGGCTGCGCGCTCGGGCGGGCGGGGGAGGGGCCGGGCTGCGGAGGGAGGGTGACCCGAGTCGGGGGACGTACGACCTGCCCCGCCCCCGGCCCGGTCCCACGCTATCGCAGCACACGCGCAGGACGTTGGCCGAGGCGCGATGGACCCCACTTGTACCTGGTGGCATGGCAGCGAGGTTTACCTGGTTTCGAGGTAGTACATATCGTAGTCACTAGGGGAAGACGAGTGACAGGTGTACAGTGGAAAGTCACTTGCCTGTTACACAGCCATCTCCAGAATAGTTCTCTATCTGGAATTCATTCTCATTTTTTCCCAGTGGCACTTTTTGTTGCCTGTCTCTGGGCTTCTGGAAGTGAGGATAGGAAACAAGTAATGTGTGCCTCTCAGCTTCCTGTGTGAAGCTGGAACCCCATGAGGAAGGTGGATTTCAACCTGGCTGCACATTTAAACCATCTAGGTAATTTTATCGTGGTTTTGATTTTTCCATTTAAGGTCTCACTCTGTAGCTCCACTATGGCCTGGAACTCCTGGCGGTCCTCCTACTTCTTCTGCCTCCCAAGTGCTGAGATTAAAGGCGTGCGCCACCACGCCTGGCTCTGGGTAATTTTATTTTATTTTTTTGGTTTTTTCGAGGTAGGGTCTCACTCTAGCACAGGTTGATCTGGAATTCACTCTGTAGTCTCAGGATGGCCTTGAACTCACAGCGATCCTCCTACCTCTGCCTCCTGAGTGCTGGGATTAAAGGCGTGCACCACCACCCCCGGCTGGCTCTGGGTAATTTAAAAAAATTTGTTCACCTTCTTCCCACTTCCATTCTGATTTACTCCTCTGGGATCAGGCCCTGGCATGACTTTTTTGTTTTCAAGTCCCCATGTGATTTTGAAGTACATCCAAGATGAACTACTGTAGACTGGACTCCCATGGCCCTTTTCAGACTCATAGCCCCATAGTAGTGATTTCAATCATGTCTGCATGTTAGAATTAAAAATTAAGGACTTGTAGCCAGTTCTGATTCACTGATGGTGTAAAGGGTTAATAGGGCACTGTCCCATTGGCTCTGTGAAAAGGTTAGTACCTCACCATAAAGTTAGGTGTTAAAAGAACAATAGGCAAAGTTGCTTACTGTTTGGGTCTAGAGAGTAATTTGAACATTAGGCTAAAATGTGAAATGGTCCGCCCTATTCCTTTTTGTTTTGTGAGGTACAGTGGCTCTATCCCGGCTGACCTGGAATTCACTGTTAAGTCTCAGGGTGGCCGATAACTCACAACAATCCTCCTACCTCTGCCTCCCAAGTGCTGGGATTAAAGGCTGTGTGCTACCACGTCCATTTGTTTATTTTTTAAATCAATCTCCTTTAATAAACAAGAAACACAAGACAAAAGAAAGTCTAATAATATTCAAAAGCCACTATTTATTTTGCTTTTTCAAGGCAATTTCTCACTCTAGCCCAGGCTTAGCTGGAAATTCACTCTGTAGTCCCAGGCTGACCTGGAACTCATTCCTTTTACCTCTGCTGTGATTAAAGGCATGCGCCACCATGCCAGGCTGTTCCTCTCTATTCTTTTAGCATTGATTCTCAACCTTGGCTGTGCATTACAGATCTCCCGGGCTAAAATGCAAGTTCTGATTCTATAGGCCTAGAAAGTTTTCATTTCCAGTAGACTTAAACAAGATCTAGCTGCTGGTGGTCCTTGGACTATGTTTCAACAGTACAGTGCTTGAAGATATGCCACACTATCTCTGCTTGGTTTACATAAACAGCAGAGGAACCATTTTATATCTGCAAAGTGTTTTGTGTGTGTGTGTGTTCTTTTAAAGAAATTTTTATTTATCAGAGAGAGAGAATGGGCATGCCAGGTCCTCCAACCACTGAAAACACTCCAGATGCATGTGCCACCTTGTGCATCTGGCTGACATGGGTACTGGGGAATTGAAGCTGGTTCTTATATGCTCTATTGCTAAGCCATCTCTTCAAAGTGTTTTTATTTTTTTAAACTTAAGAAAAATTATTGGGCTGGAGAGATGGCTTAGCGGTTAAGGCACCTGCCTGCTAAGCCTAAGAACCCGGTTCCAATCTCCAGGTCCCACGTTTAGCCAGATGCAAAGTGATGCAAGGGCGTAATGCCGAACTTGACCACAAGGGGGCGCACACATCTGGATTTCGTTCACAGCAGCTGAGAGACTGCTGGCGTGCCCATCTCTGTCTCCCTCTCCCTGTCTGTCTCTGTCTCTCTCTCTGTCTCTCTCCAAAAATAAATAAAATAAAATAAATTAAAAAAAATTATTTACTTGAGACAGAGACACAGAGACAGGGAATGGGCACACCAGGGCCTCCAGCCGCTGCAAATGAACTCCAAATGTATGTGCCACCTGTGTATCTGACTTATGTGGATCCTGGGGGAATCAAACCTGGGTCCTTAGGCTTTGCAGGCAAGTGCCTTAACCACTAAGCCATCTCTCCAGCCCTCAAAGTGGTTTTGATTAAGGTCCTTCCTAGATGTGGAGACAAGTGAAAGGACCCGTCTGTCTTTGTACTGATTTTTGAGGAATGAGGATGTTCTCTGCCTAAGTTACAGGAAGCAAACAGCAAGCAAGATTTATTGAAGGAATAAAGACCATTCCTCCCTATCACTTGGCTTAGATGACTGAATAAACATGAGGTGAGAATGGGAAGAGCTGAGATTGGCTCTGAGGTTTCTGGCTAGAGCCCCAAGAAGGTGGAGAGAGGATAGAGTCTGCAAATGAGGGTTTTGAAGAGATGTAGAGTTTGTTTCATTCAGCGGAGTTTGATGCGTCTGAGCTTGTGGAGTGTGTAGTGGGCAGGTTGTAGAGACAGACCAAGGAAGAGGACCCTACTGGAGCAAGATGGATTCTATTGGAAACTGATTAGTTTGAGTTACTAGGCCAGAGGATCATCACTACACACAGTTCCACCTTTGATGGCTGGGGAGGCAGTTTAAGTCACATGTAATTACTCTGTTAAGTCTTGAGACCACCATCAGAAACAGCCCATGTTGGGTATTGTGGAGGTGCTTGTTTAGATCATACTTAAAAATTTTTATTTATTTATTTATTGGGCAGGGGCAGATAGAGAGAATGGGCATGCCAGGGCCTCTAGCCATTGCAAACGAACTCCAGATGTATATGGCACCTTGTGCATATGGTTTATGTTGGTACTGGGGAATTGAACTTGAGTTGTTAGGTTATACAGGCAAGCACTCTAACTGTGAAGCCATCTCACTAAGTTGCCCAAATTAGCCTTGAACTTTCTCTGTAGCAAGACAAGGCCTTGAAACTGTGATCCTCCTGCTTCAGCCTCCTAAGATTTTTAAGGATTACAGGTATATCACTGGACCCAGCAACAAATTCATTTTCTATGGGGAAAGCCTTAAGAACTACAAAGTGAGCCGTATGTGGTAGCACATGCCTTTAATCCCAGCACTTGGGAGGCAGAGGTAGGAGAATTGCTGCAACTTCAAGGCCACCCTGAAACTACATAGTGAATTCCAGGTCAGCCTAAGCTAGAGTGAGACCCTACCTCAAAAACCAGGGCTGGAGAGATGGCTTAGCGGTTAAGGCGCCTGCCTGCCACGCATGTTTGATTCTCCAGCTCCCCAGGTCCCACGTTTAGCCAGACGTAGTGACACAAGGGGCACAATGCTGCACTTGCCCACAAGGAGGCACATGCGTCTGGATTTTGTTCACAGTGGCTGAGAGGCCGCTGGCACACCCATTCTCTCTCTGTCTCTCAAAAAAAGAACTACAAAGTGGACTTAAAAATCAGTGTTTGGAACCTAAAAATAAGTAACCTGAATCCTAACTCAAACCCTAAACTCTAAACCTAAAGAAAAAGGAAAAAGTTCGAAGATAAACCAGATTACTTTTTTTTTTTTTTTTTGAGGTAGGGTCTCACTCTAGTTCAGGCTGACCTGGAATTCACTATGTAGTCTCAGGGTGGCCTCGAACTCGCAGTGATCCTCCGACCTCTGCCTCCTGAGTGCTGGGATTAAAGGCGTGTGCCACCACATCCAGCGGTTGTTTTTTTTTTTTTTTTTTTGAGGTAGGGTCTCACTCTAGCATGGGCTGACCTGGAATTCACTCTGTATTCTCAGGGCAGCCTTGAACTCACAGTGATCCTCCTACCTCTGCCTCCTGAGTGCTGGGATTAAAGGCATGTGTTACCATGCCATGCTACACCAGATTACTTTTTACAGACTTTCATAGTGAACCAAACTGTCCAGATTCAGTTTCTTTTTTCTGGTTCTCTGTTGCACTTTCTTAGCATTAACCCTTGCCAGTGAGGGGAGATCCTCCCACTCTTGTTGAGTGACATCTGGAGACCCCACTACCTAATGGTATCAAGCAAGCTAACAGCAGAGACATGTGAGATATGAGTTGCTCTCGTCATGATGAGGATCAAAATGGCTCATGGTTTGGCTGGTGGCCTCAGGCTTTCATATCCTGTTTTGGATTAGTGGCTGGTCTCATTTGTCCTGGCCAAGCTAGTGCAATTACTGCTAAAGCCAAATGAGACAACTTGGTGTGTGGTCCTGGGCTTGAAGTTGTTCAGTATACCCTGGCAGCTGTCAGACAGGTTATTTTCACTCACAGTGGCCTGTTGAATGTGGCAGGGTATTCTTGCAGACCTGAGGCTGTTTTAATGGCACTTAAGTCTTCCCTGAGCAGAGTGAATGTCCAAAGCCTAAGAGCTGATCCAGGAATCAAAAGGCCCAGTCCTGGCTTGGAGGGGAAAAAGGATCCATTTTGATTCTGCTAAAAACTGCTAGAGCTGAGAGTGCCAGCACTGAGACTTGATGAGTGCTAATGGCCAGGGCGCACTAAGATTCAGATGGTGTGGGATCTATAAAGTCCAAAAAGTTTTATGAAAGGCATGTACATTTATTTAAAGGTGTTTTGGGTTGAGTGACAATGTTTCTTCCTGTATTTGTTCTAGGTACCAGGGAGAGTCACACATTTGTACCGCCAGTATAGTGACGCACCTCCTCTGACGTTAGAGGGAATCAAGGAACGAGTTCTTTATGTCTTGAAACTCTATGACAAGATTGACCCTGAAAAGGTAATCATTGGCTCTTCAATATTTTCACTGTAGCACATTTAACAACATGGTATAAAAGTCAAAGGGCCCAAAAGGATATTCAATATAAAAAGTCTCCCTGGTTCCCATCTACCCAATTCCCCTGATGGGCAGTGGCCAGTGTCACAGGATTCTTGTGCATCTTTATGGAGACACTCAGTGCATGGTATGCAGTGTATACACACATATGTGAATTATATGTATTCAGAAAAAGTGGTTTAGGGGTGTGTAATCTCCAACTCAAGAAAAATCTGCAGCTGGATGTGATAGTACATGCCTTTAATACCAGTACTTAGGAGGCAGAGGTAGGAGGATTGTGGTGAGTTGCTGACCTGGAATTCACTGTAGTCTCAGGGTGGTTTCGGGCTGTGAGTGATCCTCAGACCTCTGCCTCCTGAGTGCTGGGATTAAAGGCGTGTGCCACCACATCCAGCGGTTGTTTTTTTTTTTTTTTTTTTTTTTGAGGTAGGGTCTCACTCTAGCATGGGCTGACCTGGAATTCACTCTGTATTCTCAGGGGCAGCCTTGAACACTCCCTACCTCTGCCTCCTGGAGTGCTGGGATTAAAGGCATGTGTTACCATGCCATACACCAGATTACTTTTACAGACTTTCTAGTGAACCAAACTGTCCAGATTCAGTTTCTTTTTCTGGTTCTCTGTTGCACTTTCTTAGCATTAACCTGCCAGTGAGGGAGATCCTCCCACTCTTGTTGAGTGACATCTGGAACCCCACTACCTAATGGTATCAAGCAAATAACAGCAGAGACATGTGAGATATGAGTTACTCTCGTCATGATGAGGATCAAAATGGCTCATGGGTTTGGCGGCTGGTGGCCTCAGGCTCATATCCTTTTTTGGATTAGTGGCTGGTCTCATTTGTCCTGGCCAAGCTAGTGCAATTACTGCTAAGCCAAATGAGACAACTCTGGTGTGTGGTCCTGGGCTTGAAGTTGTTCAGTATACCCTGGCAGCTGTCAGACAGGTTATTTCACTCACAGTGGCCTGTTGAATGTGGCAGGGTATTCTTCTTGCAGACCTGAGGGGCTGTTTTAATGGCACTTAAGTCTTCCTGAGCAGAGTGAATGTCCAAAGCCTAAGAGCTGATCCAGGAATCAAAAGGCCCAGTCCTGGCCTGGAGGGAAAAAGGATCCATTTTGATTCTGCTAAAAACTGCTAGAGCTGGAGTGCCAGCACTGAGACTTGATGGAGTGCTAATGGCCAGGGCGCACTAAGATTGGGATGTGTGGGATCTATAAAGTCCAAAAAGTTTTATGAAGAACATGTACATTTATTTAAAGGTGTTTTGGGTTGAGTGGACAATGTTTCTTCCTGTATTTGTTCTAGGTACAGGAGAGTCACATTGTACTGCCAGTATAGTGACGCACCTCTCTGGATGTTAGAGGGAATCAAGGGGCGAGTTCTTTATGTCTTGAAACTCTATGACAAGATTGACCCTGGAAAAGGTAATCATTGGCTCTTCAATATTTTCACTGTAGCACATTTAACAACATGGTATAAAAAGTCAAAGGGCCCAAAGGATATTCAATAAAAAAGTCTCCCTGGTTCCCATCTACCCAATTCCCTGATGGGCAGTGGCCAGTGTCACAGGATTCTTGTGCATCTTTATGGAGACACTCAGTGCATGGTATGCAGTGTATACACACATATGTGAATTATATGTATTCAGAAAAAGTGGTTTAGGTGTGTAATCTCCAACTCAAGAAAATCTGCAGCTGGATGTGATGGTACATGCGCTATTAGTATAGGAGGCAGAGTGGGAGGGATTGTGGTGAGTTTGAGGCCAGCCCTGGAACTACATAGTGAAGAACTAAAATGAGACTCTTCCTAAAAAAACAAACAAACCAAAAAATTCTTCTTTTAGTAAGTGTTACAAAAAGTATTATCTTTGGGGCTGGAGAGATGGCTTAGCAGTTAAGGTGCCTCCTAAGCCTAAGAACACTGGTTCCAATCTCCAGTGGTTCCAATCTCCAGGTCCCACGTTTAGCCAGATGCAAAGTGACGCAAGCGCGCAATGCCGCACTTGCCCACAAGGGGGCACACACATCTGGATTTCATTCACAGCAGCTGAGAGACTGCTGGCGCACCCATCTCTATCTGTCTCCCTCTCTCTCTGTCTGTCTCTCTCTGTTTCTCTCTCCAAAAAATAAAAATAAATAAAAATATTAAAGTATTACCTTTGAATGTTATTAAATAGTTTCTTCTATCTTTTTGTGCATAGATTTCAAAAAAAAAAAATCCAAAACAAAATACAATGATCCCCAACATTAATACAAAAGTTACCTGAGGATCGTCAACAGGACCCAAATGCCAGGGCCACCACTACTACCAGATACCACATTAGCTGGCTCCAGAGTGGAGCACAACATTAACATGTCTGAGAACTCCTCAAGTGACGCTAACATGTAGGCTGGAGACCACTGCCCTAATGTGACCACAGACCCCAAGATGAAGACCAAGTGTGAGAGAGTTCAGGCAGAACATAGTGTCTGGAAAAGATACCGTCAGGACTCTGGCCTGGTGTCCCAACTTCTGTCTCAGGTGCCATTGGAATCTGATGAAAACCTGGACACACCTGTATAGGACATGAGGGACATTTTCTCCAAGGGTCACATTGTTATTCAAGTGCATGCAGATGAGACACTGCTGCACAAGCCAGGGCACAGGGCTTCAGGTGCTGTTGTAGATTCCCCACTGTTCAGTTCTTTTTCTGACCAGAAAAATAAAATTTTAGAAATTGCTATATTTGAATATGAATAAAGCGTGGGACCTGGGACTGGAACCGGGTTCTTAGGCTTACCTCAGGCGCCGTTGATTCCTACATACTAAATTAGTTCTAACAACTGTGATTGTTAATTATCAACTGATGGGATTTGGAATCACCTAGGAGACACTGCCCTCTGGGAGTGTCTGTGAGGCTCTTTCCAGAGGGGATTAATGAATGGGGCGGGTTCTTCCTGCAAATGGGCAGCACCTTCCAAAAGGTGGCCCTCCTATAAAGAGGCCAGAGGAAAAGGCAGTGTTGCGTGCCTGCCTTTGTTTCTTCCTTAGCAAGTACTCCTATCACTGCTGCTGCTGCTGCCTTGCTGACATCACATGCCAGCTTCTTAAACTTCTCAGTGTGGACTGACTGAATGTAAATACTTCCCCAAGGAGTTTCCAGACTGCCAGCACCAGACTAGGACTGCTGAGGCATCCAGCTTCATGGATAAACAGCCATGAGGTCCTCTGCAGTATGCCGATACCATCATGGGAGTACCCAGCCCCTATTGTGTAAGCCAATCTAATAACTCCTCATATATATATTCATATATATATATGTATAGTTGATTCTCTAGAAACCCTGCCTAATACACCACCTATGCTAACTGCATTAAATAAACAATAGTTAAGTGGAAATACGAAAAACGAAAGAGATTTATTTTTTTTTTCAGACTGGTTCAGTGCATCTATCTAATCTAAGGATGTTCTAGAGTCATTGCTCCTTCCCACTGCCCAGAAGACCACCTTTCCCCTAGGTTCCCAACTAAAAGTACTTTAGGGCTAGAGAAATGGCTTAGCAGTTTAGGCACTTGACTGTGAAGCCAAAGGACCCAGGTTTAATTCCCCAGGACCCACGTAAGCCAGGTGCACGAGGTGGTGTATGCATTTGGAGCTCGCTTGCATTGGCTCTCCTTTCTCTCTCTCTCTCTCTCTCTCTCTCTCTCTCCCCTTTTCCCTCCTTCTCTAATAAATACATAAAAATAAAAGTACTTTAGGACTGGAGAGATGGATAGAGGTCATGTCCCAATTTCTGGGTCAACAATTCATGCAACTTAATTTGTTCTATTGACAAAGGCCCTGACATATGCCCATTTTGTCTTACATTCATATAAATATCATAAATCCAATTCTATCCCATCTGTATTTTCTATTTGCAAACTTTTTTTTAAAAATGGCAAGGTAGGGTCTCACTCTCAGCCAAGGCTGGGGCTGGAAGTCACTTGATGCTCTCAGGCTGGCCTCAAACTCATTGGCGATTTCAAAAATAAATATTTATTTAGTCACTAGGAATAACCTTTGTGCACAGATTTTGATGGGTCACTGATGTCAATTCTGTGTGTGTTTGCAAGGTGTGCGTGTATGCCCTGTGTGTGAAAAATAACTGATTTTTTTTTAAGTTACTTACAAGTGTGGGTCAGGGTTGGGGGAAAGAAAATGGGTATACCAGTGATACTCACATGGCATATAACGTAACTCAGTCCACCCAAGCAGTGCTTCTTTATCTACCCAGGCTTTCTGTGGTCATCATATGCTCTTTTACATCCTTCTGAGGCCACCCTTTACAGACAAGGGTCTCATTATTAGTCCCACTGTGTGAGCCAGTGTTCTCATAGCTGCCTCTACTTCTGGATTTTTAGGAGGGTCTGGTGTGTAGCCACCTCACCCAACTCTATGTACTTTCAAACTGGCCTCAATCTGTCCATCTCCCCTTCCATCCTGACCAGATCATGGTCTGTCCATATCAGGTCTTCTTAAATGTGCTTTTCCAGTCTGCCATTTGTTTTATTTGTTATTTATTTTCCAGTAGGGTCTCTATGTAGTCTCAGGGTGGCCTTGATCTCGATCTTCCTCCTACCTCAGACCTCCCAAAGTGCTGGGACTAAAGGTGAGACCACCATGCCTACTCAGCAGTTTTTGGTTTTTTTTTTTTTTTTTGCTTTTTGTATAACTACTATACTACCATATAGGCCATTATTTGAGAGTGAGGCACAAGAATGGGTGTGCCTTGGGAGGCTGATGCACTTCAAATGAACTCCAGACATGCACTACCTTATACATTTGGCTTACATGAGTACTGGGACTCAAGCCTGGACCTTAAACTTCATAGGCAAAGTGCCTTAACCATAAGCCATCTCTCCAGTTTTACTGGGCATGCATTGAATTCATTTATTTTTTTATTTATTTATTTATTTATTTATTTTATTTATTTTATTTATTTTATTTTTGGCTTTTTTTTTTTTTTCCAGTGGGAGTCTCACTCTGGTCAGGGCAGACCTGGAATTAACTATGTATTCAGGTGGCCTTGGAACTCCTCTTCCTCTTACCTCTGCCCTTCTGATTGAGGGGATTAAAGGCTGTGCGCCATCATGCCTGGTGACAAAGCTTTTTTTTTTTTTTTGGAGAGACACAGAAAGACAGAGATGTTTGTGCCAGCAGCCTCTCGGCTGCTGAGAACAAAATCCAGTGTGTGCCTTGCCTTGGATCAGAAGTGCGACATTCTGGAGTGCGTCAACACCTAGCTAAACATGGGACCGTCATTTGTTTGGAGTCTTTAGTGGATTAGAACCGGCGTTCTTAGCAGAAACTAGTGCTCTGTTCACAGCTGGTTTCATTCCTGTGTCTAAAAACTTTTTTAGTCCCCCATGACTACAGATTACCAGCTGCGTGTGGTGGTAAAAAGTTTCTCTCTTTTTTGGGAGGCATTTTGGGTAGGAGGATGACCGAGTGGATAGGGCACCCGTGAGAAGCCTAAGTGAGTTCGTTCAAGCCTCAGCTCCAGTGAGCCCAGATCCTCGGAGTGACCATAAGAGTTTTGTGGTGATCTTGAAGTAGCTGAGAGGCTCAAGGTCTAAAAGTTTGGTAATATGAAAGTACCACCAGTTTAGTCTTTTGTTGTCTCTCAATGTCTTTATTTGTCTGTCTTGGGAATTAAAAAAGTCAGGTTTGCACTGCTGGTAGAAATCACTGTTCCCCTTGCAGTTTGTGGGAAAAAGGAGGTTTATTTTGGTTTCCACTGGAGAGGGAAAATGATGTCATGAGCACAAAGTGGACCTTCAGTTTAAAGTGGAAACAAGCCTAAACACCTGAGTGTGCCAACAAACAAAGGTAAGAGAGCTGGCTATAACACCCATAAGCTGCCCCCAACAATACACTGCCTCCAGGAGGCTTTAATTTTCAGTTGCTATCAGATGGGAACCCTAATTCCAGAACTGGTAAGTTTATGGGGACACCTGAATCAAACCACCACAGGGTAGGTGCTGGGACAAATCTCTCCACTGAACCTAGGAGCTATTTTCTTAATTATGCCTGGCTGACAAGAATGCCATGTCCAAGGGCTGGGTATCTTAGTTCCGTGTGTGAGCATGCCAAGCTTGCGGCTTCCCTCATATGATCATAGCTCAGGTCTTTGACCACAGTAAAATTGTGACCTGAAATCCTTTCGCCCACTTTGTTACCAACTTGGACTACTTCACTTTCAGAATGAATCAGTTAGCAAAGTACACTACACACTTTGGAGAATAGCTAATATTATTAAGGCCTTTTACACTTTGAAAAATAATACAGCTGATTCTAAACTGCAACCACTCTGGTGATTTGGGAGGCAAATCCTTTCATGGATTAAATTTTGCTTGATGATTAGGGAATCTTTTGTATATACAGACATATAAATCTTTAAAATTCTGTTAGAAATAAATCTTAAAGTGACTTTTCCCCCCTGGAGAGTAAAAGATAAAGAGGCTTCTTTGGCTTTAGGATTTCTCAAGGAAAAAAGTTGTTTCAGCATTTTCTTTAAATATTTATTGTATAAAAGGGCAGAAATTGTGAAAGCAGTGGGAAAGCTTTGCTTCCTATGCATTGAGGCCCTGGGTTTGTTGCCCTCCAAAGTTATGTAAAGGTCTTTTTAAAGTGGCATAGAAATGTCATAAATTTTTATATATATCAATCAGAAGAGATTTTACCAAGCCTTTCATCATGCCTGGCCCACAAAAACTTTTTTTTTTTTGGAGAGAGAGACACAGAAAGACAGAGATGGGCGTGCCAGCAGCCTCTCAGCTGCTGAGAACAAAATCCAGATGTGTGTGCCCCCTTGTGGTCAAGTGCGACATTGCGCCCTTGCGTCACTGCATCTAGCTAAACATGGGACCTGGAGATTGGAACCGCTGGAGATTAGAACCGGCGTTCTTAGGCTTAGGAGGCAGGCGCCTTAACCGCTAAGTCATCTCTCCAGCCCCACAAAAAACTTTTTTAAACCCCATATTAAAAACAAACTGCCAGCCGCGTGTGGTGGTGCATGCCTTTAATCCCAGTACTTGGGAGGCAGAGGTAGGAGGATTACCGAGAGTTTGAGGGCACCCTGAGACTACATAGTGAGTTCCAGGTCAGCCTGAGCTAGAGTGAAACCCTACCTCGGAAGACCACAAAAAAAAAAAAAAAAAAGAGTTTTCGTGGTGATCTTGAAGTGTATATTGAAAACAAGGTCATAAAATATTTTGTAATATGAAAGTACCTACAGTTTAGTCTTTTTTGTTAGTGGTAATGTCTTCTATTTGTGTGTAGTTGGGAGTATATTGCAGTCAGGTTTGCACTGCTGGTAGAAATCACTCAATCAAGAGCAGTTTGTGGGAAAAAAAGAGGTTTATTTTGGTTTCCAGCTTGAGGGGGAAAATGATGTCATGAGCAGAGGGTGGACATCACCCCCTGACCAACATAAGGTGGATAATAGCAACAGGTGAGTGTGCCAAACACTGGCGTGGGGAAGCTGGCTATAACACCCATAAGCTGCCCCCAACAATACACTGCCTCCAGGAGGCTTTAATTTCCAGTTGCTATCAGATGGGGAACCTAGCATTCAGAACACCTAAGTTTATGGGGGACACCTGAATCAAACCACCACAGGGTAGGTGCTGGGGAGGAACCCATGCATGCTAGGCAAGGGCTATGTACTGAACTATGCCCTCCTGAGAAGAATGCCATGTCCAAGGTATGGGTATCTTAGTTCCATGTAAGGTACCAAGAATACCAAATTCCCTCATATGTCACTTAGAACACTGATCAAAGACCACAGTAAAATTGTGACCTGAAATCCTTTATTAGCTTTGTTTACATAGTGGACTACTTCAAAATCAGAATGAATCAGCTAGCAAAGTACACTCCAGGGTAGGTTGAATATATAATGTTATTCAAGGCCTTTAAATTTCTTTGAAAAATCTCTATACAGTGATTAGGTAGTACTGTACCACTCTGTTGTTTTGGGAAGCAAATCCTTTCATGGATTAAATTTTGCTTGATGATTAGGTAGTACTGTACCACTCTGTTGTTTTGGGAAGCAAATCCTTTCATGGATTAAATTTTGCTTGATGTTCCTTTCTTGCAGCTTTCGGTCAATTCCCATTTCATGAAGGACCTGGGCTTAGACAGTTTGGACCAAGTGGAGATTATTATGGCCATGGAAGACGAGTTTGGTAACAAAATACACCTTAGTTTTGGATATTCATGTTGTGAAACTTTGCTTTGTTTTGCCTTTGAGATAGGGTCTCACTCTGTGACCCAGGTTGTATAGCACAGGTTAGGGGATTCTGGATTGAGGTGGCTGAAACTGAAAGAAATTCTGGGAGGCTAATCTGGATTCAAATATTAATAGAAACAGTAGCACCTCCCCCATACCCATCCCCCAATACTTCCTCATCCCCTTTCTCAGGTCAAGGAAGTATTAGGGATAGTGCAGGCCTGCAGAGTCCAGGGTGTAAAATCACATGCTTTACTAGATAGCAAAAGGACTTGTGTGTCCTCTAACATAGCAGGACTTGGTTGAAACTCCTCCCAGATGAGGCTGTTGCTGTCTGGTGGTTAAGAGTACCAGGGCTTGCCTAGGCCTAGCCATTTGTGAGCACACATAGGCAGTTGCATCTCTCGAAGCTTGTTTCAGCCACTGTACAATGAAGGTGCTAGGAGTAAGAAAAGGATTGGGATTGCTATAAAATTAAAGGGAGCCAGATGTGGTAGTGCATACCTTTAATCCCAGAAATTGGGAGGCAGAGGTAGAAGGATCAATGTGAGTTCAAGGCCAGCCTGGGACTACAGAGGGAGTTCAAGGTCAGCCTGGGCTAGAGCAAGACACTACCTTGAGAAAATTAAATTAAAGGGAGTATGTGGGTATAGTGTTTGGGCCAAAGTAAGCATTCAGTGGATGGAAGCTGTCCATAGAAAGCAGTGAAATGTGATCCATACTACAGAATGGATGAACCTTGAGGACATGCCAAGTGAAAGAAGTCAGACGTAAAAAACATGTCACATACTATAGGCAAGCTTCTATTTACATGTAATGTCAGGAAACAGCAAACCTATAGAGATAAAGTAGAATAGCAGTTGCTAATGAAAACATTCTAGGAAAATCTGATTAATTAGATTAATTTCAGAGGAATTAGATAGTAGTGATGGTTTGACAACCATTTGAATATACTAAAAACTAATATGAATATTTTAAAATAAGAATTTTTTTCCCCTATGGTAGGGTCTCACTGTAGCCAGTCTGACCTGGAATGCACTCTCTCAAACTCACACCATTCCTCCTTTTTTTTTTTGGGGGGGGGGGTTCGAGGTAGGGTGTCACTCTGGCTCAGGCTGACCTGGAAGTAATTGTGTAGTTTCAGGGTGGCCTTGAACTCACGGTGATCCTCCTACCTCTGCCTCAGAGTGCTCGGATTAAAGGCGTGCGCCACCACGCCCGGCCATTCCTCCTTTTTAAAAAAATATTTTATTTATTTATTTGTTTGAGAGAGAGAGGAAGAGGCAGAGAGAAAGAGAGAATGGGCACGCCAGGGCCTCCAGCTGCTGTAAATGAACTCCAGATGCATGCACCCCCTTGTGCATCTGACTTACTTGGATCCTGGGGCATCGAACCGTGGTCCTTAGGCTTCACAGGCAAATACCTTAACCGCTAAGCCATTTCCTCAGCCCACTCCTTTTTTATTGACAACTTCCATAAGTATAGACAATAAACCATGGTAGTATCCCTCCTCACTTTCCCCTTTGCAGCTCTACTCTCCATCATACCTCTTCCCCCTCTCAGTCTTTTATTTTGATTTCATGATCTTTCCCTCCTATTATGATGGTCTTGTGTAGGTAGTATCAGGTACTGCAAGGTCATGGGTATCAAGGCCATTTTGTGTCAGAGGAGCACGTATTGTAAGGAATCCTACCTTTCCTTTGGCTCTTACATTCTTTCCACAATGGACCCTGGGCCTTGGAAGGTGTGACAGAGATGTTTCAATGTCACAGCAATCCTCCTACCTCTGCCTCCCAAGTGCTAGGATTAAAGACGTGCCACCATGCCCAGCCAGGAATTTTCTAGCATGCTATACAGATTGTTTAAAATCTAACCAGTGGGCTGGAGAGATGGCTTAGCGGTTAAGGCGCCTGCCTGCTAAGCCTAAGAACACTGGTTCCAATCTCCAGCGATTCCAGTCTCCAGGTCCCACGTTTAGCCAGATGCAAAGTGATGCAAGGGTGCAATGCCACACTTGCCCACAAGGGGGCGCACACATCTGGATTTCGTTCACAGCAGCTGAGAGACTGCTGGCACGCCCATCTCTATCTGTCTTCCTCTCCCTCTCTGTCTCTTGATGTGTGTCTCTCTCCAAAAAAAATAAATAAAATAATAATAAAAAATTTAAAATCTAACCAGTTCAAAAACTTAATAAGATTCAAGATTGCTAGAAATCTTTGACACTATTCTAGGTATTATAAGAGTCAGTTACAGGGCTGGAGAAATAGCTTAGGTGTTTGCCTGAAAAGCCAAATGACCCCAGTTCAATTCTCCAGGACCTACGTAAGCCAGATGCACATGAGGGCACATGCATCTGGAGTTCATTTGCAGCGGTTGGATGCCCTGGTGCATCCATTCTCTCTATATCTCTCTCTGCCTCTTTCTCAAATAAATAAATAAATAAATAAATAAATAAATAAATAAATAAATAAGTAAGTAAGTAAATAAGTAAATAAATAAAATATATATTTTAAAGAAGTCAGTTACAAGTCAGGCCTGATGGTGCAGACCTGTGATGCCAACTACTCAGAAGGTGTAAAAGTTCAAGGACAAGCCAGGTGTGGTGGCACACGCCTTTAATCCCAGCACTTGGAGGCAGAGGCAGGAGGATCTCTGTGAGTTTAAGGCCACTCTAAGACTACATAGTGAATTCCAGGTCAGCCTGAGCTAGAGCTAGACCCTACCTGGAAAAAAAAACAACAACAAAAAAAGAAGTTCAAGGACAGAGTGGGTGAGAGGAGTGAAGTACTTTCATTTCTAAAGGGTTTGCTGTCTATATTCACGTGTTCTTACCAATTATTTTTTTCATTTTAGGATTTGAAATTCCTGATATAGATGCAGAAAAGTTAATGTGTCCACAAGAAATTGTAGATTACATTGCAGATAAGAAGGATGTATATGAATAAAGTTATCAGGTAAACAACCTGGCATAAAATGTTCTCCCATAGAATTAATGTCTGTATTCAGTAAAGCAAGATGCATGACCAAATGAATAAAAGATGAAAGTTTATGAAAATTGTTAATGAAAATGCTTAAAAGGACACTGATAATGGCTCAGTGGTTAAACGTGCCTGCTTGCAAAGCCTGATAACCTGGGTGTTCTCATTTCTTTAATTCAGTCATTCATTCTCTCTCTGCTTGCATTATATGTATATATATATAATATATATATATATATTTATTTATTTATGAGAGACAGACAGACAGGCTGTGCATGGTGGCACATGCCTTTAATCCCAGCACTCTGGAGGCAGAGATAGGAGGATTGCCATGAGTTCAAGGCCACCCTGAGACTACATAGTGAATTCCAGGTCAGCCTGAGCTACAGTGAGACCCTACCTTGAAAAACCAAAACAAACAAACAAAACAGCCGAGCATGGTGGTGCACACCTTTACTCCTAGCACTTGGGAGGCAGAGGTAGGAGGATCACCATCAGTTCAAGGCTATCCTGAGACTACATAGTGAGCCTGGGCTAGAGTGAGACCCTACTTCGAGAAACCAAAAAAAAAAAAAAAAAAAAAAACAGAATGTGTGAGCCCGGGCCTCTAGCCACTACAAACACACTCCAGGTGCTTGCACCACTTTGTGCATCAGGCTTACGTGTGTCCTGGAGAATTGAACCTGGGTCTTTTGGCTTTGCAAGCAAATGCCTTAACTGTGAAGCCATCCCTCCAGCCCTATATATTTTATTTTTTTATTTGAGAGAGAATGGGCACCAGGGGCTCTAGCCACTGCAAATGAATTCCAGACATGTGCGCCACCTTGTGCATCTTGCTTATGTGGGTACTGGGGAATTGAACCTGGGTTCTTAGGCTTTACAGGCAAGTGCATTAACTGCTAAACCATATTCTAGCCCAATAAAAATGTGTTTAAATACACACACACACACACACACACACACACACACACACACACACATTTTCTTTGTAAGGAGGGAAAAAGGAGAAGAGAGAAAACAGGGACACACCAGGGCCTTTTGTCACTACACTTGAAATCCAGACACTTGCACCACTCTGTGCATCTGGTTTTATATGGATACTAGGGAACTGAACCCGGGCACCAGGATTTTCTAACAAGCACTTTAACCACTGAGCCATCTTCCCAGCCCCAAAATATTTTTTAAATGTTTTATTTATTTTCTTATTTTCAAGCAGAAAGATCAAGGGAGAATGGGCAGGGCAGGCCAGGGGCTCTACCCATCGCAGTCAAACTCTAGATGCATGCGTCCTTTTGTGTGTCTGGATTTTGTGAGTGAATATTGGGGAGCTGAATCCAGGTCATTAGGCTTTGCAGGTAAGCGCCTTAACTGATGAGACATCTCTCTAGCCCCCCTTTTTGTGTGTGTGTTTTTCGAGGTCCCTACCTCTCACTGTAGCTCAGGTTGTCCTGGAATTCACTATGTATTCTCAAGGTGGCCTCAAACTCATGGCGATCCTCCTACCTCTGCCTCCCAAGTGCTGGGATTAAAGGTATGCGTCACCATGCCCAGCTCAAAAAAAAAAAAAGAAAAAGAAAAATTGGAGTGCTTGACAGATTTTTTCACTAGTTATAAAATGAAGGAACTTCCATTGATCTGCCAAAGTGCCCTAGCCCCCTGGTAAGGATCTTTCTCCTTAAGAGAGGCTGAGAACTTCATTCCTGGACACAACTCCCTGGATTACCCAGCTCTCCTCAGAAAAGCAGTCTTTTCAAAATACTGAGCACTATAACCCAGAAACAAACCTCTGTCCCTCACTGGCAAGCCCACCTGCTCCGGAAGCAGAAATAGCCTAGTGGTGCCTTAGTCCCAAGGCTCAAGAAAGGATGGGGTGCTGGGACAGAGATCCAGACTTATTGTTGATTCTACCTCGTGATGTGAGCTCAATTAAGTTGAGCAGGCTGTGGATTTCTGAATTTCCTCCTGGGAGAGTGGGAACAGTGATAAGACTTATGAGACTTTTGTAAAAGTAGTTAGTGTTATGTAGTGCTCTCTGGTTTGAAGGAGCCTCTTTGTAAATGCTACTTGTGGCTACTGAGGCACAGGAATAATCAAATGGTAAGACTTCTTAAAATAATTGTCTTGGAGCTGAGTGTGGTGGTGCATGCCTTTAATCCTAGCACTCTGGAGGCAGAGGTAGAAGGATCACCATGAGTTTGAGGCCGCCCTGAGACTACATAGTTAATTCCATGTCAGCCTGGGCTGGAATGAGATCCTACTTTGGAAAAAAATGTCTTGGGCTGGAGAGATGGCTTAGTGGTTAAGGCATTTGCCTGTGAAGCCTAAGGACCCAGGTTTGATTCACCAGAGCCCATGTAAACCAGATGCACATGGTGGTTCATGAGGCTGGAGTTTGTAGTAGCTATGACTATTTTCTCTAATAAATAAATACAAATAATTGTCTTAGTGCATATAATACTCATACTTAATAAGCACCTTAACAATGCCACTTAAAAAAGAGTCAGTGACTACACACCAAAAAGCAATAACTCAACTTTTCTTGTCATTGCCAGAGCCCCTTCCTTGCTGAGAGGACTCAGGTAACACTGGCGAGTATCTGGAAGCGAGAACACATTGTGGCATCATCGTTAACTGATGTCAACTCTGTTGGAATTGTATTTAAATTGTCTAAATGTTTTGCTCTTTAAAAATAAATCTATTATAAAACCAACATTTTTCTTAAGTCTTCAACTTTTTTGTGTCTGTGTATTGGTTGGCTACCGTCTCTTACTATTCCAAATAAACTTCAGACATGTGTGCCACTTTATTTATTTGAGAGACAGAAAGAGGCAGATTGGGCATGTCAGGGCCTCTAGTCAGTGGAAACAAACTCCAGTTCCATGTGCCACCTTTTGAATCTGGCTTATGTGAGTCCTGGGGAATCAAACCTGGGTCCTTAGGCTTTGCAGGCAATCGCCTTAGCTGCTAAGCCATCTCTCCAGGCCCCCATCTTTAAAATATTTGCAAGCAGAGACAGAATGGGTGCATCAGGGCCTCTTGCCACTGTAAATGCCAGTCCAGATGTATGTAGCTCTTTGTGCATCTGGCTTTATGTGGGCACTGAGGAATAGAACCCAGGCTTCCCAAACAAGTGCCTTTTACTGCTGAGCCATTTTTCCAGGCCAACTTTTTTTTTTTTTTTGAGGTAGTGTATTGCTCTAGCCAAGGCTGACCTTGAATTGTACTCTTAGAGTGACCTCAAACTCACAGGGATCATCCTATCTCTGCCTCCCCAGTACTGGGATTAAAGGTGTGCTCTACCACACCTGGCTACCAAGAGAACGGGCATGCCAAGGCCTCTAGCCACTGCAAACTCCAGATGCATGTGCCACTTTGTGCATCATCTGGCTTTATGTGTGTACTAGGGAGTTGAACTCAGGTCATTAGAGCTTTGCAGGCAAGTGTCTTCAATGCTGAGACATCTCTCCAGCCCTGGCCTGCTTTAAAAAACCATTTTTTTCTTTGAGCCAGGCATGGTGGTACATGCCTTTAATCCCAGCACTCCGGAGGCAGAGGTAGGAGGGTGGCCTCGAACCCTTGGCAATCCTACCTCTGCCTCCCGAGTGCTGGGATTAAAGGCATGTGCCACCATGTCTGGCTCAAACTTTGTGTGTGTTTTGAGATAGGGTCTCACTCTAGCCCCAGGCTGACCTGGAATTCATTCAGTAGTCTCAGAATGGCCTCAAACTCATGGTGATTCTCCTACCTCTGCCTCCGGAGTGCTGGGATTAAAGGTGTGCGCCTCCACACCGGCTATTAACTTTTTTGTTTGTTTTTTTTGAGGTAGAGTCTCACTCTAGCCCAGGCTAACCTGGAATTCACTCTATTCTCAGGGTGGCCTTGAACTCATGGCGATTCTCCTCCCTAGTGCTGGGATCAAAGGCGTGTGCCGCCACGCCCGTCTTAAATAGCCTTTTTAAGGCAGGGTCTCACTGTAGGCCAGGCTCACCTGGAATTCTCTATGTAATCTAAACTCACAGTCATCCTCCTACCTCTGTTTCCTTACTGCTGTGATTAAAGGCACCTGCCAGCACACCTGGCTTGTAACATAATTTTATCCCTTACCTAAGGAGCCCTTTTCAAAATAATAGTTTGTTTTGGGGGATAGGAGATTCTTTCCTCTTGGAAGACCAGCTTGGCATTACAGTGTTGTAGACAGCTCCATGCTGCTGCGATGATCTTCTAAACCAGACAGGAGAGGAGAGGATTTATTTCAAGTTTACAGATCCAGGGAAAGTTCCCTTGATGGCCAAAGAAGCTGGCCCCCCTTTCACAGATCCAAGCAGAGATAAACACCAGCAGCAGCACAAGCAAGAACAAAACTGCAGTCAAACAGGGACCTAAGGCAGAGCACAACTAGTCTGTATACCTTTAGGCTGGACCCCAGGATCCACTGCCAGGGACACCTCTTTCAGCCAGGAAGCTGGAAATCTAAGTTACAAGCTTTAATAAAACATCTATCCAGGGACATACATCCAACACACACAGCATGTGAATAAAGTTATCAGGTAAATAACCTGGCATAAAATGCTCTCCCATAGAATTAATGTCTGTATTCAATAAAGCAAGATGCATGATCAAATAAAAGATGAAAGTGTAAGGCCAGGCGTGGTGGCGCATGCCTTTAATCATAGCACTCGGGAGGCAGAGGTAGGAAAACGGCCATGAGTTTGAGGCCATCCTGAGAATACAGTGATTTCCAGGTCAGCCTGGACTAGAGTGAGACCCTGCCTCAAAAAAAAAAGAAAGTGTATGAAAATTGTCAATGAAAATGCTTTAAAAGGAGGCTGATAATGGCTCAGTGGTTAAAAGTGCCTGCTTGCAAAGCCTGATAGCCTGGGTGTGCCCATATTCTTTAATTCATTCTCTCTCTGCTTGCAAAGAAATAAAAATATAGGGCTGGAGAGATGGCTTAGTGATTAAGGCACCTGCCTGCCAAGCCTAAGAACGCCTGTTCGATTCTCCAGGTCCCACATTTAGCCAGACCTAAAGTGACACAAAGGCACAATGCCGCACTTGCCTACAAGGGGGCACACACGCTGGAATTAATTCACAGTTCTGTCTCAAAAAAAAAAATTTATATATATATATATATATATATATATATATATATATATATATATATATATATATATAATTTATTTGAGACAAACAGGCCAGGCAAGGTGGTGCAGGCCTTTAATCCCAGCACTCAAGAGACAGAGATAGGAGGATTGCTGTGAGTTTGAGGCCACCATGAGACTACATAGTAAAGTCCAGGTCGGCCAGGGCTAGAGTGAGACCATACCAAAAAAAAAAAAAAAAAAAAAAAAAAAAAAAAAAAAAAAAAAAGAACATAAAGGGAAGAAAGGATGATACATAAGTGGTCAATGTTAAATTTCTTAGGTATAGCAATACGCAGTGCTTACAACAAACTTTTTTGTTTGTTTTTTCAAGGTACGGTCTCACTCTAGCCCAGGCTGACCTGGAATTCACTAGTCTCAGCAGACCTCTTACCTGAACCTCCCAAGTGCTGGGATTAAAGGCATGTGTCACCACACCCAGCTTTTCAGAGTAACTTTTTTTTTTTTAAAGTATTTGTAATCACAGTAAGAGTGAATGGGCACACCAGGGCCTCTTGTCACTGCTATGCAACTCCAGATGCATGTGCCACCTTGTGCATATAGCTTACATGAGGATTCAAACCCAGGCCATCAGGCTTTGCCAACAAGTTGCCTTAATGGCTGAGCCATCTCTCCAGCCCCCTAGAATAACATTTAATATGTAGGAATAAAGCATGTCTATAGTTGACATGGTTCAGAAAAACAGCAAAATGTTACATGGGGACCAGTTGATGTATATGCATATTTTCCCCATACCATTCTTTGAACTGTATGAAATTTGTTAAAACTTGGGAGAAAATTCAATATTTATGTAATGATGGCTATACCAATGATTTGTAATTAGATACCCAGCCAGATGTAGTGATGTACACCTGTTAATCCCAGCATTTAGGAGGCTCAGGCAGGACTGCAAGTTTCAGGACAGGCTGTGCTAGTAACAAAACCCTATCTCAAAACACCACAACAAACATGGGATGGGGTTGGTTGAATAGAAGCAATTTTATAGCATGTGAAAAGTTTTTTGTTTTGTTTTTTCAAGGTAGGGTTTCACTCTAGCCCAGGCTGACCTAGAATTCACTATGTGGTCTCAGGGTGGCCTCGAATTCAAGGCAATCTTCCTACCTCTGCCTCCCAAGTGCTGGGATTAAAGGCTTGCTTTTTGTTTTTGAGATAGGGTCTCACTGTAGCCCAGGCTGAGCTGGAATTCACTATGTAGTCTCAGGGTAGCCTTGAACTCACAGTGATCCTACCTCTGCCTCCCCAGTGCTGGGATTAAAGGCCTGCACCACCACTCCTGGCTTAAGGTTGATGTTTTAAGTGAAAATAAGTAAGCCAGATGTGGTATACACCTAGAATTCTAGCACTTGGGGGTGGAGACAGTGGGTAGTAATTCCAAGATCATCTCTGACTACACATCAAGTTTGAGGCCAGCCTGGGCTATGTGATGCCAACTCAAAAACAAGAGAAACAAGTAATGTGCGCCTCCACACCCGGCTAATAAATAACTTTTTTTTTTTTTTTTTTTTTTTTTGGTTTTTCGAGGTAGGATCTCACTCTACCCCAGGCTGACCTGGAACTCACTCTGTAGTCCCAGACTGGACTCAAACTCACAGTAATCCTACCTCTGTCTCCCGAGTGCTGGTATTAAAGGCATGTGCCACCATATTCAGCCAACACGATCCTATTTCTATAAAGTATACCAAATATTGATAATCATTTCCATTATGTCAGAGATATGTGGCTTATTTTTGTTAACATGTATTTTCTAAATTTTAAGTACATGTGTGATAGAAGAGGAATTTTTTATTACTTTTATTTTTGGTTTTTCAAGATTGGGGTCATCCTAGCCCAGGCTGACCCCGAAATTCACTATGTAGTCTGAGTCAGGGTGGCTTCGAACTCACAGGGCTCCTCCTACCTCCCGAGTACTGAAATTAAAGGCGTGCACCATCACGCCCGGCTTATTATTTTATTATTTATTTATTATTATTATTATTTGGTTTCTTGAGGTAGGGTCTCACCACTCTGGCCCAGGCCAACCTGGAATTAACTTTGTAGTCTTAGGGTGGCCTCAAACTCACAGAGATCCTCCTACCTCTGCCTCCCGAGTGCTGGGATTAAAGGCGTGCGCCACCACACTCAGCTTATTTTTTTAAGTATTTTATTTACTTATTTGAGAAAGTGGTAGAGAGAGGAGGAGAAAGTGGGCACGCCAGGGCCTCCAGCCACTGCAAACAAACTCCAGATGCATGCACCCCCTTGTGCATCTGGCTTACATGAGTCCTGGGGAATCAAACTGGGATCCTTTGGCTGCACAGGTAAACACCTTAACTGCTAAACCATCTCTCCAGCCCCTCTTATTTTATTTTCTGAGAGAGGGTGAGAGAGAGAATGGGCACACCAGGGCCTTTCAGCTGCTGTGAATGAACTGTAGACACGTGCAACCCCTTGTGTGCATGTGCAACACTGCAGCTTGCATCACTGTGTGTCTGGCTACATGGGATCTGGAGATTCAAACATGTGTTCATAGGCTTCACAGGCAAACGCCTTAACTGCTAAGTCATCTCTCCAGCCTGAGGAAGTTACCTTTTTAATTTTATTATTTGCGAGAAAGGATGTTGTATTAGTCAGGGTTCTCTAGAGGAACAGAATGGACAGAATGAATTGTATTAAAAGGGGATTTATTGGATTAGCTTACACAGTCCAGCAATAGCAGGTTGCAGGTCCGAGAGTGAAGAAACCCGGTAGCTGCTCAGTGCACGAGGCTGGAGGCCTCAGCAGTCCCAATCCGGCACTGAAGGCCTGGAGGCTTCCTGGAGAGACGCTGCTCTTCAGTCCACCCTGGTCTTCAGTCCACACTGGAGAGCAGCAACACCAAGCAGCAGGTACCAAGCAGAAAACACCAAGCAGCTAGTAGCACCAGCAGCCAGGTGGGAGAGAGAGAGCCTTTCTTCCCAGAGCTCCTTTTTATCAACCAGCCCCCTCCTCCAAGAGGGGCCGCCCACTCTGGGCCGCCCACTCTGGGGGAAGGCTTACCCCTGGGGGCAGGATTCTTCCTTTAGTTAATCCTTCCTAGAGGCAGCCTCTGAAACACACTTATGAGGAATGTCTGTGGATTCCTAAACAAATCAAGTTGACACAAACTTAACCATCACAGATGTAATGAGAATGGGTGCGCCAGGGTCTCCTGCCACTGCAAAGGAGCTTCAGAATCTTGCACCACTTTGTGCACCTGGCTTTACATGCTTACTGGGAATTTGAACCTGGGGGTAGTCAGGCTTTGCAAAGCAGTTGACTTTAGCCACTGAGTCATCTCACCTGCCCAGAAGATATATTTTAAATATTTATTCAAGAGAGGAAGAGAGAGAGGTAGAGAATGGGTACATCACTTTGCATCTGGGTTTACATAAGTGCTGGAGAATCAAACCTAGGACATCAGGGTTTACAAGCAAGTGCCTTTACCTACTGAGCCATCTCCCCCAGCCCTTAAGACATAGCTTAAAGGGTGTAAATACAGCAGAAGCAGAGGAGCTGCTGCTGTTCAGGGCTTCATAAGGGCTGTGGGCTTTCTTTTTTTCTTTTTTTTCAAGGTAGGGTCTCACTCTAGCCCAGGCTGACCTGCAATTCACTATGTAGTTAAGAGTGCCCTTAAAGTCATGGCGATCCACCTACCTCTGCCTCCCAAGTGCTGGGATTAAAGGTGTACGCCACCACGCCCAGCTGGCTGTGGGATTTCAAAAGCTATCTGGCAGTCAGCTGGTATAGAACACATAAAGACTTCGTGGCAGTGACGGCTGTGGGATTTCAAAGACTATGTGGCAGTCAGCTGGTATGGTACACATAAGAGCAACATCATGTGCAGGGGAAAAAAAACAGGAGGAGCCAGGTTGAATTTCCAGTATCTATGTAAAGCCAGATGCAAAGTGGCACACGTGTCTGGAGTTTGCTGTGGCAAGAGACCCTAGTATGTCCATTCTCTCTCAAATAAATAAAAATACTTTTTTAAATATAAGAAAATAACAAAACAACAACAAAAAAAGCAATTGCCAAGTATAGTTAGTGGTGCATACCTATAAACCTAGCATTTGGAAGGTAGAGACAGGAGGATCAGGGAGTTCAAGGTCTTCCTCAGCTACATAGTGACTTTGAGACTAGCCTGGGCTGCCTGAGAACCTGTCTCAAAATTACAAATAAGGCGCTGGGCGTGGTGGTGCATGCCTTTAATCCCAGCACTTAGGAGGCAGAAATAGGAGGATCACCATGAGTTCGAGACCACCCTGAGACTCCATAGTGAATTTCAGGTCAGCCTGAGCTAGAGTGGAACCCTACCTTGAAAAACAAAAACAAAACAAAAATTACAAATAAGAGGTTGGACATCAACTTGTTTAGGAAACTGCAAGAATATGGACTAGGTAGGGTGCAGTCAACTGCAGTTAAAGAGGTTGTCATGGTTAGGCCACAAGGGACCTTATAGTCAGGCAGAGGGGCCCACTATAGGATTTTCTTTAGGGGAGGAACAGTCACTGGTAGTTACACCCAGGGTGGACTGAAGAGGATGGACTTGATGCTTATTTCAAGAGCCCATGAGGAAAGCCAGATTTGGAGGCTGTGATAGACTGGAACAATTGTGAGTCAAATGGCAGAAGTGGATCTGATGAAGAAGTCTAGTGTATTAGGGCTGGAGCTACTTACTGGTACTGATGAGCTGCTTTCTAAACCAGGGAGAAAGATCATGTTTAAAGAGTTGTACCTTCAATACTTTTCACACATGGTGAACTTGAAGGGTTTGTGGGCTAACAGTGAGCGACTGATCATGAGTAAGCACAAGGAGCCTCCCTCATCGCAGCTACTGACCCAATGTGAATGGCTGACCCTCTGCTCCTGGGATGGTTCAGCTGAGGTTTAGAAGGGAACCAAGCATCTGAAATTTACCAAGTGCATGTATGACTGTTTTTAAAATGATAGTCAATTAATAAAGCTAGGCATACCTCACAGATTTTATTAATTAATAAAACCAAATAATAAATGCCAAGGCTCAAAGTTTAATCAGTTCACATACACACATTAGTGAAATCAAGAAAAGAAGATTTAGTGCTGGAGAGATGGCTTAGTGGTTAAGGCACTTGCCTGCAAAGCCAAAGGACCCATGTTTGAATCCCCAGGACCCATGTAAGCCAGATGGACAAGGTGGTGCTTGAGTCTGGAGTTCGTTTGCAGTGGTTGGAGGCCCTGGCATGTACTTTCTTTCTTTATCCCCCCTCTCTGCCTCTCTCTCTCTCAATAAATGAAAAAAGAAAGAATAAATAAATAAAAACTAAAGAATTCCATCACTTTCTGCAAGTTCTCAACTCAAAAGAATGTAGACTTCAGCTCAGGCAAATCTGGGTTCAGATTGGCCAAGTGACTTATTAAGTCGCTTGTCTAAGCCTGGGCCCCTGAGAACACCGGAAAACATGCAGTCTAGTGCAGTGCCTTTCACATCAATGAAGGACTGCTATGACAGACCTGAATTGAGTAGTGTTTGGAGAGTAATTCCTACACAGACATGGGCACCCAGAAGTACCTCCTTTTGTTACCCATTCTTCACCTGAAGGCTGGAGCTCTAGAGGTCATTTCTAAGTAGCATTTACCTGTCTCATGACACAAGGTCAAAACCCTGTCAAGGTGGCCTATCTACACAGGGAGTGCTGTTATCTGCATATGGAGATTTTGCTAAAGAACTGGAAACTCACAACACAGGAGTACTGTCTCAGATGCTGAAGTTTTCATGCTGTTTGTGGAAGGCAGTAAAAGCATCACCTGGTGCTTTTAACAGAATTATGTGACCACACATAATGCAAAAGAGCCAGGTACATGACAATCTGATCTGAACATCAGTGTTGGGCTGGACCAGATGCTCTGGACTGCACTTACATGCAAGCAAGTGTCTTTACAGCTGAGCCATCTCCCCAGTCCGTTTTGCCCAGCTTCTGTGAACTGGGTTTGTTACAAAGAACTACAGCAGTCCTCAGTTACAGAACCCTGAGTCTGCATGAAGACCTGCATGTGAGAGTTGTGGTCACTAGACAAGGGTCCTCAACCCTTGGGACTGGGGATTCACAGACATACCTCCTCTAGGACCACCCGCCTTAGCTCTGAGGAACCCATGATACCAAGTAAAACAAGATTCACAACAGGGCTGGGGAGACCAAGGTACTTGTCGTGCAAGGGTTAAGGATCCAAGTTCAGATTCCAACACCCATGTGCATGCCAAGCATGGGGATGTACACTTGTAATTCTAGTGCTTGGGGGGGCATAGAAAGGTGGATCCTGGGGCAATCTGGCTAGCTAGACTAGCTAAATTGGTGAGCACTGGCTTCCAGTGAGAGACCCTGTTTGCACAAACAAGGTGGAGTGTAACAGAGGAAGACACCTGGCATCAATAACTGGCCTCCACATGCACCTATTTACACACCACACACACATGCAAGGAAAGACACCAAGCCTGTGATGGTTCTGACAAACTGCCACTCTTCATACAACAGATTAGGTTCTTGCCCCATTTCTGGTAATAATTTTTTCCCACTCTCCTCTTGGGTCCTTATAGCATGTAGTTACAGGAGTGGCCTTATTTTTAGTGTTTTAAAAACATTTCCTTGCTGGGTGTGGTGGTACACACCTTTAATCCCAGAACTAGGGAGGCAGAGGTAGGAGGATCACAGTGAGTTTGAGGCCACCCTGAGACTATACCCTACCTCAAAAAAAAAAAAAAAAAAAAAAAAAAAAAAAAAAAAAAAAAAGGCATGTCCTTGAAGATTAAGTTCTTGGTAACAAGGAAGGGCAAGGAAGCAGCTTCTCTCTAACACAGGAGACATGTATGGCAGACAAAGAAGGGCTGTCCTACTGGCAAATTGGTCACTGACTACTCCAGAGCCAATCTAATCTCCTTAACAACTGTTTCTGTGGAGAATAAACTTGGGATATTCATAATGCCACACAAGTCAGACCATAGCCAGCATCAATGGCTTTGGACCCAGTTCCAAATTTGGTCAGTTCCCAGTGTGGATTTGGCGCATGAAGAATTGGAAGGAAAGAGAGACGCAATTAATTATCAAACTTTAATTGATAGACTAATCTTACAGGATAAACAATAAGACAGCTAGTCAAGGTTACACTTTAATAAAAAAAAAAAAATCCAGCAGCGCAAATCTAATAGACTAAATACGTTCATCTCCTCCCAAACAGGCATTATGATTTTAAACCAGAATAGAGTATACACCACACGGAAACATGGCACTTACATATAATGTCAAATAACTGCAGAACTCTTTAAGAAAGGAAAACAAAAAGTTCTTAGACACCAAGAAAGCAGTAAAAATACCCAGCCTGACAGGTCCACCTGCCAGATGTCCTGCCCATCGGGGGCTCCTGACCACTGTAACTTCAGAGAGGCTGCTAGGCCCCACAAAGAAGGAAACAGAGGCCAATCTTAAAGGGAAGGTGACTTTATTACAAAGCCTGAAGAGAGGAACCATCCTTTTCCAGGAGAACAGTCATGAACAAGGAGCAAGAATGCTGGTGCTCCCAGCAGATGGATACAAAGCCTGCCCTTGCAAGATCCTTGGCATGCGACCCTATCCCCTTTCCCTTCTGAGCTTCTGGCAAAGAAAGGGTGGGCCACCACAAGAGCCCACAACAGCTTCTCCAGGCAAGTGTTGAGAGTAAGAAGAAAAATTCCTTTCTGGGTGAAATATGGCAACTTTTCTGAGACATGACAATGAAGCCAAGTTAACCTTTGGCCCTCCTAAGGTAAAGCATCAACTAAGAAACTCCTGAGGACATCACTGTACCCTTACTATGTCACAAGATGACAAGAAAGTGCATCCTTAGCCCAGTTAAACTTCATTTAATAAGAGCCAATGCTACTTGCAAAGGCCCTCCATGTACTCCAATACTTCATATATTCCAACACTTCACTCCAAAGACTCCAACAAACCTTGAGTCTTGATCTGACTGAAACAAAGTTGAGAGGACCAGGCCCAGCAGGGGTTTATATGGTCACATTATTCTGTCAAGTCTCCTCAGAGAGGGAAAGGCAGGCAGGCAGGCAGGCCTCTGAGAGCAGAGCCAGTACTGACCCAGAAGGGAAAGCAACCTTTTTTTGGGAGGCTGCATGACAATAAGCCCCTTTGCAGCCTGACTATGGGTAGGACCCATTTGGCTTCTTCTGGAGAGCCACCTGCATGACTCCACCACAGGTAGGGAAAGTTCTAGTCCCCTCTCAGCTGACAGTGAAGTAATTGTACAGAAATAATCCTGAGGAGGAAAATAAATGCTGTGATGCTACTGAAAGGGAAGAGTACTTCAATTTGCTCACACGGATTTAGTCAGTGTACTCCAGACAGTAAGAAATATATAAAGAGACTGCTCACGGGCCTGAATACTGCTGTGACCCAGGCAAAGATCTAGTCACTCCTCCCAGAGGCTTCGGGTGCCGTCTGCCTCTGCCCTCCTGAGAGCTTTTAGCAAGACCTTCCATGAGGACAGGATCAGGAGCAAGAGCTCGAGACTGGTAGATTTAGTGAGCTCTGGAAAGCAATACTCCATATGAAAAGGTGTCATTTACATTATTTATATAGAATATCTCGAAGTAAGGAAAAAGCACCATTTTACTAAAAATAAAAAGACTCACGGAGGCTTTGGTCCTCTTGAAATGACACCAGCCTGAGTGAGAAGCAGTTTGGCCCTTTGCAGCATGGGGGAGGGGGTTAGGGGAGGACAATGGCAGCACACACTCACTGGGAGGAGGGGCAGCAGAGAGCACTGGGAGAACTGATGGGGTACTGACAGGAGGGGCCTCACAGCTCACCTGGCAACAGAGAGGCCTGCTCTGAGAGACCAAAACTGGGTGTGTGGCACTGTCAGACAAGTCTTGAGGACGGACATTGGCAAAGGAAAAGGACAGTATTCAAACCAAGATGATGCTCTACTTGCTACCCAGTCACTTCCTCTGTCACCTGCCATGTGCAGGAGAGCTGGGACAGGGGCAAGATCACTCTTCTCCAGGAACTGCAGGCCAGCAGAAACAAAAAAGCTGCAGTGGCCGTTCCTCTCCGAGCAATGCAAACACGCAGCCCCAAGGCGGCTGCACTCACGCCCCCAGAAGCAGAGAGTAGATTCTTCCTGTCCATATGCAGAACTTGGCACTGAATACACCACAAAAAGCAAGTCTGTCTATGTAGGCTGGATTCCACAACTACAGCCTAGAAGGGAAGGGTGTAGGATATCGGCATTAACTGGCTCACAAGGAATAGTCATCTTAGGCGAACACATGCTAATACACTTCACGGAATGAGGGCGGGCAACAGTTTAGAGTCCAAAGTGTGAAGCTGGGTGGTTTCTTGCCAACCCTTACTATGAGAGCCTGCACGCAGTGAGAGGAGAAGTGCTAAGACAGCAGCAGAGAAACAGCAAACAGCACAAAGGGATCACCCACCAAAAGACCGTCCCTCATTTCAGAGTCAGTCAAGGCATATGGAGACAACAGAGGTTCACGTGTACAAAGAAGGTCAGGACTAAAACAAGAAGAGGGTGAGCTGATCATGAAAGCAACTTATCCCATTGCTATTGTTCAGATCCCACAGGCCAACCCACTAGGTCAGATGTCTCCTACTGAGAAAGGCAGCATCTCTGAACCTGGGATGAAGGACACTTAAACGTAATGCATGAGCAGAAGGCCCAAATGGAGAAGCATAATTGAAATAACGACTGGACTGCCAAAGTTCTAGGAAACTATCAAAGAAAGGGTGTGGAGTGTGGTTCTATGGCTACCGGCTCTTCCTTGAGCTGGGCTTTAGAGCAGCACAGCCCAGGCTCACCTTGCCAGGATGGGCCTCAAAGCCAAGCTCAGGGAGGCCCTCCAGCAGTGAACTCCCCAGAAGAGGACCCAAAGGGCAAGACGTGTCACAGGAGTCACGTGGGAGAGACTGCTGCTCAACAAATACCACACAAGGTGGGAGCCCCTGACCAAGACCACCAGCTCTTCCTCTCCCATGTGCATTCCCACACAGCAGCAGCACATGAGAGGAACCTGGCAAGAAGTCAAGGATGAGGTACCAAAAGAGGAACTGACATCTTTGGGTTTAAAAATAAAACTTTAGGAAAGTGAAAAGTTTTGAAAAAGTAAAGAATTAAATCTCAATCAGTGGACAGAAAAATATGGCTTACTAACCCCCCCCCCATTTTGCATATAGTTTTATACCATAAGAAAAAAAAAAAACCCAACACATCGTAACGCAGTCCAAATGTTTGCAACCAAAGGTTTATGAAAATATTTCAGATGAAATCAGTTCTAAAAAACAAAAGCAAGAAAACAACCAGAAAGCTTTGATCATTCCCTTCTCAGCATAAGTGGCAGGTCTACTCTCAAACAGACTGAAGAGTATTCCACACAACATGTTCGGAACTCAGATTTATTGATTTCCACCATACTGACTTTAAAAATAGTATGAAGCTGACTGCAAGAAAGGGAACTGGTGATTTTAAGTTAAAATTAAGCTAATGGTGAAAGTACATCACCTCTGGCTTCAGTCACCACATCACCTCAGATTGAATAGAGATTTGTATGTGTGTGAACAAAGTTCCAGAACTCTGAAATCCAGGGATGCTGCAGGCCTCTCCCGGCAATGTCCTTCACTTTGGGTCAGTCTCCTGGGCCAGAGGTGAAAGTGCTTTCAAAAATACTGCCATTTGCCCAGCACAGTGTCTTTGATTGCATCCACATATTGAGTTGGAACCCAGTACACCCAGTAGTAAGAGGCTTCCGTGGGGCCCAACTGAAATGCCTGCAAGGGAAAAAGGAAAAACCAAGCGGTGCTTCAGAGGCAGGCGACTAAGCAGGCAGAACAAACATGGGGAGGGAGTGACTTGAAAAGGGAAGAACATAAATCTAAATGCGCACATAGGAGCATCCACTACACAGGCTGGGCTTGGGCTAACCGGGAGATCAGCACAATCAGTTTCAGTGTGTATACAACCATGTGAAGACTTCAGAAAACAGACTGCAGGCTCTACCCCTTGAATTCCAATCTGGGAGGTCTGGGGCAAGGACCAAGAAACTTCTAACAAACCCCACGTATTATAACATTGCTGGTTCAGAGGCCACAGTTTGAAATCTGTTGCCCTAGAAAACATGTCACCCACACACAAAGCAGCACTTCCTGAAACCTTTATATCCATCAGTAAGGGCGCCCATGAGTGAATAAACGGCTATTCATACTAACGCTGGAGTGCTTTTACAAAGGCATGGACAATTTGTGGAGATCTAGAGGTAATACAACAGATCACAATGCTGAGCCCAAACCAGCAAGTTTGCAGAATGGTACATACCATGGCATCATCTACGGAAACTGACAAACAACAACAAAATACTGCATCTTGTTCATGGATATGTGTATAAATAAAAGCATCAGTAGATGGAAAGATAATGTGACAGACTGTAATCATGGGAACGGGGGAAGGGGAGACAATGGGGACATCATCACTGTTGTAAAAATTTTTTATTTAAAATATTTAAAACAAGTTACAAAATATTTACAACTGTAATTTCTTGGTGGGGAAATATATGGGTTATGGATGGACAAAGGCGTGTTCTTTTCTGTATTTTTAAATTTAACTTTAAAAATCTAAGAGCACAGCCACATATTTCTCATTGTGAACTGTGACACATTAATCTAACTAGAGAAATGGCACCTGGAAAAACAGGGAAGTAAATACTTTCATTAGGAAAAGGTAAAAGTACTACTCAATGGCAATCAAAATAGAAAGAGGAACTGTTCCAACTACTTTTTGGCCAGAAATGACCTGGGAGAGAAATGAACATTTAGACTACATATTGTGTGTATTACTTATGCACTAATTCCTTAAGAGATGCACAGTGAGGTCCACTCACCTTGTCTGCTTCCGTATCATCAGGCTGCAAACCCCACAGGCTCATTGGTCATACAAATATCTCAAAAAGGAGTCAAAGGGCCCAGCTGAAAATATCAATACCTACGGCCAGGTGTGGTGGCGCACACCTTTAATCCCAGTACTCGGGAGGCAGAGGTAGAAGGATCACCATGAGTTCGAGGCCACCCTGTGAATACATAGTGAGTTCTAGGTCAGCCTGGACTAGAGTGAAACCCTACCTCAAAAAAAAAAAAAATCAATACCAAGGCCAGGTGTGGTGGCTCACACCTTTAATCCCAGCACTCGGGAGGCAGAGGTAGGAGGACTGCCGTGAGTTTGAGGCCACCCTGAGACTACTAAGTGAATTCCAGGTTAGCCTGGGCTAGAGGGAGACCCTACCTTGAAACGCCCCCCCCCAAAAACAAAATCAATATGCCAGCAATCTTGTTTTATAGACTATAGAGATGGGAGTAGTGGAAGTGTTGCCTAAATACTCAACACACACAAAACCCCAGTACGTTCTCATCACTATCAGAGAGAAAGTCCAAGAGCCTGTGTCCAATGACTAGAGTCCCACCCATGGCCTTGCTTCCTTACCATCCAGCTGACCCTGACCAGACAGGAGAGGGACATGCTGGCTCTCTAGCCTACCAGACTTAGCCCTCTTCACTGATCTTCACTTGGGCAAGTGCATCTGCCACCATGCCCTCTGCTGTGGTCTTGGCAACTCTACCCACACATCATACCTCCAGGTGCTCCTCTTCCCACAGGCAGAGTGTATATAACATCATCATCTTCTGAGAGACAAGGGCAGGCAGACCCATCCTCCACTACCGCTACCTCAGGTCAAGCCTGGTTGTGAAGTCTGGGCAGGTATTACAAGTGGTTTCTCCCAACAGTGCTAGGGAAGCTGCTCACTGTATTTCATTATTCAGCTGCCTTCTTTGTTCCTTGGACTGCCTCCAAATGCCCAGTCTTGGCAAAGTACAGCCTACTCTGTACGGAGTAGAGGGCCAGGGACAACAGATGTATCCCAGGCCCTAGCTTCCTCACAAGGCCCCCCAGACACAAGCTGTGAAGAGGACAGCCACTACCGAAGGGAGACTTCATGATGTCCTCACAGCCCAATGTTAGGGGGATGTGTTCTCTCTTTGCTTTTTTTTTCCCCCCAAGGTAGGGTCTCACATTAGCCCAGGCTGACCTGGAATTCACTATGTAGACTCATGGTGGCCTCGAACTCATGGTGATCCTCCTACCTCTGCCTCCCAAGTGCTGGGAATAAAGGCGTGCACCACCATACCTGGCTGCTGCTTCTTTGTTTTTTTTTTTGTTGTTTGTTTTTTTGTTTTGCAAGGTAGGGTCTTACTCTGGTCCAGGTTGACCTGGAATTAACTATGTAGTCTCAGGGTGGCCTCGAACTCTCAGCAATCCTCCTACCTCTGCCTCCCGAGTGAGTGCTGGGATTAAAGGCATGCGCCACCACTCCCGGCTCTCTTCTTTGTTTTTTTAAAAGATTTTATATTATTTATTCAAGAGAGAGAAAGAAGCAGGTAGAGATAGAGAATGGGTGTGCCAGGGCCTCTAGCCACTGCAAACAAACTCCAGACACATGCACCACCTTGTGCATCTGGCTTATGTGGGTACTGGGAAATTGAACCTGGATCCCTAGGCTTCGCAGGCAAGTGCCTTAACCAGTAAACCATCTCTCCAGTTCAGATGTTCTCATTTTGTATGACAAAACTTAGAATGAAAATTCACAAGCCATTCCTCATTTACTTATTTTCCTGGCCTTAAAACAAAATTGTTGTAAACAGAACAACAGATTAATGGGGGTGAAAAGGCCTAAGTGAGATCAGGGGAAGGAACTGAGTAAAGGAAAGGTGGAGGAGGGAGGGCTAATCAAAATCTAAAGGATATAAACAAATCATATAAAAACCTATTTTTCTGGACAATGAAACACTCAGAACCATAGATTGTTACTAGAAAATTTTCAGTGCCAAGGATGGGATACCTTCCAGTGAGTTGTTGGCCAGGGAGGTCCCTGATACCCTCGAAACATTACAGGCCATTGCCAAGGCCCTTGGTTTCCCTCCAGGAATAGATGGTAAGACCCTGTTGCTGAAGACTCCACATACTTGGGCTGCAAGGTCACTGAGAAATCCTGCTGGAGCTGAGCTAAAAGCCTCCTCCATGTGGACCAGCTGACAGAAAGCTGGAAAAAGCTACGCTGCATGCAGTTCAATGGGAGAGAGAGAAATCACCAGTGAAGATACTCAACAGTGGACACTGCAATCCTTAAATTTGGCCAGCCTGGCCAAATGAGCCGATGAGTGCAATTGTGGCTTGTCTGTTATGGGGGAAACCAACTGCTCTCTAATTGGACTGGAGGCCCGTTCCATGGGAGGGAATACATCCTGGTACTGAAAACCTATGACAGGGGTAGTCATGAGCCCTAGGGGTATAATGTCTGCTGGTGTCTGGTTAAATGTATATACTATGCTCACGAAACTGCCCAGTTAGCACTTCTCTTAATGTTCATATCCATATATTAATTCTCCTCTCACTTCTGGTTACAGAAGCTTCTCTTTTCAGATGGTGGTGACCTTGAGATGACTCAGAAGGCACCATGGTGCTGAAAAGAAGTGACAAGTAAGAGCCAAAGGAAGGGTAGGACTCCTTACAAGGTGCTCCTCCAGACACAAAATGACCTGGATATCCATGACCTCACAGTGCCTGACACTACCTACACAAGACCATCATAATAGGAGGAAAAGATCATGACATCAAAATAAAAGAGACTGATTAAGAGGGGGAGGGGATATGATGGAGCATGGAGTTTCAAAGGGGAAAGTTGGGGAAGGGAGGGAAGTACCATGGGATAGTCTACAATTAAAGAAGTTGTCAATAAAAAATAAAGAAAAAAAAAACCAACTAAAAAATTTTTAATAAGAGGGAGGCATAAGAGACATTTCTAAAACACAACAAGAGAAAGCACACTACCTGTAGAACTGCTGGGAAGTTGCAAAATCAATAAACTAGGAGCAAGATAATAAACACAACTCAGAGTCTTTGAACCGTCCTCTGAAGCTGTTTTCTTTTCAAACAAAAAAGCCCAGTTAAAAATGCATTCTCAGAAGCTGGGCGTGCCTTTAATCCCAGCACTCAGGAGGCAGAGGTAGGAGGATTGCTGAGAGTTCAAGACCACCCTGATGACTACATAGTGAATTCCAGGTCAGCCTGAGCCAGAGTGAGACCCTACCTCAAAAAAAAAAAAAAAAAAAAAAAAAAAAAAAAAAAAAAAAAAAGCATTCTCAGGGCTGGAGAGATGGCTTAGTGGTTAAGGTGTTTGCCTGCAAAGCCAAAGGATCCTGGTTTGATTCTCCAGAACCCACGTAAGCCAGATGCACAAGGGACGCATGCATCTGGAGTTTGTTTGCAATGGCTGGAGGGCCTGACGTGCCCATTCTCTCCCTCTCTGCCTCTTTCTCTCTCTCAAATAAATAAATTAAATTAAATAAATGCATTCTCAGACCAGGTGTGGTAGCACATGCCTTTAATCCCAGCACTTGGGAGGCACAGGTAGGAGGATCACATAGTTCGAGGCCAGCCTGAGACTACAAGTGAGTTCCAGGTCAGCCTGGACTAGAGTGAAACCCTACTTCCAAAAACCAAAAAATAAGATAAAATAAAATAAAATAAAATAAAATAAAATAAAATAAAATAAAATAAAATAAAAATGCATTTTTGGGCTTGAAGAGATAGCTTAGTGGTTAAGGTGTTTGCCTGCAAAGCCAAAGGATCCTGGTTCGATTCTCCAGGACCCATATAAGCCAGATGCACAAGGGGGCACATGCATCTGGAATTCATTTACAGTGGCCAGAGGCCCTAGAGTGCCCATTCTCTCTCTCTCTGCCTTTCTTTCTCTCAAATAAGTAAATTTAAAAAGTATATTTTAAAAAAATGCATTCTCTGCCGGGCATGGTGGTGTACGCCTTTAATCCCAGCACTCGGGAGGCAGAGGTAGGAGGATTGCCCTGAGTTCAAGGCCACCCTGAGACTACATAGTGACTTCTAGGTCAGCCTGGACCAGAGTGAGACCCTATGTTGAAAACCAAAAAAAAAAAAAGCATTCTCTTGGCTGTGGAGATAGCTCAACAGTTGAGGTAAGGTGATTGTCTACAAAGTCTAAGGACCCAGGCTTGATTCCCAAGTACCCATGTAAAGCCAGATGCATCTGGAGTTCCATTTGTAGTGGCTGGAGGTCCTTCTCTATTTGCTTCCTTCTCTCAAATAAATAAAATTTTTTAAAGTTCACTTCCTGGAAGATGAAATGGAAGCAGGTGGCTCGGGGATAGGCCAGCTGGGCTACTCACCATCATGTGGTAGTCTTCATGTCCCTCAATAGGCTCACTGACCACATTTTTAATGGAAGCCATGGGCAGTTTTTCAGTCCGCTCTAGGTTGAAAGAAATGACAGCCATTATTCAAGGCCCACCTGCTTCAATTCCTTGGCCACAGCAACCCCTCCCCTCTTTAGGACTGGTGGACCTACAGTAACTCAGGTGGCTGACACTATGCCCCTTGAGGACAATGGACAGCATCTTCTGACCAGTGCACCTACAGCCTGCCGGGGAGCTGGGAATTCTAGAAGAATATGGAGAATAAGACTTGGTGATGGTATGGCAATAGCTAAGGGCAGGTATGCATGACCTGGTATCACTAATGAAATCTGAATAATAAACACCCAAGAAACTCCCTTCTGCTCTCATAACCCAAGCCTGACATAGACTAAAGTCTTGGGTACAGAAGGATCAAGAAACCCAAGAACATCTGGGTGTGGTGGCACATGCCTTTAATCCCACTACTTGGAGGCAGAAGTAGGAGGATTGTTTTGAGTTCAAGGCCAGCCTGAGACTAGAGTGTATTTCAGATCAGCCTGGGCTAGAGTGAGACCCTACCTCAAAAAAACAAAAGCAAAACAAAAACAAAAAACCAGGGCTGGAGGGCTTAGTGATTAAGGCACTTTCCTGCAAAACGTAAGGACCCAGGTTCAATTCCCCAGTACCCACATAAGCCAGATGCACAAGGTGGTGCCTGTCTGGAGTTCGTTTGCAAGGGCTGGAGGCACTGGTGGGCCCATTCTCTCTATCTGCCTCTTTCTCTCAAATAAATAAGTACATAAAACGAAAACACAAAAGGGAATCCCAAGAACAAGCAGCAACAGGGCCCTTGTGGTGGGTCTCACAGTGGGAGGAATGCTTCAGCTTTGCAAGGCTACTTTCTTCTTTTTTTTAAAAAAAATTATTTATTTATTTATATTTATTTGAGAGAGAGAAAGGCAGAGAGAGAGACTCCAGATGCATGCACCACCATGTGCATCTGGCTTATGTGGGTCCTAGAGAATTGAACCTGGGTCCTTTGGCTTCCCAAGCAAGCACCTTAACTGCTAAGCCATTTGTCCAGTTGCGAGGCTACTTTCTTGCATGACCCTGCCCTGTGCACTCATACTTTCTGGAGTACTCTCAAAACAGGTATAACTCTAATTCCAGGTCAGCCTGGACCAGAGTGAGACCCTACCTCGAAAAACCAAAAAAAAAAAAAAAAAAAAAAAAAAAAAAAAAAAAAAACAGGTATACTCTCGTCTGATTAATATTGGAGACATCACTGCATCACTGTTCAGGTGGGACAGAAGACATTTCACAACAAGTTTAAGGGTGGCAGAAAGAGCAGCAGCCAGGCACACTTGCAGTGAGATGAGGCTGCTGGGTATGAGACCAACTGCAGCAGAGCTGGTGAGGAGATGGGGGCACCTGTGCCACAAGAAATAACCCAGGGAAGTAGCAGACCACTGGGGCACAGACAGACGTGCTCAGCAGACAGTAGGATCAAGGTGGGAAAGATTCCTTAGCAGCCTTTGCAGAAAGAAAAATCTAGAAGCAGGGCCTAGAGAGATGGCTTAGTGGTTAAGCACTTGCCTGTGAAGCCTAAGGACCCCAGTTAGAGGCTTGATTCCCCAGAACCCACATAAGCCAGATGCACAAGGTGGTGCATGCATCTGCAGTTCATTTGCAGTGGCTGGAGGCCCTGGCGTGCCCATTCTCTATCTATCTGCCTCTTTCGCTCCCTCTCTCTGTTTGTTGCTCTCAAATAAATAAATAAGAAAAAAAAAAGAAAAATCTAGAAGCAGAGTGTGTATGCAGGTAGGTTGCCAAACAGAACTAGGAATTTAGACCTATGAGTTTTGTTCTAGCAGGTGACAGAGACATTTAATTTCTGGAGGCCTTGGTCTCTAAAAGCTGGAGACTGAGGGCTAGAGAAATGGCTTAGTGGTCAAGGTGTTTGTCTGCAAAGCTAAAAGACCCAGGTTCAATGCCCCAGGACTCATGTAAGCCAATTGCACAAGGGGGCACACACATCTGGAGTTCGTTTGCAGTGGCTGGAGGCCCTGGTGCATCCATTCTCTCTCTCTCCCCCTGCCCATTTCTCTCTCTCTCTCTCTCTCTCAAATAAATAAAGAAAAATAAAATATTTGAAAAAGCAGGAGACTGGAGATGTTCTTCCACATAAAGTGGCACATGCATCTGGAGTTCGTTTTCAGTGGCAGGCGGTCCTGGTGTGCCCACACACTTTTTCTCTTCTTAAAAATAATAATCTTCAGCCGGGCGTGGTGGCGCATGCCTTTAATCCCAGCACTCGGGAGGCAGAGGTAGGAGGATCACTGAGAGTTCGAGGCCACCCTGAGACTACATAGTTAATTCCAGGTCAGCCTGGGCCAGAGTGAGACCCCTACCTCAGAAAACCAAACCAAACCAAAACAAAACAAAACAAAACAAATGGACTGATCATGGCTCAGCAGTTAAGGCACTTGCTTGCAAAGCCTTATGACCTGGGTTTTATTTCCCAGTAACCACATAAAGCCAGATGTACAAAGTAGCACATGCATCTGGAGTTCCTTTGCAGTCACTAGAGGCCCTGCTGCACCCATTCTCATTCTCTCTCTCTCCCCCTCCCTCCTTGAAAATAATCTTTTAAAAATTATTTGAAAAAACTTTCACCTTGAAATGGCTGAAGACTTCTGGCTTCTCTTGAAAACTTGAAAAACTAGACTATCTTGTGCCTACTGTGGCACGATGGCAATCACCTAGATAATGAAGGGCTGGCTACAAGCAGTACATAGTCTGCCAGGCAGTTGCATGTTTTCATCATCTCCTCCTAAACAGGCAGCACACAGAGGGACTAGTAGCCTTGAGGGTCCCTTACTCAGCCAAACACCCTACAGAAAGGTTAACTAGCTGCTGGAACAGTCCCTGCAGCAGCTTCTTCCTGGAGGGAAGATGAAGCCAGGGGCTGTTTGTAGAACAAGCTGTACTCCAAGGCCTCCTGAGACATGAGACAGGACACATGGCATGGGAGAACACTTGCTGGAGGACCTGGCTCAGAAACTTAAGCCCTGAAAAGGCACAAGGACTTTGTGGCCACATTCCTTTAAATCTGCTGGTGAGGAGTTCTCTGCAGCTTGGAAGCCCAGTGTCAAGCAGTGTGAAGACTCCTTCACTCAGGCCAAAGGAGGAAGACAGCTGCTTCTACAAGTGGAAATAAAAGTTCCACAATAGACATGACTGTTCACACCTGTAATGCCAGTACTCTGCAGGCCAGCCTAGGCTACAAATGTCTTAAACAAAACAAAATGAAAAAAAGAACAAAACAAAACAACAAAATTTAAACCCCTCCAACTTAGTAACAGGCAGTTTTCATTAGATCAGCCCCTGTATAGTGTGCTTCCTGCACAACATGATAAAAATATTACAGGGACAAAAACAAACAAAAGACTCAGGTCCCATCAGACTCCCTGCCTGCACCTACTCTCCTGAATATCACTGTCTTCTTGGATCAGCCTTGGCAACTGTCTTCAAGTGGACTACCAGTGAGCAGAGAAGTCTGGCTAGAGATAGAAAGCCTATGTGCTTCAGCAAGTAAATACAACTACAGAGTTAGGAAGCAAGATCACCAACAAAGCCCAGAGGCAGGGCAGATACTGACACATGGAATGATGGGACAGGATCTGTACAAGAGAATGTTCTAGTGAAGGTTTCAAAACACTAGGGAGACTTCAAAATCTGCAAAACTTGCTCTGACCATGGAGCTAAATATGAATGATAACTATGGTAAGTTATCTAAAGTTGTTAGAAAACTCAAGCACTTTTGATATTTCAGTCTGTTCATTTAAAAAACTCCTAGGGTTGAGGGATTTATTTTCATGTTTGAAATGATAAAAACCTCATTCCCCACCACCCATCCCATGTATTATTTTCTGTAAAGCTTTGGTCACATTTGGTGGACCTATCCCTGGAATCAACAAGCCTCAGATGACAGGGACCCCTATCCTCCTCTCTAACATTTACCTCCAACACTGAATACCTACAGTGCGCTGGCCAGAAACAGGTCAATTAGGCATGTTCGGTTCCCTCCAGGAATCTAACGGGGACAGACAAGTCGGAGAGTAATGAGTGCTCTGGGGACGTGAACGGGAGCGCTCAAGGAACAGAAGCAGCAGCAGTTCACGTGGAGGGCGAGGGAGATATGAGGAAGGCTTCAGTAGGAGAGGACACTTCAGGAGGGCCTCGGAGACTATGAATAACAACAGGAGGAAAAGGCATCCAGGGCAGGGCAGGGCCCAGCGTGAGCAAAAACACAGAGCTGTGCAAAGCATGGGGTTGCAAGTTCAGGAATACATGGGGACACCAGGGCCAGCAGAGCAGGCCAAAGATTTAAACAAGGGGCTGTTTAAATTCATGACCTTCAGACATCTAAACTTGGTCTTAAAAAGCTAAAGGTTTCTAGGCCCAGACACCAGTGACAAAAAGCAGTATGCAAAATGAGTAGGAAAGAAGATGACAAATGGGGTAGAGAAACAGGATGACTTACTCTTAATGTAAGTTTAAAGATGCTTATGTCATTAAGTGGCACAAGGAAATGGCAATGAAAGGGACACTGACAACTCTGAAGTGCAACTAGGGAGGGTCAGAGACACTTCCCAGAGCTATTGTGCACAGGCAGGGAGTAGGGGTGAGGGAATTGAGGGGGGAGGTTCAAGGGCAACCAGGCAGCTCTAGGCGGCACTTAGAAAACCATCACCTAGAATAGGGTCAAGTGATCTATGGAGTCCAGGCAGGCGCTTACATATAACATGGGCTGAGGAGTCTATAGTACTACCCAGTACAAAGTACTACTTGGCCAACAGCTCAAGGCCATGTGAGAGCAGATCACAATGGCCGAATCTTTTGATAGTTTTCAAGAGAAGCCTTTTCCCCAAATCAGTTCAAGTGAAATGTCCTGGTTGTTGTATATTGTGTATATACCCATAAAACCCTTGCCTGGGAATAAGATCTGGGTCACATGTTTGGGACCCCTTATGTGTATGCAACTTAAGAGCCAATGTTCTATGGATGGGCCTGAAACCAGACTGAAAAAATGAGGGGAAAGACCAAACAAGAAGCAAACACCTAAAGGCAAAGTCAAAAGCCAGAAGCACAAAGAGCACAGCAAGGAGAGGCTTCCTGGTGAGGGCAGGGTCACTCAGGAACAAGTGCTGCTAGGCGCCAGAGGCAGGCAGTGAGCCAGCAGGTGGAGAAAACAAGCGTACCTTTAGTGCCAATCCACAGCTGGTCTTGCTCTAGCTTAAAGGTGAGTCTCACTTTTCCTCCAGACTTATTGTACATGCCAGACAAGGGTACGGTTGGCAGGCGCTCCTGGAGGCAAAGAGTATGGTGAGAAAGGGAAGAGTGATAGGACAGAGGGATAAGGTACAGGGCTTGAGGAGTTTTTAAAGTGGGACTGGCTCCTTCTCTGGTGCTCACCACGTAGGCTGGCTTACCTGGGCACCCTTAACAGATGGCATCACATCTTCAGGTTTCCCTTTGTCCAACACTCTTCTGTGTTGCTAGAACATAAGCCAGAAAAATTGTTAAATGAGACAGCTGCCTACACTGGGTCAGGCTGCTATCTTTCAGAAACACAGGATGAGGAAAGCCTTGATGTTTGGGTCTGTGTGTACAGACTGTGGGCCCTCTGACACCACAGCAAAGCTGTGTAAAGCAGTGGGTGTTGCCAGGCGTGGTGGCGCACACCTTTAATCCCAGCTCTTGGGAGGCAGAGGTAGGAGGATCGCCATGAGTTTGAGGCCAGCCTGAGACTACAGTGAATTCCAGGTCAGCATGAGCTCGAGTGAGACTCTACCTTGAAAAACAAACAAACAAAAAAGAAGTAGGTGTTCACATGGCCTAGCCACTGGCATTGTATCATTTTAATGGGACAAGAGAGATGAAGAACTAGATTTTTAAAAATTATTTTTATGTATTTGCAAGCAGAGAAAGAGAATGTGAATCAATGTGCCAGGGCCTCCAGCCACTGCAATCGAAATCCAGACACATGTGCCACCTTATGCATCTGGCTTTACATGAATACTGGGGAACTGAACCCAGGTTGTTAGGCTTTGCAGGCAAGCACCTTAACCACTGAGTCATCTCTCCAGCCCCTGAATTCTTATTTAACTACCTGTATGTAGCTACCGTATTAGAAGTAGGATTTCCAGATTGCTAATTCAAATATTTTATTGCCATTATAAGGATTAATTATTGAAAGACAGAGCCACCACAGATATGGCTTTAAAGGAAGGTAGAACATGACAGGGCCATATCTTTTTTTTTTTTTTAAAGGTAGGGTCTCACTCTGGCCTAGGCTGACCTGGAATTAACTATGTAGTCTCAGGATGGCCTCGAACATATGGCAATCCTCCTACCTCTGCCTCCTGAGTGCTGGGATTAAAAGTGTACACCATGCCAGGCGCCATGTCATTTTTGACTCGAAAGAAAACTCAAGAGATGCTGGCACTCGGACTAAGTGGCCATTTCTTCAATAACAGAAAACCAGCCCATGGCAGAAGCCTTCCCCACCGTCCTTTCCTTAACACAGTCACAAAAACCTGAGGTGGCACACTGCCGAACAGAAATGCTAACCTCTTCATATGTTAACACTAGGCAACCTCAAGCCCACTGCTCTGACCCCTACCCTGATAACTCAGAGGGAGCTCCCTAAGAATTGCAAGTTCATGGCCTGAATCTCCTCTCCTCTCCTTTTTGTATTTTTGAGATAGGGTCTTTCCCTAGCCCAGGCTGAACTGGAACTCACTCTGTAGTTCCATGCTGGCCTCAAACTCACAGCGATCCTCCTACTCTGCCTCATGAGTGCTGGGGTAAAAGGTGTGCACCACTACACCAGGCCACAGTCATTTCTTGGTAAAGCTGGAACTGTAACTATAGACCAATGAATGAGCTAACAGTAAAAATTTAGACTTAGTCAAATGTGAGGATGTGTAGGCCATGAGCCAACCCAAACCTTCACTGACAGGGCAGAACCCTTTGGTGGGGATAAACCCAACACTGCCAGATTGCTAGCAAAGGGTTGCCTCATACATCAGCCCCTGAACAAGCTGACCAAAAGCTGAAAGCTTAAGACTGAGACCCTGCTATGCCTCATAACCAATGGCATCACTGAAGTGAAGTGGCACAAGCTGGAAGTATGATCTGAGTCATGCCTTATAAGTACCTTGGGAAGAATTGTCCCTGCACAGCCTGTTAAGCTACCATTAGTAATTGAAAACCTGTATTTATGAGGCACATTATGCTTTCAGGGTGTGAGCACAGAGAATACTTACTCACCGCGCCTTCATACATAACAGCAAGGGAAGATGGACAAACCAAGGACCTCAACTCCATATTTAGAGGTAAAAATTACCCATATGAACACCTTTTAGATGTCAATGCCCATTTATAACCACTGACCTACAACTATAGGTAGGGATTTTAGGGTGCAGCTCAGCAGTACAGCATGTGCTTTAGCACGGATAAGGCCCTGGAATCTACGCCCAGCACCACAAACAAAACCAAGCAGAATAGAACACCCCTATAAGATTTTTTTTTTTTTTTTTTTTTTTTTTTGGTTTCTTGAGGTAGGGTTTCACTCTAGTCCAGTCTAACCTGGAATTCACTATGTAGTCTCAGGGTGGCCTTAAATTCACGGTGATCCTCCTACCTCTGCCTCCTGAGTGCTGGGATTAAAGGTGTGCACCACCACGCCCAGCAGATTACCTTCCCTGACTGGGAAGCAAACAGGAAAATGTTTTTGACTTCAGTGTCAGGGAGTTTGTAAAGATAATAGTTTTTTTAAATAATATTTTATTTTTATTTACTTGAGAGAGAGAATGGGCACACTAGAGCCTCAAACGAACTCCAGGCACATGCACCATCTTGTGCATCTGGCTTACGTGGGTCCTGGGGAATCGGACCTGGGTCTTTTGGCTTTGCAGGCAAATGCCTTAACTGCTAAGCCATCTCTCCAGCCCAAGATAATAGTTTTGAAACGTGCTACATAATACCATCCATGTTTTGTAGAAAAATAAACAACTTGTAACAAAATACAGTATTTCTATAAAACACATTAAAATTTATTTTATTTATTTATTACAGATAGAGAAAGGGATGCCGGGCATGGTGGCGCACACCTTTAATCCCAGCACTTGGGAGGCAGAGGTAGGAGGATTGCTGTGAGTTCAAGGCCACCCTGAGACTACATAGTTAATTCCAGGTCAGCCTGGACTAGAGTGAAACCCTACCTCGAAAAACCAAAAAAAAAAAAAAAAAAAAAAAAAAAAAAAAAACAAAGATAGAGAAAGGGAGAGAAAAAGAATGGGTGCACCAGGGCCTCTAGCCACTGCAAATGAACTCCAGACGCACGCGCCACCATGTGCATCTGGAAAATTGAACCGGGGTCCTTAGGCTTTGCAGGCATATGCCTTAACCACTAAGCCATCTCTCCAGCCCTAAAAAAATTTTTTTTTTTTAAGTAGGGTCTCCCCCTATCCAGGCTAACCTGGTGCTGGCCTTGAACTCACAGCAATCCTCCTACCTCTGCCTCCAAGTGCTGGGATTAAAGGCATGTGCCACTATGCCTGGCTAACATTAATATTTTACAGGGAAAATGTGAATATTCACATGAATTCTGGTCAGGTTTTGCTGCTAAATTTACAAAAACCCTTCTGGTTTCCAGACCTCTTTTTGGGTTAAGGAAGTACACATAAAGAATTATGAATGTATAACAAAAATTGACTCCTTTTTGGCCGTATATCTTAATGCTTATTGTTAAGTCAGATTTATTAAGTCAGATTTATTCTTTTTGGGACCCTAAATTAAGAACACCTGCTAAGGGGCTGGTCCATAGCTCAATGGTAGAGTGCTTGCCTAGCCAAGTGTTTGACAAGGCTCTGAGTTTGACCCCCAAATGTGGGAGGGAGGGAGGGAGAAGGAAGGAAAGAAAAGTTACACACAAGTATAATCACAGTGCCCAGGAGGCAGAGGCAGAGGCAGAGGCAGATGGATGGCTCCAAGTTCCAAAGCCAGCCTGGATTACACAGTGAGACCTTGCCTCAAAAACAAACAAAGCAAACACAAAGTGAGCAACAGATGTAAAAACTCAGGCCCCTTACTTCATGGATCAGGACCAAGAATACAAAAACAAAAACAGTGTCGTTCTTTTTACTCCATTTCATGTGGCTTCCTGGGTGGTCAACTTTAGAGGAAGCCTCAAGATCTGTTGACTTCTGTGACTATCTAGAATTGGGCTATTTTGGACAGGGAGATGCCACAGACCAAGCTGGATGGGAGCATTTGTACAAAATGAGTGTTTCATTCTAGCATGGGCCTTTTGCTCTGGGCTTAACAGGAAAAAGGACCCCACCTGACTACTTTACTGCCCGACCTGAAGCAAGGCCTTGTCCTACAGTGGGAGGACTGAGACACTGACCGCCAGATGACACAAAGTTGCAAATCTCAGGAAGTTGTCACCTCCATTCTGCTGCACCCAACTGCCACCATAAATTTCCTTCATGGGCCCTGTCCAAAAAGGAGTTTATTCTAGGGAGAACATAACCAGCCTCCAATTTCCCAGGACCAACAAGCAAGCAGATGATGCGCTGACTCACTTTCTGCCTGCAGAGGGGCTCCTTCTTGTTCTCTTCAGCCTTTGCATCCTGCTGGGCAGCATCTTTGGGCGTGTTTACTGCTAAAACATCATTGATAGTGGAGCCAACCACCATGATCTTGGCTCCACTGGTCACTTTTATTTCTCTCAACGTCTTATCTTCAGGGACAAGCCCCTTATACATGACCTTCTGCATGGCAGGTGGGAGACCTTGAGGAAAATATAAGAGAGCAATAAAAGGGATGAGCAAAAAATGTATGAACCTGGTCAAGTGTGATGACACACACCTTTAACCCCAACAGTAGGGAGACAGAAGTAGGAGGATTGAAGTTTGAGTGCAGCCTGGGTCTACAGAGCACCAGGTCAGCCTGGGCTATAGTGCGATACCACCCAAAAACTATGGACCAAGAGTCTTTGGTCACAGAAAAGGAAGTGAAGATTGGTTTCATCACCTATTAGCTTTATGAACTTGGGCAATTCAGAACATCTGAGGCCCCCATTTCCAGAACTTTATGATAGTGACAAGAATTGGTCCTTGTCTTAAGGACAATGTAGACCTTTTAGTGTAGCATCGACATTCAGTAACTGTTGAATGTAGTTTAGCTATCATTTTTTTCCAAGTTGTTCCAGAAGCATGAAATACTAAGAATTCACATCTGTCAGGGACATAGGTAGTCGCGAATACGGCTAGTTTTCTATAGAACTTATAGGCTTTTAAGGCAAAAAAAAAAAAAAAAAAATTAACAAATCATCTCAAATGGCAAATAGGTGCAAATAAAAGGAACCAACACTTGTCACAGTGATGGGCCACTGTGAGAGTCAACAGTATTGTTTCCTAAAGTCCTAGGACATTTCCTGGCCACATCCTAGACCCACTTAACCAGAATCTCCACTGAAAGAGCCCAAGAACTGTAAATCTAACAAGTGCCTAACGTGGATTTTACGAGCGGGAAGAGAGCAGTATTACATAGACGCTTGGGCCTACATTTCAGGTCTAGGCTTGGATTCCAAGCTCGTTCACTTGCACGCTCTATCATGGGGTGGCCCCAGCCGGTTCCCAGTGGGCATCCCGGTACTGACTTCAGAGAACCGCAGAGTGGATTGGGGAGCGGATGGCAGGAGCGCGCCGTGTCTGTGCAGCCCGACGTAGGGGGGTGGAGGCGTCTGGCTGTCAGCGCGGCGAGTACCTGTGATCGAGTGAATCTTCTGCTTGAGCTCGGAGCCGGTGCTGTCCAGCGGGACCTTCACGTCGTGCTTGGTCTTGTTCCAGATGATCTTCAGATCCACCAGTTCCCTCTCGGCGCCGCCGCCGGCGTCCTCGCCGTTGCTCACCGAGGCCTGGGCCGCGGGGTCCCCGGGGGGCTGGGCCGGGGCCGGCGGCTGCAGGCTACCTCGCGCGTCGCAAGAGTCCTCGGCCTGGGCCGCCGCCCCCGCCCCCGCTGCGGCTTCGGCCTCCACGCAGTTGAGGGGCCGCGTGGGCGCCTCCGTGACCACGGCCTCGGCTTCCGTGTCCATGCCGGGCTCCTCCATGCCTGCAAGGGGGTTAGGGGTGGGCGCTCGCCGCGGGCTGGGCCCTGGGATCGGACTCGGCCCGGGCGCAGCCGCACTGTCGCTCCTACGCCACTCGCCGCCCTCCGGAGCAAGGCCGCACTCCCCACCCCAGCAGCGCCCGCAACCTCGGCGGCAGCCGGACGCCCGCCTCCCCCCCTCCGCACTCACCATCCGGGGCTCCGGCCGCCGCCATGATGATTGTGTACAACACCCACCGCTCCCGCAGAGGCCGCTGGGAAAGAAGCGAGCCGACTGAGATTGGCCCCCGCAGCAGCCCCTAATCTCGCACAGCCTGGCCGGAAACAGGTGGAGGTTTCTATGGAGACCCGCCTTCTCCGCTTCTCGGGCCCGGCCCCTGCCACGCTTTAGCTTTCCCAGGCCGAAGAAGGCGGGTCTGTGAAATCGCCGGCTCCCGAGCTCTGCCCCCTAGAGGTGGAGGGCGACCGCAGCCGTCCGGAGGGGGCGTGGTCTTTCAAGATTGGAGGCCTGTGCCTTTAAGAGGCGGGGGGAGGGTGCATTTGCGGTGAAGCGGATTGGCTGGAAGGAGTCCCAGGAAGTGACGCATGGGGAAGCACACGTGCGCGACTCCGCTCCACATGGCGGTGTTGATGAAGAAGCTGCTGCGGCCCGGGTTAGGCACGGTGGACCTGGGCCGCCTCGTGGCACGGCGCGAGGCCAGCCTGGGCATAGATCCTGGGGCTGCGGTGCGTGTTCGGTTCGCCCCTAGCCCCACAGGTAATCTTGGCGGACGTGACGCTGCACGCCGCAGCCCACCGTCCCGTCCCCGCCCCCAAAACGTTCCCCGAACTGATGCCTTCCGGTGGTGTCTGGATGGAAGGGCTGCGCGTCCCCATTATGGAGGCAGAAATTGAGGTCTATGAGCTCTGAAGTGCCTCGCGTTGCTTCACTTTTTTTGTTTGGTGTATCATTTTGGTTTTTTTTTTAAACGTCACCAGTAAACGTGTAGTGCCTATAAACTGCCAAGGCGCAAGGTGCAGTGGTCGTGGAAAAGTAAAGGCCCATGCTCTTAAGGAGCTGATGTTGCAATGACCACGTCATACACTGTAATTTTAGAATAATTTGTACTATGTGAGAAAAGAAGCGGGATCGCCGTGAGTTCGAGGGCACCCTGAGACTACATAGTGAATTCCAGGTCAGCCTGGGCTACAGCGAGACACTACCTCGGAAAACAACAACAAAAAAGATAGGATGTTCCATAAGACCTTGCTGAAGAGATGACATTTCAGTTGAGAACCAAATGGCAAAAAAGGTGCCACCTATGGAAGGAACCAGAGGCCCTGTGGCTAATATTGTAGGTTCCTTAGCAAGCCAAAGGAAGCAGAGGGCTTATTGGAGATTTCTGACAACCTCTATCTGTCCCTCCACCCAAACCAGTTTTCTTTTTCTCAAACTACCTTCTGTTTGCTTTATACCAAGCATGCCTTTCCTTCCAGACCCCAAAGTCAACAGGTCAAAAGGGTCTGTGTGTCGACTATACTTTCAGGGATTGTTTCTATAGTTCGTTACTAGAGAAGTTTCTCTGACTGTGTAGTGTACCGGAAACCACTAAGAGGAGGCGCAGCGTTCTCTCCTGAGCATGAATTCGTGTTGCTTTGCTGCAACTGCTACTTGCCATTGATGAGTGTTCCTGTTCTCCTTCGGGGGAGCTGGAGGGAGTGGACAAAGTCTGAGTGAAAAGAAAGAAAGAAAGAAAGAAAGAAAGAAAGAAAGAAAGAAAGAAAGAAAGAAAGAAAAAAAACGGGGGGGTCTGTGTCATGGTGTCTTAGCTGCAGAGAGTGGTAGAATGCTTCTAGGCAGAATAAAATAGAAATAGAATGGCAAAATAGAATGGAACTTCTATGTGGTGGAAGCACTGGTCTTTCATTTCCAATAGTGATTCAGCATTCCTGTAGGTGCAATGTAAATGAATTATTAGGAAAAGTGAAATGTTGAAAACATATAGGATGTAATCCCTAAAGGACTGGGGAGTTGCCTAAGTGGCTAAAGGTGCTTGCTTACAAGATAGGAGCCCATTTCTTTTTATGCAACAGATATAAAATTGCTTTTGTCAAACTGCTATAGCTTTCTGAACTTCACCCTGTTTCTGTGCTTGCTTGTGAACTGGCAAGTTACATACAGCCCTGGACTGCACTGCACTCTTTGCTTTAAGAAGCACTTACCTAGTGTGCCAAGATCTGGCATTGTCTGGATCCAAACTTCTGTCTTTGCCAATTCCTAGATGTGTCGTTTGGCAAAATTATTTAATCTCCTTGAGATTCAGTTTTGCCATTCATCAAGTAGAGCTAATAATAGGACCTGCCTTATGGGTTTGAGCCTAGTGCAGCTAAGCTGCTTAGCAAAGTCTGGTACGTGTAAGAAGCATTTAATTAACCAGTAGCTTCTACTATAATGGTTGTAATTCTCATTTCTTTGCTGAGCTGCAGGAAATGCCCAAATGGGAAAGGCTGTTGACAGCTAACAGATAAAAGAATTACCAATCTATTAATACAGATCACTGTAACAGCTACAATTAATTGGAAGTTTTCTTCGCTATGTGTAATATGTGTTGTGTGGTGTGTGTGTGTAGACGTGCTAGCTTTTGCACTTGGGGAGCGGGCCAGAGGAGGACTTAGATGTGTCTTTCCTGTATTGTTCATGCATAGTTAATCCTTGAGAGTCTCTGGGGTTATAGATGTGTGGCCACACCAGTTGTTTAAGCGTCTTTGGGAATCAAACTCAGGTGCTCTTGAAATCTTTTTTTTTTTAATTATTTATTAGCCGGGCGTGGTGGCGCACGCCTTTAATCCCAGCACTCGGGAGGCAGAGGTAGGAGGATCGCCATGAGTTCGAGGCCACCCTGAGACTACATAGTGAATTCCAGGTCAACCTAGACCAGAGTGAGACCCTACCTCAAAAAAAAAAAAAAAAAAAAAAAAAATTATTTATTAGCCGGGCGTGGTGGCGCACGCCTTTAATCCCAAAACTTGGGAGGCAGAAGTAGAAGGATTGCTGTGAGTTTGAGGCCACCCTGAGACTACATAGTTAATTCCAGGACAGTCTGGGCCAGAGTGAGACTCTACCTCAAAAAACAAAACAAAAAAATTTATTTGCATGTGTGTATGCATGCCCATGTGCAGCAGGTTCTCTTGCTGAAGCAAATGAATGCCTGGTCAGCTTTCCGGAGGTGGCTGGGGAATTGAACCCTGATGGCCAGGCTCTGCAAACAAGCCCTTTCAACTGCTGAGCTAAGCTAGGCACAGTGTCTCACACCTTTAATCCCAGCACTCTAGAGGGCTGAAGTTAGAGGCCAGCCTGGGCTAGAAAGAAATCCTGCTTAAAACAAAACAAAACAAAACAAAACAAACAAAAAAACCCCAAAAACTTCTGAACCATTTCTCCAGCCCCTCTTTAAAAATTGAATCAGAATCTCAGTGTATAGCCCCGACTGTCCTAGAACTCACTATGTAGGTCAGGTGGCCTAAAATTTGCAACAGTCCTCCTTGCCTCTAGTTCCCAAGTGTTGGGATTATAGGCATGCACCACCAGACCCAGCTTGAAGGTCGGCAACCCACAATAAGAAGGATCTTCTACTTTTTGTTTTTAGTCCTTCTAACAAATGAGGAAACGGAAACTCATGCTCTCTTCAGCAGCATATACACCACAATCAGAATGATACAGAGATGATGATTATCATAGCCCCTACGCAAGGATGACATGCAAATTACTGAAGCCTTCCGTGTTTGTTTTTTAAAAATTGGCCAGGAACATACCTTTAATCCCAGCACTCAGAACGCAGAGGTAGGAAGATCTCTATGAGTTTAAGGCCTGCCTGGGCTACAGAGTGAGTTCCAGGTCAGTCTGGGATAGAGTGAGACCCTACCTCAAAAAACAAAAACAACGTGAAAGTGAAGTCAACGTCCAAAGGGTAGCAACTCCTAAACAGTAGTGTTGTATGACAAATTTCCTCTGTATTGAAAGGTATAAACAACTATTGCCCACTTTCTCAAAAGCAGCTGGATCATCTCACAAGAGAAGGTGTGGGGAGGGTCATCAGACCCCCGCCTGAGATTTAGGCACCCCCCTAGTGCCATCTGTATACAATAATGCACAAGATGTGACCTCGGGGGAGATAGAATATATAGAGAGGAAAAGATCTAGGAAGTGAGCTCCACTGAGGTGGTGTCTGAAATCTCCATGCTCTGTAAGTAAGCCCTCATCCTGAGGCTGAGGGAGGAGCATCCAAGGAGTAATTTTGACACAGGAATCGCCATCAAAGTGTTGGGGGCCCCATGTTTCTATAACTACTCTATGCTTTTAAGTGACCCCCCCCATAAACTCATTGGTTCACTGAACTGATATTGGTATAATTATACTTTTTGTTCTCTTAATTTTTTTTTTTTGAGAGACAGAGGGAGAGGGAGACAGATAGAGAATGGGCACGCCAGCAGTCTCTCAGCTGCTGTGAACGAAATCCAGATGTGTGTGCCCCCTTGTGGGCAAGTGCGGCATTGTGCCCTTGGGTCACTTTGCATCTGGCTAAACGGGGGACCTGGAGATTGGAACCAGGTTCTTGGGTTTAGCAGGCAGGCGCCTTAATAGCTAAGCCATCTCTTCAGCCCAAGTATAATTATACTTTGGTCTGCCATCTGAGCCCTACTTGGGGTGAAGACATATGTGTGCGTCTCCCCAGAGGAAGTTTGCCACGGCAAGTAGATATAGAATTTGAGCCAGGAATGGTGGCACATGCCTTTAATCCCAACACTCAGGAGGCAGAGGTAGGAGGATCACCATGAGTTCGAGGCCACCCTGAGACTACATAGTGAATTCCAGGTCAGCCTGGGCTAGAGTGAGACCCTACCTCAAAAAAACAAAAAGAGGGCTGGAGAGATGGCTTAGGGGTTAAGGCGCCTGCCTCCTAAGCCTAAGAACACTGGTTCCAATCTCCAGCGGTTCCAATCGCCAGGTCCCACGTTTAGCCAGGTGCAAAGTGACGCAAGGGTGCAATGCCACACTTGACCACAAGGGGGCGCACACATCTGGATTTTGTTCGCAGCAGCTGAGACACTGCTGGTGCGCCCATCTCTGTCTTCCTCCCCGGTGTCTCTCTCTTGGTGTCTCTCTCAAAAAAAATAATAGAAAATAAAAAATAAAAAGTTTTTTAAAAAAAAGCTGTATGTGGTGGCGCACGCCTTTAGCCTTTAATCCCAGCACTGGAACTCAGGAGGCAGAGGTAGAAGGATTGCCATGAGTTCAAGGCCACCCTGAGAATACAGAATGAATTGCAGGTCAGCCTGGGCTATAGTAAAACCCTCCCCAAAAAAACAAAACAAACAGGGCTGGAGAGATGGCTTAGCAGTTAAGGTGCCTGCCTGCTAAGCGTAAGAACCGGGTTCCAATCTCCAGGTCCCACGTTTATCCAGATGCAAAGTGACGCAAGGGCACAATGCCGCACTTGCCCACAAGGGGGGCGCACACATCTGGAGTTTGTTCACAGCAGCTGAGACTGCTGGCGTGCCATTCTCTATCTGTCTCCCTCTCCCTCTCTGTCTGTCTCTCTCTCTGTCTCTCTCCAAAAAAAAAAGAAAGAAAAGAACAGGAAAGAAAGAAAGAAAGAAAGAAAGAAAGAAAGAAAGAAAGAAAGAAAGAAAGAAAGAAAGAGAAAGAAAGAATGAATTTGAGTCTAGGTATATATGATGCAAGGTACCTTTTTTCCAACTGCTGGCCTATACCTTTCTCTTGGGAGTTCTGGAACGCAGTGCCACTAAGGGTCACTGGTTCTGGGCTGGAAAGATGCTCAGTGGTTAGAATATCATTGGTTTTGTGATGGCTTTGCAGTAATTAGCTGAAGGTCACACATTTAATCAGGGTTGAGTCAGTTCTTCTTGATCCCCTGAAGAACATTTCTTATTCTATGTTGCTTTGGGTACCTGAAAATGCAGATAACCCATCACAAATGCAGCTGAATTGATTATGGAGAGGCAGGGCCTTGACTGTACCAAAGAAAGTAGGGGAAAGAGGAAATGACAGCCCTTGGAAAACTTAAAATTTTTAGTCAGTAATAATGAAACAGTAAGACCTTAGAATTTAAACCCTGATGAAGGGAAAAATAGTGAAATCAAATACTGCTTTTCATTACCAGTGTTTAAATTTAGCAATTAAGGTGAAGTCTCAAGCAGGCAAAAATAAGATTTCATGAAGTGGAGATATATACGTGTGTATGTGTATATGTGTGTATGTACATACATATCTATATACATATATATTATCATTTTGCAGGATTTAAATCTGTTACTCATGTATAATTAACTTTTTTTTTTTTTTTTTGCCCAGAAGGCATCGTTAAATTTGTGTTATGTTACGTGCACATATGATATAGCTTCAATGAATAATTTTATGCTGCTCCTCCTTTTAGGGAAACTTGGCTATGAAGCATATTTCAAAGTAGAGTAACAGATGCATCTGAGAAGTAGTGGAGCAGTTTTACAAATGATGTGTTCCAAAACCTGAGTCCTGCATAGTCTTCCACTTCCGGATGGAGGGATGAAATGAGCCAGCCGCTCCATCCTTTTCAGTGGTTGAGGGCTGACAAAGAGATAGGATAGGTGTAGCTATTACTTGGTCTTTAGAATTTGTTGGGACAGTCTTAGTTTTTTTGGCATGTGCATTTGTGTGGTGTGCATGCATATTTATATGTGTGGGGTGCACATGTGGAGACCAGTGCAATGTCCAGTTTCTTCCTGTATCACATCCCACCTTTTTTGGTAGGTGGGGGAAGCTAGGTCTCACTCTAGCTCAGGCTGACCTGAAACTCACTCTGTAGCCCAGCTTGGCCTCAAACTCATGGCAATTCTCTGACCTCTGACTTCCAAGTGCTAAGATTAAAGGAGTGAAGCGCCGTTCTTAGCCTTAGTGTTTTTAAAAAATTTGTTGTATGTGTGTGAGGGGGGTGATTTTGCCACTGAGAACAACAGATAATAAACAACAGATGCTTGCATACTTTTCTGTAGTCTCCTTACATGCGTAGCTTGGGAATTGAACATGGGCCCTCGGGTTTTGTTTGCAAGCACCTTTAACCCCTGAGCCATCTTCCCAGACCCTTACCTCGTTATTATTATTATTATTATTATTTATTTATTTATCTTTTGGTTTTTCAAGGTAGGGTCTCACTCTGGTCCAGGCTGACCTGGAATTAGCTATGTAGTCTCAGGGTGGCCTTGAACTCATGGCAATCCTCCTACCTCTGCCTCCCGAGTGCTGGGATCAAAGGCGTGCACCACCACGCCCAGCTTTATTATTATCATTATTATTATTATTATTTTGAGACAGTCTCAACTCACTGAACGTAGACCTTACCAGTTCCACTAGACTGGCTGGCCAGTGCGTCCCAGGAATTCTCCTGTCTCTGCTTTCCCAGCACTGGGATTCTAGGCAAGCAGTAAGACCTAGGCTAGCTTTTTCTCTATCCTGTCTGACTTGTTCTTTTTCTTCTGCAAGGCTTCTTGCATTTGGGTGGTCTCCGCACTGCCCTTTACAACTACATCTTTGCCAAGAAGCACCAGGGGAACTTCATCCTGAGGCTGGAGGACACAGATCAGAGCCGCCTGGTGACTGGGGCAGCGGAGAACATTGAGGACATGCTGGAGTGGGCAGGTGAGGATGGCAGGGAAAGGAACCTGTTGTTCTGGGTGGAGAATGAGGATTCTGGGTTTATTTATTTATTAGATAGAGTGAGTGAGAGAAAGAATGGGTATACCAGGGCCTCTAGTCACTAGAAATGAACTCCAGAAGCATATGCCACCTTGTGCATCTGGCCTACATGGGTACTGGCTAATTAATTGAACCTGGGTCCTTAAGCGTCACAGGCAAAAGCCTTAACCACTGAGCAATCTCTCCAGCCCACCCCCCCTTTTTTTTTCTAGGTAGGGTTTTGCTCTAGTCCAGGCTACCTGGAATTCACTGTATAGTCTCAGGTGTTCTCAAACTCACAATGATCTTCCTACCTCTGCCTCCCCAGTACTGGGATTAAGGGCTTGCACCACCACACACAGCCAGAAATGTACATTTAAAAAAATTGAATACTTCCCAAGCCGGCCGCACGCCTTTAATCCCAGCACTTGGGAGGCAGAGGTGGGAGAATCGCCGTGAGTTCAAGGCCTCCCTGAGACTACATAGTGAATTCTAGGTCAGCCTGAGCTAGAGTGAGACCCTACCTTGAAAAATCAAAAAAAACAAAACAAACAACAACAACAAAAAAAACTTGAATACTTCCCATTGTTAAAACTGGGCTTAGATATCTATATCTATCTGTCTATATATAGTTGGATTTTAAAAATATTTTGTTTTTATTTGAGAGAGAGAGAGAGAGAGACAGAGAGAATGGGTGCACCAGGGCCTCCAGCCCCTACAAACAAACTCCATGTTGACACATGCACCATCTTGTGTATCTGGCTTACATGGGTACTGTGGAATAAACCTGGGTTCTTAGGCAAATGCCTTTACTGCTAAGCAATCTCTCTAGCCCCGGTTGGATTTTTTTAAAACCACATGATTATGAGCCTCGAACTCTTGGCAATCCTCCTACTTCTGCTTCCTGAGTGCTGGGATTAAAGGCATTTGCCACCACACCTGGCTAGAGATGGTATTCTCCTCTCAGGTAAATTATTCACTACGCAGAGTTCCTAAGGGCAGAAATCCATTTTATTTCTAGCTTGTGTTATAGAAGTTTTTTTTGTTTGTTTGTTTGTTTGGTTGGTTTTGGTTTTGGTTTTTCTCAGGTAGGGTCTCACTCTAGCCCAGGCTGACCTGAAATTCACAATGTAGTCTTAGGGTGGCCTCCAACTCACAGTGATCCTCCTACGTCTGCCTCCTGAGTGCTGGGATAAAAGGCGTGAGCCTCCATGCCCTGTTGTTATGAAAGTTTTAGCACAAATTTAATTGAGGGCCAGTTGTGGTGGCGCACGCCGGTAGGATATTGCTGAAGAGGTGGAGGCAGTAGGTCAGAAGTTCGAGGCCAGCCTTCGCAAGACCCTCAAAAATAGAAGAAAAGGATGATGACATCAAATTAAAAGAGAGACTGATGGAGAGAGGGAGGGGATATGATGGAGATTGGAGTTCTAAAGTGGAATGGGGGAGGGTAGGGGAGGGAAATATCATGTGTTTTTTGTATGTAAGTATAGAAGTTGTCAATAAAAAAATAATTAAAAAATAAAATAAAAACTAAAAAAAATTCATTGAGGTTCATTGAATAAAGGAATGTATTCAACAAAGCCATTTTCTGTGCTCTAGCTGCTGGTAATAGTGAACAAGAAGGACTAGGTGCTCAGTGAGAAGAGTGAAATGGATAAACCAACGTGTTTTTTAGTTTGTTGTTGTTGTGTTTTCAACATTTTTATTTATTTGAGAGAGAGAGAGAGACCAAGAGAAGCAGATTGAAAGGCACAGCCAGGTGTGGTGGTGCACGTCTTTTATTCCAGCACTCAGGAGGCAGAGGTAGGAAGATTGCTATGAGTTCAAGGCCACTCTGAGATTACATAGTAAATTCCAGGTCAGCCTGAGCTAGAGTGAGACCCTACCTCGGGAAAAAAAAAAAAAAAAAGAATGGGCACACCAGGACCTCCAGCCACTCCAAGTGAACTCCAGATGCATGTGCCACTTTGTGCATCTGGCTTATGTGGGTCCTGGGGAATCTAACTGGGGTCCTTTGTCTTTGCAGACAGGTGCCTTAACCGCTGAGCCATCTCTCCAGCCCCTGTTGTTGTTTTTTAATAATAAAATCTCACTATGCAGCCCAGGCTGGCCTCAAACTTGTGATCCTTCTGCCTCAGTTTCTCAAGGGCTGGAATTATAGGTATGTACCACCACACCTACTTAGACTAATTCATTCTTTTTCTGCAGTGCTGGGGACCCAAGCAAGCCCTTGAGCAGAGAAAGTATACTAACACTGGGCTCTATCCAAGCCCCCTAATTCATTCTTAACCTAATAAGTGATGATAAGATATATAGAAACTTGGGGCTGGAATAAATGGCTCAGTGGTTAAGGTGCTTGCTGCAAAGCCTAATGGCCAGGGTTCAGTTCTCCATTACCCATATAAAGCCAGGTCCACAAAGTGGCACATATGTCTGGAGTTCATTTGCAGTGGCTAGAGTCCCTGGTGCACCCATTTTCTCTATCTGCCTCTTTCTCTCTCTCTCTCTCTCTCATAAATAAATAAATAATAAAATATTTTTTAAAAAAATTAAGAATGTGGAAAACATTTTAAAAAACATTGTTATTTGGCTTATTTGCAAGCAGAGAGAACCAGACAGACACAGAGAGAAAATGTGGGCCAGGGCCTCTAGCCACTGCAAATGAACTCCAGATGCGTGCACCACTTTGTGTATCTGGCTGATGTGGGCACTGAAGAACTGATCCCAGGTCTTTAGGCTCTGGAGACAAGCACCTTAATTGCTGAGCCATGTCTCCAGCCCAAGGAAGACATTTCTTGATCTTTGGCCTCCACGTGCATATGCATGCCTGTACACACACACACACACACACACACACACACACACACACACGCCACGTTGAAAAATAAAAAACAAAAAAGTTACAAAATTTGATAAGGAGCCAGATATTGTGTCAATTACCTATGATTCCAGTGCAGGTGAGGATGAGACTGGAGGATTTTGAGTTTGAGGCCAGCCTATGCTATATAGCAAGACTCAAAAATTCAAAAAGGGCAGCCGGGCATGGTGGCGCATGCCTTTAATCCCAGCACTCGGGAGGCAGAGGTAGGAGGATTGCCGTAAGTTCAAGGCCACCCTGAGACTACATAGTTAATTCCAGGTCAGCCTGGACCAGAGTGAGACCCTACCTCGCAAAACCAAAAAAAAAAAAAAAAATTTGAAAGGGGCTGGGCATGGTGGTGCAGGCCTTTAATCCCAGCACTCAGGAGGTGGAGGTAGGAGGATTGCTGTGGGTTTAAGGCCAGCATGACTGCTTAGTGAATTCCAGGTCAGCCTAGGCTAAGTGAGACCCTACCTCAAACAAAAACAATTCAAAAGAGGGCTGGAGAGATGGTTTAGTGGTTAAGGTGCTTGTATGAAGTCTAAGGACCCATGTTCAACTCTCCAGATCCCACATAAGCCAGATGCACAGTGATGGAAGGTTGCACATGCGCATAAGGGGAGACACATGTCTGGACTTCAATTGCAGCAGCTGAAGGCCTTGTCATGCCAGTTCTCTTTCTTTCTCTCACTATTGGGAAAAAAAAAAAAGGCAGTCTGTTGGACTGGCTCAGCAAAGCCTAAAGACCCAAGTTTAGGCAGACATGGTGGTGGAGCATGCCTTTAATTCCAGTACTCAGGTGGCAGAGGTAGGAGGATAACCATGAGTTCAAAGCCAGCTTGAGACTACATAGTGCATTCCAGGTCAGCCTGGGCTAGAGCAAGACCCTACCTTGAAGACCCGAGTTTGATTCCCCAGTGTCCACGTAAAGCCAGATGCATAAAGAGACACATGCATCTGGAGTGCATTTGCACGGGGTAGAGGACCTGGCACACTCATCATTCTCTTTCTTTCTGCCTCTCTCTTGCAAAAAAATAAAAATATTTTAAAAATTAAAAATAATTCATAACAGCTGGGCATGGTGGTGCATACCTTTAATCCCAGTACTCGAGAGGCAAGGGTAGGTAGATTACTGTGAATTCCAGGTCAGCCTGCGCTAGAGAGTGAGACCCTACCTTGAAAAACATAAACAAACAAAGAAACAAACAAAAAATCATAGTTTGATCTGGAGATGGGTCCAAACTAAGCTCATCTTACTTTGCCTGCCCTTAATCTCCCCATCCTCCTCCTTTCCTTTCGGCAGGGTCTCATGTAGCCAAGGCTTGTCTTCAACTCCTGATTCTCCTGCTTCTACCTCCTGGTGTTGGGATTACAAGTATATGACTCTGTTGCAGCCAAGTTCACATTGCTGGCAGAAATCACCCTATCAAGAGCAGTTTGTGGGGGGGGGGGGAAGGGTTTATTTTGACTTACAGACTTGAGGGGAAGCTCCATGATAGCAAGGGAAAACAATGGCATGAGCAGAGGGTAGACATCACCCCCTGGCCAACATAAGGTGGACAATAACAATAGGAGAGTCTGCTAAACACTGGCAAGGGGAAACTCATAAGCCCACCCCCAACAATATACTGCCTCTAAGAGGCGTTAATTCCCAAATCTCCATCAGCTGGGGACCTAGCATTCAGAACACTTAAGTTTATGGGGGACACCTGAATCAAACCACCACAGACTCCAGCCTTTTTTTTTTTTTTTTTTTTTAGTTTCTTGAGGTAGGGTCTCGCTCTAGCCGAAGGTGACCTGAAATTCCCTATGTAGTCTCGGGCTGACCTCAAACTCACAGTAATCCTCTTACCACTGCCTCCCCAGTGCAGTAGTCCAGGCTGGCCTGAACTCCCAGCAATCTCCTCTCAAGACATGTCTCCATGTCCTGAGTTCTTTTTTTTTTTTTTTTAAATTTGTTTATTTTTATTTATTTTATCTGACAGAGAGAGAAAGAGGCAGAGAGAGAGGATGGGCGCACCATGGCCTCCAGCCACTGCAAACGAACTCCAGATGCATGTGCCACCTTGTGCATTTTTTCTTTTTAATTATTATTTGAGAGAGACAGAGAATGGGCACGCCATTGTCCTCTCAGCCACTGTGAATGAACTCCAGACATGTGCACCCCCTTGTGGGCAAATTCGGCATTGTGCCCTTGCATCACTTTTTGTGTCTAGCTAAATGTGGGACCTGGAGAATCGAACGGGCGTTCTTAGGCTTGGCAGGCAGGTGCCTTAACCACTAAGCCATCTCTCCAGCCCTAATTTATTTATTTTTATTTATTTTATTTGAGAGAGACAGAGAAAGAGGCAGAGAGAGAGAATGGATGTTCTGAGTTCTGGGATTACAAGGCATAAGCCACCACACCTGGCTCCCAACCCTCTTGCCGCTGGAGGTAGGATCTCACTGTAGCTCAGGCTCACCTTAAATTCACTCTGCAGTCTCAGGGTGGCTTTGAACTCACAGCAATCCTGCTACCTCTGCCTCTGTGTGGACCTGCTCACTCCACCAGGTGTATGACCTTGAGCCCTTAGCCTCTGCTCTTTTATCACCCAAAGGTTAATATAACAGTATTGAATATAACAGTATTGACCACGTGCTTATTATGAGGCTTGAAGGATTTTATTTTATTTTATTTTATTTTGGATTTTGAGGTAGGGTCTCTCTGTAGCCCAGGCTGACCTGTAATTCATTCAGTAGTCTCAGGGTGACCTTCAACTCATGGCAATCCTCCTACCTCTGCCTCCCAAGTGCAGGGATTAAAGGTGTGTGCCACCACGCCCAGCTCTTAAAGGATTTAATGTGTGTGTAAATCACTCAGAGCAGTCCTGGGAATGGGTACCACCTCCAGCATTCCTATGTGATGACAATTCTCTGCATGTGTCCAGGCATTCCCCCTGATGAGAGTCCCCGCCGGGGTGGTCCTGCAGGGCCCTACCAGCAGTCTCAGCGGCTAGAGCTCTATGCCCAGGCCACAGAAGTCCTGCTGAAGTCTGGAGCTGCCTACCCCTGTTTCTGCTCACCACAGCGGCTGGAGCTCCTGAAGAAAGAGGCCCTGAGGAATCATCAGACTCCCCGGTAAGAGTCCCTGCCCACTGCCAATGCTACCCCAAAGCTGGGTGTTTGTCTCCAAATGCTTTGTAATTTCCCCCACGCTTTAGGTGCTATCCATTGTGTGTGGATCAATCATCCTTAGCCATGTTCTTTGACTCAAGGTTTCTCTCAAAACTGCAATTGAGGGGCTGGAGAGATGGCTTAGTGGTTAAGGCACATGACTGCAAAGCCTAAGGACCCCAGTTCGATTCTCCAGGTCCCACATAAGCCAGATGCACAAGGGGCGCACATGTTTGGAATTCGTTTGCAGTGGCTAGAGGCTCTGGTGCGCCCGTTCTCACTTCCCTCTCTCTCTTTCCCTCTGTCTCTAAGAAAGAAAGATAGCAAAGAATGAAGGAAGGAACTAAAACTGCAGTTGAGGTCTGTGCCAGGCAGGCAGTTACCTAAAGGCTTGATGTGGGATTACCTGCCTCCATCGTCTCTCATGGGGTGTTGGCAGACCTCAAGTCCTTATTGCTTATTATGTGCAGTTCCTTCCTGGATGGGTTTCCACAAATCAACTCAAGTGTCAAGATACACCCTGTAGGGCTGGGAAGATGGTCAGCAGTTAAAGGTGCTTGCTTGCAATACCTGCTGGCCCAGATTTTATTCCCCAGGACCTATGTGAAGCCACATAAAGTGGTACATGTCTCTGGAGTCCCTTGCAGAATCACAAGGCCTTGGTGCGCCCATATTCTCTCAAAGTTTTTTTTTTTCTTTTTTGTTTCCCCTGAGGTAGGGTTTCATTCTAGTCCGGGCAGACCTGTTATTCACTCTGTTGTTTCAGGATGCGTCGAACTTATTACGATCCTCCTACCTCTGCCTCCCCAGTGCTAGGATTAAAGGCATGCACCACCATACCCAGTTTATTTTTATTTTTTTTATCCGTTTTTAAGAAACTGAGCTAGGTGTGGTCAGCCTGGGCTAGAGGAAGATGCTACCTTGAGAAACCAAAAGACAGCCGGTGTGGTGGCACATGCCCAGCACTTGGGAGGCAGAAGTAGGAGGATTGCCATGAGTTGGAGGCCACCCTGAGACTATATAGTGAATTCCAGGTCAATCTGGGCTAGAGCAAGACCCTACCTTGAAAAATAAAATTAAATAAATAGCCAAAAAACTAAAAAACATGTTCCTTACAGACTTGGAGCTCACCCTGCCTTAGGTTGGCTTTGAATTCATGGGTGATCCGCCTACTTCAGCCTCCTGAGTGCCAGGATTAAATAATGTGTATCACCATGCCCAGAAGGAACAAGTTCTTTTGTTTGTTTGGTTGTTTTTTTTTTTTTTTTTTTTTTTTTTTTTTTTTTTTTTGGTTTTTCCAGGTAGGGTCTCACTCTGGCTCAGGCTGACCTGGAATTCACTATGTAATCTCATGTGGCCTCGAATCCTCCTACCTTTGCCTTCCAAGTGCTGGGATTAAAGGCATGTGCCACCATGCCCGGCGAGGAAAAAGTTTTGAAGGGAGTTTGAAAGGAAGCAGATAGGAATCCCCATGGCAAGAGCAGACAAGAGGGTCACCCCATGTTTCAGCAGCACTGTGACCCTAGGAACATGACATCATGCTGGTGGTAGGAGCTTTTATAGGCCTTAGGCTGTGGGTAGGGTGGCCTTGAGTGAAAACAAGCTGCTCTCCAGCTACCTAGCCTCCCCCTAGGTTACAGGTCAGCAGGCTCCTTTTTGTCAAGATAGCTGGGTGGGGCAGTTTAAATTTTCCGGACAGACTTCCTGGTGTCCAGAGTTTACTTGTTGACCCCTTCAAGGTCAGCCTGGCCCAAAGTGAGACCCTGTCTCAAAAAAAAAAAAAAAAGTGACAGACCAGAGGTCCCTGGGGATGATTAATGATACACTATCATGTTATTTTCTCCTCTGGGAGATGAATGAACCAGCCTCTACCCCAGATAGAGCACCAACACAGACCAAAGAAACAATTACACCCAGGGCCCACTTGATGAACCAGTGAGCATATTGGGGTTACTACTATAAACCCCACCCCAGCATAGGTGAGGACTCAAAAAACTGTGCCCTACATCTCAGTGCATGTTCTTTTCTCAAGTGGTTCTTGCTTGCATACAACCTTTAGAGGGGCCCTGGGAATCTGGTAAGATTCAGGTGCTTCCTGGGAGCTGTGAGGTTTTTACATCCTGAGTTTTAATGAGCTTGGGAACTGAGTCTTAATGAGCCTTTGTTTGAATTTGAAACTTCCTGAAGCATCTCCCTGTAGGAGTAACTAAATTGAAAGAAAATTGCTGTATAATCCATGAAGATTCTGACTCACTAGGTCAGAAGTTTGGGCCTGAGGTCCTTACATATTCCCAAGTAAAGCTCATGCGGGGGTCCCACACCCCTTTGTAAATAGGAAAGATATAATACCACACAGATATTTATCTTCTCACCCTGTGGAAATCTGGGGCTAAGTGACTCCAGGATAAGAGGAGCAGCCTCAAGAGATCAGGGCGCTGTGGTGACCTCTCTGGCTGCCCTTCCTTAGTTGTATATAACTGCTGCTTCTCTAATACCACCCCTCATAGAATAGTATCAATAGAGGATTAAAGGTGGAGCAGGAACCAAGAAAAGCTTGCTCTTACAGCCTCATCTGAAGAACAACGAAAATCTTTTCCGGGGAGGCTGGAGAGATGGCTTAGCGGATATCGTGTTTGCCTGCAAAGCCAAAGGACCCCGGTTTGATTCTCCAAGACCCTTGTAAGCCAGATGCATAAGGGGGTGCATGTATCTGGAGTTCATTTGCAGTGCTGGATGCCCTGGCGCACCCATTCTCTCCCCCCCCCTCAAATAAATAGATAAATATATTTTTTTTAAAATCTTTCCCAGGACCTTATCCTATGCTGAGTGTAGTTTTCTTTGCTTTTCCAGGGTTGCCTTCCCACCTTGTTTAGACACCAGGCCATGGGACTATATTAATTGATTATATCCATTGAGATTCTAGCTGCTGTCAAAGCAGTTGTCTGGTCTGGTTAGCAAGGGAAAAGGGGCAATGGCTAGTAGGTAGGCAAACAAAGTCTGCTACAGTGTTATCCCACTCATCTTCATTGTTATCAGAAAGAGGTAAAAACTGCCCCAAGGTCAAAAACTTTCAGCGACCAAGGGGATAGTAGGGGCTTATAGCTCTGTGGCAAGGGGCAAGTCCCCGTCACTGCAAGTGGAAAACAACTTGAGAGACAAAAGTGGGATGCCTGTCTGATCACTGGCTTTCATATCTCTTCTGCTGTGCTGCTTCCTAACAGGTATGACAATCGGTGCCGGAGCCTGAGCCAGGCTCAGGTGGCCCAGAAGCTCGCCAAGGACCCCAAACCTGCTATCCGCTTCCGCCTGGAGGAAGAGGCACCAGCCTTCCAGGATTTGGTATACGGCTGGAATCAGCATCAAGTGGCCAGTGTAGAGGGGGACCCAGTCATCCTGAAGAGTGATGGCTTCCCCACCTACCACCTGGCCTGCGTGGTGGACGACCACCACATGGGCATCAGCCACGTGCTCCGGGGCTCTGAATGGCTTGTCTCCACCTCCAAGCACCTACTCCTCTACCAAGCCCTGGGCTGGCAGCCACCTCACTTTGCTCACCTGCCCCTGCTCCTCAACAGGGATGGCAGCAAGTTGTCCAAGCGGCAAGGGGACATTTTCCTGGAGCACTTTGCTGCTGCTGGCTTTCTGCCTGAAGCCTTGCTTGACATCATCACCAACTGTGGCTCAGGCTTTGCAGGTACCTATGCCAGAGCGGTCAGGGTGGTGGAGAGTGGCAGTGCAGAGCAGGAGCTTTGGGAGGAGACCCGATTGTCGGGCCCAGTGGTGCCATCGGCTGGCCATATGCTCTTGGACAAGTTCATCATTCTATTCAACAAACTTTTGTTGAGCTTGGTGCCTCGCTTAGTTTTCACACACAACTTTATTGTTGAAGTTGAGTGTTGGGGCTCCAGTGAACTCAGTAGCCATAGTCCCTGCCCGCCAAGACCTTCAGAGTCTCAGTCCTGTGTGCAGTGGTCATAGGGTCCACCTCATACAGTTGCTTGGGGGTCACTGAGCTTGTGAGTGTAAGGAACCAGTCCACTGCCTGTCATACCATAGCAACAAAAACTGCCGACCCTGTGACTGCTGCAGTTAGACAGGCCTGTGCTCTACAGTATTATTAATGCTTCTGTGAATCTCCTTTACTACAAACTGAGCCCTTAAACTTGGCTCAGGACTGGAGCCCAGACCCTAAAGAACCAAACACCAATAAGGACCTCCTGTGGCAAGGATTTCTGAAATGATGCCAGTCATACTCTGCTTACTCTTCTCATTTCATTTAATCCTTAATGTACCCTTGAGCAGTAGGTACTTGTTAACCTCATTTTGTAAGATGGTTTTTAGGCTCTGGGAGGTGAGTAACTTGCCAATGTAGCGGTAAGGGATATAGCACTGTACACTTGTGTCTGACCAAAATATCCACAGATTTCACAGAAGGAAAAATAGAAGGAGGGCTAACCCCTGTAATCCCAGCTACTTGAGGGGAAGGGGGACTAAAGAAAAAGGATCAAAGTTTATAGCCCAGCCTGAGCAATAGAGAAAAAAAAAAAAAAAAACCAAGGGAGTGCGGAAACGGAAGGAGCAGGCAGAGCTGCTGAGTGACCTCCCTTGCAGAGAACCAGATGGGCAGGACCCTGCCAGAGCTGATAGCACAGTTCGACTTGACCCGGATCACCTGCCACTCAGCCCTGCTAGACCTGGAGAAGCTCCCAGAATTTAATAGGTGAGTGGGAGAGCCAGGCATGGTGGTGTACACCTTGGAAAGTTGATGCAATAGATTAATGAGTTCCAGACCAGCCTGAGTTACAGGGTAGCAAGACCCTATCAGAATAAAAACAAGAGGTGAATGGGGAGCATAGTGCCTCTGGTAGAAAGGGCCTTCTTATCCATGACAGATCCCAGAGTGTAAGACCCTGGAGTCATACACACCTCTTTGTTGTTGTTGTTGTTGTTGTTGTTGTTTCATTTTTTGATTTTTCAAGGTAGGGTCTCACTCTAGCCTAGGCTGACCTGGAATTCATCATGTAATCTCAGGGTGGCCTTGAACTCATGGCGATCCTCCTACCTTTGCCTCCTGAATGCTGGGATTGAAGGTGTGCGCCACCACGCCTGGCATACACCTCATTTTGACTTTGGCTGTGATGTCTAAGGATCCATGGCCACAAGGTCGTTACTTTACCTCTTGAATCTTCCTCTTTAATTTTTTTTAAAATTTATTTGAGAGAGAGAAAGAGGCAGATAGAGAGAGAGAGAGAGAGAGAAAGAGAGAGAGAATGGATGCACCAGGGCCTCCAGACACATATGCCACCTTGTGCAGCTGGCTTACATGGGTCCTGGGGAATTGAACTGAGGTCCTTTGTCTTTGGAGGCAAACGTCTTAGCTGCTAAGCCATCTCTCCAGCTCCCAATCTTCCTTTTTAAAAATGTGGCTAGTAATGGTATTCAGGTGATTGTTGTCAGAGGTAAGTAGTGAGTGGAGGTATCTTACACAGTCCTTGCCATAGAAGTACTCAGTAAGTGGTAGAGGTTGGTTTTATCCTTATCCCTGTGTTCCTAGCCACCCTTTGCATGGATTTTGTTGACACTCCAAAGCCTGGAGAGGGATACCTTCCTTTAGTCACTCTACATCCTTTACTTAGCAAACCTTGGCACTGTCTCACTTATGTTTCAAGTACTTGTTAAAAATTTCAAGTAGTTCTTTACTTTGAAACCTCCATATGTGATTACATTTCAGTTCATTGTTGACATCATGAGTGTGAAGCCACTGACCAGATTTGCCCTTGACAGTGGTGCCCGTTTTTTTTTAATTTTTAAAAAAAATTATTTATTTTTGGAGAGAGACACAGAGAGAGACAGAGAGGGAGAGGGAGACAGATAGAGATGGACGCACCAGCAGGCTCTCAGCTGCTGTGAACGAAATCCAAATGTGTGCTCCCCCTTGTGGTCAAGTGCGGCATTGCGCCCTTGCGTCACTTTGCATCTGGCTAAATGTGGGACCTGGAGATTGGAACCACTGGAGATTGGAACTGGGTTCTTAGGCTTAGCAAGCAGGCGCCTTAACTGCTAAGCCGTTTCTCCAGCCCAGTGGTGCCTGTTTTTGAGCAATGGCTTTAAGATAGCATTTCATGTAGCCCAGGCTGGTCTTGAATTGGAAACTTATGTAGTTGAGATAACTTTGAACTCCTAATCAGATCTTCCTACCTCCACCTGAGTGCTGGGATTACAGGCATGTACAGTCATGCTTGGCTCAACTACAGCTGTTTTAAGGATATCTCTTCATTTACTTTTCCCATCAGAACTGTAAGGTCAGGTACTTTTTTTTTTTAAGGTAGTGTCTCACTCTAGCACAAGTGGACATGGAACTCATTCTGTACTCTCAGGCTGTCCTTGAACTCATATCAGTCCTCCTACCTCTGCCTCCCAAGTGCAGGGATTAAAGGTTGCCCAGTCTCCTTACATTTTTTCATATAGGGAAAGTATTATTTCCTGGAAAAATGCATTCAGGTCAGGGGGTGTTCTTTTATGATGCCTTTCCAGGCTTCCTGAAATAAAAGGTGGAGTCAGAAGACAGAGGTGGATCTTTTGCTCAGGGAATGCTGCATTAATTTTGTATTGAGAGATATAAACAAACGTCTATCACTGCAGATAGAACAGTGTCAACAACCAAAGTAGTGATGGCACCAGAGTCCAGCTTGGTTTACTTCCAAGAGCAGGATGGCTCAAAGGCAGCTGGAAAAGCCCATCCCAGCATGGGTGAGGACTTCTGAAAGCTACATCTCTGGAGCTCACTGCCTAACTTGTAACAAGCCAGCTCTCCTGGTGGGAGTCTCCTCTTGGAACAATTCTTATTCCTTATGTAACCTTGGAGAAGGCCCTTATGAAGTTTATAAGCTTCAGGAACTTCCTGAGATGTGTGAGGTCCTCAGCCTTGTTTACTGAGTCTTAACAGTCTATATTTCAATTTGAAACTTTTTTTTTGGAGAGAGGCAGAGAGAGAGAGAGAGAGAATGGGCGCACCAGTGGCCTCTTAGCCACTGTGAATGAACTCCAGACACGTGCACCCCCTTGTGGGCAAATGTGGCATTGCACCCTTGCGCCACTTGCGTCTGACTAAATGTGGGACCTGGAGAATCAAACGGGTGTTCTTAGGCTTAGCAGGCAGGCACCTTAACCGCTAAGCCATCTCTCCAGTCCTTCAATTGGAAACTTTCTAACAAGTCTCCCTCCACGGTGAAGTGTTTGGGTTCTGAGGAACTTGGTATGCAACAGGAAGGGGGAAAAAGTTGACGGATTTAACTCAGCCAAAGATGAATTATCATCAGATGTTTCTGCCTCTTCAATCCCTTTGCCATGCTTATTTCAAAAATAGTAAATACATTAGCTACCACAGCAGTGTGAGTATTGGTGGTGAGAGTAGGAATAGTAATTAACCTTTATTTAGCACTTCCTTGTTTCAGACCCTGGACCTTACATGTATTTTCTCAAGTAAGGCCAAAAAGGTCTCCTGGTTTTAAAAAATCCCTTCCCCTTGCCTAGTCTAGCTGCTTAGGAGATTCCATAGTTTTGGTGCTGCATTTATGTGTTTTCTTGAATATTGCTTAAAGAGAAATAATTGTTTTCAGTCAGGTGTGGCATGTACCAGTAATCCCGGTACTTAGACCTCAGGGGGCTGAGGTGGGAAGATGGAGAGTTCTACACCAGCATAGGCTATATAATGAGACTTTCTCTCAAAAAAAAAAAAAAAAAAAGGTGCTGGAGAAGCCTAAGGACTCAGGTTTGATTCCCCAGTACCCATGTAAGCCGGATGCACAAAATGGTGCATGTGTCTGGAATTTGCAATGGCTAGCTGCCCAGGCGCATCCATTCTCTCTGTCTGCCTCTTTCTGTCTCTTAAATAAATAAAACATTTTAAAACAAAAGGAAACAAAAAATGAGCCAGGTATAGTGATGCACACTTTTTTTTTTTAACTTATTTTTCTTTTTGTTTTATTTATTTATTTGCAAGGAGAGAGAGAAGAGAGACATACAAAGAATGGGTGCACCAGGGCCTCTACCACTGCAAATGAACTCCAGACACATGCACCCCCTTGTGCATCTGGCTTACGTGGGTACTGGAGAATCAAACCTGGGTCCCTTGGCTTCACAGGCAAGCACCTTAACTGCTAAGCCATCTCTCCAGCCCTAATTATCTTTTTTAAAAAATTTATAGCCAGGTGTGGTGGTGCATGCCTTTAATCCCAGCACTTGGGAGGCAGAGGTAGGATTGCCATGAGTTCAAGGCCACCCTGAGAATACAGAGTGAATTCCAGGTCAGCCTGGGCTAGAGTGAGACCCTACCTCAAAAACAAAACAAAAAAAAAAAAGGTTATTTATTTAAGAGAAAGAAAAAAAAAAGGCACGCCAGGTCAGCCTGGGCTAGAATGAGGCCCTATCTTAGGGGGAAAAGGGGGGCAAGCTAGGACCTCTAGCCACTGCAGATGAACTCCAAATGCATTTGCCACCTTGTGCATCTGGTTTATGGCTTATTTGGGTACTGGGGATCCAAACCTGGGTCCTTTGGCTTTGCCTTAACCACTGAGCCATCTCTCCAGCCTTTATTTATTTATTTATGAGAGAGAAAGAGGCAGATCGAACGGGCACACCCGGACCTCTAGCCACCGCAAAGAACTCCAGACGCATGGACCACCTTGTGCATCTATCAGGAATCAAACCTGATCCTTTGGCTTTACCAGCAAGCACCTTAACCACCAAGCCATATCTCCAGCCCATGACACACACCTTTAGTCCAGCACTTGGGAGACAGGTTTAGGCAAAAGTATCACTGAGTTTGAGGCTAGCCTGGCCTATAGCCAGATCCTGCTTCAAAACAAAATACTAAAAACAAAGCAAAAATATTAAATTGAAGCTGGGTGTGGTGATGCATGCCTTTAGTCTCAGCATTTGGGAGGGAGAGGTAGGAGAATTCCTGTGAGTTCAAGGCCAGCCTGAGACTACATAGTGAACTCCAAGTCAGCCTAGGCTATAGCAAGACTACCTCAAAAAACCAAAACCAAACAAAAATTTAAATTGTCTTGGCCAGTCTGTATTCCACATGTCTGGGATCAAATGTGTGCACCACCACACTTGGCCCAGATGGCATCTTGAAGGGTTTTGTCTTTCTCCTTGTGTCAAGACCTCTGTTCACACCCCACAGGTCTCTTGCCTAATGTGTGATTACAGGTCTTGCCCTCAGCCATACTGAATCTTCACTACCACATAGCAGCAGGCCTTTTGTCCCACTCTACAGATGCTGTTCGCTGGCCTTCAGTGATTGTGTGACTTGCTGTGCACACTTGGCAGGCAGGTTTTGCACTCGGGCCTACTCTGGTTTAGAGCCTATGAGATGCTTCCCCAAGTTTTGCCACACATTCTTCTTCCAGGCCATTTACCTCACAACAGTCCCAGGCCCCACACTACTCCATTTCTGTCCCTGGCCCTCTGATACTGCCAGGGAGGGCTAAGGCACCCAAGGGACTGAAGATGACAGGGTTTGGTCTGAGGCTTGGTGTTTCAGAAGCTCTACTGCTCCCTAAGAAGAAAATCAGACAACTAGAGGAGTTCTGGAAAGGAGAAAATTTGAACTGATAAAACCTGAATTTTTATTTTTTCATTTGGTTTTTTGAGGTAGGGTCTCACTCTAGCACAGGCTGACCTGGAATTCACTACGTAGTCTCAGGGAGGGCTTGAACTCACAGCGCTCCTCCTGCCTCTGCCTCCCGAGTGCTGGGATTAAAGGTGTGCGTCACCATGTCTGGCAAAACCCGAACTTTTGAATTGGGGTCTGTTAATTCAAACAACTTCCTTTTCCATATCTTAGGAATACATGTTTTTGCCTCTTCTTTTGTGCCAAACCCTACGATGCAGGTAAAGCTAGGAGGCTGACACTCTTAACATTTAGCTTTGTAAACTCAGGTGACTGTAGAGGCCATCAGGAGAGAAGACTAGGCAAGAGAGAAGAAGCAAAGGGAAGGACAGTGAAGGCCTCTGAAGTGTGCACCAGCTGCTTCCAGTCTGCTCCAGCTAGTTGAAGCTCTAAGGTTAGCTGATGGCTTCTTGCAGCTAGAGCAAAGGGAAGCCAGAATCTTCTGTGGACGTCTTAGTTTGAAAATAGCAGCAGCCACTGGGATGAGATGTAGCTCAGTGGTAGAGTGCTTGTTTAGAATGCAAGCAGCCCTGAGTTTGATCCTCTACACTGCAAAAGTAGAGAAAAAGAAAGAAACTGATCATTGAGGCACACGTCTGTAATCCCAACCCTTGGGTTGCTAAGGAAGAAAGAGTGTCATGAGTTCCATATCAGCCTGGGCTACAGTGAGACCCTGCCTTGAAAGGAAAGAAGAAGAAGGGAACCGGGAAGAGGGAGGAAGAAAAGAAAGAAGCTACTATTTTAAAAACACTGGAAAGAAAACATGTCTGCCTCTTGCCTGAACTCTTGGGCTGGTGCTGACCTTGGTCAAAGCTCTTTTTTTAAGCATAGTGGGTAGGATTTGGGTTATATGTTATTCCTCCAACCCCAACTGCTGTCCTGGTTGGGAGGGTTTGGGTGAACCTGGGTGCCAGTGGCAGAAGCCCCATGACTTCTCCCATAGGCTGCACCTCTTTCGGCTGGTAAGCAATGAGACCAAGAGGCGTCAGCTGGTGGAGAAGCTGCAGGCCCTTGTGAAGGAGGAATTTGGGAGCCAGCTGCATGACAGGACTGTTCTGGACCCAGCATATGTGGAGAGGATCATCCTGCTGCGAAAGGTGTGGCTTGGGGGCTCCTTCCTGTCTCCAGTGTTTAGAGTCCTGTGACAGGTGTGCTTTGAGGGGTTCCTTCTTGTCTGTAGCATTGATAGAGTCCTGTGACCGTGCATGTGGTAACTGCCTCTTTCCCCAGGGCCACATCTGCCACCTACAGGATCTGGTCTCTCCAGCCTACTCCTACCTGTGGACTCGCCCTGCTGTGGGTCGAGCACAGCTGGGTGCTGACTCAGAGAAGGTGGATGTGATTGCTGAGCGTGTACTGGGGTGAGTATCCACAGACATGGCTAAGGGCCACACCCCCACTGTCTCCCTGTCCTGGCCCTTTTCCTCCAACAGCCCACAAACCCATGATGAGTTAAAAATGTTCACTCAGTGCCTTTTAAAAAATTTTTATTTTATTTATTTTATTTTCGAGAAAGAGAGAGAGACAGACAGAGAATTGGTGTGCTAAGGCCTCAGCCACGACAGTTGAATTCCAGATGCTCGTGCCACCTAATGGGCACATGCAACCTTGCACTTGCTTCACCTTTATGTGTCTAGCTAATTTGGGATCTGGAGAGTGTGTTTATATTTAAATCTAGATCCTGCATATCAGAGAAAATGCAATATTGGTCAGTATGGATTGTTTCACTTAACATGATTATCTCAGTCACAGAATTCTTTTAATTACCCAGGCAGAAACCACAACCCACACTGGCTTAAGCAAATGGGCATGCTGCTTTATATGATTACAAAGGCTGGAGGTGCGAAGTTATAACGCAGTTTAGTGCTGGTGCCACACGGTAACCAGGGCCCTGTCCCCTCTGCTCCAGGCTGGCCATTCTTCTGCAAAGGCTATGTATTAGGCAGAGGGTGGAATTCTCTGTCACACAAATGGAAGTTCCTTTCTGAAGTCTCTGTATTGGTATTTAGGAGGCAGTCTGGGACTGAGTAGTTTTTCTCCTTGTCTTCAGGATCCTTCAGCTCTGCTAGATGTGGTGGTACATGCCCACTAACCCAGCACTTCAGGACCAGACTAGGTCATACAGTGAGACTATGTCTTCCTTTAAAAAGGAGATAAGGTGGGTGTGGTAGCACATGCCTTTAATCCCAGCACTCAGGAGGCAGAAGTAGGAGAATCATTATGAGTTCAAGGCTACCCTGAGACTACATAGTGAATTCTAGGTCAGCCTGAGCTAGAGTGAAACCCTACCTCGAAAAAACAAAAAACCAAAAGACAAAACAAAACAAACAAAAAGCTGGGGGGAAGCCGGGCGTGGTGGCGCACGCCTTTAATCCCAGCACTCGGGAGGCAGAGGTAGGAGGATTGCAGAGAGTTCGAGGCCACCCTGAGACTACATAGTTAATTCCAGGTCAGCCTGGACCAGAGTGAGACCCTACCTTGCAAACCCAAAAAAAAAAACAAAAAAAAAAAAAAAAAAAAAAAAAAGCTGGGGGGAAGGGTAGAGAGATGGCTTACTGTTTAAGGTTCTTGCCTTTGAAGCCTAAGGTCCTAGGTTTTGTTGTTGTTGTTGTTTAGTTTTTTTGAGGTAGGGTTTCACTCTAGCCCAGGCTGACCTGGAATTCACTATGTAGTCTCAGGGCGGCCTTGAACTCACAATTCTCTGCATTCTTGTGCTGGGATTAAAGGTATGTGCCACCATACCCTGCTAGGACCCAGGATTGATTCCCCAGAACCTACATAAGCCAGATACACAAAGGTGTGTATGTGTCTATAGTTCCTTTGCAGTGGCTAGAGGTCCTGGCATGCACATTCTCTCTCTCTCTCTAATAAATAAAAAAAATAAAATGTAAAACAAAAGGCACATGGGCTGAGCATGGGAGATGGGTAATTCCCAGAAGATTTGGGTTCTGGTATCAGCAGAAAGGAGAATGTAGACACTAAGCAAGGAAAACAGGTATTTGTTTTACTTCTCACCATTTGTTTCTTTGAAACAAAATCTCATTCTAGCCCACACTTACCTTCAAACTCACTCTGTAATTCAGGCTGGCCTCAACCTCATAGAGATCGTCCAACTTCAGCCTCTCAAGTAGACATAAGCCACCAAGCCCAGCTCCTTCCATATTTTTATTTATTTATTTTTTTTGTTGTTTTGCAAGGTAGGGTCTCACTCTGTTCCAGGCTCACCAGGAATTAACTATGTAGTCTCAGGGTGGCCTCCAACGCTCAGCGATCCTCCTACCTCTGCCTCCCGAGTGCTGGGATTAAAGGCATGCGCCACCACGCCTGGCTCCTTCCATATTTTTTGTTATGAAGATCACGTTAGAAAATAGTAGCAGGGGAGGTGGGCATGGTGGTGCACATAGGAAGACCCTTGTGAGTTCCAGGTCAGCCTAGGCTAGAGTGAGACCCTACCTCAAAAAAACAAAAAAAATTGTACACACACACACATTGTACTTACATATTTGCTAATACTTTCTTTGTGCATGCATGTGTAGGCCAAAGGACAACCAACCAACCTCAGGTATAGTTCCTTAGGCATAATCCACCTTTTTGAGACAAGGCCTCTTATTGACCTGGAAATTGCCTAATTAGGCTAAACTGGCTAGCCAGCAAGCTGCAAGGATCTGCCTGTCTACTGGGAGTACACATATACTGTACACCATTATTTTACATGGATTCTGTGAATCAAACTCAGATCCTCATGCTTACATGGCAAGCACTTTATCAACTGAGGTATATCCCCAGCCCCTACTAATATTTTCTGTTTAAAGATTTTTTTTTAAGGATCTAGCTCAGGCTGATGTGGAATTCACTATGCTGTCACAAGGCTGTCCTCAAACTCACATCAATCCTCCTTCCTGTGCCTCCATGCCACCATGCCTGCCGATATTTTATATATTTAATACACACACACTTAAATTCACAACCTAGTTAAGTAAAATATGTTATTACCTCTTTTTGGTTTTGAGGTAGGGTCTCACTATAGCCCAGGCTGACCTGGAATTCACTATGTATTCTCAGGGTGGCCTCAAGCTCAGTGATCCTCCTACCTCTGCCTCCCAAGTACTGGGATTAATGGTGTGCACCACCACACCCAGCTTTTTTTGGGGGTGGGGTGTGCTTTTCATGTAAGGTCTCATTCTCTTCTCTACCTCATGCTGACCTGGGATTCACTATGTAGTCTTAGGCTGGCCTCAAACTCATGGTGATCCTCCTAACTCATCTTCCCAAGTGTTGGGATTAAAGGTGTACACCACCACATCTTCCTAACTCTCATTTTTACAGATGAAGAAATGGAGTCACAGAGGGGTTAGGCAACTTGTTTGAAGTAATGTACCTAGAAAGTTGGGGGAACAGAGATTTAAACCCATACAGGCTTAGATACAATGTCTGTATGGCTGTAGCAATATTCCATATTGCTTTATGTACATATAAAGTACTTGAGGGCTGGAGAGATGGCTTAGTGGCTAAGGTGCTTGCCTACAAAGCCAAAGGATCCATGTTTGATTCCCCAGGACCCACATAAGCCAGATGGACAAGGTGGTTCATGTGTCTGGAGTTCTTTTGCACTGGCTGGAGACCGTGGCATGCCTATTCATTCAAAGTACTTGGATAGTGCTTGTTTTTTTTTCTTTTTTTAGAGAGAGAGAGAGAATTGGTGCACCAAGGCCTCAGGCACTGCAATTGAACTCCAGATGCTTGCACTACCTAGTGTGTATCTGTGTGACCTTGCACTTGTGTCACCTTTGTGTGTCTAGCTTACATGGGATCTGGAGAGAGATTAAACATGGGTCCTTAGGCTTTGCAGGCAAGCACCTTAACTGCTAAGCCATCTCCTCAGAACCCTGTTTATTTTAAGAGACAATGTTTGAATGTTGCTCAACCTGGTCCCATGGTCCCAAACAGATCAAGGATTGCCTCTTCCTCATCTTCCCAAGTAGCTAGGACTATAGGCATGGACTACTCTTCTATCAAATGCACCAAAAAAATTTTTTGAGTCAAATCTACAGAAAGCATTCTCATTGTTTTACTTTCCTTTTTGGCTAAGACAGGGTCTAACATAGCCCTGGCTGTCTTCACACTCACTATGTATCCAAGGCTGGCCTTGAATTTCTGATTCTCTTGATTGCCAGAATTATAGGTGTGCACTAATCATACCACATTGTTTTTTGTTTGTTTGTTTTGTATTTTCAAGGTAGGGTATAGGTCTAGCCTAGGCTGACCTAGAATTATCACGCTGGCATCGAACTCATAGCGATCCTCCTACATCTGCCTCCCAAGTGCTGGGATTAAAGGTATGCAATACCACACGTCCTCATTCTTTTTTTTTCCCCTGATTCTTTTCAATTTTAGTATATGTGCTTACGAAGCAAGCACCCCCCTCATTCATTTGTATAGCTAAACTTACACAGTTGATCCAGAGTTTAACTCCTCTCCTATTACTGGGCACTTGGGCTTCTTCCAACTTTGTTATTAGAAATAAGGTTGCATTGAATAACCTTGCATGGACTTTACTAAGCATGTCTGCAAGTCCATGTTCAAGGTCAATGCCTAAAGAGTGATTATTACTAATAATACTGTATGGGTTTGGGACATGCCATAGTGCGGCTATTAGCTCTAATTCACCAAGACTCAGTGTCTTAACTCTTCATCCCTGCTATGGATTAGATTTCAGAGACATTGGGAATGCCACTCAAGTTAGGAAAGATGACACCCAAATATTTAGAAGGTACCAGATCACTAGAAGTCCCTATTATGCCTATTCCAGGGTCCAAGCTCTGACATGCTCTGAGCTGCCATTAGTAGCTGCCTGGGACTTCTCATTCTTTCTTCAATTCTTTTGGAAGCAGGGTCTCACTCTAATTCAGGCTGACCTGGAACTCACTCTGTAGCCCAGGTTGGCCTTAAACTCAAGACCATCCTCGTGCCTCAGCTTCCATAGTGCTGGGATTAAAGGTAGGAAACACCATACCCAGTTCCTATATTGTATTTTGTATTGTTAGCATGTCATCTCCATGATTTCATAAACAGCAGTGATCATGTGACCCAGTTTATAATTGTCTTAGCCCAATGGGACTGCTATAACAAAAATATCATACCAGGTTCCTTAAATAGCAAACATCTATTTCCTGTTTTGGAGATGGGAGGTTCACAGCCCAAGGTGCCTGTCAATTCATTTTCACTTAATGGCTGACTTCCTGGACCTTTTTCTCTTTGGGCTTTTTACTGTGTTCTCATGTGCTAGAAGAGATTTTTTTTTTTTTTTTTTGTTTTTTTTGTTTTGTTTTTTTAAATTTTAGAGCGAGAGAGATGGAGAGAGAAAGAGAATTGGCATGCCAGGACCTCAGCCATTGTAATCGAACTCCAGACACTGGCACCACCTAGTGGATATGTGTGACCTTGTACTTGCCTCACCTTTGTGCATCTGGCTAGTGTGGGATCTGTAGAGTTGAACATGGGTCCTTAGGCTTCTCAGGCAAACGTCTTAGCCACTAAGCCATCTCTCCAGCCAGGATAAGGGATTTTTAAGAGGGGTCTTTTTCATGGGGGTACTAATCTCATTCCTCCCGCAAAGTCTTCCCTCTTGTTTGATTTTTTTCAAAGTAGGATCTCTCTAGCCCAGTATAAGCTGGAATTTACTGTGTAGGCTCAGGCTGGCATCAAACTCAAAGCGATCCTCCTACCTTTGCCTCCCAAGTGCTGGGATTAAAGGCGTGCACATGGTCTTCCCTCCTAATGCCTGCACCTTTGGGATTAGGTTTTCAATATATTAAAATAGAAAATAGGGAGCCGGGTGTGGTGGTGCATGCCTTTAATCCCAGCACTTGGGAGGCAGAGGTAGAAGGATTTCCCTGAGTTTGAGACCACTCTGAGACTCTAGTGAATTCCAGGTCAGCCAGGACTAGAGCAGAACCCTACCTCAAAAAAATTTAAAAAGGGTGGTGGGGCTGGAGAGATGGCTTAGCAGTTAAGGCGCATGCCTGTGAGGCCTAAGGACCCCGGAGCAATTCTCCACGCCCCACGTAAGCCAGATGCACATAGTGGCGCATGCATCTGGAGTTTGTTTACAGTGGCTAGAGGTCCTGGTGTGCCCATTCTTCCTCTCTCTCCCGAGGTGGGCATGGTGGTGCACATAGGAAGACCCTTGTGAGTTCCAGGTCAGCCTAGGCTAGAGTGAGACCCTACCTCAAAAAAAACAAAAATTGTACACACACACACACACACACACACACACACATTTGCTAATACTTTCTTTGTGCATGCATGTGTAGGCCAAAGGACAACCAACCAACCTCAGGTATAGTTCCTTAGGCATAATCCACCTTTTGAGACAAGGCCTCTTATTGACCTGAAATTGCCTAATTAGGCTAAACTGGCTAGCCAGCAAGCTGCAAGGATCTGCCTGTCTACTGGGAGTACACATATACTGTACACCATTATTTTACATGGATTCTGTGAATCAAACTCAGATCCTCATGCTTACATGGCAAGCACTTTATCAACTGAGGTATATCCCCAGCCCCTACTAATATTTTCTGTTTAAAGATTTTTTTTTAAGGATCTAGCTCAGGCCGATGTGGAATTCACTATGCTGTCACAAGGCTGTCCTCAAACTCACATCAATCCTCCTTCCTGTGCCTCCATGCCACCATGCCTGCCGATATTTTATATATTTAATACACACACACTTAAATTCACAACCTAGTTAAGTAAAATATGTTATTACCTCTTTTTTGGTTTTTCGAGGTAGGGTCTCACTATAGCCCAGGCTGACCTGGAATTCACTATGTATTCTCAGGGTGGCCTCAAGCTCACAGTGATCCTCCTACCTCTGCCTCCCAAGTACTGGGATTAATGGTGTGCACCACCACACCCAGCTTTTTTTTGGGGGTGGGGGGTGTGCTTTTCAAGGTAAGGTCTCATTCTCTTCTCTACCTCATGCTGACCTGGGATTCACTATGTAGTCTTAGGCTGGCCTCAAACTCATGGTGATCCTCCTAACTCATCTTCCCAAGTGTTGGGATTAAAGGTGTACACCACCACATCTTCCTAACTCTCATTTTTACAGATGAAGAAATGGAGTCACAGAGGGGTTAGGCAACTTGTTTGAAGTAATGTACCTAGAAAGTTGGGGGAACAGAGATTTAAACCCATACAGGCTTAGATACAATGTCTGTATGGCTGTAGCAATATTCCATATTGCTTTATGTACATATAAAGTACTTGAGGGCTGGAGAGATGGCTTAGTGGCTAAGGTGCTTGCCTACAAAGCCAAAGGATCCATGTTTGATTCCCCAGGACCCACATAAGCCAGATGGACAAGGTGGTTCATGTGTCTGGAGTTCTTTTGCATTGGCTGGAGACCGTGGCATGCCTATTCATTCAAAGTACTTGGATAGTGCTTGTTTTTTTCTTTTTTAGAGAGAGAGAGAATTGGTGCACCAAGGCCTCAGGCACTGCAATTGAACTCCAGATGCTTGCACTACCTAGTGTGTATCTGTGTGACCTTGCACTTGTGTCACCTTTGTGTGTCTAGCTTACATGGGATCTGGAGAGAGATTAAACATGGGTCCTTAGGCTTTGCAGGCAAGCACCTTAACTGCTAAGCCATCTCCTCAGAACCCTGTTTATTTTAAGAGACAATGTTTGAATGTTGCTCAACCTGGTCCCATGGTCCCAAACAGATCAAGGATTGCCTCTTCCTCATCTTCCCAAGTAGCTAGGACTATAGGCATGGACTACTCTTCTATCAAATGCACCAAAAAAATTTTTTTGAGTCAAATCTACAGAAAGCATTCTCATTGTTTTACTTTCCTTTTTGGCTAAGACAGGGTCTAACATAGCCCTGGCTGTCTTCACACTCACTATGTATCCAAGGCTGGCCTTGAATTTCTGATTCTCTTGATTGCCAGAATTATAGGTGTGCACTAATCATACCACATTGTTTTTTGTTTGTTTGTTTTGTATTTTCAAGGTAGGGTATAGGTCTAGCCTAGGCTGACCTAGAATTATCACGCTGGCATCGAACTCATAGCGATCCTCCTACATCTGCCTCCCAAGTGCTGGGATTAAAGGTATGCAATACCACACGTCCTCATTCTTTTTTTTTCCCCTGATTCTTTTCAATTTTAGTATATGTGCTTACGAAGCAAGCACCCCCCTCATTCATTTGTATAGCTAAACTTACACAGTTGATCCAGAGTTTAACTCCTCTCCTATTACTGGGCACTTGGGCTTCTTCCAACTTTGTTATTAGAAATAAGGTTGCATTGAATAACCTTGCATGGACTTTACTAAGCATGTCTGCAAGTCCATGTTCAAGGTCAATGCCTAAAGAGTGATTATTACTAATAATACTGTATGGGTTTGGGACATGCCATAGTGCGGCTATTAGCTCTAATTCACCAAGACTCAGTGTCTTAACTCTTCATCCCTGCTATGGATTAGATTTCAGAGACATTGGGAATGCCACTCAAGTTAGGAAAGATGACACCCAAATATTTAGAAGGTACCAGATCACTAGAAGTCCCTATTATGCCTATTCCAGGGTCCAAGCTCTGACATGCTCTGAGCTGCCATTAGTAGCTGCCTGGGACTTCTCATTCTTTCTTCAATTCTTTTGGAAGCAGGGTCTCACTCTAATTCAGGCTGACCTGGAACTCACTCTGTAGCCCAGGTTGGCCTTAAACTCAAGACCATCCTCGTGCCTCAGCTTCCATAGTGCTGGGATTAAGGTAGGAAACACCATACCCAGTTCCTATATTGTATTTTGTATTGTTAGCATGTCATCTCCATGATTTCATAAACAGCAGTGATCATGTGACCCAGTTTATAATTGTCTTAGCCCAATGGGACTGCTATAACAAAAATATCATACCAGGTTCCTTAAATAGCAAACATCTATTTCCTGTTTTGGAGATGGGAGGTTCACAGCCCAAGGTGCCTGTCAATTCATTTTCACTTAATGGCTGACTTCCTGGACCTTTTTCTCTTTGGGCTTTTTACTGTGTTCTCATGTGCTAGAAGAGATTTTTTTTTTTAGTTGTTTTTTTTGTTGTTTTGTTTTTTTAAATTTTAGAGCGAGAGAGATGGAGAGAGAAAGAGAATTGGCATGCCAGGACCTCAGCCATTGTAATCGAACTCCAGACACTGGCACCACCTAGTGGATATGTGTGACCTTGTACTTGCCTCACCTTTGTGCATCTGGCTAGTGTGGGATCTGTAGAGTTGAACATGGGTCCTTAGGCTTCTCAGGCAAACGTCTTAGCCACTAAGCCATCTCTCCAGCCAGGATAAGGGATTTTTAAGAGGGGTCTTTTTCATGGGGGCACTAATCTCATTCCTCCCGCAAAGTCTTCCCTCTTGTTTGATTTTTTTCAAAGTAGGATCTCTCTAGCCCAGTATAAGCTGGAATTTACTGTGTAGGCTCAGGCTGGCATCAAACTCAAAGCGATCCTCCTACCTTTGCCTCCCAAGTGCTGGGATTAAAGGCGTGCACATGGTCTTCCCTCCTAATGCCTGCACCTTTGGGATTAGGTTTTCAATATATTAAAATAGAAAATAGGGAGCCGGGTGTGGTGGTGCATGCCTTTAATCCCAGCACTTGGGAGGCAGAGGTAGAAGGATTTCCCTGAGTTTGAGACCACTCTGAGACTCTAGTGAATTCCAGGTCAGCCAGGACTAGAGCAGAACCCTACCTCAAAAAAATTTAAAAAGGGTGGGTGGGGGCTGGAGAGATGGCTTAGCAGTTAAGGCGCATGCCTGTGAGGCCTAAGGACCCCGGAGCAATTCTCCACGTCCCACGTAAGCCAGATGCACATAGTGGCGCATGCATCTGGAGTTTGTTTACAGTGGCTAGAGGTCCTGGTGTGCCCATTCTTCCTCTCTCTCCCACTCTCTCCCTCTCTCTCTCTAATAAATAAAAAAAATAAAATCTTTTTAAAAAAAGAAATTAAAAAAAAAGATTGGGGACTGTAGAGATGGCTTAGCAGTTAAGGTGCTTGCCTGCATAGCCTAAGGATCCAGGTTCTATTCTCCAGGCCCCACATAAACCAGATGCACATGGTGGCGTATGCATCTGGAATTCCTTTGCAGTTGCTAGAGGCACTAATGTACCCATTCTCTTTCTTCCCTCTCTCTGTCTCAAATAAATAAATAGATTTTTTTTTTTTTTTTTTTTTTTTTGGTTTTTCGACGTAGGGTCTCACTTTGGCCCAGGCTGACCTGGAATTAACTATGTAGTCTCAGGGTGGCCTTGAACTCAAAGCAATCCTCCTACCTCTGCCTCCCGAGTCCTGGGATTAAAGGCGTGCGCCACCACGCCCGGCTTTCAAATAAATAAATAGATTAAAAAAAATTTTTTTTTGTTTTTTTTTTTTTTTCGTTTTTTTGTTTGTTTTTTGAGGTAGGGTTTCACTCTGGCCAGGCTGACCTGGAATTAACTATGTAGTCTCAGGGTGGCCTCAAACTCATGGCGATCCTCCTACCTCTGCCTCCCAAGTGCTGGGATTAAAGGCATGCGCCACCATGCCTGGCTTAAAAAATTTTTTTAATTAAAAAAAAAGAATAGGGGACTAGAGAGATTGCTTAGTGGTTAAGGCACTTGCCTGTGATGCCTAAGGACCCAGGTTCGATTCCCCACTGCCCACGTAATCCAGATGCACAAGGTGACACATGTGTCTGGAGTTCATTTGCAGTGGTTGGAGGCCATGGCATGTCCATTTTCTCTCTCACTTATTAATAAATAAATAAATAAATAAATAAATAAATAAATAAAATATTTAGAAAAAAATAAAGAGTAGATGTGCCAGGGTTTCCTGCCATTGCAAATGAACTCGGGACACATCTACCACTTCATACACCTGATTACATTGGTACTGGGGAATTGAACCTGGGCCATCAGGCTCTGCGAGCAAATACCTTTAACTGCCGAGCCATCTCTCCAGCCCAATTTTTGTTTTTTTAATATTTTATTTTATTTTATTTTTTTTTTTTTTGGTTTTTCGAGGTAGGGTCTCACTCTGGTCCAGGCTGACCTGGAATTAACTATGTAGTCTCAGGGTGGCCTCGAACTCTCGGCGATCCTCCTACCTCTGCCTCCCAAGTGCTGGGATTAAAGGCGTGCGCCACCACGCCCGGTGATTATTTGTTTTGTTTATTTGCAAACAGAGACATACAGAGAGAATGGGTATGCCAGGGCCTCTAGCCACTTGCAGACAAACTCCAGATGGATGTACCACTTTGTGCATCTGGTTTTACATGGGTACTGAAGAAGTGAATGTGGGTTCTTGGGCTTTGCAGGTAAGTGCCTTAATCATTAAGCCATCTCTCCAGCCCTTTTTTTTTTTTTTTTTTTAATGATGGTCTCATGTACCTAGACTGGCCTGGAACTCTGTAGCTGAGGCTGGCCCTGAGTTTCTGATCCTGTATTCAGCCCCTACCTCCAAAGTGCTGGAATTATAGGTGTATGTCACCATGCCCAGCTTATCGTGTCTTAAACTGAAGCACAATTGCTAAAGTCTGGTACTGGAATCTTTGTGCTGTTTCCTATAAGCACTTAGCAGCCCACTTCCCTGAGCTAGTAGTGCTTCACAGTGAGCTCACCTTTGAAACACATCCATGTGGACCCTTTCCTGAGCAGTAGGTATGAGAGCGGGCTTCTTAGGCCATCCGTAACAGTGAAGATCTCGAAGCCTCTGGCCTTCCTGTCTCTAATTAGAATCTCAGATTAGGGCTGGAGAGATGGCTTAGCTGTTAAGGTGGTTGTGTGGAAAGCCTGAAGACCCAGGTTCAATCCCCCAGTGCCCACATAAGCCAGATGTACAAAGTGGCACAGTTGCTAGAGGCCCTGGCATGCCCCCCCTGTTTCTCTGTCCCCTGTGCTTGCAAATCTCAGATTAAATCTTAGAACTGGGAATTTGCTGTGGAATGTACTCACCCTCTACTCCCATCTCTTGCCCTGACTCAGAGTCAGAGCTAGGACAGATAGTTTCCAAGTCCAGCTCCAGTGAATGGGAAAATCTTGAAACTCAGACCTGATTTTGAAGATGACCTCAGCTTAGCAGCCAGGTCTGTGAGATGGTTGTGGCCACTGGCCATAGTTGCTTCTGTGCTGCAGCTAGTAGAGCTTCTACAGCAGGTGGAGGGAGGGCTGTTCTAGAGCTGAGGCTACTCATTGCTCCTTCCCAAAGGTGGCTCCCTCACTGAGCCAAAAAATTTCTTTTAAAAAAAAATATTTTCTAGCCGGGCGTGGTGGCGCACGCCTTTAATCCCAGCACGCAGGAGGCAGAGGTAGGCGGATCACCGAGAGTTCGAGGTCACCTTGAGACTACATAGTTAATTCCAGGTTAGCCTGGACCAGAGTGAGACCCTACCTTGCAAAACCAATATATATATATAATATATTTATTTATTTCGTTTCTTTTCAGATTCTCTTGCAATATCTCCTTGAGCTCTTGGATGTAATAAATACTAATTTTAAAATGTTTTATTTATTTAATTGAGATAGAGAAAGAAGCAGATAAAGAGGGACTGGGTGTGCTAGGGACTCTAGCTAGCACTCCAGACGAATATGCCACCTTGTATATCTGGCTTAAGTGAGTCCTGGGGAGCCGAACCTGGGTCCTTTGGCTTTGTAGCAAGCACCTTAACTGCAAAGCTATCCAGCCCTAATTATTTTTTAAATATTTTATTATTTATTTTATTGCTAGAGAAAGCTAGATAGAGAATTGGGTACACCAGGTCCTCTAGCCATTGCAGACGAACTTCACACACATGGGACACCTTGTTCATCTGGCTTGCATGGGTATTGGGAGATTGAACCTGGGTCCTTGGGCTTTGCAGGCATGTGCCTTAACCACTAAGCCATCTCTGTAGCCCTAATTATTATTTTTAAATTTTATTTTATTGCAAAGAGACAGAATAGGTGCACTAGGGCTTCTTGCAACTGCAGACCTATGCACCACTTTGCAACCAGTTTTACATAAGAATTAAACCCAGTCGGGCATGCTGGCACATGCCTTTAATCCCAGCACTTGGGATGCAGAGGTAGGAGGATTGCTGTGAGTCTGAGGCCACCCTGAGACTATATAGTGAATTTCAGGTCAGCCTGAGCTAGAGTGAGACCCTACCTCAAAAAAACAAAAACAAAAACAAAAGAGAATTAAACCCATGTCATCTCCCAAGCACAAATATGAATTTTTTTCTTTTGTTTTCTCAAAGTAGAGTCTCACTATAGCCCAGGTTCACTCGGTAGTCCCAGGCTTGAACTCACAGCCATCCTCCTACCTCTGCTTCCAGAGTGCTGGGATTAAAGGCACACATGACCATACCCAACTTCATATCCTAATTTTTCTCTTTTAGTATTTACCTTGTGTCCTGGCACTGTACTCAGTGTTTTTATGTGTTAACTCACAATCATGGCCCAGGTACTATTGTCATCTCCACTTTACAGATGAGCAAACCAAAAAAGTTATTGTATGAGAGTCAATCCTCTTGTTACAGTGTTCTCTCATCCCTGTATTATGCTCACTTACCTGTGTCGTGTATGTATGTGGTCTCTTCATTGTTTCTGAATTTTTTTAAATATATATTTTATTTATTTATTAGAAAAAGGCAGAGAGAAATGGGTACTCCAGGGCCTCCAGCCACTGCAAACGAACGCCAGATGCATGCTCCCCCTTATGCATCTGGCTTATGTGGGTCCTGGGGAATCAAACCAAGATCCTTTGGCTTTGCAGGCAAATGCCTTAACCATCTCTCCAGCCTGTTTCTGACTTTTCTAACTTGACACTGGGGTGGGAGAGGTCCTTAATCCCATAAAGCCTTGTTTATACTGTAGATGATTCAGTCTTGTGACGTTCCCCTCCCACCAGCTTGCCATTGGCCCTTACAGGCTTCTTACAGACTGGCTTTGTTTTAGACTTTTAGAAAAAGTCAGTTCAAGTATAACCCAGGATGTGCTGAATACAGACCTGAAGAAGCTGTCAGAAGGCCTGGAAGGCATCAAGTACAGTAACGTGATGAAGCTCCTCCGAGTGGCCCTCAGTGGACAGCTGGTAAGGTGGGAGTTGGGCAGGAATGTTGCCTGCAGCCCCTCATTTATCCTTTCAGCTTACCATTACTGATTACTGTCATGCACTAGGCCTAGTTTGGGGATTACAAGATGACTGAAATGTGAGATTGGTCACTTCTGTCATTCAGTTGCTTAAAGATTACTGTTGAGTGTCTTCTGTGCACAAACACCCAGATGCCAGGGTCAGTCGTGAAGAGGAACATAGCCCCACTTTCATGGAGGTCACTGGGAATAACCAACAGAGACAAATCACTAATGTGCCTAGTACTGGGCAACAGGCTCCTGGGAGCCAACCTCATTGAGGATGTTAAAGACCCGTGGGACTGGAGGTGTAGCTCAGTGATGAAGTACTTGCCTAGCATACATGAAGCCCTGGACTACAAAAATAATAAAAGGCAATTAACTAAATCATTGAAATGAAATGCAGGCTCTCTTTTTTGGGGTGCAAGATGCAGGTCGGGGCTGACCTAGGGTGACTTGTGTATATTCAGGCATAACTTTCTTGTATAGTTTAAGGCAATAAGTCAAGTGTTTTTTTTTCTTCTTAGCAAGGACCCCCTGTGGCTGAGATGATGGTATCCTTGGGCCCAAAGGAAGTGCGGGAACGAATCCTGAAGATGCTTTCTAGCTAGAGAGATGTCCGGGACTATGGAGGTGGTCCTGAGCCTGGACACCTGTAAACTACCATCAGAGAACAAGAACCTTGTGGAAGGAGCATGGGGTGAAAGCATTCTCTGACTGCTGACAGTACATGTGTGGCTCTGTGGCAGGCCCACTCTCCTTAGGGAAGCCCACTCACCTCAGCTCATCAACTCTGGGAAGACTGTCCTTGGGTCCAGCTTTTCATATTGTGTTACACAGCAAAGGTCAAGAGTTCATTCACAGAAAGCTTGGCATCACAGAACAGTCCAGAGGGTTCAGGAATCTGTTTGCTGCTTAAACATGTTGATACTCTCACTCTTTTGATGTCTGGAAATCCAAGTGCCAGCAGGGTTGGGTTCTCCTGGTGGCCTCTCCTGGCTTGTAGGTAGCCACCATCTTGATGTTCTCTTGGAACTTTCCTCTGTGCACATATATCCCTAGTTTCTTTCCCCCATTTTCTTACAAGTACACCTGTCAGGCTAGAGTAGTCCTATCCTACTCTAACAGCTTCATTTTAACATAACACCCCTATGAAGGTCCTATATCCAAATCCAGTCCAGCTCAGTTCCAGTCTGGACTTAAGGATCTCGGTTCCCAGTCCTTTTGGAGTTAGGACAATTAAGGACAGCTGACACAAGCAGGGCCAAACTAGATATCAAACTTCCCTTGGGAATTGTAAAGGGAGCAGTCACTGTCCCACAAGGTAAGCACTTGTGTTTGATGCCACTTTTCCTCCTTGGACCAAGGGACAGCTTGTGTCTCCTTTTCCCTAAAGATCATCTACTCCCTTCCAGTTCTGCAGACATGGTCCTTGGACTGGAGACCTTCACCCTGCCCATTGTGTGTGTTTTTCTTCATAACCATCTCTTCCTTCCAGCACTACTTGTGAGTCATTGTCTGCCAATTTCTGAAATAAGATTTTTTTTCTTGTGGTCTAATGACAAGGAGTAGCATTAATAAAGGAGGATAGGGTTTCTGGGCTTCCCCAGGGGCAGCCAGCCTCAGGTGGTCAACCGCCAGTGATCTCTGCCTCTGGTGCTCCCCTTTCGGTGGTTTCTTCCCACATTGAGTAGGCTGGCTTGTGTTACCATGGGCTGTTGAGGAAATAGTGGTATTTACTTCTAAGGTCTGGTCAGGAAGCACTGTGGGGCTTCCTTCTCCCTCTCCTGAACCCCTTACTTCAGGAGCAGCCAGCTTCCAGGTCATGAAGATGCTGAAGACCTTGCCTTTTGCAGAGGTCCATTGACAAGGATCTCAGCCTCCTGCGGTGGCCCTGTGAGTAAGCCATGCCAGCCAGAGCCAGAACACTCTGGAAGCCACTTGGGAATCCCAGACACTCAGGATTGTGGGATAGAAAATATTTATTGGCGAAAGCCACGTGCTTTGAGGTGTTCTTTGAATGGATAACTATAGTTCTGTCCTTGTTCTGTGAGGACTGAAGAGCTTGTCCTAGGCTTTGCTTAGAGTGTGCACCAGATAAAGTTCTTCCTTTGCAGATAGGAAAAGTAAAGTACCTGGGCTGGGGAGATGGCTCAGTGGATAAAGCACTTGCCACTCAAGCCACAGTACCTAAGTTCAGTCTCCAGACCCCACAGAGAAAGCCTGAAGCTGTATTGCACTTCTCTAATCCCAGCACATTGACAGCAAGATGGCAGGGTCAAATAGAATTTCCTGGAAGCTTGGGGCAGGCATAACAAAGAAAAATAGCAGAGGAAGATACCAGGAGAAACCCTGCCATGGATGTGGTGGGAAGGAGGACCAACCCTAAGTTGTACTCTAACCTACACACATGCATCCACACATGCACACACACAAACATACACATGTACTTGTATGCACACAAATAAAAATTAAAAAGCGAGCCAGGCATGGTGGCACATGGTTTTTTTTAAAGGGAGACATAGACGACCACCTGGCCAGCTCAGTTGGTAGAGCATGAGACTCTTAAAGGGAAACATAGAATCAGTGAAAAATGGTTTCAAGGAACGCATGGGTAATCAGACTCAAATATTTACTTTCTAAAAAGATATAGGCAGGCAGGAAGTATGTTATTCTTGGTTATAACCACAGTGCATACACATTGCTTGATTTAGAGGAAGAACCAGGTAAGAATCTCATGAAGAAAAAAAATATTTGAGCTGGGCATGATGGTGCACACTTTTAACCCCAGCACTCAGGAGGCAGAGGTAGGAGGATCGCTGTGAGTTTGAGGCCACGCTGAGACTACAGAGTGAATTCCAGGTCAGCCTGAGCCAGAGAGAGACCCAACCTCAAAAAAAAAAAAAAAAAAAAAAAAAAAATTTGTTTTTTGAGCCAGGCTTGGTGATGCACACCTTTAATCCCAACACTTGGGAGGCTCAGATAGGAAGACAAGACAGTCTGGACTAAAGCGAGACCCTACCTTGAAAAACCAAAAAAAAAGGTTTGAGACTCATCTGTCAGACCAGTTGCTTCAAAAGTAAAGTACCATGGCGGGAGTGATGGTGGCCACGGAGGTGGTGGCAGCAGGCCTTCAGGCCGCCCCAGTGACCGCAAGGGAGGCCTTCTCCAGCCCGTGGGGACCCTCGGAGCCCTGGCTGAGTGGTGAGGCCACAGCCCCCAAGTTGATTCAGCCATTGGTGAGCGAGCTGCGGCAAGATCCTGCATTACAGCCCCATGCTGAACATGCACCTGGTCAAGAGCCACTGGCTGCAGGATGGCATAGTAAATCCAACAATAAAGGATTTGAAAACCATCCCAAAATTTTACTGCTGTCCAATTGAAGGATGTCCTCAGGGCCCTGGCAGACCATTTTCTCAGTTTTCTCTTGTAAAACAGCACTTTATGAAGATGCATGCAGAGAAGAAGCATAAATACAGCAAGTGCAGCAGTTTGTATGGTGCTGAACGGGACTTGAAAAGACATGCGGAGGATTGGCAGGACTTTCCGGTGCACGTGTGGCTGTCCCTATGCCAGCAGAACAGCACTGCAGTTCACATCTACTGAACCCGCCATGAGATCTCTGCAGAACACAAGGATCCACCTAGTGAAAAAAGGAAAGCGGAAAACCACCTACAAAGCCAGAAGTTATCCAGAAAGACCTTGAATTACTGAACAGCCAACCAACCCCTCCACCACACACTCAACAAACTAGAAGTTTCAGAGTTGAAACTAATAGCATCTTTTGAAGACTCTTGCATCTCTAATGCCAAAACACAGAGTGTCACAACACCTCCAAGATACCCTCAGAAGTTGCTTCTCCCAAAGCCCAAAGCGGCTCTGGTTAAACTTCCAGTCGTGCAGTTTTCTCCCGTGTCTGTCTGTGCCTACAGCTGACTCTTCAGCCCAGTCTGTGACGTTAGGTGTGGATCAGGGCTCCACTGCGGGTGCTGTGCACTTTGTGCCCTTGTCAGTAGGAACCCTGATCTCGGCCTAGATTCAGAGGCCTGCTCTCTGAACCAGTTAGTACAGGTATTCAAGTGAACTTGGGTAAAATGCATTACAAGAACCAGGAAATGCATGTCAAAAGAACAGCATTTATTCAATCAATGTGCAGACGGATCTGTCCTTTGCCTCACCAAACTTGATACCTTGTGCTCCATGGCTTGGCCCTGATTCCTCTGTGTCATCTTGTTCTCAGACTGATCTGTCATTTGATTCCCAGTGCCCCTTCCCCTCAGTGTTCATACCCAGATAGTAATACCCAGCACAAAGGTCTCTTCATCCAAAGCTGCTCAGACTGACACATTTATAGACACTTGTTTCCAGCCAAGTGGGATTTCTAGAGAAACCCAAACAAGCAGGATGCGAAGTTCTTCAGACGACTGTGTACAGATAGACCAAGCTGGGCTGTGTGGAGACATCTCTGAGAGTGTCCATTCATCATACGGTGTTCCTGCAGGCAATGTTTTGAATAACAGCTTAGTAGCAGAGATAGTAACTCACGGTTTGTTACCTCAGAATGACCTTAAGATTTTTTATTTATTTATTTATTTATTTATTTATTTTGGTTTTTCGAGGTAGGGTTTCACTCTGGTCCAGGCTGACCTGGAATTAACTATGTAGTCTCAGGGTGGCCTCGAACTCTCAGTGATCCTCCTACCTCTGCCTCCCGAGTGCTGGGATTAAAGGCGTATGCCACCACGCCCGGCTTGACCTTAAGATTTTAAACCAAGTTATTGAGAAGTCTGTGCCCGTGCTGAACTTTAATACACAGAATAGTATGCTTCCTCCACAGGACATGACAGATAATCAGACCCAAACCATAGACCTGCTAAGTGACTTAGAAAACATCTTGTCCAGTAACCTGCCTAGCCAGACATTAGATAACCGAACTCTTGTCTGACACACATCCTGGGTCTGATACACAGCTCCCTCTTGGCCCTGCCCAGAATTCTGTAAGTGATTTTGATATTGAAGAGTTTCTTTCAGCCTCAAATACTCAGACTCAGAAGAGAGTGAATTTAGCACCATGACCACTGAACCAGTCTTGGAATCCCTGGACATAGAAACCCAAACTGACTTATTACAGACCCCTCTGTACAGCCCTATGGGTGCAGGGGAAACAAACTTCTTAGGCCTTGAGATGTTCTGTTCGACACACAGATACAGACTTAAACTTCTTAGACAGTAGCCCTCACCTGCCCCTTGGCAGCATTCTGAAACACTCCAGTTTCTCCATGAGCACTTACTCCTCCCAATACAGAGACCCAAACTGAAGGAGCCTCCACTGCCAGAAGCACGCCTGTTCTAGAGAGTAAGGTTCAGTTGAGCAATGCAGAAACACAGACTATGAGTTCTGGCTTTGACCCTGGGGAGCTTGTTCTTCACCAGCAATGAAACCCAGACAGTGATGGATGACTTCCTTCTGGCTGACCTAGCCTGGATCACGATGGAGTCTCATTTCAGCTTTGTGGAAACCCAGACATGTGCGGAGTTGCACTCTGTCTCCAACTTCTGAAGGTGGTGGCCACCTGGACACGTCACTTACTCCTTCCTGGCAGGTTTAGAGCAGGGTGATCAAGGACAAGTACTGCCTCGGGAATGGCATTAATGGTGCAGCTGTTCTGTCTCTGCAGTTCTTTGCCTTCTGTACTTGTAAACATGAAGTTTGTGTGTAAATGTGAATGTATTATAAAGTGTAAGATGTTGTCTGAAATAATAAAAGAAAATAAAGTACCTTGGGGGCTGGAGAGATGGCTTAGCAGTTAAGGTGCATGCCTGCAAAGCCTAAGGACCGTGATTCGATTCTCCAGGTCCCATGTAAGTCAGATACACATGGTGGGGCATGCATCTGAAGTTTGTCTGAAGTGGCTAGAGGCACACCCATTCTCACTCACTCCCCACCCCTTCTCTAATAAGTAAAAATAAAATCTTTAAGAAGAAAAGGAAGTACCTTGGAATAAACCAATGAGTAAAGGATCACTATGATGAAAACTTTAAAACAGGGCAGGAGAGATTGCTTAGTGGTTAAGGCATTTGCCTGCGAAGCCAAAGGACCCAGGTTCAATTCCCCAGGACCCACATAAGCCAGATGCACAAGGTGGTGCATGTGTTTGGAGTTTGTTTGCAGTGGCTGGAGGCCCTGGCATGCCTCTCTCTTTCTCTCCCAAATAAATAAAAAGTAATTTAAAAAAATTAAAACGGGCTGGAGAGATGGCTTAGCAGTTAAGGTGTTTGCCTACAAAGCCAGAGGATCCCCAAGATCCACATAAGCCAGATGCACAGGGGGGCATATGCATCTGGAGTTCCTTTGCAGTGGCTGGAGGCCCTGGCGCACCCATTCTCTCTCTCTCTCTCTGTGCCTCTTTCTCTCAAATAAAGTTTAAAAAAATAAAAATTTAAAAAAACACTCAAGTGAGAAATTGCAGAAGTAGCCAGGCATGTTGGCACATGCCTTTAATCCCAGCACTAGGGAGGCAGAGATAGGAGGATCGCCAAGAGTTCAAGGCACCATGAGACTACATAGTGAATTCCAGGTCAGCCTGTGCTACAGCAAGACCCTACCTCAAAAAAAAAAAAAAAAAAAAAAAAAAAAAAAGAAAAAGAAAAAAAAGAAATTGCAAAAGACAAAGGAAGTTTACTGGAAGAATCGATATTGGCCGGGCGTGGTGGTGTACACCTTTAATCCCAGCACTCGGGAGGCAGAGGTAGGAGGATCGCCATGAGTTCAAGGCCACCCTGAGACTACATAGTTAATTCCAGGTCAGCCTGGGCCAGAGTGAGACCCTACCTCGAAAAAAAAAAATCAATATTGGGGCTTTGCCTGCAGGTCACTGAGAAATCAAGCTGGAGCTAAGCTGGAAGCCTTCTCCTTATTGAGCTGTCAGGATGCTGGAAAGAGCTATGCACCCTGTTGGGAGAGCCAGCAGTGATCCCTGCAAGTTTTATGGCTGGTCAGCCAGGTTAAATGTACCAACTGGTACAATGATAGCATGTCTATTGGGGGCAACCAACTGCTCTCTGATTAGATTTGAAGGCCTCTGCATGGCTTGGGTGGCGGACAGGGATTCCTCCCTAGTACTGAAAACCTAATCAAAAGCCTATGGCTGGGGAGTCATAAGCTCTAGCAGAAAAACTACTACTGTTGTCTGGCTAAATGGATATATTAAGCTACCAAACTGCCCTCTATATGTTTATACCCATATATACTTTAACTTTACTTAAAAAGATGTTATTTTTATTATTAGAGACAGAGAGAGGGAGAATGGGTGCTCCAGGGCCTCTAGCCACTGCAAATGAACTCCAGATGCATGCATCACCATGTGCTTCTGGCTTATGTGGGACCTGGAGTATCAAACCAGGATCCTTAGGCTTCACAGGCATGCGCCTTAACTGCTAAGCCATCTCTCCAGCCTTTTTTTTTTTTTTTTTTTTTGTAGAGGTAGGGTTTTGAAATTCACTATGTAGTCTCAAGGTACCCTCAAACTCATGGCAATCCTCCTACCTCTGCTTCCCAAGTGCTGGGATTAAAGTGTGCACCACCATGCCCTGCTATTTTAACTTTTTTTATTGACAACTTCCATAATTACAGACAATAAACCATGATAATTTTCTCCCTACTTCCATTTTCCCCTTCACAAATCTAGCCTGCATCATATCTCTTTCCCCCTCTCAATCTCTCTTTAATTTTGATGTCATCATCTTTTCCTCCTGTTATGAGGGTGTTGTGTAGGTAGTTCTAGGCACTGCAAGGACATGGATATCCAGGCCATTCTGTGTATGGAAGATTGCACTGTAAGCAGTCCTACACTTTCTTTGGCTCTTCCCAATCCTTCTGCCATCTCTTCCACCATGGACCCTGAGTCTTGGAAGGTGTGATAGAGGTGTTTCAGTGCTGAATGCTCCTTTGTCATTTCTCAGCACTGTAGTGAGTCATCCCAGTTGTCACCACCATCTGAAAAGAGAAGCTTCTCTAAAAGTGAGAGTAGCATTAATATATAGGTATGAACATTAAGAAAAGTGCTTACAGGGCAGTTTGGTGAGCAAAATATATGCATTTAGCCAGACACCAGCAGGCTTTACACCCTTAGAGCTCATGACCTCCCCTGCCATAGGCTTTTGACTAGGTTTTCAGTACCAGGCATGTATTCCCTCCCGTGGAGCGGGCCTGCAGTCCAATTAGAGAGTAGTTGGTTTCACTCATAACAGACATACAACTATTGCATCAGTAGGCACATTTGGCATGGCTGGCCTGTCTTAAGGCTTGTAATGTCCACTACTATTTATCACTGTTGACCTCTTTTCCACAGGACTGTATGCAACTTAGCTTTTTCTGTCAACTGCTCCACAGGAATTTTCCAGCTTTATTTCTAAAAATATATATTTAAAATATTTATTTATTTATTAGAAAGAGAGGAAGAGGCAGAGAGAAAGAACGAATGGGCATGCCAGGGCCTCCAGGCACTGCAAACGAACTCCAGATGTATGCACCCCCTTGTGCATCTGGCTTAACATGGGTCCTGGGGAATGGAACCTACATCCTTAGACTTTGCAGGCAAACGCCTAAACTGCTAAGCAATTTCCTCAGCCCTTCTAAAAATATTTCATTTATTTGAGAGAGAGAGAGAAAGAGGCAGGAAGAATGGAATGAGAGAAAGAATGGGCATGCCAGGGCCTTTAAGCCACTGCAAAGGAACTCCAGATGCATTCGCCACCTTGTGCAGCTGGCTTACATGGGTACTGAGGAATTGAACGTGGGTCTTTAGGCTTTGTAGGCAAGTGCCTTAACTGCTGAACCATCTCTCCAGCCCCAGTTTGTTTTTCTTTCTTTCTTTCCTCCTTCCTTCCTTCCTTCCTTCCTTCCTTCCTTCCTTCCTTCCTTCCTTCCTTCCTTTCTTTCTTTTTTTTGAGGTAGGGTTTCACTGTAGTCCAGGCTGATCTGGAATTCACTATGTAGTCTCAGGGTGGCCTCAAACTCACAGTGATCCTCCTACCTCTGCCTCCCGAGTGCTGGGATTAAAGGCATGCACCACCACGCCCAGCCTCAGTTTTATTTCTTAGTGACCTGCAGCCTAGGCATGTGGAGTCTTCAGCAATAGGGTCTTATCATCTAGTTCTTCTGGTGGGAAACTAAGAGACTTGGCAATGGCCTATAATGTTTTGGGGCATACCAATGCCACTCTCACCTTTAATTAGAGAAGTTCCTCTTTTCAGGTGTCATTGGCCACTAGAATGACTCAAACTCACTAAAGTGCTGAGAAGAAACAGTAGTGAAATGTTCAGTATTAAACATCTTTTATCACACCATCCATGGCTCAAGGATCATTGCAGAAAAGGTGGTGGAAAGAAGAGGTGACCCTGAGACTACATAGTGAATTGCATCTAGCCTGGACTAGAATGAAACCTTACCTAAAAAAAAAAAAAAAAAGGCTGGAAAGATGGCTTAGCAGTTAAGGCGTTTGCCTGCAAAGCCAAAGGATCCCCATTTGATTCTCCAGGACCCACATAAGCCAGATGCACAAGGGAGTGCATACGTCTGGAATTCGTTTGCAGTGGCTGGAGGTCCTGGTGTGCCCATATTTCTCTGTCTCCCTCCAATAAATAAAATATAAAAAAGAAGAAAATCAGGTGTGGTGGTGCATGCCTTTAATCCCAGCATTCTGGAGGCAGAGGTAGGAGGATCACTGTGAGTTTAAGGCCACCCTGAGACTACATAGTGAATTCCAGGTCAGCCTGGGCTAGAGTGAGACCCTACCTCAAAAAACGAAGAAAAAAAAGAAAGTAAGTAAGGGCCAAAGGAAGGGGAGGAGTGCTTTTGCAATACTGTCTTTCAGAACCCAAGTGGCTGTGGTGTTCATGACATCACAGTGGCTGATGCTACCTATAGAAAGCTTGCATAATAGGGAAAAAAGATGACATCCAAAAAGAAGAGAGCTGGGCATGTGGCGCATGTATTTAATCCCTGCACTCGGGAGGCAGGAGTAGGAGGACCATCGTGAGTTTAAGGCCATCCTGAGACTACATAGTGAATCCCAAGTCAGCCTGAGCTAGAGTAAGACCCTACCTCAGAAAGCCAAAAAAAAAAAAAAAAAAAAAAAAAAAAAAGAAGGAAGGAAGAAAGAAAGAAAGAAAGAAAAGAAAGAAAGAGTAATTGTGCCAGGTGTGGTGGCGCACGCCTTTAATCCCAGCACTTGGGAGGCAGAGGTAGGAGGATCGCCGTGAGTTCGAGGCCACCCTGAAAATATAGAGTGAATTCCAGGTCAGCCTGGACTAGAGTGAGACCCTACCTCGAAAAACAAAAAAAAAGAAAGAAGAAAGAAAGAAAGAAAGAAAGAAAGAAAGAAAGAAAGAAAGAAAGAAAGAAAGAAAGAAAGAAAGAAAGAAAGAAAGAAAGAAAGAGTAATTGTAGCACAGGTACTCAGTGAAGAGGGAATTCCAGAAGGGAAAAGGGAGGTTGGCAGGAGGGGATTATGATCAAATATTGTCTGTAAGGTTTTTTGTTGTTGTTGTTTATTTTCAAGCAGAAAGTGGGTGTGCTAGGGCCTCCAGATGCATGCACCATTTTGTGCGTTTGGCTTTTTAGGTGGGTACTAAGGAATTGAACCTGAGTCGTTAGGCTTTGCAGACAAGCTCCTTAACCACTGAGCAACCCCTCCAGCCCCCAGTTAGTGTCTATATGAATGGAGGGTATCAATAAAAAGTTGCCAGGTGTGGTGGCACATGCCCTTAACCCACTACTTGGGAGGCAGAGGGGGTAGGAGCACCCTGAGTTCCAGGCTACCCTAGTACAACACAGTGAGTGCCAGGTCAGCTTGGGCTAGAGTAAAACCTACCTCAAAAAAACAAAAAAATGCCGGGCATGGTGGCACACGCCTTTAATCCCAGCACTCGGAAGGCAGAGATAGGAGGATCACTGTGAGTCTAGGCCACCCTGAGACTACATAGTTAATTCCAGGTCAGCCTGAGCTAGAGTGAGACCCTACCTCAAAAACAACAACAAATTGCTGGGCATGGTGGCACACGCCTTTAATCCCACCACTCAGGAGGCAGAGGTAGGAGGATCAGTGAGTTGGAGGCCACCCAGAGACTACGTAGTGAATTCCAGGTCAGCCTGGGATAGAGTGAGAATTTACCTCAAAAAAAAATTTTTTTAAGAGCCGGGTGTGGTGGCATATACTTTAATCCTAACACTCTGGATACAGAGGTAGGATTGCTGTGAATTTTGAGGCCAGCCTGAGACTATATAGTGAATTCCAGGTTAGCCTGGACTAGAGTGAGATCTTACCGTGAAAAAACAAAACAAAACAAAACAAAAATCAATATTGTGAAATGTCTCTTACCAGTTATAGATTTAATGCACTCCTCATCAAAATTCCTAGGTTTTCTTCACTGAAATAGAAAAAGCAATCCTAAAATTCATTTGAAAGCACCAAAAACTTTAAATAGCCAGATCAATTCTGCACAACAAAAATAAGGCTGGCAGTATTACCATACTTGATCTTAATGTATATTACAGAGTTATAGTAACAAAAACAGCATGGTATTGGCACAAAATGGAACAGGACAGAGGACCCAGATATAAAACTAGGCAGTCTTAAGCTACCTGATTTTTTATAAAAATGCCAAAAATATTCACTGGAGAAAAAAACAGTCTCTTAAACAAATGGTACTAGGAAAACTGGATATTATTAGCCAGGTGTTGTGGCACATACCTTTTATCCTAGCACTCTGGCAGAGGTACAAGGATCACCATGAGTTTGAAGCCACCCTGAGACTATATACTGAATTCCATATCATCCTGGGCTAGAGTGAGACCCTACCTTAAAACACTACTGGAAAAAAAAAAAAAAAAAGGGCGTGGTGGCGCACGCCTTTAATCCAAGCACTTGGGAGGCAGATGTAGGAGGATTGTCATGAGTTCAAGGCCACCCTGAGAATACAGAGTGAACTCCAGGTTCGGCCTGAACTAGAGTGAGACCCTACCAAAAAAAAAAAAAAGAAAAGAAAAAGAAAAAAAGAAAAGAAAACTGGATATCTCTGTAAAAGTATGAAAATGGATATTTATCTCTTTCTATGCATGAGAATCAATTCCAAGTTGATCAAAGACTTTAATATCAGACCTGAAATTCTGAAACTGCTAGAGGCAACACTTCAACATATAGGCATAGACAAAGACTTCCTGATTAGAACCCCAGTCACTCAGGGAGTAAAACAACTAATCAACCATTGGGACATGAAATTAAAAAGCTGTTGTACCACAAAGGACAATGGATAGAGCAAAGAAGGAACCTGTAGAATGGGATAAAATCTTTCTAAGCAGTCTTAGCTATAGCAATAAGGCAAGAGACACTCATAAAAGGGATATAAATGGGAAAGGAAGAGATCAAATTATCACTATTTGTGGATGATATGATTCTATACATAAAGGACCCTAAAGACTCTACCAGCAAACTGTTAGAGCTGATAAACACCTATAGCCACGTAGCAGGGTACAAAATAAATGCACAGAAATCAGTAGCCTTCCTATATACTAACAATAAACATGCATAGGATGAAATCAGGGAATCTCTCCCATTCAAACTTGCCTCAAAAAAATAAATAAATAAACTACCTTGGAATAAACTTAACCAAGGAAGTGAAGGATCTCTACATTGAGAACTTTAAAACATTCAAGCAAGAAATTGCAGAAGACACAAGGAAATGGAAAGACATCCCGTGTTCTTGGATTGGAAGAATCAATATTGTGAAAATGCAATCTTACCAAAAGCAATCTATACATTTAATGCACTCCCCATTAAAATTCAAAGGCATTCTTCACAGAAATAGAAAATCCTAAAATTCATTTGGAAGCACAAAAACCTCGAATATCCAAAACAATTCTGAGCAATAAAAATCAGGCTGGTGGTATCACCATACCTGATTTTAAGCTATATTACAGAGCCATAGTAACAAAAACAGCATAGTACTGGCACAAAGACAGACATGTAAATCAATGGACCAAAATACAGGACCCAGATGTTAATCCAAGCAGCTACAGCCATCTATGAAATTTGCAGGGAAATAGATGGAACTGTAAAGGATTATACTAAGTGAGATAACCCAGGCCCAGAAAGCCAAATATCACATGTTTTCGCTCATATGTGGATCCTAGCTACAAATGTATAGACTTAAAAAGCCGGGCGTGGTGGTGCACGCCTTTAATCCCAGCACTCAGGAGACAGAGGTAGGTGGACTGCTGTGAGTTCGAGGCCACCCTGAGACTACATAGTGAATTCTAGGTCAGCCTGGGCTAGCGTGAAACCCTACCTCAAAAAACAAAACAAAACAAAACAAAAAAGTATATAGATTTTTGTATGAGCTGGAACCAAAATTTGGTAGCAGAGGCCAGTGAGCTAGAAAAAGGCTATAAGGAGTCAGGTGTGGTGGTGCACACCTTTAATCCCAGCACTCAGGAGGCAGAGGTAGGAGGATTGCTATGAGTTCGAGGCCATCCTGAGACTACATAGTTAATTCCAAGTCAGCCTGGACCAGAATGAGACCCTACCTTGAAAAACCAAAACAAACATACAAAAACAGTCTATAAGGTAGGGAAGGACTTAAGGGGATGATATTGTATATATGTAAGCAGAAGAACATATTACAGGGAGGGGAAAGGCCTAAAGGAAGCCAGGGGAAGAGAATGTGTAAAGAAGGGTGGGGGGAGAATCAAAATTCAAGATATTCCAAAAACAACAACTACAAAATAATAATAAAAAGCCAGGTATGGTGGCACATGCCTTTAATCCCAGGACTTGGGAGACAGAGGTAGGAGGATCACTGTGAGTTTGAGGGCACCCTGAGACTCCATAGTGAATTCCAGGTCAGCCTGGGTAGAGTAAAACACTCCCTTGAAAAACAAAAACCAAAAAAAAAAAAAAAAAAAAAAAAAGGCTGGAGAGATGGCTTAGCGGTTAAGGTGTTTGCCTGCAAAGCCAAAGGACCCTGGTTCAATTCTCCAGGACCCACGTAAGGCAGATGCACAAGGGGGCACACACATCTGGAGTTCATTTGCAGTGGCTGTATACCCTGTTGTGCCCATTCTCTCCCTCTCTCTGTCTCTCTTTGACTCTTTCTCTCAAATAAATAAATAAAATAAAAATTTTAAAAATCAAGATATTCTGAATAAAGCATATGTAAACCTACTTTCCTGAATAATGGCATATCCAGAAGCCATAGATTGTTACTAGAAAATTTTCAGTGCCAGGGATGGGATACCTTCCAGTGAGTTGTTGGCCAGGGAGATCCCTGTTGCCTCCAAAACATTACAGGCTATTGCCAAGGCCCTTGGTTTCCCTTGAGAAACAGATGGTAAGACCCTATTTCTGAAGACTTCACTTGCCTGAGCAGCAAGGTCACTGAGAAATCAAGCTGGTTTGAACAGAAAACCTTCTCCCTGTAGACCAGCCAACTGAAAGCTGGAAACCCCAAGTTTGGCCAGACTGGACAAATGACTGAATGGGTGCAATAGTGGCATGTCTGCTCTGAGGGAAACCAACTGCTCTCTAATTGGACTGAAGGCCCACTCTACAGGAGGGAATACATGCCTGGTACTGAAAAAACTAATCAAGTCTATGGCAGGGGAGGTCATGAGCCTTAGGGGTATAAAAGCCTGCTCTTTTCTGGCTAAATGTATATATTATTCCCACCAAACTGCCCTAAAAGCACTACACTTAATGTTCATATTCATATATTAATGCTACTCTCACTTCTGGTTAGAGAAGCTTCTCTTTTCAGATGGCGATGACCAATGGGATGACCCAAAAGGCAACATAGTGCTGAGAAGAAGAGACGGAGGAGTGTCCAGCACTAAAACATCTCTGTCACACTCTCCAAGGCTCAGGGTCCATTGTGGAAGAGGTGGCAGAAAGAATGTAAGAGCCAAAAGAAGGATATCACTCCTTACAATACAACTGTCCAGACAGAAATTGGCCTTGATATCCATGACCTCACAGTGCCTAGCAATATCTTCACAAGATCCTCATAATAGGAGAAAAAGATGATGACATCAAATTAAAAGAGAGACTAATGGAGAGAGGGAGGGGATATGATGGAGAATGGAGTTCTGAAGGGGAAAATGTGGAGGGGAGGGAAATATTATGGTTTATTGTCTGTAAGTATAGAAGTTGTCAATAAAAAATAAAAATTTAAAAAAGCAAAATTGCAAAAAAAAATTTTTCCAAGCTACATATTCCAAAGATGATTAATATCCAGGCTATACAAAGAACTCAAAAACCTAAATTAAGAGCTGGGTGTGGTGGCGCACACGTTTAATCCCTGCACTGAAGAGGCAGAGGTAGAAGGATTGCTGTTAGAGGCCAGTCTGAGACTACATAGTGAATTCCAGGTCAGGCTGGATTAGAGTGAAATCCTACCTCAAAGGAAAAAAGCACATGACAAAATGCTGGTTTAAGGTAAGAGGAACCCTTCTACATGGTTGGTGGGAATGTAAACTGGTACAGCCATTGTGAAAATCAGTGTGGAGGTTGCTGAGACAGCTAAACCATATGACCTAACTATACTACTCCTTGGCAGAGGTAGGAGGATCACCGTGAGTTCAAGGCCACCCTGAGACTACATAGTGAATTCCCGGTCAGCCTGGGCTAGAAAAACCAAAAAAAAAAAAAAAAAAAAAAAAAAAAAAACATACTTGCTCATCCATTTATTGCTCATCTATTCATAATAGCTAGGAAATGAAAGTCACCTAATGCCCTTCAACTGATGAATGGATAATGAAGATGTGGTACATTTACACAATGGAATTTTATTCAGTTGCTAAGAGAAATAAAATCTTCAGGGAAATGGATAGATCTGTAAAAGATTGTAACTCACACTCAGAATGTCAAATGCCACATATTGTTTCTCATATGTGGATCCTAGCTTCCAATGTTTAGGATTGTATGTGAGTTCGAATAAAAGTGAGTAGTAGAGGGCTGGAGAGATGGCTTGGCAGTTAAGGCGCCTGCCTGCCAAGCCTAAGAACGCAGGCTCCAATCTCCAGGTCCCATGTTTAGCCAGACACAAAAAGTGACAAAAGGGTGCAATGCCACACTTGCCCACAAGGGGACTCATGCATCTGGAGTTCAAACACAGTGGCTGAGAGGTCGCTGTCACACCAATTCTCTCTCTTTCTCTCTAGCTCTCTCTCTCAAATAAAAAAGAAGTTAGTAGTAGAGACCAGGAAAGGGACTATGAAGGAGGGATGAAGGGGAGGCTCTCAATCTCCAGGTCCCATGTTTATAAGTAAAAAGTGACGGGTGTGGTGGCACACTTGCCCACTTTAATCCCAGCATCGGGAGGCAAACACAGTAGGATGAGAGGAGTTCGAGGCCACCCTGAGACTACTCTAGTTAATTCCAGGTCAGCCTGGACCAGAGTGAGTTAGTAGTAGAGACCAAAAGGGAAAAAAAAAAAAAGATATATAAGTAGAGGTGCAGAATACTGGGGGTGGGGGATATGGTCTTAAGGAGAGGGAATGGAGAAGAGGGGAGTAGGAAGGAGGTTAATAAAAATTTAAAATTTAGCCGGGCGTGGTGGCGCACACCTTTAATCACAGCACTTGGGAGGCTGAGGTAGGAGGATCACTGTGAGTTCGAGGACACCCTGAGACTACATAGTAATTCCAGGTCAGCCTGAGTAAGAGTGAGACCCTACCTCAAAAAAAAAAATTTTAAATTTAGGGCTGGTGGGCTGGAGAGATGGCTTAGCGATTAAGGTGTATGCCTGCAAAGCCTAAGGACCCAGGTTCAATTCTCCAGGTTCCACGTAAGTCAGATGCACATGGTGGCACATGCATCTGGAGTTCGTTTGCAGTGGCTAGAGGCCCTGGTGCACCCATTCTTCCTCTCTCTCTCCCTCTCTCTGTCTCTAATAAATAAATAAATAAATAAAAATAAAATCTTTTAAAAAAAGAAAATAAAATTTAGGGCTGGAGAGGTTATAGTTAAGATATTTGCCTGCAAAATATAAGGACCCGGGTTCAATTTCCCAGTAACCACATAAGCCAGATGCACAAGGTGGTGCATGCGTTTGCAGTGGCTAGAGGCCCTGGCACACCCATTTTCTATCCGCTTCTCTCTCAAAAAAATAAAAGTTTAATTTATGAATAAGTGCTATAGAAGCCTACTTTGTTGCTGGCTCACAATATATATGTTAAGAGTTTGCGGGGGGAGGGGAGGGAAATATCAGGTGGGTTTTTTTTTATGTAAGTATAGAAGTTGTCAATAAAATAATAATTTTTAAAAAATAAAATAAATAAAATCTTAACTTTACCACTATGCTTATAATTAAATGTGAATATGCTTAAAAATAATTAATTTGACCCCTTGTTATTTACTCAATTGTGGCCTATATTGTTAATAAATCCACCTGATTTGAAAAAAAAAAAAGAGTTTGGAGGGCTGGCGAGGTGGCTCAGCAGTTATGGCAGTTTCTTGCAAAGCCTAAGGACCCTCGTTTGAGTCCTCAGTACCCACATAAAGCCAGATGCACTGTGGCACATGCATCTGTAGTTCATTTGCAGTGGCTAGAGGCCCTGGTGTACCCATTCTCTTTCTGCCTCTCTCTCAAATAAATAAAATATTTTTTATAAAAGTTTGGGAAGCTGGAGAAGATGGCTTAGTAGTTAAGGTGTTTGCCTGAAAAGCTAAAGGACCCTGGTTCGATTCCCAGGACTCACGTAAGCCAGATGCACAAGGAAGCACATGCATCTGGAGTTCATTTGCAGTGGCTGGAGGCCCTGGTGTGCCCACTCTCTCACTCTCTCTCTCTACCTCTTTCTCTCAAATAAATAAATAAATAAAATATATTTTTAAAAAACGTTTGGGTTGGAGGGATGGCTTAGTGGTTAAGGCATTTGCCTGCAAAGCCAAAGGACCTAGGTTCGATTCCGCAGGACCCACGTTAGCCAGATGCACAAGGGGGTGCATCAGGAGTTCGTTTGCAGTGGCTGGAGGCGCTGGTGCACCCATTCTCTCTTCCTCCTTCTCTGTCAAATAAATAATAATAATAAATATTTAATTTTTTTTAAAGTTTGGGAAAGAGCCGGGTATAGTGGGGCATACCTTTGATCCCAGCACTTGGGAGGCAGAAGTAGCAAGATTGCTGTAAGTTCGAGGTCACCCTGAGACTACATAGTGAATTCCAGGTCAGCCTGGGCTAGAGGGAGACCTTACCTTGAAAAAAAAAGTTAGGGGAAAAAGAGTTTGGGCAGAATTATCTTGTGTGGGTGGATAATGCTGTGCTCAGCAGGTATAGATTATGAGAAAAATTTCAGCAGTAGGGTGGGGTACCTACCTTCCAGTGAGTTACTGGCCAAGGAGACCCCTGGTGCCCCCAAGACATTACAGGTTATTGCCAAGTCTCTTGGTTGCCCACCAGAACTAGATGATAAGACCCTATAGCTGAAGACACCACATGCTTGAACTGAAGAATCAGGCTGGAGCTGAGCTGGAGGTCTCTTCCCTGTTGACTAGCTGTCAGGATGCTAGAAGTAGCTACACAGTGTGTTGGGGAAGAAAAGTCATCAACTGTTAACCTGCAGTGGACTCTGTAAGCTTACAGCAGGCCAGATAGGCCAGATGTATCACCTGGTGCAATGGTGACATGTCTGTTACTGGGGAAAGCAGCTGCTCTCTAATTGGACTTGGGTCCCAGTAAGGAAACTTGATTTTTATTCAGACTGTTAGGGAGCTGTACGGATTAAGTGATCTTTGAAGTGGGTTTTGAGGACTGTGTAGGAGGTTACAAAGTAAATGACAGCTGAAGGTATCTCGGGGAATAGACATAACAGAGAACTTGACCTTGCCATGAATGGCACCAAGGGCTGGAGCTCTTTGAGAGGTAGAAGTGGCTGTAGGGAAAAAAAAATTTTTTTTTTTTGAGGTGGGATCTTGCTCTAGCCCAGGCTGACCTAGGGTGGCCTCAAACTCACGGCGATCCTCCTACCTCTGCCTCCCAAGTGCTGGGATTAAAGGTGTGCGCCACCACTCCCAGCTTGTAGGGAAATCTTAAAGGAAAATTCTAATAGGCCTTTCTTTGCCCGGTAAGTTATATCTGGTTTCTATTTGATTCAAATAGCCAAATTCAGGGTCTAATCATCTTAAACAAGATTTATTTCCTCACATAGCTGGAAGAAGGTTCAGAGTTAAGGCATGCTGTGGGCTGCTTGATTAAGGGAACAGAGTGCTTGCACCCTGCTCTGGGGCCCATATTTGCAGCCATCTTGAGATGGCTCTGCTCACAGTTGGCTGATCCCCTGTGCTTTTTCCTCACATCTGGTGGGGGAGTGGCTTTCTGTGGTTCTGTCCTGAGAGCAAAGACACCTTCTCCAGGCACTTTCCTCTAATTCGACTTCTTCATTTTTGAACCCCTTACTTCTGAAGAAGAGAGGGTCTCTGGAGACCAGTTACATATGCTGCGATGAGGTCTGTACCTGGACAAAGTGTGGGGGTTGTTTAATGAAGACAGGGATCTGGCTTTTCATGCAGTAGAATGGGAGCAGCCTTGAAAAGCTTGAAGCATAGAAATGACATGATCAGAGTTATGGATGTTTTTATTTTTTAAAATATTTCTCTGTGTGTGTTGGGGAAGGACAGCACATCAGGGCCTCTTGCTGCTACAAATGAACACCAGATGCTTGAATTACTTTTTTTTTTTTTTTTTTTTGGAGAGAGACAGAGAGAGAGGGAGAGGAAGACAGATAGAGAAGGGTGTGCCAGCAGTCTCTCAGCTGCTGTGAATGAAATCCAGATGCGTGTGCCCCCTTGTGGTCAAGTGTGGCATTGCACCCTTGCGTCACTTTGCATCTGGCTAAGCATGGGACCTGGGGATTGGAATCAGCGTTCTTAGACTTAGGAAGCGGGTACCTTAACTGCTAAGCCATCTCTCCAGCCCTTGAATGACTTTTTTTTTTTTTTAACTTTTATTTATTTATTTGCAAGCAGAGAGAGAGAGAGAGAGAGAGAGAGAGAGAGAGATAGATAGATAGAAGAGAGGCAGACAGAGAGAGAATGGGCACGCCAGGGCCTCTAGCCACTGCAAATGAACTCCAGATGCATGTGCCCTTCATGATCTGGCTTACGTGGGTCCTGGAGAATCGAACCGGGATCCTTTGGCTTTGTGGGCAAATGCCTTAACCGCTAAGCCATTTCTCCAGCCCCTTGAATGACTTTTTTAATTTTTAATTTTTTAGAGAGAGAGAATTGACACACCAGGGCCTCAGCCACTGCCATCAGACTCCAGATGCTTGTGCCACCTAGTGGGTAGTTGCAACCTTGTGCTTGCCTTACCTTTGTGCATCTGGCTTAAGTGGGATCTGGGTAGCTGCACCTGGGTCCTTAGACCTTTCAGGCAAGTGTCTTAACTGCTAAGCCATCTCTCCAACCCTTGAACAACTTTTTGTGTCCAGCTTACATGAAAACTGAACCCAAGCCATCAAGCTTTGGAAGCAAGTGCTATGAACCGTTGAGCTATCTCTCCAGCCCTCTGTCAGGCTTTTTGGTGATTATTTTCATACATTATTTTTGTGATAAAATGTGCAAAACATGGAATTTACCATCTTAAATATTTCAGTAATATAGTTGTTATCAAATACATGACATTGTACAACTATCACCAACACTATCATGTAGTCTCATGTAGCCTCAGGGTGGCCTTTAATTTATTTTCCCACATTAACTGGAAGGTCAGAAGTAAGGCATGTTGTGGGCTATTTGATTTGACTAGGCCATAGGGCATGTAAAACCTAAGGACCTGGATTCTATTCCCAAGTCCCCACCTAAAGCCAGAAGCACAATGAGGTGTATGCATCTGGAGTTCATTCACAGCAGCTAGAGGCCCTGGTGCTCCTATCTGTCTGTCTCTCTCCTCTCTCTGCTTGGTTTCTGCTTGTGTTCTCTGGCCTTTGTCTACAAGAGCTTTAAGTCCAGGGGCTCCTCAAGTTGCTTCCTCCCTTTACTCATGCTGTTTTCTGTTCAGAACACCTGTCCACCCCCTTTTCTCCCATCTGCTTTGTCTTTTCCATCTTAACCTTCACTTCTCAGCTTCACTGTGGTCTCCAAAGGGAAACCTCCTCTCACCAGTCATCAGCTGATTCCTTACAGCATTCATTTGGAATCGATATGGAAACAATGGTGTGAGTAGTTTGTTCTACAGCTACTGGCTATAAAGCCCATGAGTGAAGGAACCTCATCTGTATTTTCTAGTCCAGTGCTAAGAATGACCCCTTTCCACATGTAGATGGTCAGTCAATCCAGACACGCATCAAGCTGGATCCGATGTCAAGGGCAGCATTCAGGCACACAGAGGGTACTTCCTCCAAAGTCACTGTGTTTAGTCAGAAGTCTGTTCTGCAGTACATAAGAACTTTACTTCATTTGTGGTTACTATTTTTGTTATTCAGAAAAAAAAAAAATCTAACAACCAGCCAGGCATGGTGGTGCATGCCTTTAATCCTAGCACTGGGGAAGCCGAAGTTGGAGGATGGCTGTGAGAATACAGAGTGAATTCTAGGTCAGCCTGAGCTAGAGTGAGACACTGCTTCGAAAAAATAAAAGAAAGAAAGAAAGCTGAGGACTAGAAAGATGGCTCAGTGGTTCCACGTGCTTGCTTACAAAGCCTGTCAGCCTGGGTTTTAGTCCAGTACCCACATAAAGTCAGATGCACAATGTGGCCCATGTGTTTGGAGTTTGCAGCAGCAAGAGGCTGTGGCATATTATCTTTCTCTTTTTCTTCCTTTTTTATTTTATTTTTTTGGTGTTTCAAAGTAGTGTCTTGCTCTAGGCCAGGCTGACCTGGAATTCACTCTGTAGTCTCAGGGTGGCCTTGAAATCACGACCCAGCCCTAATAATTTTTAAAGAATGAAATCTTAATCCAGGTGGCGCACGCCTTTAATCCCAGCACTTGGGAGAAGCAGAGGTAGGAGGATTGCAGTGAGTTTGAGGACACCCTGAGACTACAGAGTGAATTCCAGGTCAGCCTGGGCTAGAGCAAGACCCTACCATGAAACACCAAAAAAAAAAAAAAAAAAAAAGAAAGAAAGAAAGCATAGTCCCAGACTTCCAGTCACACAGGGGGTGGAGCATTCCACACACAAATTTGAGACCAGTTGGAGGTTGTACTACTTACTTTTTTCATTGCAGTGACAAACAAGTTGAGGGAGGAAGGGTTTCAGCTTAGGGTTCTAGAGAATACTGTCCATCAAGGTGGAGAAGGCATGGTACTGCATAAGAATGAAGTCATTGGTCACATTGCATCCAAAGTCAGGAAGCAAAGACAGGTGAGTGCTGCTTGCTCTTCCCTTTTGACTTGTCTTCTAGGTGATTCTAGAGCCAATTAAGTTGACCATAGACATTAACCATCACAGGGCTAGAGAGTGAGGTCCAGGGATAAATTGGAATACCCTGTCTCATGAAAAGGACAAAGCTGGGTGTGGTGATACAGTTCTTTAATTGAGGTCAATCTGGGAGTTTGGGGGTAACAAGCAAAAGACAGAGTACCTACCTCAAAGAGGCCACAATTTCAAGAGAGACTGACAGTTAAGTGTGCAGATAGTAGCAGAGAGGCCAGTGTAGTGACACGGATATGGACATCCTTAAGAGGGAAACTGATCAGAGAACACTGTCCTGAGTTGGGTGGTTTGCCTTTTTATTTATATTTAAAAATATGTATTATTGGGCTGGAGAGATCGTTTAGTGGTTAGGGTGCTTGCCTGTGAAGCTTAAGGAGTCCTGTTGGAATCCTCTAGATCCCACATAGCCAGATGCAAGTGATGTAAGCATGCAATGTCACACATGCCCACAAGGGGGTACATGCATTGGAGTTTGTTCACAGTAACTGAAAGGCCCTGGCATGCCCATTTTCTCTCTCCCTCTCTTTCTCTTAAGAAAAAAAGTATTATTTATTTATTTATTTACAAGAGAAAGACAGAATGGGTGCACCAGGGCCTCTTGCTACTACAAATGAACTTGAGATACATGCACCACTTTGTGCATCTGGCTATGTGGGTAGTAGGGAATTGAACTCCTGAAGCTGGCAGGTTTTGCAAGCAAGTGCCTTTAATGGTTGAGCCATCTCCCCAGCCTGATTTTTATTTTTTAAAATTTTATTTAATTTTTATTTTTATTTTTATTATTTTTTTTTTTGGTTTTGCGAGGTAGGGTCTCACTTTGGTCCAGGCTGACCTGGAATTAACTATGTAGTCTCAGGGTGGCCTTGAACTCTCGGCGATCCTCCTACCTCTGCCTCCCGAGTGCTGGGATTAAAGGTGTGCGCCACCACGCCCGGCTTTATTTTGTTTTTTTGAGGTAGGATCTCACTCCAGCTCAGGCTGACCTGGAATTCATTATGTAGTCTCAAGGTGGCCTCAATCTCATGGCGATCATCCTACCTTTGCCTCCCAAGTGCTGGGATTAAAGGCATGCACCACTATGCCCAGCTGTTATTTATTTATTTATTTACTTTTTTTGTTTTTTGTTTTTTGAGGAAGGGTCTCACTGTAGCTCAGGCTGACCTGTAATTCACTATGTAGTCTCAGGAGGGCCTTGAACTCACGATGGTCCTCCTACTCCTGCCTCCTGAGTGCTGGGATTAAAGGCGTGCACCACCATGCCCAGCTCTCTTCTTTTTTGATGTCATCTTTTTTCCCTATTATGCAAGCTTTCTATAGGTGGCATCAGCCACTGTGATGTCATGAACACCACAGCCACTTGGGTTCTGAAAGACAGTATTGCAAAAGCACTCCTCCCCTTCCTTTGGCCCTTTTTTTTTTTTTTTTTTTTTTTTTGAGGTAGGGTCTCACTCCAGCCCAGGCTGACCTGGAATTCATTATGTAGTCTCAGGGTGGCCTTGAACTCACAGTGATCCTCCTACTTCTGCCTCCTGAGTGCTGAGATTAAAGGATATACCACCACGCTTGGCTGATTTTCTTCTTTTTTATATTATTTATTGGAGAGAGAGAGAATACGGGTGCATCAGGGTCTCCAGCCATTGCAAACGAACTCCAGATGCATGTGCCCCCTTGTGCATCTGGCTTATGTGGGTCCTGGAGAATCAAATGGGGATCCTTTGGCTTTGCAGGCAAACACTTTACCTTGCTAAGCCATCTCTTCATACCTCCCCCCTTTTTTTTTTTTTTTTTTTTTGGTTTTTCGAGATAGAGTTTCACTCTAGCCCAGGCAGATCTGGAATTCACTATGTAGTCTCAGGGTGGCCTCAAACTCATGGCGATCCTCTTACATCTACCTCCTGAGTGCTGGGATTAAAGGTATGCACCACTACGCCCAGCTTTCTATTGAGATTTGATATTTTTCTCATAATTATCCTGGGCTTTGGGTTATGTAAGACCACAGAGGTACCATTGTCATTACCTTTGTAAGTGTCATACTGACAACATGCTTGTGGCTTGGTGCTAACTTCAGTCCCTTAGCTGAGAAATGTTTGTTAGATTTTTAAAAGATTTTTATTTTTATTTATTTATTTATTAGAGACAGAGAGAGGGAAAGAGAGAGAGGGAGACTGAGAATGGGTGCATCAGGACCTCCAGCCACTGCAAACGAACTCCAGATGCATGCACCCCCTTGTGCATCTGGCTTATGTGGGACATGGAGAATCTAACCAGGATCCTTAGGCTTCACAGGCAAATGCCTTAATCACTAAGCCATCTCTCCAGTCCATTTGTTAGATTTTTTTTCCACTGTAAAGTGAGTATTCTATTCTCTCCACTCCCACTTTCCATATTGCACTCGGGAAAGAGACTGTGTATGCAGCACTCTGCCTTTGAGGAAAAGGGAATTAATTCTGTTCCATATCCTAGTGGGGTATTAGCTACAGAAATGACTCGGAAGTCCTTTGCATGAGAAATGTGTCACTTCTTCCCCCACTTACTCAACTATGTCAGTATGGCAAACACTTTACCTTGCTAAGCCATCTCTTCATACCTCCCCCTTTTTTTTTTTTTTTTTTTTTTTGGTTTTTGAGATAGAGTTTCACTCTAGCCCAGGCAGATCTGGAATTCACTATGTAGTCTCAGGGTGGCCTCAAACTCATGGCGATCCTCTTACATCTACCTCCTGAGTGCTGGGATTAAAGGTATGCACCACTACGCCCAGCTTTCTATTGAGATTTGATATTTTTCTCATAATTATCCTGGGCTTTGGGTTATGTAAGACCACAGAGGTACCATTGTCATTACCTTTGTAAGTGTCATACTGACAACATGCTTGTGGCTTGGTGCTAACTTCAGTCCCTTAGCTGAGGAAATGTTTGTTAGATTTTTTAAAAAGATTTTTTATTTTTATTTATTTATTTATTAGAGACAGAGAGAGGGAAAGAGAGAGAGGGAGACTGAGAATGGGTGCATCAGGACCTCCAGCCACTGCAAACGAACTCCAGATGCATGCACCCCCTTGTGCATCTGGCTTATGTGGGACATGGAGAATCTAACCAGGATCCTTAGGCTTCACAGGCAAATGCCTTAATCACTAAGCCATCTCTCCAGTCCATTTGTTAGATTTTTTTTCCACTGTAAAGTGAGTATTCTATTCTCTCCACTCCCACTTTCCATATTGCACTCGGGAAAGAGATTGTGTATGCAGCACTCTGCCTTTGAGGAAAAGGGAATTAATTCTGTTCCATATCCTAGTGGGGTATTAGCTACAGAAATGACTCGGAAGTCCTTTGCATGAGGAATGTGTCACTTCTTCCCCCACTTACTCAACTATGTCAGTATGGAAAAATAGGTTTTTTTTTTTTTTGTTTTGGTTTTTCGAGGTAGGTTCTTGCTCTATCCCAGGTTGACCTGGAATTTACTCTGCAGTCTCAGGTGGCCTTGAACTCACAATGATCCTCCTACCTCTACCTCCTGAGTGCTGGGATTAAAGGTGTGCGCCACCACACCTGGCTGAAAAATAGGTATTAATCTTATACTTTAGATTATAATCCAGTACTGTTATCATTTTGCTGCTCAAATTGTGCTAGGTTTGGACTTTGAGGGCCCCTTCCTAGCTCCCTCCCTTCCTTGCCAAGAATACCAAGATGAACACACAAATGAAGGAAAAGCTGCTGTGTGTTCCCAGCATGGAAGGTAAGGATTCATTTGCATGTATGGATAAGAATAATTTCCTATTGTTATTAGATGTCATCAGTTTACAGATGTAAAATGAGCCCCAATGAAGGAAAATCAAGAGAAAAGGATGCACTAAAAACAGCACACGGTCTTCATTGAAGTACAGAATTTTCCCTCCATGGTAATATTATGAATTAAAATATGCTGCCCACCCCAATTCCTGTGCTGAAGTAAATCAGGCATGTTGGCCCATGCCTGTAGCTTGGGAGGCTGAGACAGGAGGGTTGTTACTTGGGCCATATAGTTCCCACTTGGCCACATAGTTCACCACCAGCCTGAACTACACAGTGAGACCCTATTTCACAAACAAACAAGGCCAGGCAGGGTGGCACACACTTGTAATCTCAGAATTTGGGCCTGAGGAGCCTTCAAGTTCATCCTTAGATATAGTGACTTTGAGGTTTGTCTGAGCTACATGAGACCCTGTTGTAAAACCAGAAAAATAAAACTGGTTGTGGTGCTTCATGGCTTTAATTCCTGAACTCCAGAAGCTGAGCAGCGCACTTGATGGCACATGCCCTTAATCCCAGGAGGCAGAAACACAAAACTGGTTGTGGTGCTTTGGGGCACCCCCTCAAAAACAAACAAACAAACAAACAAACAAACAACCACAAAAAAAAAAAACGGGCTGGAGAGGTGGCTTAGCATTTAAGGTGCTTGACTGCAAAGCCAAAGGACCTCAGTTCAATTCCCCAGTACTCATGTAAGCCAGATGCACAAGCTGGTGCATGCATCTAGAGTTTGTTTGCAGCAACTGGAAGCCCTGGTGCACCCATTCTCTCTCTCTCCCTTTCTCCCTGTCTCTCTCTCTCTGCCTCTTTCTCTCTCATTCATAAATAAATAAACAAACAAAAAACCAAACAAAATTACATGTATATGTAGCCTGGCATGGTGGCATCACACCTTTAGTCCCAGTGCTAGGGAGGCAGAGGTAGGAGGTTCGCTGTGTGTTCAGGGCTACCCTGAGTTTACATATTGAATTCCAGGTCAACCTGAGCTAGATGGAGTGAGATCCTACCTTGAAAAACCAAAATAAATAAATAAAATTACAAGTATATGTAGAAAGATGTATTTAACTTATGTTCATTTTTAAAAAAAATGCTTATTTTTTTGAGAGAAAAACACACACACACACACTGTCTCTGTGTGTGGGCATATCAGGGCCTCTAGCCACTGCAAATGAACTCCAGATACATGTGCCACTTTATGCACCTGGCTTTACTTGGGTACTGGGAAATTGACCCTTGATGATCAGGCTTTGCAAGCATGTGCCTTTAACTACTAAGCCATCTCTCCAGCTCCTGTTATATCTTCTTTCTTTCTTTCTTTCTTTCTTTCTTTCTTTCTTTCTTTCTTTCTTTCTTTCTTTCTTTCTTTCTCTTTCTCTCTCTCTCTTCTTCCCTCCCTCCTTCCCTCCCTCCCTCCCTCCTTTCTTTCTTCTTTCTTTCCTCCTCCCTCCCTCCCTCCCCCCCTCCCTCCTCCCTCCTCTCCCTTTTCTTTCTTTCTTTCTTTCTCTCTCTCTCTTTCTTTCTTTCTTTCTTTCTTTCTTTCTTTCTTTTTTTGGTTTGAGGTAGAGTCTCACTCTGGCCCAGGCTGACCTGGAATTCACTATGTAGTCTCAGGGTGGCCTTGAACTCATGGCGATCCTCCTCCTCTGCCTCCCAAAGTGCTGGGATTAAAGGCGTGTGCCACCACGCCCAGCTCCTGTTAATTTCTTAAGTGTATAAGACTCATGCCCTGCTTTTTAATTTTTTGTTTTAATTTATTTATTTGAGAGAGAAAGAGGCAGTTAAAGAGAGAAATAAGGGGCACACTAGGGCCTCCATTCACTGCAGCTAACAAGCTCCAGACATGCACCACCTTGTACATTCTGCTTTATGTGGGTATTGGGGAATTGAACCAGGAACTTGCAGGCAAGTGCCTTAACTGCTGAGCCATCTCTCCAGCCCTTAATATTTTTTAATTGATTCATTTATTTTAGAGAGAGGCAGAGAGAGAGAGAAAAAAAATGGGCACACCAAGGCCTCTAGCCACTGCAAATGAACTCCAGACACATGTGCCACCTTCTGCATCTGGCTTACATGGGTATTGGGGAATTGAACCCGGGTCCTTAGGCCTTGCAAACAAACGCCTTAACACCTAAGCCATCTCTCCAGCCCTACAGCCATATAATATAATTTGTATATTTATTTGAGAGAAAGAACAGCTGTGCCAGGACACCACCTTGTGCATCTGGCTTACGTGGGTGCTGGGGAATCCATCCTAGGTCCTTTGGTATTGCAGGCAAGCGCCTTAACTGCTGAGCCATCTATACTTTTACTTGTTTATTTGTAAGCACAGAGAGAAGATAGACAGAAGAATGAGCACATCAGGGCCTCCAGCTACTGCAAATGAACTCCAGATGCATGTGCCACTTTATGCATCTGGCTTTACCTCGGGTTGTTAGGTTTTGCAAGCAAGGGCTGTATTCACCGGACCACCTCTCCAGCCCATGCCTTGCTTTTTGCGGACAAGTATCTTTTCACAAAATAAATGTCTGATAAATTGAGGGTGTGAGGTATCATGAAGAAAACCAAAGCAGAAATGGAAAGAAGCCAAAAAGGAAGAGGAGGTATTTGGGTAAGACCCTAATGGATAAAAATGGAAAAGGAGCCGGGCATGGTGGCGCATGCCTTTAATCCCAGCACTCAGGATGCAGAGATAGGAGGATGTCATGAATTCAAGGCCACCCTGAGAATACAGAGTGAATTCCAGGTCAAAAAAAAAGGAAAAAGGATGATTCTTTGCCCATGGAAGTTCAGATTTAACCTGGCATCCGGGAGCCCTTGCTCTGAAGGAAGATGCTTCGCGGTCCTTGCCGGATCAATGGGCTTGGCTTTGGTGGGGTGAGTGGTCTCTCAGTGGAGTCTCAGCACACAGTCCCCGGCTGAGGTCGCGCGGAGGGGGCGTGACCCGGGAGCCCGCGGCTCGCAGTGGGCGTGGCCAAGGCTCCGCCCCCGTCACGTGCCGCCCTGCGCCTGCCGCGTCGGCATCCCTGGAGCGCGCCAGGCGGCGGCGGCTGCTGCGGTTACTGGGCAGTAGCGGGACAGACATATGGCGGCGACGGCTGTGGCGGCGGGGTCCGGGTCCCCTGCGGGGACGGAGTCTGCGGAGGGCCCCCCGGGGCCGGCGGCGGCGGCGCTGGAGCTGTGGCTCCGTGAGTAGCCTGGCCGCCCCCGGCGCCGCGCCGCGCATGAGGCCGCGCTTCCCGCCGCGCTGAGGCGGGGAAGGGCCAGGGGCGCCCCGGGTCCTCGCGAAGAAGCCGGAGAACCCGCCTGGGGGGAGTCGATCCCGGCCCCGCAGACCCCCTGCTGGCTACCCCACCCCTCCGCGGCCTCGCATGCCTAACGGCGGGAGCACGGTCGCTCACTTAGGGAGCCCTTTGGTGCCAAGCACTGTCCAGAAAGCATTTCGGCCATTGTGACTTCCGATTGGACCCGGGAGATGGCTGCGGTCATTGGGGAGACGGGGACATTCAGGCTTGAGACCAGCCGCGCAGGCTACGCTGCGTCTTGCAGTCTCTTGGGTCCAGGCTGCTGCCTGGAAAGGCCCACACCAGCCTTCCTCCTGGGTGCATGCAGTCTGTCCAGACTTGGGTGTTTAATCTTCCGCCCTGGGGGGCGGGGTTCTTACTGTCCCTTTTAGCTGAGGAGTTGGGTCTCAGAGGGTCGAGGATCCACCCTTTGTGTGGGCTCTTCTAGGGGCTGGCGGGGGTGGGGGGACGACGGGCACTGCGATGGTCACATATATTTGTATTGGGTTTCTGGTCGACCAGCAAGCACTGCACCTTGTGAGCAGGAGCTGGGGGAGGGGAGATTGCTCAGCGTGGTCCTGGCAGGAGTTGGCTTGTTTACCTGAAGCTTGTCACTGCTGTAAGCTATAAGTGGACAATGGGGGAGACCACATTCCAGGCCTGTGCAGAAGCTGAAGACAAGAGGATGTGGAGCATTCTGGGATCAAGTAGGCCCCCGAAGTGAAAGCCTAAAGAGCAAAGGATCCAGAAAGGAGGCGGCAGGGCCCTTAGCTTGTTGGTGTAAGATCTTGGATGGTCATGTACGCTGCAGAAGAGAGTTTATATTTTAACACATTTTAGGGGACGGATTCTATTGGGGAAATGTGTGTGATTGAGTAAGCAGGCCTCATAAGATACCACCAGCAGCCTTATGGGGCTGACTTGAGTTTGTGGGGGCGAGGTGAGACCTCAGCCTGTAAGAGGAGATAAAAGGTCTATGTGGGGGTGAGGGCTTGCAGCAGGACAAAGGTAGTGAGTGCAGAGGTTTAGCAGACACCTTAACAGCCTTGCTGTGGAGTGGAGTGGAGTGTGGGGATGGACTTTAAGAGAGGAGGAGGAATGTAGGATGGATCTCAGGTATGGGGGCTTAGGAGTGGTTGGGGCCTGAGGCGGAGCTGGTATACAACAAAAGCTAAAAGCTTGTGGCCTTCAGTGTTTGTGGCACAGTTAGAAAAAGACAAACTGGGCATTTGATATGTTCTAGGGAGGTGTCAGGGAGGCTGTGTGTATTTGGATTTGGAGCTTAGGAACCCCCATCATTACAGAGACATGGAAGTGCAGCCTAAAGGTTGAGGAAGCAGGCTGCCCCTGATATTAAGGGAGAGGTGTGGCCTTTAGCATGTTGCTTCAAAATGGAGGAAGAGGGGAATTCATTTGGCAAAAAATTATTAGAGATCTTTGAGTCCAGTGGTGGGAAAAGAAGGTGATTTATGAGGCTGTGTTTATGAGGCTGTGGAGAATGGTAGGTTTAGACTGGAGTTGCAGAAAACAAATGTTTTCTGGGTAAGATAAGAACAGGTGACCCAATCCCAACAAGAGTACCTGTAACCAAGGGTGTCCCAGGAAAACCGTGCTTCAGTTTCAACTTATTTAGGGCAGTATATCCCAAAGTTCCTAGATCTTCCGGTTGTTCTGAAAGGGCTAGAACTTTTATTTGTTATTTTATTTTATTTTTTTGGTTTTTCAAGGTAGGGTCTCACTCTAGCTCAGGCTGACCTGGAATTCATTACGTAGTCTCAGGGTGGCCTTGAACTCATGAGGATCCTCCTACCTCTGCCTCTGAGTGCTGGGATTAAAAGCATGCGCCACCACGCCCAGTTTAGAACCTTTATTTTATAAATATTTGTATTTAAAGTGGGGGGGGGGGAGGGAGGGAGTGGGGAGGGCGTGCCAGAGCCTCTTGTTACTGCAAACAAACTCCAGACACATGCACCACTTTGTGCATCTGGCAAAACAAGTCCCAGCTTTGTTAACTTCTGACCCAGCCCCTAGAACCTTTATTTTTATGTGAAATCTTCTGGGTTTTTAAAAGTTGACAACAACTTTTAAATATATTTTATTTATTTATTTATTTGAGAGAGAGAAAGAGGCAGAGACAGTGAGATAGAGAATGGGCACGCCAGGGCCTCCAGCCACTGCAAACGAACTCCAGATGTATGCGGCCCCTTGTGCATCTGGCTTATGTGGGTCCTGGAGAATTGAATCAGGATCCTTGGGCTTTGCAGGCAAGTGCCTTAACCGCTAAGCCATCTCTCCAGCCCTGCAACAACTTTTAAAACAGACTCCAGACACATGCAGCACTCTGTGCATCTGGTTTTACGTAGGTACCAGGGAATGAAACCCAGGGTGGTTAGGTTTCGCAGGCAAGCGTCTTAACTACTGAGGAGCCATCTCTCCAGTCATATAAATGACCTTTTTATTGTGCTTGCCTGTGAAAGGAAGGAGAGAGGGCAACAAATGTGAATTTAGAAATAAAAGATAGGAGCACTCCCGAGCCCCTCTTTTATACTGATGTTCCTCGGGAGAACTCTTGTATTACAGATCTGTGGTTTTTTGTTGTTGTTGTTGGTTTATTTTTGGTTTTTTGAGGTAAGGTTTCATACTAGCCCAGGCTGATTTGGAATTACAGGCGTGCACCCCCAAGCCCAGCAGATTTGTGTTTATTACTGCTGAGAGAGGGGCTTGAAGGTGCTGGAACAGGTTAGAGCCAGAGTAGAAACTGGTGACTTGACCTCCCAGAGAGGAAGGGCAGTTTTTGTTTGAATGTCTGGAGAAGGAAATGAAGACCCACATGCAAACTAGTTTGTCCTTTCTGCACGCAAGGCTTCACTTCTGGCCAAGAGGGGACTTGAGGAAGGTGGGGAAGTTCAGGAGTGACTGCTATAGAAACTGCACATCAGAGATGGAGGTTCAGCCTTTGTGCATTTGACATCCTGGGCCTAATAATTCTGTGTTGTGGTGGGCTGGCCTCTGCATTACAGGTGTTTAGTGTGTCCCTTGCCAGGCCTGACATCCCATTGTATTTCCAGATGTTAGCTGATTCCTGGGGCTGGGGGAAGGGTGTAGCCCGTGGAGCCTTCTGGCCGCTGATCTCCTCCTAAGACTTGCTACCCCCTTCCCAATCATGACTGGATGTTGATTGGACATCAGAAATGTGTATTGAAGTGTTTGTGATTGAGTGTTGCTTGTTGTCCTGTTTTCCTTCTGGGAGCGGGAGTGGGAACAGAAGAAAGTGATGTTCAGTTTAAAGCAGATGTGCTGCGGGCAGAGCCAGTGGTGGTATCATGAAAGGACAAGGGTTGGAGGGGTTCAGGTATGGCCAGGACAGAAGTGTCGTTGAAGAGGGGGATGTACTTTGAGTCTGGGCTGGATGGAGAAGAAAACCACTATGGGATTGACAAATTCTTTTTTTTTTTTTTTTGTTTGGTTTTGGTTTTTTTGAGATAGGGTTTCACTCTAGCCCAGGCTGGTCTGGAATTTACTATGTAGTTTCAGACTGGCCTTGAACACAAGGTGATCCTCCTACCTCTGCCTCTGGAATGCTGGGATTAAAGGTATGTGTCACCATGCCTGGCTGGTTAAGTCATTTAAAAATTTTTTTTCTTTTTTTGAGGTAGGGTTTCACTCTAGCCCAAGCTGACCTGGAATTCACTATGTAGTCTCAGGGTGGCCTCAAACTAACATCGATCCTCCTACCTCTGCCTTCTGAGTGCTGGGATTAAAGGCATGCACCACCATGCCCGGCTTGCATCTTTATTCCTTTATGGGCTCATTTAGAGGCAGAGTCTGGCCATGTCTCTCTGGCCTGGTTCTCAGTATTTAGCCCAATTGTCACAATCCTCCTGTCTCAGCTTCCTGAGCTCTGGGATTGCAAGTGTGTGCCACCATGACCAGCTAGTGCATTTGATCATTGTTCATGTGACCTCCTGTTAATGTTGTTAGTGGAAAGCCTTATTTGCCATTGTGTGAACAGACTGTAAATTCAATTAGTCAGCTCCCTGTTGAGACTTAGGTGTTACCAGCCTTGTGCAGTCTTTAAGCGCCTTGGACCTGTTGGGCTCTGAATGTGGATTCTGGCTCTGGTAGTCTAGTAAAAATGAGTGCAAAGTAAATTCATTCTTCCTTCAGCCTGGACCCACTCCCAGGTGGTATAGCCTGTCTTCCTTCCAGCCTCACTTTTATCCTTCCCTTGGGGCTCTGGATTACAGTCTATTTATATTCTCTAGAGCAGCGCTCATTCTCCTCTGGCTTGGATTCCTTCATACATTCCCCCTGGTCCTGGCATGTTTCCTGTGGGATGAGCTGAATGACTGGTGAGCTGTAGGACTCTGGGGAAGGAACTCTTTGTGCAGTGAGCGCCCACTGCTGGAAGGTTGAACTTGGATCCTCAAGGTGACTGCTGTGCCCAGCCTCCTGGCTCCCATTGCCAGCACACAGTGCTGCAAATGCCAGTCATGACCCTGGCAAGGTTGCTGGCAGCTAGAGTGAGATGATTTGGCTTGTGAATCAGTCACTCTAGGATGAGCCATTCCAGTCACAGCCAGAGTCTCAGCTGTCCTCTTAATACCTCTGACCACTGGCAGGCTTGCAGCAAATCATGGGAGCCCAGCTCTTTTTTGAACATGTGTGTATTTGTGTATGTTCATGTGTGTGTGGAGGCAACAGGACATCCTTGGGTATCATTCCTAGGTCATCCTTAGTGTTTTTGGTTTTTCAAGGTAGGTCTCAATCTAGCCTAGGCTGACCTGGAATTCACTATGTAGTCTCAGGGTGGCCTTGAACTCATGGTTATCCTCCTGCCTCTGCCTCCCAAGTGCTGGGATTAAAGGTATGTGCCTGGCCTCCATTCTTGTTTTTTTTTTTTTGGGGAGAGAGACACAGAGAGGGAGAGGAAGACAGAGATGGGCGTGCCAGCAGCCTCTCAGCTGCTGCAAATGAAATCCAGATGCGTATGCCCCCTTGTGGTCAAGTGTGGCATTGCGCCCTTGCGTCACTTTACATCTGGCTAAACGTGGGACCTGGAGATTGGAACCAGCGTTCTTAGGCTTAGGAGGCAGGCGCCTTAACCGCTAAGCCATCTCTCCAGCCCCTAGCCAAATTGGCTAGACTGGCTGGCTAGTGAGCCCCACAGACCTGTCTGTCTCCACTGTGGGGTACTGGGATTACAGGCATGTGTCACCATGCCTGACATTTTTCTTTCTTCCGGATATCAAATCCAGGTCCTCATGCTAGCAAGGCAAATATGTGGCAGTAGTGTTATTTTTTTGGGACCATTTTGTTTCTTCCAACAGCTAGCTCAGTAAACCACCTTGGAGTTTGGATGGCTGTTTTCAGTGCCATGAGGACTTGTGACAGTCACAAATAAAGACAGGGTTCTTTGAGTGTCTGCTGGCCATGTTCTTTTGGCCCCCTAGCTTCTCCTTTGGTCAGATTTGTGTCAGATCTGGGCAGCAGCTGTTGGCCTGGCCAGACCCAGGTGCCAGTCTTTGGGGGGGGGTCATTTTCCCTATAGCTGCCCAAGTCCTGTGAAATGGCTTGGGCAAGCTAGGATTATGTGTTCAGAGGCCCAGGCATTTCAGAACTCAAGTGGCTACCTCATGGCAGCAAGAGTGTCCAGCCAGCTGGCCTAGTAATATGGAGTAGAAGAGGACTCATTCCTTCCTTCAGCAGGGGTCCCTGCCAGTGATATTCTAGGGCAGGAGCAGGTGTAGGTGAGAGAGACTTGCCTCCTTCTGTCTTCAGGGAGCCTGTCAAATCCCTCCCAAGAGAGCTGTACTCAGCCTTTGTCAAGGAACTAAAGATCTCACCAATGTGTGTTGGATCCAGGCTAACCTTGAGCTGAGAATTTTGACCACTGAGCCTCAATGGAATTGAATTAAAAAAATTATTTATTTATTTATTTGCAAGCAGGGAGATACAGAGAAGTGGGGAGAGTATAGGTGTTCCAGGGCCTCTAGCCAGTGTAGAACAACTCCAGACGCATGTGCTACCATGTGTATCTGGCTTACATGGGTCCTGGAGAATCGAACCTGGGTCCTTATGCTTCTCTAGAGAAGTGCCTTAACCACTAAGCCATCTCTACGGCCCCTGAATTTTTTTTATTTTTACTAGTTCATTCATTTATATGAGAGAGAAGAGCCAGACATGATGGTGCACACCTTTAATCAGAGCACTTGGGAGGCAGAAATAGGAAGATTGCCATGAGTTTGAGGCCAGCCTGAGACTATATAGTGAATTCCATGTCAGCCTGAGCTAGAGCAAAACGCTATGCTGAAAAAAATGCAAAAAAAACAAACAAACAGAAAACCAACCTCAAAACCAACCAAACAAAAACCATGAGAGAGGGAGAAAGAGAGAATGAGACTGATGAGTATGGGTGTGCCAGGGCCTCTAGCCACTGCAAAGGAACTCCAGATGCATGTGCCACTTGCATCTGCTTTACATGGGTACTGGGGAATTGAATCCAGGATGGCAGGCTTGAGAAGCAAGCACCTTCAACTACTGAGTCATCTCCCAGCCCTGAAATTTTTTTTTTTGGTTTTTGCGAGGTAGGGTCTCACTCTGGTCCAGGCTGACCTGGAATTAACTATGTAGTCTCAGGGTGGCCTCGAACTCTCGGCGATCCTCCTACCTCTGCCTCCCGAGTGCTGGGATTAAAGGTGTGCGCCACCACGCCCGGCTCAGCCCTGAATTTTTAAAAAATATTTTATTTAGGGCTGTAGAGATGGCTTAGCGGTTAAGGCGCCTGCCTCCTAAGCCTAAGAATGCTGGTTCCAATCTCCAGTGGTTCCAATCTCCAGGTCCCACGTTTAGCCAGATGCAGTGACTCAAGGGCGCAATGCAGCACTTGACCACAAGGAGGGGGCGCACGCATCTGGATTTCGTTTGCAGCAGCTGAGAGACTGCTGGCGCGCCCATCTCTATCTGTCTTCCTCTCCCTCTCTCTCTGTCTCTGTGTCTCTTTCCAAAAAAAAAAAAAAAATTAAAAATATTTATTTGTGCCGGGCGTAGTGGTGCATGCCTTTAATCCCAGCACTTGGGAGGCAGAGGTAGGAGGATCACCAGGAGTTCAAGGCCACACTGAGACTGCATAGTGAATTCCAGGTCAGCCTGGGCTAGAGTGAAACCCTACCTTGAAAAACAAAACAAAACAAAACAAAACAAAAAAAATTATTTGCATGCAGAGAGAGACAGAAGAGAGACATACACAGAGAGAGAATGGGCACGCTAGATGCATGCGCCACTTTGTGCATCTTTATGTAGGTATTAGGGACTTGAACTTGGGTTGTTAGGCTTTGTAGGCAAGTTCCTTAACTGCTGAGCCATATCTCTAGCCCCAGCTCTGAATTTTTTTTTTCTGATATAGGGCTTTGCTCTAGCCCATGCTGGCCTGGAATTCACTTAGTAGTCTCAAGGTGGCCTACAACTCAAGGTTATCCTCCTACCTCTGCCCTCTGAGTTCTGGCTGGCAGAATTACAAAAAAATTTTTTCCTTCATTTGAGAAAGAGAATAAATATGGGCATGCCAGGGTCTCCTGCCAGTGTAAATGAACTCCAGATGCTTGCAGCAGTTTGTGCATCTGGCTTTATGTGGGTACTGGGGAATTGAACCTAGGCATCAGAGTTTGCAAGCAAGTTCCTATAACCACTGACCCATCTTTCCAGCCCCCTGGAACTGAATTGTTTACAAAGTATATTCTTTATTTGCAACAGAGAAAGGGAAAAGGAGAGAGGAGTATGGGCGCTTCAGGGCCTCCTACTGCAAATGAACTCCAGATGAATTCAACACTTTGTGCTTATGGCCTTATGTGGGTACTGGGGAATTGAACCTGGGTCAGCAGGCCTTGCAAATAAATAAAGGCCAGCCTTTAGCCTCTGAGGCCACTCCCCAAGCCCTGGAACTGCATTATTGTTTCTATCATTTTCTTTTTTTGTGGTCAGGCAAGTTTCTTCAGCTGTAAAGGGATAAGATGATGATGTTAATCTCAGTTTTTGGCATGCAGCCAGCCCAAATAGCTGCTAAAGAAAAAAGAAAAATGGCCGCCATTACTATTACTCTGTTGTTGAGACTGTGATAAACCTTGAGTGGGTCTTTGTAGAAGATATAGCAAATAGGGCTTGAGAGAGAGCTCGGCGAGTAACAGAAGACATGAGTTCAGATCCTTAGCACCCATGTAAAATGTGGCATGTAGTGGCACATGCCTGTAATCCCAGAGCTGGAGGTGGAGACAGGAGTATCCTTAGGATTTGACATACATACAAACCAAAAGGAAAGAAAAAAAATCTAGTTAAAAAAAAATAAAAAAGAAGCCGGGTGTGGTGGCGCACACCTTTAATCCCAGCACTCGGGAGGCAGACGTAGGAGGATCGCCTTGAGTTCAAGGCCACCCTGAGACTAATTCCAGGTCAGCCTGAGCTAGAGTGAAACTCTACCTCGAAAAAACAAAAAACAAAACAAAACAAAACAAAAACAAAAACAAAAACAAAAGGTGGGTATGGTGGTGCATGTCAGCTCTTGGGAGCCTGTTAGGATTGCCATGAGTTGAAAGCCAGCCTGAGACTACATAATGAATTCCAGGTCAAGGTGGGCAAGATGCACCTTGAAAAACCAAAAAAAATAATAAGATGGGCTGGAGAGATGGCTCTGAGGTTAAGGCACTTGCATAAAAAGCTTAACGACCTGGGTTCAATTCCCCAATATCCTCATAAAGCCAGATGCACAAAGTGTTGCATGCCTCTGGAGTTTGTTTGCAGCAGCTGGAGGCCCTGGCACATCCATTCTCTGCCTTTTCCTCTCACTCTCTCTCTGCTTGCAAATAAATACGTAAAATATTTTTAAAAATAATAATTAAAAAAGAGCTCTTAAATCTTTGAGTTAAGGGTTTGGAACATAACTGGACCTCAGAAAAAGTTCTTCCTTTCTTTGAAGAAGGGTCCTGTGTGTGAGGGTCTTTTACTTCCAATTCCTAGCAGGAAGGCGAAGGCTGGACTACCAGTCTTTTTCTTTGTTACCAGGTCCAATCATACAGGAAGTCTGAATTCTTTTGAGCTGTCAACCTTGACCTTCTGCTCTGAACCTGAAGTTTAAATGGTGAATCGCTTAGCTGACTCAGATGTTATCTACATATGGTTATTTACACATTGGCCCTTGCAGTGGTTTGACTTAGAAAATCCAACTGTAGGGCTTATTGGCACATAACCTTTATGATGCTAAGTCAAGGAACATCTATACCTCATACCCAATGGAAGGTGTTATGTAGGGAAGCACTATAGGGAACATAGTTCTGCCTTGGCAGATTTCATTCCCTTTAGCAACAATAAGGCTTGTGTGCATATTTTTTTCTGCAGGAAAGGAAAAAGGGTTTATTTTGGCATACAGACTCAAGGGTAAGCTCCATGATGGCAGGGGAAAACGATGGCATGAGCAGGGGGTGGACATCACCTGCTGGCCAACATCAGATGGACAAACAGCAACAGGAGAGTGTGCCAAACACTGACAAGAGGAAGCTGGCTATAATACCCATATGCCTGCCCCCAACAATACACTGCCTCCAGGAGGCTTTAATTCCCAAATTGCCATCAGCTGGGGCCCTAGCATTCAGAAGATCTTAAGTTTATGGGGACACCGGAGTCAAACCACCACATTCCGCCCAGTGTGTATAGTTTACAGAGAGAAGACAGGCTCTTCACATGATAGCATGAGCTGCGCTTTACTGATGACTCACAGTCTGTGCTTAAGTCACATGACAGTCCCATGGGGAAGGTACTAGAGTCCTTACTTTTATGCTTGAAACTGAGGCTCAGAGAGTTCAGTTGATGTCTCTGCTTAATAAAAGCAGAGCTAGATATTCCCACTACAAGGGAATTAAAATACTAGCTCTGCAGCCAGGCACAATACTGTGTCCTGGTAGTCCTAGCCATGCTGGAAGTTGAAGCCCAAGAGTTGTCTGGGCAGAATAGTGAGACCCTGTCAAAAAAGAAAAAAAGTGGTTTTGGTTGTTTCTGTTTTGTTTTTGAGACAGGGTCTCATGTAGCTCAGGCTGGCCTCAAACTCGCTCTATAACCAAGGATGACCGTGCTGGGCATTGAAGCCAGGGCTTCATTCCTGCTGGGAAGCCCCCTACCAACTGAGCCACATCCCAGCCCCAGATAGTTTTCAGGAGGAATAGCTAGCTTCTCTGGTGGGCTAGAAGGTGGAGAGCTCAAGGAAGTCTTTTTTTTTCTTTTGAATTTTAGCTTTGCAGTGTAAAAGGTGGGTCTCACATGGGCTTAGGGAGATCTGTAACCCTGAGTTGCATTCTCAGGCTTCAGGGAAGTCTTTATGAAAGGCTCCACTTGAGTTATGATCAGATTGGCAGATAGGGCTTTGACAAGTGGACTTGAGCCCTGTGTGTTGGGGTTGGGTAGCAGCAGTCTGATTACTTTGGGCTTGCCACATTCTCTTTACATTTAGAATATAGTTCTTGCACATGGTTTTTGACTCCCACATGACTTCCACATGACATCAGTGTGACTGCAGTAGGGAACCCTTGACTCTAGCTTGAGGATGGAGGCCTGAGTAATCAGAAGGGGGCAGAGTTGGAGCTGGAGGCAGGCAGGAGTTTGAGGGCTCTTAAGGCATTGGAAATTCAAATGAGTCTTGAAGAGTGGATAAATATTTTTTATTTTATTTTATTATTTTTTGTTTTCAAGGTAGGGTTTCACTCTAGCGCAGGCTGACCTTCAGTCTTTCTATGTTCTGCTGAGTGCTAGGATTAAAGGACCACACTCAGCTCAAGATACCCCCACCCCAGGCAGGTTCTCACACCAGCCCAAGCTGACCTGAAACTCACTCTGTAGCTCTAGGCTGGCCTCAAACTCTGATCCTTTGACCTCTACCTCCCCAGTGCTGGGATTAAAGGCATGTGCTACCACACCCATCTGCCTAACAAACTTTTTTTGGGGAGGGTGGTTTGAGGTAGGGTATGTAGCCCAGGCGGACTTGGAATTCACTCTGTAGTCTCAGGGTGATCTAGAACTCATAGAGATCCTCCTAACCCTGCCTCCCAAGTGCTTGGATTAAAGGCATGTGCCACCATGTCCGGCCCCAGCAAACTTTTTATTTTTATTTTATTTTTACTTATTTATTTGCAAGCAGAGAGAGAGAGAAAGAAGAGAGACAGAGAGAATGGGCATGCCAGGGCCTCCAGCCACTACAAAGGAACTCCAGATGCATGTGCCCCTTGTGCATCTGGCTTAAGTGGGTCCTGGGGACTCGAATCTGCTGTGTTGTTTGGCTTCATAAGCAAATGCCTTAACTGCTAAGCCATCCCTCCAGCTTCCCAGAAAACTTTTTAAAAACTTATTTATTGGGCTGGAGAGATGACTTACCAGTTAAGGTGCTTGCCGGCAGAGCCAAAGGACCCAGGTTTGATCCCCCAGTACCCACATAAAGCCAGGGGAACAAGGTATCGCATGCGTCTGGAGTTTCCTCTTGCCTAAAAGTCCACTTCCATCCTCTCAAGTTTCTCCAGGGCTGGGGAGATGGATTCGCTTTTAAAAACGCTTGCTGGTTCTGGTTCAATTCCCCAGTACCCACGTAAAGCCAGATGCACAAAGTGGTGCATGCATCTGGGATTGTTTTGCAGCCACAGAAGTCCCTGGCCCACATGCGTGCTGCTCTATCATAAACAGACAAACAAATTTATTTTATTTTTTTATTTAATATTTATTTTATTTTATTTTATATTTCAAAGTACCACCTTGAGAATTGACCTGTCATCTCCCAACCTGCAAGAACTGCTCTGTTAAGATGAGCACAAGCATGGTGTTCTCTGGAGGGGTGGGCAGGCCAGGCCAGGATGGACAGTGTGAATCAAGGTCATTGTAGGAAAGGCCAGCACCAGGGCCATCTTCCTGTGGCAGGTAATTGTCTCCCTGTCACATAGCTAAGGAATTGGATAGCCTCCTGATGCTGGCTCATGCCTGCTGCATTGCCAGGCCAGCACATGGGGCTCTGCTATAGGCATTATGAAGGCATGCACAGACCAAGCCATTGGAAAAGAGCCACTTTCAGGGCCATCCATTGCAAACTAACTTAATCTTCATGCATCCAGCACATCTTCAGTAAGGGCACATCCTGTGCCAAACACAGTACTTGATCCCAGTGAGTTAACATGTATGGTCCCTGCCCCTTTTGGCCTTTTGCCCACTAATCTGACCCCTAGAGCTATGATGTCACAGCCCTGTGTTTATGGGAGGGAAGTTTTTTTTTTTTTTTTTTTTTGGTTTTCCGAGGTAGGGTCTCAGGCTGACCTGTAATTCACTATGTAGTCTCACGGAAGCCTCGAACTCTCCGTGATCCTACCTACCTCTGCTTCCCGAGTGCTAGGACTAAAGGCGTGTGCCACCACGCCTGGCTTGAGGGAGGTGTTTTTATGCTTTCTTTAATTTTATTGTTGATTTTCTTAACAGACAAAGCCACAGACCCAAGCATGTTGGAGCAGGATTGGTCAGCTATCCAGAATTTCTGTGAGCAAGTGAACACTGACCCTAATGGGTAAGATTCACACATTCCATTCTGAAGGCACCCCAGCAGAGACCACAGAGCTTCCTTTTTTCTGGGAACTGACTGTTCAGCATTTGGAATTTTTTGTTTTTCCAAGGTAGGGTCTCGCTCTAGCCCAGGCTGACCTGGAATTCACTATGTAGTCTCAGGATGGCCTTAATCTCACAGCAATCCTACCTCTGTTTCCCGAGTGCTGGGATTAAAGGCGTGTATCACCATGCTCAGCTCAATGCAGCTTTTTTATGTGTGAAGAACCAGGAAAGGGCAAGGTTTTATTCTTCTGTTGGCAGTACTGGGGCTGAGTACAGAACTTCATGTGTACTAAGCATGCACTCCAGCATTGGGTCATATCTGCAACCGCGTATAAGATTGTATTGAGTTTGTTTCCAAAGCTCCTGGCTTGGAACTGATAAATAGTCATGCATCCAGATGTTTGACCTACATAGTGGTGAATATTTAGCTGTTGTGGAGTGTGCCCAGAGCCTTTCACTCTTCCTGCTCTGGTGTTTACTGAGCTGTTGTCATGGGACAGATGGGGTCTGTGCTGCTCTGACCTGCCTGCACAGAGCTCTGGGCCTCCCTGCCTGCAGTTCTGCCTGGAGGCCTGGGGAGATTTGCAGCCCAAAAGAAGAGGACGGTAGGTGCTGCAGGCTCAACAAGGGTGGGTGTTGTCGGTCCATCCAGGCTTGTGTCTGAGCCAGGCACATTCCGTCTCTGCTTTGGGACACCATCCTGGAAGAGGTGTAGCTTGAGCAAACCTACTCTGCCAGGCTGCTTAGTTTCTTCACTCAGAACTTTATGCTTTCTTTTAGACCGACGCATGCGCCCTGGCTACTGGCCCACAAGATCCAGTCTCCTCAAGAGAGAGAAGCTCTTTATGCCTTGACGGTGAGTTTGGCTCCTCATCCTGAGCTTTCTGCCTCAATGCTAAGGAAGAGCCCTGAGGACATTCTCCTCAGGACATCAGAGCAGGCTGGAGGGATTTCTGCGCCATGTTGCCCTACTCAGATCTGTTTGCTGAGACAGTGTTGAGTCTGTTTTGGGAGAAGGAAAGAAAGTTCTATTTCCATTCGCCTCTTTTGGATCAGGGTTGGCAAGTCACAGAGAAGTCATACAGAGGAAAACTGGCTGGGGCAGAGTGTATACCCTGTCACACTGAGTGCAGGACTGCTGGCAGTGGCCAGGCAGGAGCTTGGGCCCATTGTTATCGGATCTTGTGCTTTCTTGAGAGGAATTGAACGTCTGGGTTTTTTTCTTTTCTTTTAAGATAGGGTATCATGTAGCCTAGGCTGGCCTCACTCTAGCTGAGAATATTCTTGAACTTCTTTTTTTAAAAATTTGCTTGTTTTGGGCTGGAGAAATGGCTTAGCGGTTAAGAAATGGCTTAGCGGTTAAGGTACTTGCCTGCAAAGCCAAAGGACCTAGATTCGATTCCCCAGGACCCACGTAAGCCAGATGCACAAGGTGACACTTGTGTCTGGAGTTCATTTGCAGTGGCTGGAGGCCCTGGCATGCCCATTCTCTGTTTCTCTTTCTTTCTCTCTTTTTTTTTTTTTTTTTTTTTGGTTTTTCAAGGTAGGGTTTCACTCTAGCCCAGGCTGACCTGGAACTCACTATGTAGTCTCAGGGTGGCCTTGATCTCATGGCGATCCTCCTACCTCTACCCCCCAAGTGCTGGGATTAAAGGCATGCGCCACCATGTCTGGCGTGTCTCTCTTTCTCAAATAAATAAATAAAATAAAAATTTGCTTGTTTTTGACCATTTCATACATGTATGTATTTTTTTTTTTTTTTTTGAGGTAGGGTCTCACTCTGGCCCAGGCTGACCTGGAATTCACTATGTAGTCTCAGGGTGGCCTTGAACTCAAGGCGATCCTCCTACCTCTGCCTCCCAAGTTTTGGGATTAAAGGCATGCGCCACCACGCCTGGCTCTCATGTATGTATTTTTATATTAATTTTTGTTTTATGTTAATTTTAACAGGTTATTCTTTCTCTTTTTTTAAATTTATTTTTATTTATTTATTTATTTATTTATTTATTTATTTATTTATTGACAACTTCTATACTTACATACAAAAAGTGCATGGTATTTCCCTCCCCTCCCCCCATTCCCCTTTAGAACTCCAATTTCCATCATATCCCCTCCCTCTCTCCATTAGTCTCTCTTTTAGTTTGATGTCATCATCTTTTACTTCTATTATGAGGGTCTTGCAAAGGTATTGCCAGGCACAGCAAGGTCATGGATATCGAGGCCAATTTCTGTCTGGACAGTTGCATTGTAAGAAGTCTTACTGTTCCATTGGCTCTTCCATTCTATCCGCCTCCTCTTCCGCAATGGTCCCTGAGCCTTGGGAGGGTGTGACAGAGGTGTTTCAGTGCTGGGTTTTTCAAGGTAGGGTCTCACTCTGGCCAAGGCTGACCTGGAATTAACTATGTAGTCTCAGGGTGGCCTTGAACTCACGGCGATCCTCCTACCTCTGCCTCCCGAGTGCTGGGATTAAAGGCGTGCACCACCATGCCCAGCTACAGGTTATTCTCTTATCCCCTCACCTCAGCTCCTGTTACCCTGAAGGCCCTCCTCAGTGGGGTTACGATATTCACTGTGGGGTCCTGAAGGCTTCAGTCAATCCCTGTGAGGTAGCTGGGGACTATGCTTTGGGATATTTCTACCCACTCTGTGGCTCTTACATTTTTTCTGACTTCTCTTCCACAATGTTCCCTGAGCTATGGCCGGCCTGTTGACAGTCTCATTTAGTGTTGAGTTCTCTGTAGCTCTGGATTTAAGTTTTTAAAAATATTTTTAAAATTTTTAATTATTTATTTTATTTGAGAGAGAGAGAGAGATAGAGAGAAAGAAAGAAAGAAAGAAAGAAAGAAAGAAAGAAAGAAAGAAAGAAAGAGAGAGAGAATGTGGGCACACCACCAGGGCCTTCAGTTGCTATAAATGAGCTCCAGACAGATGTGCTACCTTGTGCATCTGGCTTATGTGGGTCCTGGAGAATTGAACCTGGGTCCTTTGGCTTCACAGGCAAATGCCTTAACCACTAAGCCATCTCTCCAGTCCTGGGTTTATGTTTTGATAGATCACTGTTTGTCACCATCAACCTGGGGCTGGTTGTCAGGCTAGCAGTAAGAGAAGTATTCATGTAGTCACTTCCTCTGCAGTTTCTCCTGGGCTGTGGCAAATGTGGTAGAGGTGGTAAGTCTTGTGGTGGGCATTTGTCTATCTTCTTGTCTTATTGATGGATCTTGGTTCGCCTCTGTTTACTCTGCCATCTGTAAAATAAAGCAGATTCTCCAAACAAGAGTGAGAGCAGATTTGAGACTTTTTTGAGAAGGGGTATGCAGGCCCACTCTTCTTTTCCAGAGAGCAGTGGGGACTTCTTTCTAGAGTCTGAGTTTCCTGACAGTGGGATTCTGACTTGGTTTCCAGTACAAGATATGAACTCTCTCCCACTGAGCAGGTCTTGATGTCTGATCAGAGAACAGTTGGCCATCTGCAGATGTGTGTCACTGTTACACAAGTGTGTATTTCTTGACTGGTTGGTTTATTTCATAGTCTGCAGGGTCCCCTGCTTATTCACGCTGTTGGTGACTGTTTTCCTCCAGCAGTACCATAAGGCTTTCCAACAAATAGTGAAAAAAATAGTGGATGAGCCAGTTACGGTGGTTCACACCTGTAATCCCAGCACTCTGTAGGCAAAGGCAGGAGGATTGCCACAATTTTGAGGTCAGCCTGGTCTGCATAGGGAATTCCAGGCCAGCTAGGACTACATAGTAAGTCTGGAGTTCATTTGCAATGGCTAGAGGCTCTGGCACATCCATTCTGTCTCTTTTTCATATGTTAAATAAATACATAAATAAAATACTTTAAAAAACCCCCCCAAATTGGTAGCTAATTTAATGTGTTGAAAACCAGTGTGGGTTCAGGTGATGTGTGTAGTCCTTGCTTACCTTTGAGCGCAGGGGTGAGCTGTGGTGAAGCAGTACTTGGGCACTGTGTCCAGGTTTCTCCTTCTGCAGAGGGGCTGGTTCTCAGGCAGTTCTCAGTAGGTGACATTGTTTCTTTCTCCCAAACCCCTCAGGGGCCTTGAGGAGGGGCTTGAGCAAGGGTAGCTATGGTTTGCCCATTAGTCTCCAGTTGATCCCTGGAGTGGTTGGCTTTGCCTCATGGGCTCTTGTCTGTGCAGGTGCTAGAGATGTGCATGAACCACTGCGGGGAAAAGTTCCACAGTGAGGTGGCCAAGTTCCGCTTCTTGAATGAGCTGATCAAGGTGTTGTCCCCCAAGGTGAGTACCTGGGCCTGGGCCGCCCACTGTGCTGCACTTGTGCTCAACGTTCAAAATCTTGTCTTCCTGCTGAGCAGAGGCAGGCCCATTCATGGACAGCCTGCCAGCCTGCCTGATGGGAGCAGAGGCCCTGCCTGCAAAAGTTGTCTCCTTGAAGGCGACAGGCTCATCAGCTAACTCCTGCCTCTTCAGTGTTAGCATTTTCAGTTTCTCCTTGAAAGTGGCATGACTTGGGGCTTGGGGAGATGGCTCAGGGGTTAACCGTGCTTGTTTGCAAAGCATGCTGGCTCAGGTTCCATTTCTCAGTCCCCCACATAAAGCTGGACAGCATTTGTTTATAATTTCAAGACACACACACACACACACACACACACACACACACACACGTACTGTGCAAATAAAAAATTTTGGTTAGGTGTGGTGGCGCACATCTTTAATCCCAGCACTTGGGAGGCAGAGGTTGGAGGATCACTGTAAGTTTGAGGCCAGCCTGAGACTACATAGTAAATTCCAGGTTAGCCTGGGCTAGAGTGAGACCATACCTCGAAAAAATAAATTTTTTTTAAGTGGCATGACTTGTTTTGAGGCTATGTGGACTGTAGGAGGCAGGAGATGAGGAACCTTAGCACAAGGCCCATGTTTCCTGGTAGAGATAACTAAGTGATAACTAAGTGTGATTGCAAGTTTCATGCTGCCTCCTGCCTTGTCCCCTGTACTTTTCTTCTTGGTGCTTGTCATAGCTATGTCATTCACATGCAATCAACATTAATCAAGCCCTTTCTTGCATGGAACCACAGTTCTCTGACACCTGGTATGGGTCTTACAATTCAGTTGAATTCTGACCTGGTCTAGATGTGAAAACATTTTTCATAGCCTTCATGCAAAGGGCTCGGTCCTCCCTAGGCTAAATGGTGTTTCCAGTGCCATTCTTTTGAGGGTCTCCAGGTTTAGTAACTCACTAGAACCACATGCAGAATACAGGAAGGCACTGAGTATACTACTGCTGCTTTACTGTGAAGGATACATATAATATCAGGCACACTCCGGGTGGTATGGTGGTAGACTAGGAAGAGTACAAATAGAAGTGACCCATGGACAGGGCTTGGCATGGAAAAAGCCATTTTATCCTCACCCAGCACTTAGGCTACAAGCTCTGGCTGGCCTTGAATTTGAGGCATGTCTTAGCCTCTTAAGTGCCGTGATTAAGTGTGAGCCACCATGCTGTCTCCTCTGTGGTGATCTTTAATTTTAGTGGTGGAGATTGGTTCCTTGAAATTCAGAAAGGACTTGGTCTGGGGGATACATTGGCCTTCCATTGTGTCTCCCTCTTAGACAGCTGGGGAGAGCTCATCCTACAGCCCAGGGTTAGGGAGATGGCTCAACCATTAAAGGAGCTTGCTTGCCAAACCATGTCAGTTAGGGTTCATTTCCCCAGTACCTATGTAAAGATGCAAGCACCAAGTGACATGTGTGTCTGGAGTTTGTTTGCAGTGGCAAGAGGCTCTGGACGTAGTGCGTCTCTCCAGTGGGTGTGTTGGCCAGATGTGCTGCTAGGGACCTTCCAGCTTACTAATTTTCTTTCCTTTTTGCTTTTAGTACCTAGGGGCCTGGGCCACAGAAAAAGTTAAAGGAAGAGTCATTGAAATTCTCTTCAGTTGGACAGTCTGGTTTCCAGAAGATATCAAAATCCGAGATGCTTATCAGATGCTGAAGAAACAAGGTTTGACTGCCATCATTCATATCCTGTTTTGGTTTTTCGAGGCAGGGTCTCACTAGCCTAGGCTGACCTGGAATTCACCTTGTAGTCTCAGAGTGGCCTTGAATTTATGGTGATCCTTCTACCTCACCTGGCTATTGGTTTTGGGACAAGGTCTTCTGTAGCCAAGGCTTGCCTTGAAGTCATTGTGTAACTGAGGATGATCCCCTTGAATTTCTGATTCTGTTTCCATCTGCCACATGTTGGAATTACAAATGGGGCCAACCTGCTCAGTTTTGTCAGATTTTCTTTTGGCAGTGTGCTCCTACTTTTTTGTTTGTCTTTTTTTTTTTTTCTATACTTGATAATTTGTTTAATTGTGTAATTGATAAAATGGTGACATGTTTTTTTTATTGACAACTTTTATACTTATATACAAAAATTGTATGATATTTCCCTCCCCTGCCCCCATAACCCTTTAGAACTACAATCTCCACCATAGTCCCTCCTTCTCTCCATTAGTCTCTCTTTTAATTTGTTGTCATCTTTTTCTTCTACTTTAAGGGTCTTGCGAAGGTATTGCTAGGCACTGCAAGGTCATGGATATCAAGGCCAATTTCTGTCTGGACAGTTGCATTGTAAGGAGTCGTACCCTTCCTTTGGCTCTTCCATTCTATCTGCCCCCTCTTCTGCAATGGTCCCTGAGCCTTGGAGGGTGTGACAGAGATGTTTCAGAGCTGGGCACTCCTCCATCCCTTCTTCTCAGCACTATGTTGCCTTTTGGGTCATCCTAGTGGTCATTGCCATCTGAAAAGAGAAGCTTCTCTAACCAGAAGAGAGAGTATCATTAATATGTGAATATGAACATTAAGTGTAGTGCTTTCAGGGCAGCTTGGTGGGAATAATATATACATTTAGCCAGACAAGAGCAGGCTTTATACCCCTAAGGCTTATGATCTCCCCTGCCATAGACTTTTTTTTTTTTTTTGTTTTTTGTTTTTGTTTTTCAAAGTAGGGTCTCACTCTAGCCCAGGCTGACCTGGAATTCACTATGTAGTCTCAGGTGGCCTTGAAGTCATGGCGATCCTCCCACCTCTGTCTCCCCAGGGCTGGGACTAAAGGCGTGCGCCACCACACCCGGCTTTGCCATAGACTTTTGCTTAGGTTTTTCAGGTATGTATTCCCTCCCATAGAGAGGGCCTTCAGTCCAAGTATGGAGCAGTTGGTTACCCCAAGAGCAGACATGCCACTATTGCACCTGTTCAATCATTGGGCCTGTATGGCCAAACTTGAATATTCAGTGTCCATTGTTTTCACTGCTGATGACTTCTGTGTTCCATAGGGCTGCATGCAGTGCAGCTTTTTCCAGCTTTCAGTTGGCTGGTCTACAGGGAGAAGGTTTTGTGCTCCGCACCAGCTTGCTTTCTCAGTGACCTCAGGCAAGAGATGTCTTCAGCAATAGGGTCTTACTATCTGTTTCTCAAGGGAAACCAAGGGCTTTGGCAATAGCCTTTAATGTTTTGGAGGCTTCCAGGACCTCTTTGGCCAACAACTCACTGGAAGGTATCCCATCCCACGTACTGAAAATTTTCTAGTAACAGTCTACAGCTTCTAGATGTGCCATCATTCAAAAAAGTAGGTTTACATAAGTCTTATTCACAATATCTTGAATTTTGATTGACCTTCCCCCTGCCCTTCTTTTATGTATTCTCTTCCCATAGTGTTTGTCTTGTAACTTGTTGAGAGATGGTGTCTTGTCTAGGACAGTAGAAACTGAGGTACTTTGTTTCTGGGCCTGGGCAGACCTTTCCTTCTGCTGGGTTTCCTTGCTCTTGATCCCTTCACTGTGCCTCTAGAGATAGCCTGCTTTAAGTTGGGGGCTGATCTTGGAGCTTTTTTCGCTATTTGCTTCCTCTGGCTTAGTTCTCACCTCAGAGAGGGTCCACATTTTTGCTGCTCCTTACTTGCTGTGCAGGATGCTGAGGGTAGTGAGGTGGGGTGTTCTCTCTTAAGCAAGCATTTTTGTAAATTATTATTTTTTTATTGACAACGTCTATACTTATATACAAAAAAACCCCCACCTGATAAGCAAGCATTCTGTCACAGGTGCCTGTAAGATATGTCTGAGAGCCTGTGCTGCCCCAAGGCACACTGTGGCTTTTCCCTGTTGGGTTTCTCCAGGTGAGGTGGGTTTCTCCAGCTGTGGGAGGGGTTCAAGTTTGCCACTCCTACAGCAAGGTCAGGCTTTTGCTCTGTGGGAGATAGGGGGAGTTTGGTGGGACCTTGTTAACCCTGGGAGAACCATCTTTTTTGTTTATAGCCTATGGAAGGTCTGTCTTCTCGTAATTAGCAGTGATTTTTAGCCCACTTATTGTTGTGCTATTTTTTTTTCCTGGGAGAGGAATAAATTCGTATTCATCAACAAACTAAAATTTTTCATCTAGAGCCAGCTTGGAGAACCAGTTTGTTTATGATAGGCAGGGTGTTCTATGATCACCACAGCAATCTGTTCCTGGACAGTCATAGCAGGCTGACCTGGAAAGAATAGCTACAGTAAAGCAGTTATGTTACCAGAACCCTCTGCCTCTGTTTCCCTATATTCCAAATAAATTAGGAAATGGAAAGTGGTAAATGAAAATGATTCATTTCCAGTTAAACCAAAGGTAGGAGCATCTAATCACCTCCGTACCTGTGGCCATCCTAAAATTTTATAGTTTACACAAAGCCACATAACAAAGGCTAGAATGGAAGTAAACTTAAGACAAGTTGACAGGTCCTTTCCTGAGGGGAAGGACCTGAGTCCCAGGATGCCCCATTGTCTACCGTCTTTGCTACAGAGACAGTTAAAAAAAATTTTTTTTTAAAATTTATTTTGATAGAGAAAGGGCACACCAGGGCCTTCAGCCACTGTAAATGAACTCCAGAAGCATATGCCACCTTGTGCATCTCGTTTTCGTGGGTCTTGGGAAATTGAACCTTGGTCCTTTGGCTTTTTAGGCAAACGCCTTAACTGCTAAGCCATCTGTGCAGCCCCAGAGACGAGAGAGGAAGAGGCAGAGAGAGAGAGAGAGAATGGGCATGCCAGGGCCTGTAGGCACTGCAAAAGAACTCCAGACGCATGTGCTCCCTTGTGCATCTGGCTTTTGTGGGTCCTGGGGAATCAAACCTGGGTCCTTTGGTTTTGCAGGCAAGTGCCTTAACCACTAAGCCATCTTTCCAGCTCCAGAGACATTTATTTATTTATTTTTATTTGAGAGTGATAGAGAAAGAGGCAGAGAGAGAGAGAGAGAGAGAGAGAGAGAGAGAGAGAGAGGGAGACAGAGGGAGAATGCACACATCAGGGCCTCCAGCCACTGCAAACAAACTCCAAATGCATGCGCCACCTTGTGCATCTGGCTTATGTGGGTACTGGGGAGTCAAGCCTTGAACCAGGCTCCTTAGGCTTCATAGGCAAGCGCTAAACCATCTCTCCAGCCCAACAGTTTTTTTTAAAAAAATATTTTATTTATTTATTTATTTATTTATTTATTTATTTATGTATGTATGTATGTATGTATGTGTGTATGTATTTGCGAGAGAGAGATACAGAAATAAGCAGGTAGAGTGGGAGAGAGAGAAAGAGAATGGGTATGCTAGGGCCTCCAGCCACTGCAAACGAACTCCAGATGCATGTGCCCCTTGTGCATCTGGCTTACGTGGGTACTGGGGAATCGAGCCTCGAACCGGGGTCCTTAGGCCTCACAGGCAAGCGCTTAACTGCCAAGCCATCTCTCCAGCCCCCCGACAGTTTTTTTATTCATTTCTGGGTTGAGGAAGATGAAGTTTCAAAGACTTCTCCCCACCCCCTTTTTTTTATTTGAGAGAGAGAGAGAATGGGTGCACCAGTAGCCTCTCAGCCACTGTGAACAAACTCCGGACACGTGTGCCCCCTTGTGGGCAAGTGCTGCATCACACCCTTGTGTCACTTTTTGTGTCTGGCTAAATATGGGACCTGGAGATTGGAACTGGTGTTCTTAGGCTTGGCAGGCAGGCACCTTAACTGCCAAGCCATCTCTCCACCCCTTCCCTTTCTTGTGACAGGGTTTTATGTATTTTAGACTGGCCTCGAACTGATCACTTAGCTGAAGATGGCCTAAAATTTATGATCGTCCTGCCTCTACCTTTAGAGTGCTGATATTGCAGCCTGTATGCCACCATACCCAGTTTATGCAGTGCCAAGGATTGAACGTAGTCCCTCATTCACGGTAGGAGAACACTCTACCAACTGAGCCATATCCCCAGTCAAGATCTCACCTCTCTCCCCCTTTTTTTGAGGTAGGGTCTCTCTTTAGCCCAGGCTGACCTAAAATTCACTCTGTAGCTTTAGGCTAGCCTTGAACTCAGGGCAATCCTCCTACTTCAGTCTTCTGTGTGGCTCCCCCTTTTTTTGAAAGGAATTTATGGGATGATCCCCATCTGTTCTGGACCTGCAGAGTACTTTGTGTCTAGGGCCATTCTTCTAGTAGGTGTAGAATGGAAGCTTTTGGTGCCCTTTGAAGATCAGCTTCAAGCTCTTGCATGTCTGCTAAACATAGCCATTTTGCAAGTGAAAGGTGATAATGTGATAGCCTTAGAGGAGGGGAACAAATGTCTCTAGATTTTTAGATTATTTCCATTCTCATCAGAGTTTTAGCATGAGATCACAGTTATAGTTAATCTTTATAAATTTTTTTATTCCATTTTTTTTGGAGAGAGACACAGAGAGAGAGAGAGAGAGGGAGAGGAAGACAGACAGAGAATTAGTGCGCCAGCAGCCTTCAGCTGCTGTGAATGAAATCCAGATGTGTGCGCCCCTTGTGGTCAAGTGCGGCATTGCGCCCTTGCGTCACTTTGCATCTGCCTAAATGTGGGACCTGGAGATTGGAACCTGCGTTCTTAGGCTTAGGAGGCAGACGCCTTAACTGCTAAGCCATCTCTCCAGCCCAATCTTTATAATTTTTAATTTTTTTTCTTTTTTAAAAAAATATTTTTTGTTGTTTTGTTTTGTTTTGTTTTGTTTTTTGTTTGTTTTACGAGGAAGCATCTCACAGTAGTCCACACTGACCTGGAATTCACTATGTAGTCCCAGGGTAGCCTTGAACTCATGGTGATCCTCTTACCTCTGCCTCCCGAGTGCTGGGATTAAAGTCGTGCGCCACCATGCCCGGCTTAAAATATTTATTTATTTACTTATTTAAGAGAGAGAGAGAGAGAGAGAGAATGAATGCTTGTACCAGGGCCTTTAGCCACTGTAAACAAACTCCACATGCCACCTTGTACATCTGGCTTATGTGGGTACTGGGGAATTGGACCTGTGTCCTTAGGCTTCATAGGCAAGTGCCTTAACTGCTAAGCCATCTCTGCAGGCCAATTTGTTCCCTTTTTGACATTTTGATATGTATATAATGTATTTTTATCTTATTCCCAAAATTACCCCCTGCTCAGTCAACACCTGTCTTCCTCATTAATCCCCATCTTTCATGTCTATTTTTTACATGTTGAGGTAAGTTAGACTTGCTTGCATGATCATGGGTGGGAGGTTAGTTACTGTGGAATGGCCAGCTTCCAATAGTTACACTGCTGATGAACCTAACTCTCTTCTCCCGGCAACTGTCAGCTGCCATTAGCTCCTCTGAGAGGTCTGAGGTTTCATGGAAATACGGAACATGTCATATATCATCCTTGTATACTGGCCATGCATATTTTCTCCATATTGTTCTAATTTTTCGTATGTTTTGCCAAAGCGAGCACAGTCCCTTTCTATTTCTTTTGCTCCCTCCTTCTTCCCTCCATCTTTGTTTCTTTCTTTTTTTTTTTTTTGGTTTTTCGAGGTAAGGTCTCGAAATAAGCAGGTAGAGTGGGAGAGAGAGAAAGAGAATGGGTATGCTAGGGCCTCCAGCCACTGCAAACGAACTCCAGATGCATGTGCCCCTTGTGCATCTGGCTTACGTGGGTACTGGGGAATCGAGCCTCGAACCGGGGTCCTTAGGCCTCACAGGCAAGCGCTTAACTGCCAAGCCATCTCTCCAGCCCCCCGACAGTTTTTTTATTCATTTCTGGGTTGAGGAAGATGAAGTTTCAAAGACTTCTCCCCACCCCCTTTTTTTTATTTGAGAGAGAGAGAGAATGGGTGCACCAGTAGCCTCTCAGCCACTGTGAACAAACTCCGGACACGTGTGCCCCCTTGTGGGCAAGTGCTGCATCACACCCTTGTGTCACTTTTTGTGTCTGGCTAAATATGGGACCTGGAGATTGGAACTGGTGTTCTTAGGCTTGGCAGGCAGGCACCTTAACTGCCAAGCCATCTCTCCACCCCTTCCCTTTCTTGTGACAGGGTTTTATGTATTTTAGACTAGCCTCGAACTGATCACTTAGCTGAAGATGGCCTAAAATTTATGATCGTCCTGCCTCTACCTTTAGAGTGCTGATATTGCAGCCTGTATGCCACCATACCCAGTTTATGCAGTGCCAAGGATTGAACGTAGTCCCTCATTCACGGTAGGAGAACACTCCACCAACTGAGCCATATCCCCGGTCAAGATCTCACCTCTCTCCCCCTTTTTTTGAGGTAGGGTCTCTCTTTAGCCCAGGCTGACCTAAAATTCACTCTGTAGCTTTAGGCTAGCCTTGAACTCAGGGCAATCCTCCTACTTCAGTCTTCTGTTTGGCTCCCCCTTTTTTTGAAAGGAATTTATGGGATGATCCCCATCTGTTCTGGACCTGCAGAGTACTTTGTGTCTAGGGCCATTCTTCTAGTAGGTGTAGAATGGAAGCTTTTGGTGCCCTTTGAAGATCAGCTTCAAGCTCTTGCATGTCTGCTAAACATAGCCATTTTGCAAGTGAAAGGTGATAATGTGATAGCCTTAGAGGAGGGGAACAAATGTCTCTAGATTTTTAGATTATTTCCATTCTCATCAGAGTTTTAGCATGAGATCACAGTTATAGTTAATCTTTATAAATTTTTTTATTCCATTTTTTTTTGGAGAGAGACACAGAGAGAGACAGAGAGAGAGGGAGAGGAAGACAGACAGAGAATTGGGTGCGCCAGCAGCCTTTCAGCTGCTGTGAATGAAATCCAGATGTGTGCGCCCCTTGTGGTCAAGTGCGGCATTGCGCCCTTGCGTCACTTTGCATCTGCCTAAATGTGGGACCTGGAGATTGGAACCTGCGTTCTTAGGCTTAGGAGGCAGACGCCTTAACTGCTAAGCCATCTCTCCAGCCCAATCTTTATAATTTTTAATTTTTTTTCTTTTTTAAAAAAATATTTTTTGTTGTTTTGTTTTGTTTTGTTTTGTTTTTTGTTTGTTTTACGAGGAAGCATCTCACTGTAGTCCACACTGACCTGGAATTCACTATGTAGTCCCAGGGTAGCCTTGAACTCATGGTGATCCTCTTACCTCTGCCTCCCGAGTGCTAGGATTAAAGTCGTGCGCCACCATGCCCGGCTTAAAATATTTATTTATTTACTTATTTAAGAGAGAGAGAGAGAGAGAGAGAGAGAGAATATGAATGCTTGTACCAGGGCCTTTAGCCACTGTAAACAAACTCCACATGCCACCTTGTACATCTGGCTTATGTGGGTACTGGGGAATTGGACCTGGGTCCTTAGGCTTCATAGGCAAGTGCCTTAACTGCTAAGCCATCTCTGCAGGCCAATTTGTTCCCTTTTTGACGTTTTGATATGTATATAATGTATTTTTATCTTATTCCCAAAATTACCCCCTGCTCAGTCAACACCTGTCTTCCTCATTAATCCCCATCTTTCATGTCTATTTTTTACATGTTGAGGTAAGTTAGACTTGCTTGCATGATCATGGGTGGGAGGTTAGTTACTGTGGAATGGCCAGCTTCCAATAGTTACACTGCTGATGAACCTAACTCTCTTCTCCCGGCAACTGTCAGCTGCCATTAGCTCCTCTGAGAGGTCTGAGGTTTCATGGAAATACGGAACATGTCATATATCATCCTTGTATACTGGCCATGCATATTTTCTCCATATTGTTCTAATTTTTCGTATGTTTTGCCAAAGCGAGCACAGTCCCTTTCTATTTCTTTTGCTCCCTCCTTCTTCCCTCCATCTTTGTTTCTTTCTTTTTTTTTTTTTTTTGGTTTTTCGAGGTAAGGTCTCACTCTAGTCCAGGTTGACCTGGAATTCACTCTGTATTCTCAGGGTGGCCTCGAAAGCATAGTGATCCTCCTACCTCTGCCTGAATGCTGGGATTAAAGGTATGCACCACCACATCTGGCTCCAGTCATTTATTTTTTAAAGATATATATATGTATATATATATTTATGACAGAGGGAGAGAGAGAGTGAGAATGGGTGTGCCAGGGCCTCTAGCCACTGCAAACGAACCCCAGATGCATGTGCCACCATATGCATCTGGCTAACATGGGACCTAGAAAATTGAATTGGGGTCCTTAGGCTTCACAGGCATGTGTCTTAACCTCTAAGCCATCTCTCCAGCCCTCATTTCTTTTTTTTTTTAATTATTGTTTTTTATTGACTTTTATACTTACATACTCATTTCTTCTTTAAAAAAATATTTATTTATTTGCTTGAGAGAGAGAAAGGGGCAGAAAGAGAGTATGGGTGCTCTAGGGCCTCCAGCAATTGCATACGGATTCCAGATGCTTGTGCCAACTTGTGCATCTGGCTTTATGTGGGTCCTGGGGAATTGAAGCTGGGTCCTTTGGCTTTATAGGCGAGCACCTTAACTTCAGCCCTCATTCATGTTTTTCATTTATTTTTGAGGCAGGGTCTCCTTTTACAGCTCTGGCTGGCCTTAAACTTGTGACTCTCTTGCCTCAGCCTCCAAGTGCTGGTTGTGCCCTATAGCTGCCTTACTCTTGTTGTCTCCTGCTGCTACTTAGAGACGTTCTCGTTTCCTAATTTCAGGTTAATTGGTTGTTGCCCTGTGAGCTCAGATCTCGTTGATTCAAGAAGAGCAGTTAAAGTGCAGAGTGCGCAGTGTTGGGATGTTGTTATCAGGTCCAGGGTTCACGGATCCACCTTTGTGTCTGTCTGGAAGCTGGGGGACTGGATTCCTTTCTTGTGGGACTCTTAGGAAGCAAGAACTGGGTTGAGCAAGAACTGTTTTCAAGCTGCACCAGAGATCTCATAATTTCTAGGCCCTGGGAGATTATATAATTTAATAAAGTGTTTATTTTGATAACACAAAGGCTAAAGAGCACAGACCTGAGGAGCAGTTCTACTTTGATGCCCTAATTTTGTTAGTTTCTTAGATGCCTGAGATGATACAGAAGCTCCAGTCATACTCTGTGTGTATCTTTTTTTAAAAGGGCCTAGAGGGGGGCTAGAGGGACGGCTTAGTGGTTAACGTGTTTGCCTGCAAAGCCTAAGGACCCATGTTTGACTCTCCAGGTCCCATGTAAGCCAGATGTAAGCCAAAGGTGAGGCAAGTGCAAGATCATACATGCCCACTAGGTGATACAAGTTTCTGGATTTCGATTGCAGTAGCTGAGGCCCTGGTGTACTAATTCTCTCTCTCTCTAAAATAAATAAATAAATAAATAAATAAATAAATAAATAAATAAATAAATAAAATAGCCGGGCATGGTGGTGCACAGCTTTAATCCCAGCACTGGGGAGGCAGAGGTAGGAGGATCACTGTGAGTTCAAGGCCACCCTGAGACTACCTAGTGAATTCCAGGTCAGCCTGGGCTAAAGTAAAACCCTACCTCAAAAAATTAAAAAATAAAAAGTAAAAAGGACCCAGGGAGATGCTGCATGGTTAAAGGCACTTGTTCACCAAGCCTGCTGACCCAAGTTTGATCCACAGCACTCACACATAAAGACTGATGCAAAAGAGTACACTGGACTATAATCCCCAACATGCCTTTGGCAGTAGGAGGCAGAGCCAGGAGAATCCTGAGGCTTGAAAGCCAGCTACTCTGGCTTTCAAGTAGCAAAAAGACAAGAGAGAAAGGCTTTGTCATAAAAACAAGGTGGGGGCTGGAGGGATGGCTTAGCAGTTAAGCCTGCAAAGGACCCAGGTTCAATTCCCCAGGACCCACCTTAGCCAGATGCACAAGGGGGCATACATGTCTGGAGTTCATTTGTAGTGGCTGGAGACCCTGGTGCGCCCGTTCTCTCTCTCTCCCCCTCTTTTTCTGTCAAATAAATAAATAAAAATAAAATATTTAAAAAAAAAACCAAGGTAGAAGAAGAGGACCAACACCCTGAGATTGTCTTCTGACCTCCATGCATTTAACACACACACACACACACACACACACACACACACACACACGTGTACATACTCACAGAAGTCCTAAAGGTATTTTATTTTGAGTAGGACATGTGTAATAAGTTAGGTAAGTTCTTTACTAGCAAGTTAGATCTCTAGGCCCTGGGTGTGTCTCTTTAAGGATGTTGATATTTTCCAAGTGGGGTTGTTATCAAGGAATCAGGGTCTCTTTTGTTGGTTTAAAGATGGACTTAAAAGGAAACTTGAGGACAAATTTATTGGAGTTTGAAAGAAAAAATCAACAGAGAAGGCAAGCTGTAAATCTGAGCAGTTGCCAGGAGGAGGGACATGGATGAGAAGAGAAAAAGCTATGCTTTCTGAGTTAGCCTGCAGGTGCCTGGCTAGCTGTGTGACAGGATATTGAAACTGGAATTTTGAGGTTCCTTGCCAATGCACCAGTATGATATGAGAATTTTGCTGTGTCCCTGGATTCTTGTCTTAAAGGTCCAAAGAATTGAAATCCACAGACCAGAGGGTGAAGTTTAGAGAGACTTAGATTAAGAGAAGGAAAGAGGTCTGGAGAGATGGCTTAGCGGTTAAGGCGCCTGCCTCCTAAGCCTAAGAACGCTGGTTCCAATCTCCAGGTCCCACATTTAGCCAGATGCAAAGTAACGCAAGGGCACAATGCCACACTTGACCACAAGGGGGCGCACGCATCTGGATTTCGTTCGCAGCAGCTGAGAGAGACTGCTGGCATGCCCATCTCTATCTGTCTCCCTCTCCCTCTCTATCTCTACCTCTCTCTGTGTCTCTCTCTGGGCGCACGCCTTTAATCCCAGCACTCGGGAGGCAGAAGGAGGAGCCGACAGAGGCCACCCTGAGACTACATAGTTAATTCCAGGTCAGCCTGGACCAGAGTGAGACCCTACCTCGAAAAACCAAAAAAAAAAAAAAAAAAAATAAAAAAAAATAAAAAAAAAATAAAAAAAGAGAGAGAGAGAGAGAGAGAGAGAGAAGGAAAGAGGAGATGATGGTATAAAGAGCTCCTGCCCATGAGCGGGCAGGAAGGGGTAAAGCCCATCTAGAGACCCAAATTGGGGTCATTTATAGGTTCTGAATGGGGGCTGACCTAAGGAGGGACTCAGGTTGTTTATGGAAAAACAGATCTAGGGAACTCTTTTAAACAAGAAATAAAGAAAAGCCAGATCCTTCTCTGACCTCTAGCAAAGTGAAGACTGAAGGGCATGCTCAAGGACATTCCCTGCTGTTACTTTCAGGGACCCAGTCACCCTAAACTGCCTCAGTACAAGGTTCCCAGGTACCCACATTGTTGTCTTAGCCTTGTAAATTGCATATTTTAGGAATCATAAAGCAAGACCCTAAGCTGCCAGTGGATAAAATCTTCCCTCCACCTTCTCCCTGGCCTAAGAGCTCCATCTTTGATGCTGATGAAGAGAAATCAAAGGTAAGCAGTTCCTCTGCAGTGCAGGGACTTCGGTATGGTCTGGCTATCCCTGGTCTTGGAAGCAGAGTGAGGAGGTGGAGTAGTGGGGTCCCTTCCCTGGGGTAGACCCTCAGACATGAGGTAAGGGAGGATCTGCATGTGTCCGTGGAGGGGCCATATAACAAATGCGATGCTGTGTACCATCTGTCACCTGTTCCTGGGGGAAAAGTTCCCAAGGAAGACCTAAGTGGAGTGTGGGGCTAATGTCTCTGGTTCCCTGTAGGTGTGAACTGGGAGAGAGTGGTGGAGAGCAAAGGCTCTAATGTTGCTGTGGATCCTTTTCAGTGCTGGTAACCCTTGACCTTGCCAGTATTCTTCCCTTGAGGCCTCCCAGGACTAGAGATCCTCAGACAGCAGTCAAGGAAGGTGGTTAAATCCCAGGGCAAGACCCAGAGAGGTGGGGTATAGAGGGAGGACAGAGAGAGAGGAGGGAGAGGGCGAGAGAGGGCTAGCTATAGGGCAGTGACCCTTTAGCACTAGTGACGATAGTCAGTGCTTTTTGGTACCTGCAGAATCAGGAAGGCTCCATCCATGTATGCATGTCTGTTTAGGGGGCTCTACTGTCCATCTTTCCCTTTTCAACCATACCTTTTTGTTTGTTTTGCTACAAGGTCTCATGTACTCATGTAGCTCAGGTTAGCCTCAAATTCATTATGTAGCTGAGGCTGGCCTTGAGCTCTTTTTTTTTTTAATTTGGAGTTTCAAGGTAGGGTCTCACTCTAGCTCAGGCTGACCTGGAATTTACTATGTAGTCTCAGGGTGGCCTTGAACTCACGGCGATCCTCCTACCTCTGCCTCCCAAGTGCTGGGATTAAAGGCGTGCACCACCACACCTGGTTTGAACTCTTTTATAAAAAAATATTATATTTTATTTATTTATTTGAGAGAGAGATACAGAAATAGGCAAGGAGAGATAATGGGCATGCCAGGGCCTCCAGCCACTGCAAATGAACTCCAGATGCGTGTGCCTCCTTGTGCATCTGTCTTACATGGGTCCTGGGGAGTCGAACCTGGGTCCTTTTGCTTTGCAGGCAAGCGCCGTAACCACTAAGCCATCTCTCCAGCCCCTGGCCTTGAACTCTTGATTCCTGCCTGCACCTTTCAAGTGCTGAGATTACAGGCCTGTGCTGCCATGCTCAGCTTCTGTACTACCCTGTCTGGCTCTAGTTGAGTTAGTAGAGTTAGCAGAATGAGCAAGAATGGTCTAGGGTTTGCTCTACCATTCTCAGTGGCTCCTCTCCTGCTGGTCCCTTATGTTTGCAGACGTAAAGGGAGCTGGGAGAGATGGTGGCATGGCTTCAAAGAAAGGTAGAAGCCATCCTCCCCCATCTGTCTGCATTGTTTACTTTTCTCATTGCTGTCAACAAATACTGCCATCCTGCTAGGGAAGGGTGGCTGTGAAGGCTTGATGGTGGAAGTGTGCAATGGCAGGTCACAGTGCATCTGTGGTCAAGAGGAAGGAGGTGAGGGCTGCTACTCATCTGTGGTCAAGAGGAAGGAGGTGAGGGCTGCTACTCATCTGTGGTCAAGAGGAAGGAGGTGAGGGCTGCTACTCATCTGTGGTCAAGAGGAAGGAGGTGAGGGCTGCTACTCATCTGTGGTCAAGAGGAAGGAGGTGAGGGCTGCTACTCATCTGGCTTTCTTCTTTCCCCACAGCCAGTGGCATGGTACTTGCCTACCGTCAGGGTGGGTTTTCTCTCCATAGTTAAACCCCTCTTTATTTTATTTTATTTTTGGTTTTCAAGGTAGGGTTTCACTCTAGCTAAGGCTGACCTGGAATTAACTATATAGTCTCAGGGTGGCCTCGAACTCATGGTTATCCTCCTACCTCTGCTTCCTGAGTGCTGGGATTGAAGGCGTGCACCACCACGCCTGGCAAACCCCTCTTTAAACCCATCCAGAAGTGATTCCAAAGCTAGTCAAGCTGAGAGACTCCTGTGTGCCAGACATCCTGCTCTTGACTCACTAGATGCCACTTGTGGCATCTGAACATGTCTTGAAACTGCCAGGTGTTTTCCACTTGACATAATCTTCCCAATTCCCACTCCATGAGACACCAGGCAGTCTTTTACCATAGTCCCAGGATCCACATCACTATCATTGTGATTTGGTTAGAAAATGCATACTGAGTGTGTGGACTGTCATTAATGTTAATTCTTCCATCCCTGTGCTTCCGCACTGGGCCAAAGGACTGTAGGTTCACCTGTTCTTCCTGTTCACTCTGCAGCTTCTGACAAGACTTCTGAAGAGCAACCACCCTGAGGATCTTCAGGCTGCAAACCGCCTGATCAAGAATTTGGTCAAGGAGGTAGGTGTTCTCCAATTGGGTCTACAGAACCAGCATTTGTTTGATTTATTTATTTACAAGAAGAGAGAGACAAACACACAGCAAGACTGAGAGGGAATGGGCACACCATAGCCTTTAGCCATTGAAAATGTACTCCAGATGCATGTCCACTTTGCACATCTGACTTTTTTGTTTGTTTTTTTGAGATAGGGTCTCGCTGTAGCCCAGGCTGACCTTGAATGTACTATGTCATCCCAGGATGGCCTTGAACTCATGGTGATCCTCCTATCTCTGCCTCCCAAGTGCTGGGATTAAAGGTGTGCACCACCACGCCTTTACAAAAGCTCATCTGGCTTTTTTTACATGGATACTGGAGAATCAAACTCCAGTCATTAGATTTTTGCAGGTGGACTTCTTCACTGTTGAGCTATCTGTCCAGCCCCCAGAACCAGCATTTGACTGGGCTGATGGACAGTGCACACATGTGTTTAAACGTGTGCAGGAGCAGCTGCTGGGAGAAGGATGGCCTCCTTGTCCCGAGCTGAGATGATAAGATGAAGACTAGGAGTTTCCCAGTTCCTCTTTCCATGGGCACAAAGCATTTGAGAACACTTCTGTCCCAGTGACAGATGTTGGTGTGAACAGAGTATACATTTGGGAGTCTGTTTTTCCAGAAGGATTGAGCCTGACTTTACAGTGGGAAAAGTCACCAGGCCCCCCACACTGCATGGTTGCCCCAGGAATTCTGGGCAAACACCCCATTCATGTAGTGTTCTCATGACTTCCCAATTTCCCAACATGCAGTGCCCTTTCCCATCCCATATTCAGGAGTCACCCAGGCTTCTACCCTCACTTCTGTCTTTTTTGCCCCACAGGAACAAGAAAAATCTGAGAAGGTGTCCAAGAGAGTGAGTGCAGTGGAGGAAGTACGAAGCCATGTGAAGGTGCTGCAGGAGATGCTGAGCATGTACCGCAGGCCGGGCCAGGCCCTGCCTGACCAGGAGGCTCTGCAGGTAAACCTCGGATGTGACCTGAGACCACACCTCTTATTGAAAGTGTGATCTTGACTTGTATACATCCATAATGCCATTGCTATGGTCAAGAGAGTAACTATGATGAGGCTTTTGACTTCAAATGCCCTTATACTCCTTTTTCATCTTCCCCTCTTCTCCTTCCTGAACTCTGACCCCATTATTCCCAGGCAAATACTGACTTATCTGTTCCATTTACCTCCTATTCTAAATTTTTATTATTCATTTGCAAGCAGAGATAGAGAGAGAATGGGTGCATCAGGGCCTCCAGCCGCTGCAAACAAACTCCAGATGCATGCACAACCTTGTGCATCTGGTTCTATGTATGTACTAGGAATCTAACCCAGTTGTAAGGCTTTGCAGGCAAGCACCTTAACTGCTGAGCCATCTCTCTAGCACTCCCTTAATTAAAAAAAATTATTTATTTTATTTGCAAGTTGGAGGATAAACAGAGAGAGGGAGGGAAAGAATGAGTGAATCAGGGCCTCTAACCACAGCAAACAAGCTCCATATGCATGTGCCACTTTGTGTGGGTACTGGGGAATCGAACCTAGGTCATTAGATTTGGAGTGATCTCCCCAGCCCAGTTTTATTTATTTATTTGACCGAGAGAGAGAATGGGCATGCTAGGGCCTTTAGCCACTGTAAGTGAACTCCAGCCACATGTGCCACCTTGTGCATCTGGCTTATGTTGGTCCTGGGGAATCAAACCTGGCTCCTTTGGTTTTCAAGCAAGCACCTTAACCGCTAAGCCATCCCTTCAGCCCAATTTAAAAAAAAATTTTTTTTTTTACTTTATTTATTTTTGGAGAGAGAGACAGAGAGAGACAGAGGGAGAGGGAGAGGGAAACAGATAGAGATGGGCGAGCCAGCAGTCTCTCAGCTGCTGTGAACAAAATCCAGATGCGTGCACCCCCTTGTGGGCAAGTGTAGCATTGCGCCCTTGCCTTACTTTGCATCTGGCTAAATGTGGGACCTGGAGATTGGAACCAGGTTCTTAGGCTTAGCAGGTAGGTGCCTTAACCACTAAGCCATCTCTCCAGCCCCAGCCCAATTTTTTTAAAGTAAGCATATATAAAATGATGGGTTTCATCATAGCTTTTTCATACATATCCCTCTTAATTTTTTTAAAGCATTTTATGTATTTTTTTAAAAATATTTTCATTTATTTATTTATTAGATACAGAGAGGGAGGGGAGAGAGAGAGAGAGAGAGAAGGAGGGAGGGAAGGAGGGAGGGAAGGAAGGAGAGAATAGAATGGGCATGCCAGGTCCTCTAGCCACTACAAACAAACTCCAGATGCATGTGCCACCATGTGCATCTGGTTTATGTGGGACCTGGAGAATCGAACCTTGGTCCTTAGGCTTCACAGGCATGCGCCTTAACTGCTAAGCCATCTCTCCAGCCCTATTTATTTGTTTATTTTTTTTTGAGAGAGACTGACAGTGGGTGTGCCAGAGCTTCCAGCCACTGCAAAGAAACTCCAGATGCATGCACCTCCTACCTCTGCCTCCCTAGTGCTGTGATTAAAGGTGTGCACCCAGGAAGGTTTCCTTCCTTCCCTCTCTCTCTCTCTCTTGTTTGTTTGTTTTTCGAGGTAGGGTCTCACTCTAACCCAGGCTGACCTGGAATATACTATGTAGAATCAGGGTGGCCTGGAACTCACAGCAGTCCTCCTACCTCTGCTTCCCAAGTTCTGGGATTAAAGGTGTGCACCACTACACCTGGCTTTGAACGCAAGTTTTATTTTTATTTATTTATTTATTTGACAGAGAAAGAGGGAGAGAGAGAATGTGCATGCCAACTGCAGACGCGTGCTCTCCCTTGTGCATCTGACTAATGTGGGCCTTGGGGAATTGAACCTGGGTCCTTTGGCTTTGCAGGCAAATGCCTTAACTGCTAAGCCATCCCTCCAGCCCTGAATGCAAGTTTTAAATTCCCTTTATACTTAGGTGTGGGATGGCTGGATCACATGTATAGCTTTTTTTTTTTTTTTTTTTTTTTTTTTGAGGCAGGGTTTCATTCTAGTTCAGGCTGACCTGGAATTCACTATGTAGTCTCTGGGTGGCCTCAAACTTGTAGCAATCCTCCTATCTCTGCCTCCTGAGTGCTGGGATTAAAGGCGTGCGCCACCATGCCTGGCTCATATATAGTTATCTTTAACATTCTTTTAAATTTTTTTGTTTATTTATATTTATTTTATTTGAGCTCGAAAGGCAGGCAGAGAGAGAGAAAATGGGCACGCCAGGGCCTCTAGCCACTGCAAACGAACTCCAGATGAGTGTGCCACCTTGTGCATCTGGCTTATGTGGGTCCTGGGGAATTGAGCCTTGAAACCAGGTCCTTAGGCTTCATAGGCAAGCACTTAACCACTAAGCTATCTCTCCAGGCACTTTTTAAAATTTTATTAAAAATTTTTTTGTTTATTTATATTTATTTTATTTGAGTATTTTTAACATTTTAAGGAACTGCCAGACTTTTCCAAAGTAACTGTACCATTTACAGTCACACCAGCAATTTGCAAGGATTCCAGTTCTACACATCCTGCCAACATTTGTCATTGTCTGTCTTCTTTGTAGTAACAACAACCCTAGGTGCCTGGTGGCAGATGCTTCACATTCTTTGATGTGCTTACTGACTATTTATGAGACTTGTAGAGAAATGTGTACTATAACCCCCCCTTTTTTTTTTTTTTCCGAGGTAGGGTCTCACTCTAGCCCAGGCTGGCCTGGAATTCACTATTTTGTCTCAGGGTGGCTTCATGGCGAACCTCCTACCTCTACCTACCAAGTGCTGGGATTAAAGCCCCCCCCTTTTAAATATTATTTATTTATTTTTTGAGAGAGAATAGGTGTGCCAGGGCCTCCCACTGCAAACAAACACCAGACGCATGCCACCTTCTGCATCTGGCTTGTGTGGGTCCTGGGGAATTGAATCTGGGTCCTTCAGCTTTGCAGGCAAGTGCCTTAACCACTAAGCCATCCCTCCAGCCCTTTGCCCATGTTTTAATTGGGTTTTCTTGTTTTGAGTTGTATGTTCTTTTTGGGTTATTTTTAATTTTTTTTTTTTTTTTTGAGGTATGGTCTCGGAGTTGTCCAGGCTGACCTGGAACTCACTCTGTATTCGTAGGCTGGCCTCAAACTCATGGAGATCCTCCTACCTCTGCCTCTGGAATACTTTGATTAAAGGCTTGTTCCACCACACTTGGCATAAGTTCTCTTTATGTGTGTTCCTTTCAGTTTTCTTCCATTCAAAGCTGTCTTTCCATTGCTTTGATAGTATCTTTTGAGATGCAGAAAAAGGTTTTAAATTTTACTTTATTTATTTGCAAGCAGAGAGAAATAGAGATAAGAAAGAATGGGCATGCCAAGGCCTCTAGTCATTGCAAATGAACTCCAGATGCATGTATCACTTTGTGCATCTGGCTTTACTGGCTTTACATGGGTACTGGGGAATTGAACCCAGGTTATTAGGCTTTGCAGATAAGCATCATAACCACTAAGCCATTTTTCCAGCCCCAAGACTGATTTAAAGAATCACCTATAGCCAACTTTTCTTTCCTTTTTTTTTTTTTTTTTTTTTAAGGTAATGGTTTTCCTGTAGCTTAGACTGCCTTGGACCTCACTGTGTTGTTCAGGCAGGCCTCAAGTTCATGGTAATTCTCATACCTCAGCCTCCTGAGTACTGGGATTAAAGACATGTACTACCATGCTCAGCTTTTTTTTTTTTTTCCTAATGTTTTATTAGTTTGACTTTTCTGTTTTTTTTTTTTTTTTTTTTTTGGTTTTGTTTTTTTGGAGGTAAGCTCTCACTATAGTGTAGGCCAACCTAGGATTCAATTCACTATGTAGTCTCAGGCTGGCCTTGATCTCACAGTGATCCTTCTACCTCTGCCTCCAAGTGCTGGGATTAAAGGCATGCGCTGCCACGCCTGGCTAATATTTTATTTATTTATTTATTTATTTATTTATTTATTTGCGAGAAAGGCAGAGAGAGAGAGAATGGGTGTGCCAGGGTCTCCAGCCACTGCATATGAACCCCAGATGTGTGTACCATCTTGTGCATCTGGCTTAGGTGGGTCCTAGGGAATTGAACTGGGTTCCTTTGGCTTGTCAGGCAAATGCCTCAACCAGTAAACCATCTCTCCAGCCCCTTTTCTGTGTTTTTTGAGGCACGGTCTTACTCTAGACCAGACTGACCTTCAATTCCCCATGTAATGGAGGTGACCCTTCAGCTTCTGGTGATTATCTTGTCTCCACTTCCCAAGTACTGAGATTACAAGCATGTACCGCCATGGCTGGCTGCCTTTTTCTTTTTTTTTTTTTTTTTTTTTTTGCAAGGGGGTCTCATGTAGCCCAGACTGCCTCAAATGCAGTCTATAGCCAAGGATGGCTTTAAACTTTTTCAAAATAATTATTTATTTATGAGAAAGAGAATGGGCATGCCAGCTCCTCTAGCCACTGCAAACAAATTCCAGATGCATGTGTTATCTTGTGCATCTGGCTTATGTGGGTACTGGGGAATAGAGCCTGGGTCCTTGGGCTTAGCAGGCAAATGCCTTAACTGCTAAGCCATCTCTCCAGCCTGACCTTGAACTCTTTATCCTACTGCCTTCACCTCTCAAGGGCTGGGAGTTAGTTTAGCCAATAAAGTACTTGCCTTTCAAATGCTGGGATTATAAGCCTGTGACACTTTGTTTGGCTAACCTAAATATTTTCTGAACCTAACTGCCATGTTGTTCAGATCTGTTAGCCATGAGTCTGGAACAGCTTGAGGAAGCCTCCTGCAGTCCTGGACTGTCATATCCTGAGTGGAGGCACCTGAAGCCTTGTATGGGGTCCAGGTGTGTGTCTAAACCAGGCTCTGTTTTCACAGGTTGTGTATGAAAGGTGTGAGAAGCTGCGACCTACCCTATTCCGGCTGGCAAGTGACACCACAGATGACGATGATGCACTAGGTAACTCCCCCACCCCCGGCCTTCTCTCTCTCTTTTTCTCTAGGCTTAGGAGCACCCTACATGGAAAACAGGTGAGATCCTTCCTGCCGTGCTTCTGAGGGTCAGGAGCAAGACAAGTTAGGCTTTGGGTTCTGTGGTATTTGGGTTGGAAAGAGTATAACCTGAATGACAGACTTCTAGAAGAATCTAGGCTTGAACAAGAAGTAAACAGGGGCTGGAGAGATGGCTTACCAGTTAAGGCATTTGCCTACAAAGCCAAAGGACCCAGGCTTGACTCTCCAGGCCCCACGTAAGCCAGATGCACAAGGGGGCACATGCATCTGGAGTTCATTTGCAGTGGCTGGAGGCCCTGGTGTGGCCATTCTCTCCCTCCCTCTCTGCCTCTTTCTCTCTCTCAAATACATAAATAAAATATAATTTAAAAAACTCATTGTAAAAGTAGGATGGGACTGCTCTCCTTGCTGTGAGGGGACAGATGCCGGCTGACTAATAAAGACTCCTTTAAAAAAAAAGAAGTAAACAGATAAGAAAACCTAGAGAGGAGTAAAAGTTATAAAAGATACAGTGTGTGTTCTCCCTCAGAAGGCCTTTGCTCATCTTGTATTTATTTCAGAGAGAGAAAGAGGGAGACAGAAAGAGCAGATAGAGAGAATAGGCTGCCAGAGCCTTTAGCCGCTGTAAACAAACTCCAGATGTATGTGCCACCTTGTGCATCTCACTTCCATGGGTACTGGGGACTTGAACCTGGGTCCTTTGGTTTCACAGGCAAATGCCTTAACTGCTAAGTCATCTCTCCAGCCTTGGAATTTCTTTTCTTTTTTTTCTTGGTAGGATCTCACTCTAGCCCAGGCTGACCTGGAATTCACTGTGTAGTCTCAGGGTGGCCTTAAATCTCTGCCTCCTGAGTGCTGGGATTAAAGGCGTGCACCACCATGCCAGGCTTTTAGCCTTGGAATTTCTTATAGTTACCAGTTAAATCAGGAGCTTGGTTGGGTTGGAGAATAAGAAAATGTAGCCAGATTTGGTGGCACATGCCTGTGATCCCAGCACTTGGGAGGCTCAGGCAGGAGGAGCTGGAGTTTAAGGCCAGCCTGGGCTACATAGCGAGGGCCAGGGCTTACAACCCTGTTTCAAAAACAAAACCAAACCAATATGTCCTTGATTGTGTTCAGGAACTCTGTACTGTAAGGTTGTCTACTGTTTGTACTGCAGGATCTAACTCTTTAAGTTGCTTGATTGGTTTTTGGTGCACAGTTGTCCACTCCCCAAGTACATGCATATGGAGGCCAAAGGAGAACCTCCTCTATTTTTTTTTTTTTTTTTTTTTTTTTGATTTTTTTGAGGAGTGTTTCACTCTAGCCCAGGCTGACTTGGAATTCACTATGTAGTCTCAGGGTGGCCTTGAACTCCCGGCAATCCTCCTACCACTGCCTCCTGAGTGCTGGAATTAAAGCCCTGAGCCACCACGACCGGCTTCTGCTTTTCTCTTGAGACAGTCTTTCATTGAACTTGGAGTTGCTATTATTTGGTTAGACTGCCTGACTATCAAGCTCTAGCAAGTCTCTAGCTCCCTTAGCACTGGGGTAACAACTGTGCGGGGCCACAGTTAGTGTTTTTTTTTAAATGTATATATGATGTTTTAAAAATTATTTATTTGAGAGAGAGGGTAACACAGAGAAAGAGGCAGAGAGAGAATGGGTGTGCCAGGGCTTCTAGCCACCATAAACGAACTCCACATGTATGCACCCCATTGTGTATCTGGCTTTATGTGGGTACTGAGGAATCAAACTCAGGTCCTTGGGCTTTGCAGGCAAGCACCTTAACTGCTGAGCCATGTCTTCAGCCCTGTGCATCTAGCTTTATATGTGGGTGCTGGGATTTAACTTGGGTACTCATGCTTGTGCAGGAAGTGCTCTTACCCATTGATCCATCTCCCTAGCCTCAATAATTACTTTTCTTATTGCTATGACCAAGTAACTGACAAGAAGCAGTTTGAGGGAGAAGGGGTATATATTTTGGTTCCTGGTCTGACGGCAGTCTATCATGGCTGCTGGACATGGCATTGGGAGTGGGGACTCTTGAGCACCTTGGACATCTATCATGAGTGTGGACATGGCTGTGGGAGTGGGGACTCTTGAGCACCTTGGACATCTATCATGAGTGTGGACATGGCAGTGGGAGTGGGGACTCTTGAGCACCTTGGACATCTATCATGAGTGTGGACATGGCAGTGGGAGTGGGGACTCTTGAGCACCTTGGACATCTATCATGAGTGTGGACATGGCGGTCGGAGTGGGGACTCTTGGACATCTATCATGAGTGTGGACATGGTGGTGGGAGTGGGGACTCTTGGACATCTATCATGAGTGTGGACATGGCTGTGGGAGTGGGGACTCTTGAGCACCTTGGACATCTGTCATGGCTGCAGAAGTGGATAACTTTGGAATCCAGTGTGTATATTATACCAAAGCACCTTTAAAATTTTATTGGAAATACCAAATCTGTATTTATAGACTAAAAAAGCTGATTTATGCACCAGTTTGTTCTCTAAATAAGTAAAAGCTTTCCAATAACTGAATCAAGTACTAAGAAATTATTTTTTCTTGTTTGTCTTTGTTTTTGTTTTTTCGAGGTAGTATCTCACTCTAGCTGACCTGGAATTCACTGTGTAGTCTCAGGGTAGCCTTGAACTCATGGCGATCCTCCTACCTCTGCCTCCCAAGTGCTGGGATTAAAGGCGTGCGCCACCACTCCTGGCAGAAATTCTTTAATTCATTATTATTTTTGCAGTAGTGTCTCATTCTAGCACAAACTGACCTGGAACTCTCTCTAGCCCAGTGTAATCTTAACTCAGTCTTTGTAAAGCTGCGATTATAAGAGTGATCTGCCATGCTTGGCATCATCATCATTATTAATTATTATTATTATTTATATTTTTATTTATTTATTTGAGAAAGAGAGGGAGGAAGAGATAGAAAGAGAATGGGCATGCCAGGGCCTCCAGCCACTACAAATAAACTCCAGACACATGCACCCCCTTGTGCATCTGGCTTACGTGGGTTCTGGGGAATCAAACCGGTGTCCTTAGGCTTTTTCAGGCAAATGCATTAACCGCTAAGCCATTTGCCCAGCCCTAATTATTATTATTTTTTAGATTTAAGGTCTGGTATAGCTCAGGCTAGCCTGTAACTTATTTTTTAGCTTGAACTCCTGATCCTCCTGCTTCCACCTTTTCCAAGAGCTGAGTTTACAGGAATGTGCCACTGTACCCAGCCCTTCTCTCTTGCACCCCCATACTGATGATTGAGTCCAGGGCTTCTTTTTGCATGCTAAGCAAGCATTCTACCAGTGTGCTGTATCTCCAGCCTAGGTTAAATTTAGGCTTAAGTTTAAAGTTAAAACTTGTATAGCTGAGCATGTGCCTTATATCTATAATCCTAGTACTTGGGAGTCAGGAAGATTGGCAACCATTCAAGGCTAGCCTGGGGGCTACATAGTTCCAGACTAGCCTGTGTTACAGTGAGGCCTTATCTCAACCAAAAAAGGGAAAAGGCCCGGGGAGGTGGCTCAGTGGTTCAAGGTGTTTGCTTGTAGAGCCCTGATCCCACAGTGGGGGACAGGAACCTGGGTATGCTAAGCCTAGTAGAGCCATGTAGAGTGGCTGACACAGGACGCAGATGGTTGATAGCTAAACCTGGGAGTTCTGATTCTTCTCTCGTTCCTCAGCGGAGATTCTCCAGGCAAATGATCTTCTCACCCAGGGAGTTCTGCTGTATAAACAGGTGATGGAGGGCCGAGTCACCTTCGGAAACACAGTGATCAGCTCAGTAGGAGACATTCCTGTCTCCAGAGGTATGTGCCAAGAGCTGCTCCCTGCCGTCTGCCTTGGGAAAATCTGCATGTCGTAGGAAAGAACTGGATTCCAAGAGTGCGCTGATTGTGGTGTAGAGGAGAGAGTTTGCTTCTGTCCTCTTTCCTGTGGAAACAGGTTTCAAGTAGCTAGCCTGTCCCGCAAGAGCCTTCATGTACCCACTGCCAGGCTGGATGCCAGCTGTGGTTACACATGTAAACACATGGCTGCGTTGTGCCTGGCTGGAGTCCTCTTGGGCACTCACAGCAGCTGAGATCAAAGAAGCTGAAGAAGAAGATTCCAGTGCATATTCCTTGTCTTCTGGGTTGTGCTTGGACCTGGGCCAGGGTGACTGAGGCACTAAGGGTGACTGATCAGGTGTGGTCAGAAACCTGCAAAAGTATCTAAGCTAAGAAGTCTGCTGCTGTGCCAGCTGTTGAAGGCTGAGGGCTGTACTCTCCAGGGTGGGAGTCACCCAGCTGAGGCAGAAGGTAGTTGGAGGCAGGTCTTGATATTTTATTAGGAGGAGGCCTAAGGACATAATTACTTGGTAGGATGTAAGTGGACTTTGCCCTTATATCAAAGTATCCTCCTGACTCCATCTGTCTCCCAGTCTTTCAGAACCCAACAGGTTGCATGAAGAACTGCCCTCTCATCGATCTGGAGGTGAACAGCCAGTCTGAGCAGGCTGGGCCTGTGGCACCACCGTCTTTGCTTCACCAGGACCTGGAAGCTCTAGGTGAGGTGTTAAGGGACACAAGTTAAGAAGTGGCCCTGAGTAGGGAGAGGGGTGAGTTGGTTTCCCTCAGGGAGCATAGAGCTGCTTTTGAGGGATTCTGACACATCAGGCAGTTAAGAGAAGTACATTTGGTGGGTGGAGTGACCCTGGTCACACCATTCAGCCCCATCTTGTGTTGGGTGGAGTCACCATGGTGAATTTCACTCTGTTCCTTGTCACAGGGATCAGCGACACTCCTACAAACAAGGTAGGGAAGCTTCTCTTAGAGTGGGATAGGGGAGGGTCTCAAACCTGCCCTCCCGGGGCCTAGCTGCTGGGATCGCTGGAATCATCTGGTGGGCTTTGGTACAGAGTTCTTCATCTTTCTTATTTGGCTCAATCCCTCCCTCTCCACACCCAGCTTTCAGGCAGGGACATGTGCTGTCTACACAGAAGTCCTCTGTTCTCCCCTTTCTCCTCCTGCCCCAGGACCCTAGCCTAATTATAGCCATTCCTGGCTTTTTGACAGGTTGCTGGTCAGGATTGCTATAAGGAAAAGAAGCAGCCAGCTGCCATTACACTGCCCTGCAGTGGTGGTGCTCAGAGCTCAGCTGCTGACAGGAACTTGCTGGATCTCCTGTCACCGCAGCCATCACCAGGAACCCTGTGAGTCTTGTGGGCTAGTGGCTCCTCACTGTAGCCAGAGCGTGAGTGGAGCAGTGTCCTCTTGCTGCAAGGGCAGCTTGCTACTTCCCCCCCTTTTTTTTTTCCTGCTTAATCTCCATCCAAAGTCAGAGAACTTCCACAAAGGGCTTGTATTTTAGGGTGCTGATGATATCAGACTTTTTATTTATTTATTTTTTTTGGTTTTTTTCAAGGTAGGGTCTTGCCTCTAGCTCAGGCTGACCTGGAATTCACTATGTAGTCTCAGGGTGGCTTGAACTCACAGTGATTCCCCTACCTCTGCCTCCCAAGTGCTGGGATTAAAGGTGTGTGCTGGGCAGATGATGTCTCTTTAAAGAAGTAGCAGAAAGAAATAGATGATGGATGATTTTGTTTTGTTTTGTTTAGTGTTTTTTTTTTTTTAATTTTAAGTAGAGCTAGACAGAGAGAGAGAGAGAGGGAGAGAGAGAGAGAGAGAGAATTAACACACCAGGGCCTCAATCACTGAAATCCAACTCCAGACACTTGTACCACCTAGTATGCATGTGTGACTTTGCACTTGCCTCACCTTTGTGTGTCTGGCTTACATAGGATCTGGAGAGAGATCAAACACCAGTCCTTAGGCTTCACAGGCAAGCGCCTTAACTGCTAAGTCATCTCTATAGCCCTTGTTTAGTTTTATGAAACAGGATCTCAGGTCCAGGCTGGTCTTAAACTGATCCTCATGCCACCTTCCAAGTGCTGACTTTATAGGTATGCCTGTCACACCCAGCTTACAGTGATAATTTCAATGTCTTTCCCCTGATTGTCATGTTTTAAATTAAGCAAAATTGTATCACTACAGGAATATATGTGACAGGAGGTCCTAAATACCATTCCCTGAAAACAAGGTGGAAAATCTCACTTTTTTACCATCAAGGAAAGATTTACTTTGGCTACTTGTTCCCATCCAGTATGTGCTGTTTTCCTTCTTCTTCCCTCACTCCTCCATCTCTTTCCTCTTTCTTTGTCAAAGTGGAGTTTGCTAGGTAGCCTAGGCTGGCCTGGAATCCTCCTCTGTCAGCCTCTCAAGAGCTAGGATTGCAGCCATGGCTTTGCTTTACTTTGTATGTGTGTCATTGTGGTGTTTTCGGTTTTCTGAGGTAAGGTCTCTCTCTAGCCCAGGCTGACATGAAATTCACAATGTAGTCTCAGGGTGCCCTCAAACTCGTGATCCTCCTACCTCTGCCTCTTGAGTGGTGGGATTGAAGGCGTGTTCCACCAAGCCCGGCAATTATGGTGTATTTTTATGTGAACAAGTTCATAATTTGCAGGTTATTCCAACGTGACTTTTTTTTCATGTCTTGGCATTTTCATACCACTTTACACAAACTTGCTTCATTCTCTTTAATAGGTACATTAAGTTGTGTAAATATATTTAATCATTTTCTTATAAGGATGTCCATGTGTGTGTGTGCCTATATTGCATGCACTGTATTTTTCCATTTCTTGTTTGTTCTTCGGAAAACCTAATCACAGATTCCTCAAGTTTTCTGCAGCTTCTTTTGGTTGTTGATAGTTTGTATTTCTTTATAGGAATTATGTTCCACAGAAAAGTATCCCCAAGGAAGTGCCACCAGGTACCAAGGCCTCTCCAGGTTGGTCCTGGGAGGCTGGCCCGTTGTCTTCCTCTCCTGCCTCACAGAATTCTCCTCTGGCACACGTGTTTGTCCCTTTGGAGTCTGTGAAGCCTAGTAAGTACACTTCTGTGCATTCTTCCTTTTAGTCCTTGCTTAGGATGATGCGTGTGTGCCTGTCAAGAAGCAGCTTCTGGCTGGACATGGTGGCACACAGCTTTAATCCCAGCACTCAGGAGGCAGAGGTAGGAGGATTGCTGTGAGTTCAAGGCCACCCTGAGACTACATAGTGAATTCCAGGTCAGCCTGGGCTAGAGTGAGACCCTACCTCGAAAAATCAACAACAACAAAAAAGCCAGGCGTGGTGGTGCACACCTTTAATCCGGCACTCAGGAGGCAGAAGTAGGAGGGTTGCCATGAGTTTGAGGCCACCCTGACCTGAGGCTTCATAGTGAGTTCCAGGTCAGCCTGAGCTAGAGCAAAACCCTACTTTAAAAAAACAAACAAAAAAAAGAAGCCAAGTTTCTCAGTCTTCTAGCAAATGCTTTTCTTAGTCTTCTCTGCCATAGGGTTGGTACTGTAAAGAATGTCAGCGGGCAGTATTTATTTATTTATTTATTTATTTATTTATTTATTTATTTAATTTTATCTTATTTGCAAGCAGAGAGAGAGAGAGAATGGGTGCACCAGGCCTCTAGCTACTGGAAACGAACTCCGCTTTGTGCATCTGGCTTTATGTAGGAACTGGGAAATCAAACCCTGGCTGTCAGCCATTGCTGCAAAACATAAATATTTAGAGATCAGTTTGGTGGGCATAATAATATTCATGTAGCCAGACAACAGTAGTAGCTTCTTCCCCTAAGTTAAGGGCTTCTCCCACCACCCAGCGGTTGGGAACCTCCCCTGCCATATGTTTGGACTAGGTTTTCAGTACCAGAAATGAACTCCTTCCCATTACAGAGCATTAATGTCCCCCATAATAGACCTGCTGTATTGTACCAGTTGGCACATTTTTCCTGGCTGGCCAGCCATAAATAAGACTTATAAGGTCCGTTGCTGATTAAGACCATTGATGACTTTTCTCCCCACACAGGCAGCATAGCTCTTTCCAGCATCCTGACAGCTAGTTCACAGGGAGGGGCTTCCAGCTCCATTCCACCTGGATTTCTCAGTGAGCTGCAGCCCAGGCATGTGAAGTCTGCAGCAGCATGGGAGTAGGGGGCTCTTATCATATAGTTCTGGTGGGCAACCAAGAGTCTTGGCAGTGTCCTATAATGTTTTGGGGGAATCAGTGCTTTTCTTTTCTTTTCTTTTCTTTTCTTTTCTTTTCTTTTCTTTTCTTTTCTTTTCTTTCCTTTCCTTTCCTTTCCTTTCCTTTCCTTTCCTTTCCTTTCCTTTCCTTTCCTTTCCTTTCCTTTCCTTTCCTTTCCTTTCCTTTCCTTTTCTTGAGTCAGGGTCTCACCTAACCCAGGCTGACCTGGACCTCACTGTGTAGCCCTAGTTTGGCCTTGAATTCACAGTCATCCTTTACCTCAGCCACTTGAGTTCTGGATTAAAGTGGTGTACCATATATATAAATGTGAAATAATTTACAACACAAAGTTAAAAGAAAATATGGGGATAAAGAGGTGGCTTAGTGGTTAAGGTGCTTGCCTGAAAAGCCTAACAACCCAGATTCAATTCTCCAGTACTCTTGTAAGCCAAATGCACAAGGTTGCACATGCATCTGGAGTTCATTTGGGGTGGCTAGAGGCCGTGGTGCATCCATTCCCTCCCTCCAAACCCCCCTCCCATCTTTTTTTCTATTTCACTCTATTTCAAATAAAGAATTTTTTTTTTAAAAGCAAAATTGGGACTGGAGAGATGGCTTAGTGGTTAAGGCGTTTGTCAAAGGATCCCAGTTTGATTCTCTAGGACCCACGTTAGTCATATGCACAAGAGGGCACATGCATCTGGAATTCATTTGCAGGGGCTAAAGGCCCTAGCATGCCCATTCTCTCTCTCTGTGCCTCTTTCTTTCTCTCAAATAAATAAATAAATATGTGCAAAACTCTGTATTTCAGGTAGAAATACAGAGTTTTAGAAAAAAAATAGAGCAGAAAAATAACATCTATACCATTGCCATAAAGCAGGTAAAAGGCATTCTGATAAGGTCTTTTGCCCTCTCCCCCCATTTTTTTTTTTTTTTTTTTTGGTTTTTCGAGGTAGGGTCTCACTCTGGCCCAGGCTGTCCTGGAATTAACTATAGTCTCAGGGTGGCCTTGAACTCATGGCAATCCTCCTACCTCTACCTCCCAAGTGCTGGGATTAAAGGCATGTGCCACCATGCCCGGCTCCCCCTATTTTTTTATTTATCATTTTTGGCAGTGCTAGGGATCCAACCTTGTAACCTTGGACATGCTAGGCAAGTGTTTTACTACTAAGCTGTATTCCTGTCTGTTTCCCTCCTTCCCTTTTCTTTCCTAACCTTTTTTTTTTTTTTGGTTTTTCAAGGTAGGGTCTCACTCTTGCCCAGGCTGACCTGTAATTCACTATGAATCTCAGGGTGGCCTTGAACTCACGGCAATATTCCTACCTCTGCCTCCTAAGTGCTGGGATTAAAGAAGTGCACCACCACACCCGGTGTAACCTTTCTTATTTCCAGGTCAGCCTAGACCAGAGTGAAACCCTACCCTCAAAAAACAAAAAAAAAAAAATGTTCCTCTTGAAACCCAGTAATGTGCTAAGGATGGTTGGGTTAGAGCAAGAGGTCAGTGTGGAAGAGAGGAGGAGTCCAGAAGATTTGGGGTCTGGTGGGGCAGATAACAGGTGCAGGAGGTGAAGGCAGTGGTGGTCATGTGCACACCTCTTTCAAGCCTGGAGTGGGGGGATTTGTAGCAATGCTGAGCCTTCTGTTGGATCCCTCTCTACTAGGCAGCCTGCCACCCCTCATCGTGTATGACCGGAACGGCTTCAGGATTCTGCTTCACTTCTCCCAGACTGGGGCCCCTGGCCACCCAGAAGTGCAAGTGTTACTCCTGACCATGATGAGCACTGCCACGCAGCCTGTCTGGGACATCATGTTTCAAGTGGCTGTGCCAAAGGTGAGCCATCTGCTGCTAGCAGCTCCTTACTGTTTCTAGGTGTGTCTTTGTTAGGTGCTAAAGGTGCAAACTCTTCATGACTCAGAATCATTGAACATAAAGTGGGAATTTTCATTCATTGCCTCAGCTAACTCAGGATTCCTGAATGTGTGAGCTCAGATAAGAGTATATTAAGAATTACTTTCTTCCATAAGAAATTTGTGGGTTTATTTTATTTTATTTTATTTTATTTTATTTTATTTTATTTTATTTTATTTTATTTTATTTTTGTGGAGGGGAGACAGGGTTTCTTGTAGCTCAGGCTGGTTTCAAAATTGTTACGTAGCTGGGGATGACTTTGAACTTGTGATCCTCTTGCTTCCCCCTCCTGAGTGCTAGGATTACAGACATGTTCCAACATGTCTGATTTAGCAAATTGACTGGGGGTGGGGGTGGGAGACTGGAGGGATTGCTCAATGGTTAAGGGTGTTTGCTTGCAAAGCCTGATGGCCTGGGTTCAATTTGTCAGTACCCATGTAAAGGCAGATGGGCAAAGTGGAGCATAGTTCTGGAGTTTGCACTTGCAAGAGGCACTGCTGTGTCCATTTATTTTCTCTCTCTCTCTGCCCTTGCAAATAAATAAATAGGGGGCTGGGGCATGATGGGGTGCAAACCTTTAATCCCAGCACTTGGAAGGCCAAGGTAGGAGGATCGCTATGAGTTCAAGACCACCCTCAGACTACATAGTGAATTCCAGATCAGCCTGGGCTAGAGTGAGACCCTACCTCAAAAAACCAAATACACACACACACACACACACACACACACATATTTTTTTTTCAATTAAAAAGACATGGCTGGGGCTAGGAAGATGGCTCAGTGGTTTAGACAGTGGCTTTCCATAAAAAGCTGGGCACAAAGAGGTGCATGCATCTGTGATTCTAGTGTGCCTGCACAGTGGGAGGAGGGTTAGAAGAACCCAGAGCTCACAGACAGCTAGTCTGGTATATTTGTAGTCGCATTTACAGTCTAGCAATTCATTCGTACTGTCAAGAAACACTCGCTTCTCAAAGAAGATGGAACACAAACACCTAGAATTGTCCTCTGACCTCCACACACCTATATGCACTCAGACAAATAAATAATATTTAAAAAATATTTTATTTACTTGAAAGAGAGAAAGTGAGAGAGAGTGAATGGGTGTGCCAGGGCCTCTAGCCACTGCAAATGAACTCCAGATGCATGTGCCACCTTGTGTATTTGGCTTATGTGGATACTGGGGAATTGAACCTAGGTTCTTAGGTTTCACAGGCAAGTGCCTTAACCATTAAGCCATCTTTCGAGCCCCAAATAAATAATTTTTTTTTAAAAGTTGGGAGCCAGAGATGGCTCAGCAGTTAAGGCACTTGCCTGCAATGCTTAACAACCCGAATTCGATTCAGTACCCATGTAAAGCCAGATGCACAAAGTGGTACATACATCTGGAGTTCATTTGCAGTGGCTAGAGGCTTGGCACACTCATTCATATTCATATTCACTCCCCTACCCTCTCCCCTTGCAAATAAATCCATATATATGTATTTTAAGTTTGGGCTTGGAAGATGGCTCAGCATTGAAAGGCGCTTTCTTGCAAAGCCTGCCAGCCTAGGTTTAATTCCCCAGCCACTTATGTAAGCTAGACTCAGAAAGTGGTGCCAGTGTCTGTAATTCATTTGCAAGGGTAAGAGGCTCCATTGCACATATGCACCCAAAAAAAGTTGGCTCTGCTTTCCTCTGTGGGGCAGTTTTTGTTTCTGTATAGCAGGAGAATGACCACGAGCACTGGCAGTGTTACATGACCTCTAACCTCTAAATCAAAACTTAAGCCTGGTGTGGTGGTGCACGCTGTTAGTCTCAGCACTTGGGAATCAGAGGTAAGAGGATTGCTGAGACCACCTTGAGACTACATAGTAAATTCCAGGTCAGCCTGGGTTAGAGCAAGACTCTACCTTAAAAAATAAAAAAAATAAAACCCTCAGGCATGTTAGCATGCTCTTGTGATTGTAGCTACTCTGAAGCTGAGGCAGGAGGATCATTTGAGCCCAAAGGTCAGAACCAGCCTGAGCAACATAGCGAGACACTGTCTCTTAAAGAAAGCTGACATGAGCCCAGTAGGGCTCTACTTCTCCTTGTTGTTACTTGTGTACCTTAGAGCAGTAGCATGCCCAGGGATGGGAACATGCCTGATTTAAGTTGGCATGTGTTCACCCTTTTCAAGGGAATTGGGGCCCCACAGTGATCTAACTCCACAGTTCCAGGGGAAGGGGCACATGTCCCACAAAGAAAAGATACAAGTAAAGACATGCATTCTCTAATAATCTTGTTTGGTACTCAGTGGAGACCATTTACAAATTGTCAACCCAAGGCTCAGAAGTAAATATTTTGCCCAAGGTCACACTTTGCTAGTAGGAGGCAGAATGAGCATTAAGCTCAAAATGTCCTCTAGTTCTTGATGCTGCCTGCCAGAGGCCAACAGTGGACCACATATTTCAGATACTTTCCTGTGTGTAGAAGGAAAGGCCTTCTGGTTCCCTTCATCAGTGGCATCTATGTGAGCTCCAGTGGGTACCTTGAAATAGTGTTCCTCCTGGGGGTGGTGTGGAGGTCACACTGTTGGCTGAGGCCCTCGCAGAAGCTGAAGCTTGTTAGGGATGAGTTATTTACACTCTGGGTTTCCCCTCCAATAGTCAATGCGAGTGAAGCTGCAGCCAGCATCCAGTTCCAAGCTCCCTGCGTTCAGTCCGCTGGTGCCTCCCGCTGTGATATCACAGATGCTGCTGCTGGACAACCCACACAAAGTAAGTTCTGCGCATGTGGCAGCAGGGGGAGAGGGCCTTGAGCATAGGGCGGGAGTACTGTGGGTGAAGGGAGGCATGTTCAGGCCTTGCTGCTCTCAAGTTTGGTTGATTCCAGGTTGGGCATGGTGAAGCAACCCTTGCTAGTGTAGAGCTTTCCTCAGGGCTTGTTAGAAAAAGTTTTGTGGCCAGGCTTGGTGGTGCACACCTTTAATTCCAGCACTCAGGAGGCAGAGGTAGGAGGATCGCTGAGAGTTTGAGGCCACCCTGAGACTACATAGTGAATTCTAGGACAGCCTGGACTAGAGTAACACCCTACCTTGAAAAAAAAAAAAAAAAAAAAAGAAGAAAAGAAAAGAAAAGACAAATAAGTTTTGTGATGGACTTCATAGCTGGGAGCCAGGGCAGAGGCCTCACCTGTAGAGGAGGCAGCCTGTCTTCTGTGTCTCCTAATTGTCGTCCATCAGGCGTGGACAAGGCTCCCCAGACACATGCCTGACTCCCTTGTGTTTGTAGCTGCAGAGAACTGAGGCCAGGGCACCCATGCCATACAGTGATATTAAGCCCTGGTTTGGGTGAATTAATATAAACAAGTGATTTCTTGGGGATCCTATGGGCTCGCCTGTGTGTTCCTCCCCTCTAATTGAACATCTTAACCTCTCTTATTTGTGTCACAGGAACCTATCCGGTTACGGTATAAGCTGACGTTCAACCAGGGTGGACAGCCTTTCAGCGAAGTAGGAGAAGTCAAAGACTTTCCAGATCTGGCTGTCTTGGGGGCAGCCTAACTTCTCATAAGACGACTCCTCACGCCAGGCTTAGGCCAGTGTTCTTTTGCTGTCTAGTCAGGAGTAGTCATGATGATGTAGTGCAAAGTGCCAAGAGTTCTCTCCTGACGTAAGGCTCTGAATGCCAACCTCTGACCTATTCTGTAGATCCTGTGTGTGTGTGTGTGTGTGGGTGTGTGTGGGTGGGTGTGTACACGTGTGTGTTGTTGGGGGGCTTCGGGGAGGGAGAGCTGGGCTTGGGACCTGGGTAGTGTGGGAGATGTTGAAGCATTTCTGACGACCATCTGTGCTGCACTCATAGCTGTTCCTGCATGTTGGTGGATGTTGCTGCTGTCCCTGCCTCAGGTTGGAGGTTGTATAAGCCAAAGTTTTCTTCATGTATTGTTATCTTTTCATTCATCCACTCTGTGCCTTGTCAGCCTTTGAAAGTCTTGGTTGCTCCCAGGCTGCTATTCTCAGGGACCTTAAAAGGGACCTGGTTGGTCTTGGGACAGAATGTGTCTTCTGGGGCACTCTCTTCCAAGAAAAGACCTTGTCTCCATTTTCATTAGCAAATGCTGCTTGCACATGTTCAAAAACCTAATGAAATGCTTGTTGGCTGTTTCTGGGCAAGAGGCTGCCGTAAGACCAGAAGACCACACTTGGTGGGCCAATCAGGTCCTTCACCACTGTGCCTTAGAATTGCCCTGAGATGGATCCTCTGAGACAGAGGGAAAGCTGATCCCTGGCCTTGCTGAGGCCTCAGGTTCCGGGGGTTGGGCAGCCTGTCTGGGCCCTTACTCAGGACCCACACCTTCATCCTCATCCTTTTTGTTCATGAGAATCTTCTTTGAGCTCTTCTGTTGTGACCCCTTGTTAGTCACTATAAATTGTAGCTAGCGGGCCAGCCCTGTTGACTTCACAATCCAAGACTGAACCATGATGCATATAGATATGAAATGAGCCATGGTTTAAGTGGTGACTAAATACAGGACATAATTAAATAAATACATGTGCAAATTTGCATTGTGGAGTGTTGGGTACATAGGGGATACACGTAGAGGTGACTGGCTGGAATGGAAGGGTCTTCAGGGAAGCATTGAGGGATGTGGACCCTTAGCTTCCTCCATAATGAGCAAAGCCCTGATGTCTGAGGAGAGCTGGTGAAGACAGGTGGGTATCTGTTACTTTTATAACTAACCTACAGGGGAAATGTAGGCTTATAATTGGCTAATATTTTTTTTTTTTCGAGGTAGGGTCTCACTCTAGCCCAGGCTGACCTGGAATTCACTATGTAGTCTCAGGGTGGCCTTGAACTCATGGCGATCCTCCTACTTCTGCCTCTCAAGTGCTGGGATTAAAGGTGTGCGCCACCATGCCTGGCTTGGCTAATACTTTCTAAGTACCTACTATGCACTGGGAACTTTGGTATGTGTGTTAAATAGGTCCCGTTAGCTGAGTCTGGGAGTAGGAACCTGAGCCCTTCTGAAGATGGGTGTGAAGGGCTGGAAAGTCTAAGCAGCTGGCCCCTGGTGGAATTCTACCTCAGAAACTGGAGGGCGTGGCTTGGGGCTCCTAATCATGACATTTGGGACTCTTTCATTCTGATCATGTTACTTCTGTGTTTCTTTGCAAATCTACCAACATCAATAGTTGGGAATGACAGCTGTAAAGATCATCATGGTATGCTAATTTTTAAGCAAATGTGAAAATTCATAAAATAGATGAATACTTGGGGTGATTTCTTCATTTTAACTCCTATTGCAGACTAATTTTAATTCAGAGTCACTTTGACACTTAGGTGTCCACATAGCTTTTATAAGCTCTTGGCTATTGCATAGTCAATATGACAGTGTCTAGTAGTGAATGTCCATCCAAATCAGTGAGACTTACTTGGAGTCTTTTTTTTTTTTTTTTTTTTTTTTTCGAGGTAGGGTCTTACTCAGGTCCAGGCTGACGAGGAATTCACTATGTATTCTCAGGGTGGCTTTGAACTCATGGCGATCCTCCTACCTCTGCCTCCCGAGTGCTGGGATTAAAGGCGTGTGCCACCACGCCTGGCAGTGGAGACAGGCTTTTTATCTTGTAAAGGTAAACATGTGTTCATTCCCAAGCATCTTTTCCAGGAGACAGTGTATCTCTTTACATAGACTTGGACAGAATGGGAGGGGAGGAGGGCACTTATCCTGAAATGCCCTTCATTCATCAGTGCCTTTTTGTTTTTGGTTTTTCGAGGTAGGGTCTCACTCTAGTTCAGGCTGACCTGGAATTAACTATGTAGTCTCAGGGTGGCCTCGAACTCTCGGCGATCCTCCTACCTCTTCCTCCCGAGTGCTGGGATTAAAGGCGTGCGCCACCACGCCCGGCTTTCATCAGTGCCTTTTAAAAAATTAATTAATTAATTAATTTTAATTTTTTTTTGTTGACAACTTCTATACTTACATACAAAAATGCATGATATTTCCCTCCCCTTCCCCCATCCCCCTTTAGAACTCCAATCTCCATCATATCCCCTCCCTCTCTCCATTAGTCTGTCTTTTAATTTGATGTCATGATCTTTTTCTTCTACTATGAGGGTCTTGTGAAGGTATTGCTAGGCACTGCAAGGTCATGGATATCAAAGCCAGTTTCTGTCTGGACAGTTGCATTGTAAGGAGTTGTACCCTTCCTTTGGCTCTTCCATTCTATCTGCCCCCTCTTCCGCAGTGGTCCCTGAGCCTTGGAGGGTGTGACAGAGATGTTTCAGAGCTGGGCACTCCTCCATCCCTTCTTCTCAGCACTATGTTGCCTTTTGGGTCATCCCAGTGGTCATTGCCATCTGAAAAGAGAAGTGAGAGTATCATTAATATGTGAATATGAACATTAAGTGTAGTGCTTTCAGGGCAGCTTGGTGGGAATAATATATACATTTAGCCAGACAAGAGCAGGCTTTATACCCCTAAGGCTCATGACCTCCCCTGCCATAGACTTTTGCTTAGGTTTTTCAGTATCAGGTATGTATTCCCTCCCATAGAGAGGGCCTTCAGTCCAATTATGGAGCAGTTGGTTACCCCAAGAGCAGACATGCCACTATTGCACCTGTTCAGTCATTGGGCCTGTATGGCCAAACATGAATATTCAGTGTCCACTGTTTTCACTACTGATGGCTTCTGTGTTCCATACGGCTGCATGCAGTGCAGCTTTTTCCAGCTTTCAGTTGGCTGGTCTACAGGGAGAAGGTTTTCTGCTCCGCACCAGCTTGCTTTCTCAGTGACCTTGCCTCTCAGGCAAGAGATGTCTTCAGCAATAGGGTCTTACTTTCTCTTTCTCAGGGGAAACCAAGGGCTTTGGCAAAAGCCTTTAATGTTTTGGAGGCTACCGGGACCTCCTTGGCCAACAACTCACTGGAAGGTATCCCATCCCAGGCAATCCGTGCCTTTTTTTTTAAAAAAAATTAAATTTATTTATATGCAAGCAGAGAGAGATAGAAGAGACAGGTGTGTCAGATCCTCCAGCTGCTGCAAATGAACCCAAGATGCATGAGCCACTTAATGCATCTGGCTTTACGTAGGTACAGGAGAATTGAGCCCAAGTCATCAGGTTTTTCAGGCAAACACCTTAACCATTGAACCATCTCTCCAGCCCTCATCAGTGCCTTTTAATCAGTAAACTAAGTGCTACTTAGAGCCTGGCCCTTGTTATTCAACCCTGACCAGCTGCCCTTAGCCAGGCAAGGTGTAAGCACAGTAAAGACACTGGTGACAAAGCCTCTGCCTTCCTGGGTTGTCTGGGCCTCCTGAGCTCCTAAGAGAGATGAGCTCAGTATATTAGTTAGTGTCTTGGCAGTGAGGACCAGGCTGCTCCCAGGTCTGGAATGCTCCTTCCACATCCTGCTCACTTGAATTTTTTACCTTTTCCGTCCCTTCAATGCAGTGGTTTCTCTGCCTTGAGTCTGATCCTGCCAGTGAAGCCCTCTTAACCACTAGGTAGGTCCTAGCCCTCCATCTCAGGCTTCCCCTCCAGGCTGAAGGTGAGCTGTGTTTCAGGTTGCAAGTGGGAGTCTGAAGGAAGGTTCTACTTCTGCTTATACAGAAGCCATCTTCCTGCCCTGGGCCTCAACGTTCACTTAAACACACCTCTCTGAACCTCAGTGGATTCCCATGCCTTTTCTCTGTATTCACTTAGCAATTTGACACTTACATACTTGTTTACAGTATACTTCCCTCCCCTCTCCTCCACTATAACTCTTCTTCTGCAGAATCCTGTACAGAAATGCACTGCGGCTAACTTCCCTCACAGGTGATTCTAGGTCCTGTCAAGTAGACAGCGTTAAACCATAAGCTAGTCTTGGGATGGAGCAGCATGGTAGCCTGCCTCCATTTTGTTCTGTTCTGGCTTGTGCTGTCTACCTGCAGAATTCTCTGGGAGATCTGAGCACTTGATCTTGTACCTCCTTGGGCCTAGATGTTTGGGGTCTGGTTCACATTGCCTGTGTTAACGTTCTGTGTCCTTCTGCACCATTAGGCCCTACTCCATTGCATTGTTTTGCCAAGAATAGCTTTATTTTTCCCCAGCCACAAAGCCCTTTCAAGCTTTGGCAAGGCCATATCCTTTTTTTTTTTTTTTTTTTTATTTAATTATTTGCAAGCAGAAAGAGGAGACAGAACAGATATACCAGGGCCTCCAGGTGTATGCACCATTTTGTGCATCTGGCTTTATGTGAATATTGGGGAATCGAACCTGGGCCCTTAGGCTTTGCAGGCTGGCAAATGCCTTAACTGCAGAGCTATCTGTCCAGCTCCATATGATTTTAATACACTTTTCATTACATATGCAGTGAATTGCTCTTCCTGTATTTCTTTTCCTTTTTTTTTTCTTCAGTTTTTTTTTTTTTTGAGTTAGGGTCTCTCCTCCATCTCACTATGTAGTCTAAGGCTGGCCTCAAACTTACCATGATCCTCTTACCTCTGCCTTGGAAGTGCTAGGATTAAAGGCATGGGCCACCAAGCCCAGCCTCTTCCTGTATTTCCTCACTAAATTCATGACACTGGCTACAGTATTTCCTTAGTGCTGGGGATGGAGCTAGTATTAGAGGACTTGCCTAATGAGTGTGAGGCTCTGGATCCCAATTTCCACAGCCTTATGCTTGCTGCGGTGAATATAAATGGACAATAACGATAAGGAAGACAGTAAATGTTGAAAACAGATTAAGCGGATCTGGGGGATGGTTCAGTGGTTAAAGGTACTTGCTTACAAAATCGGCCAGCCCAGGTTTGATTCCCAGGTATACATGTAAAGCCAAAGCCATATTCACAAAGTGGTGCATGCATCTGGAATTCATTTGCAGCAGCAACGAGGCCCTGGTACACCTATACACGCACACATATGCTCTCTCTTTCTCTTTCCTCTCCTCCCTCCCCCTCTCTCTCCCAAAAGAGGAAAATAGGATTAATGACAAAAGGGAGTGAGTGTCCCTTTAGCATAGATGGAGATAGCAAATGTTCATTTAAAGACAATATTCTACAAACAATGCTGACTACTACAATCCTAGCCCCAGGCTCCTTAACTATTTCATAAGAAGCTTTTCTAGTATAAAACTATCACTTTGGTGCTGAGTGGTACTTTGTTGCTTGTTTCACATTTAAATCAAGAAACGAAGGCTGGAGAGATGGCTTAGCCAGATGCACAAGATGGCACATGTGTCTGGAGGTCTTTTGCATTGGCTTGAGGCCCTGGTGTGCCCATTCTCTCTGTCTTTCTCTGCCTCTTCCTCTCTCTCTCCCTCTCTGTCAAATAAATAAATAAATACATTTTGCTTTTTTTTAAAAAAGGAAACAAGAGAATCCTGGAATCTTGCTAAGGTTTTACTTTTTAAAATGATTTTATTTTTATTTGTTTATTTGAGGCAGAGAAAGAGAGAGAGAGTGAGGATGGGTGTGCCAGGGCCCCTAGCCACTGCAAACGAACTCTAGATGCATGCGCCACCGTGTGCATCTGGCTTACATGGGACCTGGAGAATCGAACTGGGGTCCTTAGGCTTTGCAGGATTGCGCCTTAACTACTAAGCCAGCTCTCTAGCCCTGGCTTTACTTTTTATTACTATTATTATTGACAACTTCTTTAATTGAGGACAATATCCCATGGTATTTCCCTCCCTCCCCCCACTTTCCCCTCCTGGCTTTACTTTTTTAAAAGGACAGCCTGGCTAAGGCATAGTGGCACACATCTATTCCAGTGTGTAAAGCATGGAGGCCTGAAGATTCCCTCCCTCCCTCCCCCCCCTCCCTCCCTCCCTCCCTCTCTCTCTCTCTCTCTCTCTTTCTCTCTCTCTCTTTCTTTCTTTCTTTCTTTCTTTCTTTCTTTCTTTCTTTCTTTCTTTCTTTCTTTCTTTCTTTCTTTCTTTCTTTCGGTTTTTCGAGGTAGGGTCTCTCTGTAGCTCAGGCTGACCTGGAATTCACTATGTAGTCTCAGGGTGGCTTCAAACTCACAGCAATCCTCCTACTTTTGCCTCCCAAGTGCTGGGATTAAAGGCATGCATCACCATGCCCGGCTTTTTATTTATTTATTTATTTATTTATTTATTTATTTATTTATTTGGGAGAGAGAAAGAGGCAGATAGAGAGAACAGGTGCACCAGGGCCTGTGGCTGCTACAAATGAACTCCAGATGCATGTGCCATCTTGTGCATCTAGCTTACAGGGTACTGGGGATTGAACCTAGGTCCTTAGGCTTCTCAGGCAAGCACCTTAACTGCTGAGCCATTTAGGCCTGACTACTATCTTAACTACATAGTCTGGGGTCAGCCTCAACTGAGACCAAATCTTGGGGGGGAAAAAGGGAAGGGGTGCAATCTGTTTTTCACTTAAAATCAGATGTACCCAAGCAGGAAACAAGCCTTTGACCATGTACTTGAGATATCTAGGTGTCCTGAGTTGTCCCCACAACAGGCATCTTGTGCTCCTCTCCTTATCCAGTGCACCATTTTAATTTTCATATTGAGAAAGCTTGTATTTCGAAAAGTGAACATGCTCCTGTGATAATTGTTTTGATTTTTTTTGTTTTGTTTTTGGTTTTTCGAGGTAGAGTCTCACTCTAGCTCAGGCTGAACCTGGAATTCACTATGTAGTCTCAGGATGGCCTTGTACTCATGGCCATCCTCCTACCTCTGCCTCCTAAGTGCTAGGATTAAAGGTGTATGCCACCACACCCGGCTGTTTTGATTTTTAGGCAGACTTTTACTGTAGCCCAGGCAGGCCTTTAACTTGTGCTCCTTCTGCCTCCTCAGTAGTTGGGATCACAAGTGTGTGCCTGATGCAGGTATCTTCAACTTACTGGCATAAAACACCCAACCCAAAGCAGCTGATGGGAGGAAAGTTATTTGTTTTGGCTTACAGTCTCAAGGGAAAAGATGGTAGAGCAGAGGCTGGACATCACCCTGCCATAGCAGATGGCATGCAGCAGCAGGAGAGTGAGCTGAGCACTAGCAAAGAAGAGTTGGCTATATCACCCCTAAGCCCACCCCAGCAGCACAGCTTCTCCAGCAAGACTCCACATTTCAAATTACCCTCAGCTAGGGACCAAACATTCAAAACACATGAGTTTAGGGGGACACCTGATTCAAACCACCACCTTGTCACCAAGCTAGAGTTGACTTTTAGAGTACTTACAAATATATACTTATAAAATGAGGTGACACCTCAGAATTACAAGGTCCATATATGTAACCTTCTAAAATTGGAGGCCTGGAGCCCCTTCAGTTTGATATAATTGTCAACCCTTAGTTGAAATTCTGTACTGGGTTCAATCATCAACACAACAGAAAAAGATTTTTTTTTAAAAATTCTTTATTTGCAAGCAGAGGGAGAGAAGACAGACAGAATGGGTGCACCAGGGCCTCTAGCCATTGCAAACTAACTGTAGATGCATGTGCCATCTTGTGCATCTGGCTTTGTGTGGACACTGGGGAATTGAACTTGGGTCCTTAGGCTTTGCAGGCAAGTGCCTTAACCGCTGAACCACCTTTCCGGCTCCAAGAAAAATTTTTTGAGCCAGTGTTTCAAATAGCCCCGGCTAGCCTTGAACTTGACATGTATCTTGAGGTTGATCTTGAACTACTGATGATCTTGCCTCCACTTCCCAAGTTCTGTGATTACAGACATGTACCACCATGCCTGGTTTTCCACATTTCTTTCTTTTTGTAAATACTGTATTTGAAAGAGACAAAAGCAGAGAGAGTGTATTGGTATGGGTGTGCCAGGGTCTCCTGCCACTGCAAACGAACTCCAGACATGTATACCACTTTGCATCTAGTTTTATGTGGGTGCTGGGGAATCGAACCCAGGCTATCAGGCTTTGCAAACAAGCATCTTCAATCACTGAGCCATTTCTCCAGCCCTATCACATTTATTTCTGACAAACATTGAGCATTGTGCTTAATAGAATATGATAGTGGCTAAAACTCAAAGGTCTACATTGTGTGATAGGAAGTCAGAATATAGTCTAGAACTCAGGGACTTGGGCTCCAGCTAGTCCTTAAAGACTCCTCAGCATCTTGTTGATGGTGGCTGCAGCTTCTGGCAGCTGTGTCTGTGTTACTCCATACAGGAAGGAACTTGGAAAGGGAAAAGGCCCATATTATTTTTAAAGCACCTTAGCAATTTCACAGGATGTTATGTGACCACTCCTGGGCACAAAGCAACCCAAGAGAGTCTTAAATTTGCACACAGTGTGATAGCACAGGAGACTGCAGTCTGGTAACCATGGAAGGAGAGACAGGACTGGTAGAAAGTTATCAGTCTTTTATAAGATGGCAACCTACTGGGGAAGAAACCTGCCCTATATTGCTAAGTGAAAAGACATCGTTTTCTCTGCAGGGCTACACAGCAAACTCAGGGCCTCATGCCTGCTAGGCAAGCACTCTGCTACTGAACTCTATCCCCAGCCTTGTGGCCTCAGCTTTAAAACCAAGCCCGATGTTTGTGTACAGATATTACTGGTCATGATTAAGTCTTAGAATTCCAGATGAGTGTCTTTAAATTTTAATTCCATTTTAAAAAATATTTTTCAATTTTCACTTATTTATTTGAGAGAAAAAGAGGCAGATAGTGAGAATGAGACATTGGACTCACCAGGGCCTCCAGCCACTGCAAATGAACCCCAGATGCATGCGCCACTTTGTGCATGTGCTTATTTGGGTCCTGGGGAATTGAACCTGGGTCCTTTGGCTTTGCAGGCAAGTGCCTTAATCACTGAGCCATCTCTCCAGCCCTTAATTCCATTTTAAAATATTTTATTTATTTATTTGAGAGAGAGAATGGGCACTCCAGGGCCTCTAGCCACTTAAACAAACTCCAGATGCATGCACCTCCTTGTGGGTCCTGGAGAATTGAACTGGGATCCTTTGGCTTTGCAAGCAAATGCCTTAACTTCTAAGCTGTTTCTCCAGCCCCCTTAATTCCATTATTTATTTATTTATTTTTTGGTTTGTCAAGGTAGGGTTTCACTCTAGTCCAGGCTGACCTGGAATTCACTATGTAGTCTCAGGGTGGCCTTGAACTCACGGTGATCCTCCTACCTCTACCTCTGCCTCCCGAGTGCTGGGATTAAAAGTGTGGGACACCACACCTGGCAATTCCATTTTTTTTCTTAAAAATTTTTTTTATTGACAACTTCTATACTTAAAGACAATAAACCATGATATTTCCCTCCCCTCCTCCCATTCCCCATCATATCCCCACCTTCTCTCCATTAGTCTCTCTAAGTAAACTTTATCTCTTAGGCACAATGTTAACTTTTTCCTTTTTTTCAAGGTAGGCTCTCACTCTAGCTCAGACTGACCTGGAATTTACTATGTAGTCTGAGGCTGGCCTCGAGCTCACACTGATCCTCTTACCTCTGCCATACTACCATTCCTAGCTCAATGTTAACTTTTTTTTTCATAATGTTTACCCAGGATACACATATAGATTTTGATGGTTTTTGGAACCTCTTTTCTTGTAAGTTTCTGAGACACATTTTTATTTTTTTTTAAGGGCTGGTCTGGAGTAGTGACACATGCCTTTAATTCCAGCACTCTTTAATCTTCTTTAACTTTATTTAATTTTATTTATTTGAGAGAGATAGAAAGAGGGAAGTAGAGGGGAATGGGCATGCCAGGTCCTTCAGCCACTGTAAATGAACTCTAGACACTTGTGCCACCTTGTGCATTTGGCTTATGTGGGTCCTGGGGTAATTGAACCTATGTCCTTTTGCTTTGCAGGCAAACGCCTTAACTGCTAAGCCATCTCTCCAGACCTCAATGTTAACTTTTGGACAGCATTGACATGATTTAAAATTAAAATACAACCAGGCGTGGTGATGCATGCTTTTTAATCAGCATTTAGTAAGCCACGGAAGGAGGATTGCTGTGAGTTCGAGAGCAGCTCAGGGCTACAAGAGTGAATCTCAGGTCAGCCTGTGCTAGAGTGAGACCCTGCCTCCAAGAAAAAAAAAAAAAAGGTGAAAATGGCACATTGGGCAGTGACCTTCCTCACCTGCCTTTTCCTACACACTGTTGGCATATCCAAGGGAGTAGATCATTCTTTGTTTTGCTCTTTAAAAAAAAAGTTTAATCTGGGTGTGGTGGCACATGACTTTAATCCCAGCACTTGGGAAGCAGAAATAGGAGGATCACCATGAATTTGAGGTCACCCTGACACTACATAGTGAATTCCAGGGCTAGAGCAAGAACCTACCTCAAAGAAAAAGAAAGTTTATTTGCAATGAGAGTGAGTACAGGTGCACCAGCACCTCTTGCCACTGCAAACGAACTTCAGACACATGTGTCACTTTGTGCATCTGGCTATACACGGGTACTGGAAATTGAACTCCAGCTGTCAGGCTTTGCAAGCAGGTGTCTTCAACCACTGAGCATACGTCTTTCAACACAAAACTATATATACTATGGGACAGGGAAGTGAGGTGGCCATCTGCTGAGAGTCTATGCAAAATATAAAGGAAGCTTCTGGGAGGGAAATGGTTGGGCTTCAGGAGACAGAGTGGCAGTTACAATGCAAGAACAGGAATTTGCATCAGCTATGGAACAATGACAAAGACAATGTACAAAGATTTAAAAATATTCCAAGTTGGGGCTGGAGAGATGTCTCAGCAGTTAAAGTCCTTGCCTGCAAAGCCAAAGGATCTGGTTGCAGTTCCCTAGTACCCATGTGAAGCCAGATTCACAAGGTGGGGTATGTACCTGAGGTTGTTTGCAGTGGCTAAAGGCCCTGGCATGCCCATTCATTCTCTCTGTGTGTTCTCTCTCTCAAATAAATAAAATATTTTAAAAATACTGCAAGTTGAGCTACTCAGTACAATCAGGAAGTGAGTAAAGCTGAAGGAACATCTGCAATGACTTGTTGAGCAAGAAAAGCAGAAAAATAGCCAAGATAACCATAGGGCTGGAGAGGTGGCTCTGCTTTTAAAGGTTCAAACTTGCAAAACCTGAAGGCTCAGGTCCAGTTCCCCAGTACCCATGTAATGCCAGATGCACAAAGTGGGACATGTATCCGGAGTTCATTTGCAGTAGCAAGAGGCCCTGGCTCATCTATTCCCTCATTCTGTTTCTCTCCCTCCCTGCTTGCAAACACATATTAGAAACAATAGCCATGGACATTTTAAATGATGTGGGACAAGCTGATGGGAAAAGAGGCTCCTTAGAGGATGGGCAAAATGGAAGCCAAGAATGAAATGGAAAAACACAAAATTCTCTTGAAAGATGAATATTGCCAGAACTGCTAATGGAAAATGCTGAATTTAAGAAAGTTCTTCAGCAAATGAAAAAGGAAATGATTTCTTCCCCCAAAGTTCTAGAGAAAGAGCAAACAATAGTGCAGGATGTGATCTCTGACAGTGAATAAGGATGCAGGACTTCTCCTGGGAGACTGACAGTGGTTTACCAACAGCATCAGCAAGCAGTTGGAGGACTAGAAAATTGGCTCAGTGGTTAAGAGCCCTTACTGTGTGAGCATGAGAGCCTGAGGAGACCCAAGAAACCGCTTGAGTTTGATCCCCAGGACCCACAGAAACAGCTGGGCATGGACACTTTCCTTTAACCAGGCCTTTAGGGGAAGCTCTGGGATCAGTAGGGGACTCCAGCTCAAAATAGAATTGGGCGGAGAACAACTGAGTCTGAACATCCTTCAATGGTGCGCTCCAGCCACTACAGCAGAACCCGCCCTACCATGCCCAGAGCCTGCCTGGGCACATACACCACACACATATGCAATAAAAAGGGCACTGAAGCTGGGCACAGTGGTGCACACTTTTAATCCCAGCATTTGGGAGGCAGAAGTAGGAGGATTGCAGTGAGTTCAAGGCCACCTGAGACTACATAGTAAATTCCAGGTCAGCCTGGGCCAGAGTGAGACCCTACCTCGAAAAAAACAAAACAAAAAACAAACAAAAAAGACAGCAGAGAGTTTAGGAAGGCATACAAAAGCACCTGATACCAACATGACAAGCCCATGAGCAAGAAACAGATAAGTTCAGCGGTGATGCCATGTCACTGTCACGATACTGCTGTGTGCTGTTGGTAGAAACACCTCAAGGAAAGTCTCTATTTATTTATTTATTTATTAGAGAATGGGTGCACCAGGGTCTCTAGCTGCTGCAAACGAACTCCAGACACATGTGCCACCATGTACATCTGGCTTACGTGGGTCCTGGAGAATCAAACCTGGGTCCTTGGGCTTTACAGGCAAGCGCTTTAACCAATAAGTCATCTCTCCAGCCCCCAAAGTATATTTATTTATTTCATTATTTTAGAAGGGAGAGTGAAGTGTGGGGTAGGGAAGGGTGGGCATGCCAGGACTCCTGCCACTGCAAATGTAGTCTAGATGCATGCCCCACTTTGCATTTGGCTTTAAGTATGTACTGGAGAATCAAACCCAGGCTGTGAGGCTTTGCAAGCAAGAGCCTTTAACTGCTGAGCCATCTCTCCAGATCCCTAAAGAAAGGGTTTTGAGAGAGAAAGACAAAGCTTTACAGAAGCTGCTATTTGCCTGAGATTGGAAAGACATTCGAAGAAAGCCAGTTGGTTAAAGCAACAGTTTTTTTTTTAAATTTTATTTATTTATTTGAGACAGAGAGAGAGAGAGAGAGTGGGCACACCAAGGCTTCTAGCTGCTGCAAACGAACTCCAGATGCATGTGCCACCATGTGCATCTGGTTTATGTGGGACCTGGAAAATTGAACTAGGGTCCTTAGGCTTTGCAGGCATGCACCTTAACCACTAAGCCATCTCTCCAGCCCAAAAGCAATAGTTTTTAAATATGACTACCTTTGACCACCTGAACTCAGAAAATGTAAAAGTTTTCAGTGCCTTCTCAGGAAGTTCAGATCCAGGCGATCTTATAGTACTCATGGCTCTGGGCTAAGAAGCCTCACAGCATGTGTAACGGGTTTCCTGTTAGCCTATCTGAACCAGCTTAGTCTCTCCCTGCTTCACCTTCTGCCTTGAAGTTCTGCCCAACTCTTATATAACCGAACATGGTTCAGTCAGTGTACTGAGTATAACGCCTGAAGAAACCAGACCAAACCAGTCTGGAAAGAATGTACAAACCAGAAGTGGGGTGTGATGTCTAGACCTGGGTCACAGGAAGGTTGCCACAGCAGATGCTTCCTGACCTACACAGATTCTCTTGTGGAAAGAGCAGATGCACTTCAGGTGCATGGATTGGAAGTTTTCTCATTAAGATGTGCATCAAGTTTCACATCTTAGTGAATACAGGGAGCATCATAACGTCAGTCATCTCATCATTTCAGATGGCTTGAGTTATTTGTGAGGACGTCCCTGTCTGAAATGCTGTTTAGAAGGGTACAAGAGCTTTGGGTATGGACTGTTTAGTAGCATATCCTGCATCTGGCTCTGTGAAGAAAGGGATGTAAGATGATGGGAATGAAAGTACTAGATCCCAGCACTTGGGAGGCAGAGGTAGGATTGCCATGAGTTCAAGGTCACCCTGAGACTACATAGTGAATTCCAGGTCAGTTGGGGCTAGAGTGAGACCCTACCTCGAAAAACCAAAAAAAATAAAATAAATAAAATAAAATATATATATTAAAAATTATATATGTGTGTACACACACACACACACACACACACACACACACACACTTAGGTGAAATGGGATTCGTTTGGAACAGGATTGTATGTTGTTCAGGCTGGTCTCAAACTTGCTATGTTGCTGAAAATGACCTTGAACCAGTCTTCCTGCCTTCATCTTCCAGAACTGGGATTACAGGTGAGCACCACCACAGCCAGTTTATGGGTTTATGCTGGACTGAAGACTGAACCGAGAGCTTTGTGCTAAGCAAGCACTCTACCAACTGAGCCTCATCCCCAGCCTGCAAAACAACTTTTCAAATAAGCAGTTAAAAAGACTTCTACTACAAGATTTCAAAGCACTATAAATTATGCTGATCAAGCTATGGCTTTTCTTTTAAAAATATTTATTTATTTGAGAGAAAGGAAGAGGCAGATAGAGAATAGGCACACCAGGGCCTCTGGCCACTGCAAGTGAACTCCAGACACATGCAACATCTTGTGCATCTGGTTTACGTGTGTACTGGAGAATTGAACCTGGGTCCTTAGACTTTGTAGGCAAGCGTGTTAACTGTCAAGCTTTCTCTCCAGCCCATTTATTTATTTATTTATTTATTTATTTATTTATTTATTTATTTATTTATTTATTTAAGAGCGACAGAGAAGGAGAGAGAGAGAGAGAGAGAGAATGGGCAGGCCTGGGCCTCCAGCCACTGCAAACAAACTCCAGACACATGTGCCAGCTTGTGCATCTGGCTTACATGGGTACTGGGTAATTGAGCTTTGAACGGGGTTCCTTAGGCTCCATAAGCAAGCGCTTAACTGCTAAGCCATTTCTTCAGCTCCCAATCTTTTTTTTTTTTTTTTTTTTTTTGTGAGGGACAGAGAGAGAGGGAGAGGAAGACAGATAGAAATGGGTGCACCAGCAGCCTCAGCTGCTGTGAATGAAATCCAGATGCGTGCGCCCCCTCGTGGTCACGTGCAGCATTGCACCCTTGTGTCACTTTGCTTCTGGCTAAATGTGGGACCTGGAGATTGGAACTGCTGGAGATTGGAACCAGTGTTCTTAGGCTTAGGAGGCAGGCGCCTTAACCGCTAAGCCATCTCATCAGCCCCCCAATCTTTCTTTTTGAAAAATATTTTTTGAAAGCTGGGTTGGTGGCACATGCCTTTAATCCCAGCACTTGGGAGGCAGAGGTAGGAGGATCACTGTAGGTTCGAGGCCACCCTGAGATTACATAGTGAATTTCAGGTCAGCCTCAGTTTGAGTGAGACCCTGCCTTGAAAAATCAAATATGAAGCCGGGCATGGTGGTGCATGCCTTTAATCCCAGCACTCCGTTGGCAAAGGTAGGAGGCTCAACATGAGTTTGAAGCCATCCTGAGACTACATAGTGAATTCCAGGTCAGCCTGAGCTAGAGTGAGACCCTACCTCAAAAAAACAAGCAAAAAACAAACAAAAACAAAAAAACCCCAAGAAACAAATATGTATATATTTTTGCTGTTCATGGTGGCACACACCTTTAATCCCAGCACTAGGAAGGGAGAGGTAAGACGATTGCTATGAGTTCAAGGCCACCCTGAGACTACATAATGAATTCTAGATCAGCCTGGGCTAGAGTGAAACCTTTGAGGCCACCCTGAGACTACATAGAGTGAAATCTTACCTTGAAAAAAATTAAAAATTTATTTATTTATTTATTTGCAAGCAGAGAGAGACAGACATACTGACATGGATGTGCCAAGGCTTCCCACTACTGCACCGGAACTCCAGACACATGTATAGTAGTGCACTTTGTAAATATGGCTTTATGTGGGTACGGGGGAATCAAACCTGGGCCCTCAGGTTTTGCAAGCAAGCACCCTTAACCACTGAGACATTTATCCAGCCCATCTTTTAAAAAAATATTTTATGTATTCATTTAGCTGAGAGTGAGAGAAGGAGGCAAATATATATGTATACACAGAGAGAGAGAGAGAGAGGGAGGGAGGGAGGGAGAGAGAATGGCCATGTTAGGGCCTCCGCATCCACTGCAAATGAACTCCAGACACGTGCCACCTTGTGCACCTGACTTAAGTGGGTCCTGGGGAATTGAACCTGGGTCCTTTGGCTTTGCAGGCAAGCACCTTAACTGCTAAGCAATCTCTCCAGACCCCATCTTTTTTTCTGAATTTTTTTTCGCACTCACTCTAGCTCAGGCTAACCTGGAACTCTGTAATCTTAGGGTGACCTCAAACTCACAGCTATCCTCCTACCTTTGTCTCCCAAGTTTCTGGCATTAAAGGCTTGTGCCACCACATCCAGCTAAAGCTGTTTCTTAATAGCATTTCATCAAGGAGGGGCATATTGTAGAGGTATCTTAGGCTTTTTTGATCAATTTTCTCATCCCAAAGCCAGCATACTGCTTTAATACTTTATGGATTTTTGGTTTTTATAACAAAGAAAGCCTAAGTAGCTGCTGTTTCTGAGGTGTCACATTGTTGCTGAATGGAAGAAACAGTAAATGCAAAGCCTTGTGGTCGGACATGGTGTTTCAGGAAAAAAAAAAAAAAAGAGGTAATGTGAGAAAGTATAGCTTGGGAGGGGCCCAGATCACGTAGGTTCACCTGATTCCTTTTACAGAAAGCACAGAATAAGAACTCAAGCTACATTGTTTATCTGGCCCGAGTTCAAATCTGGAGAGTACCATTTTCTGCCTCATTCCTTCATTTACAAACATGCCTGGGAAAGGACTAAGGATTATAGGTATCGATTAAAAAATATATATATCTTTTATTTTTATTGTTGAGAGACACAGAGAGGCAGGCAGAATGGGTGCTCTAGGGCCTCCAGCCAATGCAAACTCCGGATTCATGCGCCACCTTGTATATCTGGCTCTGTGTGGGTACTGAGGAATAGAACCTAGGTCCTTTGACTTTGCAGGCAAGCACCTTAACCGCTAAGCCATCTCTCCAGCCCTAAAAAATATTTTTACTTATTTGAGAGAGAGAGAGAGAGAGGCACACAGAGATAAAGAATGGGCGCACTAGAGCCTTCAGCCGCTGTAAACGAACTCCAGGTGCATGTGCTACCTTGTGCAGCTGGCTTATGTGGGTCCTGGGAATCGAACCTGGGTCCTTTGGCTTTGCAGGCAAGCGCCTTAACCTCTAAATCACCCCTCCAGCCCTTAAAAATATTTTATGTATATATTTGAGAGAGAGAAAGAAGCAGATCGTCAGGGCCTTCAGCCACTACACAGAAACTGCAGACACATGCACCACTTGTGCATCTGCCATACGTGTGTACTGGAGAATCGAACCTGAATGCCTAGGCTTCGCAGGCAAAGCGCCTTGACCGCTCAAGTCATCTCTCCAGCCCAGAGATAACGAATTCATAGTAAGCACATAGTTTATTGCTTGATAAACATTCGCAGAGGTAGGATGGTTGCACCTGCCGGAGCCCGCTGTCAGCAGTCTCAAACACGCAGTTTGTCTAGGAGCGCCAGCAGTCGCTATGGTAACGGCCACACACTTCCGGAAGCGGTACGGCGCGCAGCGAGGGTCATTCCACGTAGCCTGCGCGAACTGACAAAGCGGGCTGCGGAGGGGCCAGTTGCAGGCGTCGTGGGGTTCTGTCGTGAGGTGTGTCGACGTGTCACCTGCTTCTGTCCCCTCGCTTTCACCACGGTCAACACTCGAAAGACCTGGGCGCAGGTCCCGGGCCGGGCCCCCCGCCATGGACTTCTCCAAGTTCTTGGCGGACGACTTCGACGTGAAGGAGTGGATCAATGCGGCCTTCAAGGCCGGCCCTAAAGAGCCGGCGGCGGCCAAGGCGGACGGGCACGCGGCCACGCTGGTGATGAAGCTGCAGCTGTTCATCCAGGAGGTGAACCACGCCGTGGAGGGTGAGCCGCCGCGGGCCGGGCTGCGGAGCGCGCGGGGTGCTCCCCCCTCCTCCTCTTCTTCCCCCTCCTCCTCACGAGTGCTAAGCTCGGACGTTCCTTTGCCACCTCTGGCAATACGTTTTCCTTTTAAAACGCAAGCCCGGTGGGTGTGTCATCTCTGCCAGGAGTTCAGGGTCATCCTCAGCTGCATAGTGAGTTTTTTTAAAAAAAGAAATATTTTATTTATTTATTTGAGAGAGGGAGAAACAAAGTATGGGAGCCCCAGAGCCTCCAGCCTCTGCAAATGAACTCCAGACACATTGCCACTTTGTACGTCTGCCCTTACGTGGGTACTGGGGACTTGCCCTAGGGTCGACAGGCTTTGTGAGCAATCGTCTTTAAGTCCTAAGCTCTGTCTCCAGGCCAAGTGAGTGGTAGTTTTTTTTTTTTAAGTTTTATTGCTGGGTTTAGTAGTGCAAGCTTTTAATCCCAGCATTGGGAGGCAGGGCCAGGAGAATCTGGAGCTCACAAGCCAGCTAGTAGGTCATCAGCAGCATCAAGAGACCCTGTCTCAGAGGTGAAACAAGAGCAGACACCTTGAGGTTGTCCTCTGACCTCCACACCTGTGCTGTGGCATGTGCATACCCATACGTACACACGAAGAAATAAATAATAACAAGGAAAAATAGGACTGGGTAGCTAAGTAGATGAGAATATAAGACCTTTGTTTCACTCCCACCATCCCCTTCCACATCCACAATAGTAAAAGGCTCTGCTCAAAATAATCCATCTTCCTCACCTTATACAGAAAGACACATTAAAACACTGGGTTTGTGTCATTCCCATCCACTACTAAATACGAGGGTCACTTAAGTACTATTTAGTACTATCAAAAGTGCTTCTTTTTGCCAGGCATGGTGGTGCCCACCTGGAATCCCAGCACTTGGGAAATGGTGGCACGAAGATCAGGATTTCAAGGTTTCCTTGGCTACATAGCTAGCTGCAGGGCAGTTTGTGTACAAATGCACCCCCCCAAAAAAAAAATGGATTCTTTTAGCTAGTTGTGGTAGCACACACCTGTAATCCCAGTCCTTGGGGGGTCTGAGGTAGGCCTGAGGCTACAGAGACTCTGTCTCACAAAAACAAAAAATAATAATGAGCCGGGCGTGGTGGTGCACGCCTTTAATCCCAGCACTTGGGAGGCAGAGGTAGGAGGATTGCGGAGAGTTCGAGGCCACCCTGAGACTACATAGTGAAAAGAAGTACTTATTTTTTAAAAAATTCATTATTATTTTATTTTTATTTTATTTTTGGTCTTTTGGTCCAGGCTGGTGGGGTCTCACTCTGCAGGCAGGCGGACCACTGCCATCTCTCCAGCCCTGATTGGAGGTAGGGTTCTTCCAGGCTGACCTGGAATTCACAGGCAGGTGGCCTTAACCACTAAGCCATCTCTACCTCAGCCCTGTTTGTTTGTTATTTTTAAGGCAGTGCTTCACTAAGTTTCTTAGGCTGGCCTTATAGTCACTTTGTAGCCCAGTCACGCCTTGAACTTGGAATCTTCTTGGCCCAGCCTCCTGAGGAGTTAGGATTACCAGCCTGTACCACCACACCCACCTACAGCCATTTTAAAAGGATAGTTTATAAAAAAACAATATATGTCACCAACAATTCATGTTCAGCCTCACCTGACTTTGTTTTGTTGATCCAGTACACATTGCACAGCTTGCTTTAACTGGAGGCTTTAACGGGTTTGCTTTAACTGGAGGTGAACCGTTCAGTAAACAGAACTGGTTCATAGATGTGTTTAAGAAGGGGGTGGGCTTTATTTCAGGGCAGATTTTCTTTTGTGAGACAGGGTCTCCTTATGTAGTTCAAGCTAGGCCCAAGCTCACTATATGACTTAGGTCAGCTTCAGATTCACTGTGTAACTCTTGGTGGCCTTGAGTGCTCCTTCTTCAGTCTCTAAGTGCTGGGATTACAGGCTTGTGGACTGCTTCCATCATAATAAGGGAGGGCCCAGAAGTACCCAGAAGTAACCCAGAGCTTCAGTTAGTATTCTGAAATACTTTGGATAGTCCAACATAATAAATAATCCTGACCAAAATTTTAATAATGTCCTTTTTTGCATGATAATCAAATTTAAGTCTGACAGTTATTTGGTGTGAGTTTGTGCCTGTGTGTATGTGTAAATGTGCACATGCACATGTGTGATCTTGTGTATGTGCATGTGTGTGGAGGTCAGAGGACAGCCTTGGGTGTTGTTCTTTAGGCTCTGTCTACCTTTCCTGAGACAAGATCTCTCATCGGCCTGGTGCTCATCTAGTACAGCAGGCTGGCTATCCAGCAAGCTTCTGGAATCCTTGTCCCCAGCACTGAGATTACATGCCCCCAGGTATTCATGTTTGCATGATAAGTACTTTATTGTTTGCACTATCTCTCCAATAATTCCTTGAGATAGGCACTGAGTCCAGCATCAAGTTGTTAATGAATAGGGGAGCTGGGTTAGAATCCAGGCTACCTGCTTTCAAGTTTGAGTTTATTTTATCTTTTTTCAAGGTAGGATCTAGCTTTAGCCCAGGCTAACCTGGAATTAGTCTCAGGCTGGCCTCAAACTCACAGCGATCCTCCTACCTCTGCCTCTGGAGAGTTGGAATTAAAAGTGTGTGCCATCACACCCAGTCTCTCTCTCTCTCTCTCTTTTTTGTATTTTTCTTTTTCTCTTTTTCTTTTTTTTTTTTGAGGTAGAGTCTTGCTGTAGCCCAGACTGACCTGGAATTCACTATGTAGTCTCAGGGTGGCCTTGAACTCAAGGCGATCCTCCTACCTCTGCCTCCTGAGTGCTGGGATTAAAGGCATGCACCACCACACCTGGCTGTATTTTTCTTTTTTATGAGAGAGAGAGCTTGTGCGAGAGAGAATTGGCACACCAGGGCCTTTAGCTACTGCAGTCGAATTCCAGACATGTGCACCATCTTGTGTGCATGTGTGACCTTGTGTGCTTGTCACATTATGCATTTGGTTTACTGTGGGATCTGGAAAATTGAACATGGGTCCTGAGGCTTTTCAGGCAAGTGCCTTAACTGCTAAGTCATCTCTCCAGCCTCTTCTTCTTCTTTTTTTTTTTATTTCATTTTATTTTTATTTATTTATTTGAGAGAGAAAGAGGCAGAAAGAGAGAGAGAGAGAAAGAGAGAGAGAGAATGGGTGTGCCAGGGCCTCCAGCAGCTGCAAACAAACTCTATACACATGTGCTACCTTGTACATCTGGCTTACATGGGTACTGGGGAATTGAATCTTGGTCCTTAAGCATCTCAGGCAAGCACCTTAACTGCTAAGACATCTCTCTAGCCCACAAATTTGAGTTTATTTTTATTTATTTATTTTTTGTGTTTTAGTTTATTTATTTATTTTTATTTTTTGGTTTTCCAAGGTAAGGTCTCACTCTAGCTCAGGCTGACCTGGACTTCACTATGTAGTTTCAAGGTGGCCTCGAACTCACAGTGCTCCACTTACCTCTGCCTCCCAAGTGGTGGGATTAAAGGCATATGCCACCACACCCTGCACTTGAGTTTATTTTATTTTAAAAATATTTATTTATTTATTTATTTGAGAGAGAAAAAGAGACAGAGAGTGAGAGAGAGAATGGGTGCGCCAAGGCCTCCAGCCACTGCAAATGAACTCCAGATGCATGTGCCACCTTGAGCATGTGGCTTATGTGGGTCCTGGGAGATTGAACTGGGGGCCTTTGGCTTTGCAGGCAAACGCCTTAACTGCTAAGCTATCTTTTCAGCCCTTGAGTTTATTTTTTAAAAAACTATTTTTATTTATTTGCCAGCAGAGAGAGAGAGGGAAGATAAATATGGCTGTGCCACTTTGTGCATCTGGCTTTATGTAGATATTGGGGAATCAAACCTGGGCCAGCAGGCTTTGCAAGCAAGTGGCTTTAACTGCTGAGCCATTTCCCCAGCCCGAATTTGAGCTGGTAAACATTATACTTCATGTGGAACAACACATGCAGGCAAATGTGGATACACAAAGATCTGGACTGTTCAGAGAAAGATGAGAAGTTCAGAAATGCTGCATGAGTTCATCAGTAAATAATTGTCATCATCATGACTAAAGGGTCACACTTGCATGGGCAAAATTTAGCTGGAGATAAAGCAGAAACGTAGGTTGAGGGGCTGGTTAAGAGTGGTTATTGTGCAAGCATGACAGTAAAAGACTGCTCAGATTCAATCACTCCAGCACCTACATAAACAGCTGGTCATGACCATGCCCTTCTGGAACCCCAATCCTGTGGGGGGCAGAGACTGGAGAATCACTGAGGCTTGTTACTGAAAAAAAAAAAAAAAGGCAAAACCAGAAGCTCTGGGCTAAGTGAGAGTCTGCCTCAAGGAAATAGGTGGATGAGTGAAAAGAGGAGGATGGGCAGTGCTCTCCTCTGGCCTCCACAGGTGTGTGCACTAGACACATGCATATGCACACACATGCATACACACTACACACATACATACACACACACACACCACACCACACATACTCTATACACACCATACATATGCTGCACACACATCACACACCACACCATACATTACCCACATATACACACTTGGAAGTTGGAGATACCTAGTATGTGGTGCATACTTGCAAATTCTAGTTCTTGACAGGCTGAGGTAGGAGAATCTTGAGTTTTAAGCCAGCCTTGGAGCTGGGCGTGATGGTGCATGCCTTTACTCTCAGCACTCTGGAGGCAGAGGTGGGAGGATCGCTGTGAGTTCAAAGCCATCCTGAGACTACTTAGTGAATTTCAGGTTAGTCTGAGCTAGAAGTGAGACCCTACACCCCTCCCCCCCAATAAAAAACTTAAGTCAGCCTTGGTTACATAGCAAGACCCTGTCTCAAGAAGAAAAAGAAAGGGGTGGGGGAGGAAGGGAGGAGGAGAGAGAAAGACAAAAAAGAAAGAAGGAAAGAAAGGTTGGAATCAGACTGAAAGGTCCTTTCGCCTGGACATGGAGTTTGGCTATCATCTCTTAGGTGCTGAGCTTCAGAGGGTTAAAAACTATTTTTTGTGGAAGAATTAAGAGCCTAAGTCTGATGTAATGACAGTTATTGTTGAGGTTCTGTAGCAGATGTTAAGAGCCTCAGATTTAAAAATAAAAATTTAAATTGATTTTTTTGGGGCCTGGAGAGATGGCTTAGCAGTTAAGTGCTTGCCTGTGAAGCCTAAGAACCCTGGTTCAAGGCTTGATTCCCCAGGACCCAAGCCAGATGCACAAGGTGGCCCATGCATCTGGTGTTTGTTTGCAGTGGCTGGAGGCCCTGGCATGTCCATTCTCTATCTATCTGCCTCTTTGTCTCTCTGTCTGCCACTCTCAAATAAATAAATAATGAACAAAAAATATATATATTTTTTGGTTTTTCGAGGTAGGGTCTCACTCTAGCCCAGCTGACCTGGAATTCACTATGTAGTCTCAGGATGGACTCAAACTCATGGCGATCCTCCTACCTCTGCCTCCCGAGTGCTGGGATTTAAAGGTGTGCGCCACCACACCTGGCAAAAAATTTAAAAAAAATTAAATTGGTTTATTTTAAGAGTCGTATAATACTTAAGGGTTACAGTGTGATATCTTGATAGGTGCATTCATTGTGAGGGCTGGTGGTGGGCTAAGTGCATTTATAGAGCGCCCACTAGCAATCTCAAAACTGGAATTGCAAAGAAAGAAATAACCATGTTTGCATGGTTTGTGATCAAATCAGGATATTGAACTTAGCCATCCTCTCAGACATTGATCATTCTTTATAGTGAGAACATTTAAAACCTTTTTTTTTTTTTTTGAGGTAGGGTCTCTCTCTGGCCCAGGCTGACCTGGAATTCATTCTGTAGTCTCAGGATGGCCTTGAACTCACAGTTAATCCTCCTATCTCTGCCTCCCAAGTCTCAGGATTAAAGGTGTGTGCTACTGGGCTGTAGAGATGGCTTAGTGGTTAAGGCACCTGCCTGAGAAGCTTAAGAACCTCCAGGTTCAAATCTCCAGGTCCCATGTTTAGCAAGATGCAAAAGTGATGCAAGTGTGCAATGTTGCACATATCCACAAGGGGCGCATGCGTCTGGAGTTCGTTCACAGTGGCTGAGAAGCCCTGGTGTGCCCATTCTCTGCCTCTTCTCTCTCTGCCTCTCTCTCAAAATAAATAAATAAATAAATAAATAAATAAATAAATAAATAAATAAATAAAGGTGTGTGGTATCACACCCAGCTAAAACCTAGTTTGAATCTGTGCTACAGGGCCTGGGAAGATAGTTCAATGGGTAAAGTGCATGAGCACCTGAGTTCAGATCACTAATACTCACATAAAAGCTGGGTGCAGTGGTATGTACCCATAATCCCAATGCCGGGGGACAGAAACAGGAGGATATCCACAGTTGGCTAGATTGTTTAGCTAAATTGGTGAGCTCTGCATTCAGTCTCAAAAATTAAAGTGGAGCAGGGCATGGTGGCTCACATCTTTAATTCCAGCACTTGGGAAGTAGAGATAGGAGGATTGCTACGAATTCCAGGTCAAACCTGGAACTACATTATGAATTCTAGGTTAGCCTGGGCTAGAGTGAGACCCTACCTTCAACCAACCAACCAACCACCCACCCACCCAACAAACAAAAGAAGCCGGGGCATGGTGGCTCATGCCTTTAATTCCAGCACTTGCTAGGTAGAGGTAGGAGAATTGGTAGGATTGCTTTGAGTTCAAGGCCACCCTGAGACTGCATAGTGAATTCCAGGTCAGCCTTGAAAAAAAAAAAAATTAACAAATCTATCTTTACCCCCATTCATTTAAAATGAGAAATAACTACATAGTGAATTTCCAGGTCAGCCTGGGCTAGAGTGAGACCCTACTCCCCCCCAAGATATAAAGGTCACTTAAGGTCGAGTGTTGTGGTGCACACCTTTAATCCCAGCACTTAGGAGGCAGAGGTAGGAGGTTTGCCATGAGTTCAAGGCCACCCTGAGACTACATAGTGAATTCCAGGTTAGCCTGGACTAGAGTGAGACCCTACCTCTAACCCCCAAAAAAAAAGTCACTTGACAAAAAAAAAAAAAATTTTTTTTCGTGACCTACACTTAACCCAGGTGGTCCTTTGAAATAGTATTTATTTTTGTAATTAGGAAAACAGTATATTCCTGGAAGGGTTGGAATTATCAGGAAACTACCCAAGAAAAGTTCAAGAAAATAAAAATATGGAAATAGATGGACGTGGTGGCACACGTCTTTAATCCCAGCACTCGGGAGGCAGAGGTAGGAGGATCGCTGTGAGTTTGAGGCCACCCTGAGACTACATAGGTCAGCCTGGGCTAGAGTGAGACCTTACCTTGGAAAACAAAAACAAAACAAAACAAAACAAAAAAGGAAATAAGAAAAAGACTATAGAGCCACACATGGTGGCACATGCCTTTAATCCCAGCACTTGGGAGGCAGAGGTAGGAGGATTGTCATTAGTTCAAGGCCACCCTGAGACTACAGAGTGAATTCCAGGTCAGCCTGAGCTAGAGTGAGACCCTACCTCGAAAAAACAAAAACAAACAAAAAGTCTATGGAAAGCAATAATGGTGGCCATACACATATAAGGTTTGGCAAGCTCATTATCAAGAGCTATATCCCCAGCTGGTGCTTTTTATTTTTAATATTTATTTATTTGCAAGGGGAGCAGAGAGAGCCGTGTGTCATGCCAGTACCTCCTGCCACTGCAAATGAACTGCAGATGCATGTGCCACTCTGTGCATCTGGCTTTACGTGGATATTGGGAAACTGAACTCAGGCCTTTAGGCTTTGCAAACCAATGTTTTAACCATTGAGCCATCTGGGGCTCACTATGTAGCACACGTTGGCCTCAACCTTTTGGCGGTTCTTCTCCCTCGGTCTTCTGAGAATTGGGATTATAGGCACATGACACTTCCCCTCCCTCCCCCGGCTCTGCCCCACGTTTCCTGTAGGCTCCAGAAACTGACTGAGAAGACTTTAGTCCTTTCTGTCATCTCTTTTATGTCATAGTTTTCACTGTGATGGGCATAATGTCATTCTTGAATTTCTGCCACAGAAACAAGCCTCCAGGCTCTTCAGAACATGCCCAAAGTGCTCCGGGATGTGGAAGCCCTTAAACAGGAGGCATCTTTTCTGAAAGAACAAATGATTCTTGTCAAGGAGGACATTAAAAAGTTTGAGCAGGATACATCGCAGTCGATGCAGGTATTTTGGCTTCTGTCCCAACCGTGTATACTCATAACAGGCAGATATTCATTCTTGCAAGGCAAGGATGTAGACTAGCAGAGTGTGAATTGTGCTTGGTTCTTTCAGCTTTCTCATTTCATCAGCACAGTTAGCTAGGTGAAGATACTTGATGTTTGAGGTGACTGGTGGGAGGTGGAGGAAAAGGAGCTGCCACTTTCTTGTGGGCCTCCTATTTCTCTTTCAGGTGCTGGTAGAAATTGACCAGGTGAAGTCCAGAATGCAGCTCGCTGTGGAGTCTCTTCAGGAAGCTGACAAGTGGAGCACACTGAGTACTGATATTGAGGAGACATTTAAGACTCAAGTAGGTTTCCTGTTTAGAGGATGCTGTGGAACTCATGTGGGCAGGAACTTGAGGTTGGAGAAAGAAGTGAGGTACCACTCCCGAGCCATGGGAACACACAGAAGCAAACAGAAATTATGGGGGATCTGGAGCTGCTCTGGTACTCCTGCCCTCTTTAGATTGCACCCTGTGCATGATGGGAGCCTAAAAGGCTCAAGAAGTATGCAAAGCAGAGAAGATAGGGATTGGCCAGAGTGTGGAACATGGGTTGATGGGACTTTAGTAAGTTAACTCACCTCCCTGAGGCTGCAAAATATGGAAAATAGTAATACCTTTGAAGCTTGGTTGCAAAGATGGAGTGAGATGGGGGCTATAAAGAACTCTTGATGAAGTTGGGCATGGTGGCGCATGCTTTTAATCCCAGCACTCAGGAGGCATAGGTAGGAGGATTGCTATGAGTTCGAGGCCAGCCTGGAACTACATAGTGAATTCCAGCCTGGGCTAGAGTGAGACTGTATCTTGAAAAACCAAACCAAGACAAAACAAAACATGCTGTTTGGGCTAGAGATATGGCTCAGGGGTTAAGGTGCTTGCCTGTAAAGCCTAATGACCCTGGTTTGATTCCCTAGTACCCAGGTAAAGCCAGATGCACAAAGTGGCACATGCATCTGGAGTTCATTTGCAGTGGCTAGAGGCCCTGGTCTGCCCTTACCCTCTCTCTTTCTGTCTGTCTGTATCTATTTTAAATAACTCTGTTTTAGTTGTAAAGCAAAATAAACATTTGCTCTAATCCCCTAATTTCTTTTCTACAAATGCTTATCAACCTTAGGCGTGTTCTTCCAGATATTTTTTCCCCACAAACAGTACCACATTGTGAACACTACTATGCACTTTTTTTTTGTGGTTTTTCAAGGTAGGGTCTCACTCTGGTCCAAGCTGACCTGGAATTAATTATGTAGTTTCAAGGTGGCCTCAAACTCACTGTGATCCTCCTACCTCTTCCTCCCAATGGCTGGGATTAAAAGCGTGCACCACCACACCCGGTTACTATGCACTTTTCTTTTTCACTCAATAGAGCATCTAATTTTTTTTGCATGTGTACATGTATACCCATGTGCATGCATGTTCATATTGTGTGGGCACACATGTGCGTGGGTGTGCATGTGTGTGTAGAGGCCAGAGGTTAATGTCAGATGTCTTACTGATTGCTCTTCACCTTTTTTTTATTGAGAAAGGGTCTCACTGAGCTCACTGACATGACTAGTCTAGCTAGCCAGTTTGCCCTGGGGGATCTGCCTGTCTCTGCCTCCTAGTGCTGGTGCTGGTACTGGGATCATAGGTGTACAGCACACCATTTATGGGGGTCCAAACTCTGGTCCTCATGATTGCACAGCAAGTTATTTACCGACAGCCATCTCCCCAGCCCAATAGAGTATCTTTTTTTTTTTTCTTTTTGATTTTTGGAGGTAGGGCCTCACTCTAGCTCAGGCTAACCTGAAAGTTACTATGTAGTCTCAGGGTGGCTTTGAACTCACAATGATCCTCCTACCTCTGCCTCCCAAGTCTGGGATTAAAGGTATGTACCACTACACCTGGCTTAGGGTATCTTTAAAAAAATTTTTTTAATTGATTTATTTGCATGCAGAGAGATGAAGTGTGCCAGAGCATTTTGCAAACAAACTCTAGACACATGCATTATTTTGTATATCTGACTTTATGTGGGTACTGGGGAATTGAATCTGGTCTGTCAGGCTTTGCGAGCAAGTGCCTTTAATTGCTGAGCCATCTCTCTAGCCCTACCTAAACATTTAAAAAACTGTATTCTTTCTTTTCTGTTTTTTGTTTTGTTTTGTTTTATTCAAGGTAAGGTTGAAAAAGTCCAGGCTGACCTAGAACTCACTGTGTAGTCCCAGGCTGGCTTCAGACTCATGGTATTCCTCCTACCTCTGCCTCCTGAGTGCTCGGATTAAAGATGTGTACAACCACATCCAGTTTATTCTTTTCCTCCCTCCCTCCCTCCCTCCCTCCCTTCCTCCCTCCCTCCTTTTCTCCCTCCTTCTTTCCTTCCTTCCCTCCCTCCCTCCCTCCTTCTTTCCCTCCTTCCTTCCCTCCTTCCTTCCTTCCTTCCTTCCTTCCTTCCTTCCTTCCTTCCTTCCTTCCTTCCTTCCTTCCTCCCTTTTCTCCCTCCCTTCCTCCCTCCCTCCTTTCTTTCTTTCTTTTGGTTTTTCAAAGTAGGGTCTCACTCTACCTCAAGCTGACATGGAATTCACTATGTAGTCTCAGGGTGGTCTTGAACTCTCAGTAATCCTCCTACCTCTGCCTTCTAAGTGCTAGGATTAAAGGCCTGCGCCACCATGCACGGCTATTCTTTTTCTGCAAAGCCACTTACTTACCATTTTTTTTTTCTTGTGCCCTCTGCACATAATAGTTAATGGGATCATTTTTTTTGTTTGTTTTTTAGGTAGGGTTTCATTATTACAGGCTGACCTTCAACTCCCTGTGTAGCTGAAGATGACCTTGAGTTCCTGTTCCTTCTGCCTCCACCTCTTGAGTGATGGGATTATAGGTATGTACCATCGTGCCTGGCCCATGGGGTCATTTTTCATCCAAGCACTTAGGATGGAAACTCCAGCAGTCCTTACCTCCCCCGTTTTTGTTAGTTTTATCTGTCTACCATCACTCTAATCCTGTGTGTCATTTCCCTGTCCCTCTCCTTTCCCTGCATGTCAGCTTTCAGTGTTCCCCAGCTTGGACAGAGTTCTTTCTGAGCCCACAACCACATGCATGTTTCAAGCCTGTTTCACAGCAGGCAGTGGCTTGTCTTTTCAGCTCCCAGCTATGGGTCTCTGCCTGTGGATGCTGTGGATGAATACACTGTCTTCTTTTGTTTCATTCATTTTCTGCCAAGCTATTCTCCCTCTAGTTTCTTTGTTGTAGAGTAGTCCTCTATGCATTCCTGAATGTCCAATCTAAACATCCACTTAGGTGGATTGCTCTCCCTGCTTCCTTGCCTCTCATAGGAAAAACAAATTGGTCCTATACACTTTGGATTTTCTTCTGAAGTGTATCATAATCTTTCTGTCCCAATGTAATGTGAATGCATGTGTGACCTTATTTATCTTTGTGTCTCAAAAGTGTCTGACACATCACAGATAGCTGTCCAATGTTGAAATGCTGTTAGTTTGTTCCCTCACTCCCTCCCTCTCTTCCTTCCTTCTTTTCTCTCCCTGTCCCTCCTTTACCCCTCTCTCTTCCTTCCTTCTTTCCTTCCTTCCTCTTTCCCTCCATCCCTCTCTCTTTCATTCTTTCTTTTTTGCCCTCTGTTTTTTCTTTTCCCTCCTTCCTTCCCTTTTTCTCTTTCCTTCTTTCTATCTCTCTCCCTTTCTTCCTTCCTTCTTTCTTTTCTTTTTTTAATGTTTCGTTTTTGATTTTTCAAGGTAGGGTCTTGCTCTAGCCCAAGCTGGCCTGGAATTTACTAGGTAGTCTCAGGCAGGCCTTGAACTCATGGGTATCCTCCTACCTCTGCCTTCTGAATGCTGGGATTAAAGGTGTGCACCAATACATCCTCCCCTCTCCTCCCTTCCTCCCTCCCTCTCTTTCTCCTTCCTTCCTTCCTCCCTCCCCCTCCCTCTCTCTCTTTCTCCTTCTGTTTTTAGAGACAGGGTCTCATTCTATAGCCATGGCTATCCTTGACTTCACTGTGTGACCCAGGCTGGCCTTGAACTCAGGATAATCATTTTTTTTTTGTTTGTTTGTTTTTGAGGGTCTCACTCTAGCACAGGCTGACCTGGAATTCATTATGTCATCTCAGGGTAGCCTTGAACTATGGCGATCCTCCTACCTCTGCTTCCCAAGTGCTGGGATTAAAGGCGTGCACCACCATGCCCGGCTAAAGAACCAATTTTTGTTGTTGTTGTTTTTATTTTTTATTTATTTATGAGCGAGAGAGAGCAAGAGAGGCAGATAGAGAAAAGGGGAACACCAGGGCCTCTAGCCACCACAAGCAAACTCCAGATGCGTGTGCAATCTTGTGCATCTGGCTTAAGTGGATCCTGGGGAATTGAACCTGGGTCCTTTCACTTCGCAGGTGAGTGCCTTAACCACTGAGCCATCTCTCCAGCCCCCAGGATAATCCTCTTGCCTCAGTATCCCAAGTGCCAGTATTACAGGTGTGTGCCTATAATACTTGGCTTCTAGCTTCATTTTTCTAATCATAAACATAACTTGTTTGAAGATTTGAAAGATTCAGAAAATATACAAACAAGAAAATAAATAATTTATCATTCCTAATAATGTAGGTTTTTGTTTGTTTGTTTGTTTTTGTTTTTCAAGATAGGGTGTCATTCTAGCTCAGGCTGATTTGGAATTCACTATGCAGACTCAGGGTGGCCTCAAACTCACAGTGATCCTCCCACCTCTGCCTTCAGAGTACTGGGATTAAACGTGTATGCCACCATGCCTAGCTAGTAATACAGTTTTTAAGCCTACTAGGTTTGTTTTTTTCTTTTTTTAAATTAAAATATTTTATTTATTTATTAGAGAGAGAGCAAATGGGCACACCAGGGTCTCTAGCTACTGCAAACAAATTCCAGATGCCTGCGCCACCATGTGCATCTGGCTTATGTGGGTACAGATTGGGAAATTGAACCTAGGTCCTCAGGCTTTGCAGATAAGTGCCTTAACCACTAAGCCATCTTTCCAGCCCTCTTTTCTTTTTAAAATATTATTTATTTATTTAGTTATGTGAGAGAGAGAGAGAGAGAGAGAGAGAATGAATGAATGAATGAATGAATGAATGAATGAATATGGGTGTGCCAGGGCCTATAGCCACTGCAAATGAATTCCAGATGCATGTACCATCATGGGTTCTGGGAAGTCAAATGTAGGTCCTTAGGCTTTGCAGGCAAGTACCTTAACTGCTAATCCATCTCTCCAGCCCTTTCTTTTCTTTTAAAAATATATATTTAGCCAGGCATGGTGGCACATGCCTTTAATCCCAGCACTTGGGAGGCAGAGATAGGAGGATCACTGTGAGTTCGAGGCCACCCTGAGAATACATAGTGAATCCCAGGTCAGCCTGGGCTACAGCAAGACTACCTCAAAAAGCCAAAAACAAAATTATATATAAATATGTATAAAATTTTAAATTTACTTATTTATTTATTTGAGACAAAGATAGAAAGAGGTAGATAGAGTGTGGGTGAGTATAGACACTCCAGGGCTTCCTGCCACTGCAAACAAACTCCAGATACAAGCTCCTCTTTGTGCATCTGGCTTTATGTAGGTACTGGGGAATCAAACCCAGGCTGTCAGACTTTGCAAGCAAGGACTTTTAACTGCGGAGCCATCTTTCCAGACCTTAAAATACTTGAGAGAGAGAGAAAATAAATGAGAATGGGTATTCCAGGGCCTTCTGCCATTGCAAACTAACTCCAAACAAAAGTGTATCACTTTGGTTTTACATGGGTATCTGGGAATTGAACCCAGGCCACCAGACTTTGCAAGTAAGTGCCTAACAACTGAGCAATCTCTCCAGCACCTCTTCTAATGTTTTCTTAGGATATAGCTGCAATCTCTGCCAAGTTGACTGGGATGCAGAACAGCTTGATGATGCTTGTTGACACCCCAGACTACTCGGAAAAATGTGTGCACCTGGAGGCTCTGAAGAACAGGCTGGAGGCCCTAGCCAGTCCCCAGATTGTGGCAGCATTCACCTCTCAGTCTATAGGTGAGTGTGGCCATTTCTCATTTCTGGGCACATTTCTGTATAAGGCTTGAGTCTTCAGGCTTCTAGAATGTCTTCATGTGGATTGAATTATGTAGATGACAAATAAATCTGTAACTTTTTCTTTCTTTTAAAAATTTTGTTATATATATATATATATATATATATATATATATATATATTATATATATTCTTTAATTCCCTCACCTTTGCCTGCTCTTATTATACATACATACATAAAATAAATAATACATATTTTTTTTACATATGTGATAGTCTTTTGTTTTGAGGGGGGCTTTTTTGACCTTCATTCTTTTTATTATTATTTTTTATTGACAACTTCTATACTTACATACAAAAAACCATGATATTTCCCTCCCCTCCCCCATTCCCCTTTAGAACGCCATTCTCTGTCACATCCCCTCCCTCTCTCCATTAGTCTCTCTTTTAATTTTATGTCATCATCTTTTTCTTCTATTATGAGAGTCTTGCAAAAGTATTGCTAGGCACTGCAAGGTCATGGATATCGAGGCCAATTTCTGTCTGGACAGTTGCACTGCAAGGAGTCGTACCCTTCCTTTGGCTCTTACATTCTTTCCATTGAGGGGGGGCTTTTGAGGTAGGGTCTCACTCCAGTCAGGCTGACCTGGAATTCACTATGTCATCTCAGGGTGGCCTTGAACTCATGGTGATCCTGCTACCTCTGCCTCCCAAGTGCTGGGATTAAATACATGCGCCACCCCACCTGGCAGGTTATAGTCCTGTATTCCTTCACCCCTGGTCCCCATTTCTCTGAGAGCCCTCCTCAGTAGAGTCTGTGGTGTTTACTGTGGGGTATTTATGGCTTCTTTCAGTCTCTGGGTGGGGGAGCTGTGCCTCAGGCTATTTCAACCTACCCTGCGACTCTTAGAATCTTTGAGCCTCCTCTTCTGTAATGGTCCCTGCACAGTTCTGTTAGCAGTCTGGTTTGGTGTTGAATTTTCTGTAGCCTCTTGGCTTCTGATTTGCTATGTTTCCATTGACCAAGGTCTGTTGCCTTTCTCTGGAGCTAGATGTCAGGCTAGGAATGGGAGCAGCACTTATGTCACAGCTTCCTCTGCAATTTCTTATGGGTCCTGGAAGATGTGGTAGAGGTAGCCTGTCTTGTGGTAGGCAGTTGGCTATCTTTTCTTTTCTTTTTTTTGGTGGGGGGTGGAGGGTTTCGAGATAGGGTCTTGCTCTAGCCCAGACTGGTCCGGCATTCTCTAGTTTCAGGTTGGCCTTGAACTCATGGTGATCCTCCTACCTCTGCCTCCTGAGTGCTAGGATTAAAGACTTGCATCACCTCGCCTGGCAGTTATCTTTTTTTGATGGATCTTGGGTCTCCTGAGTTTTCTCTGCCATCTTCATGGTTTGAGAGGGACAATTATTGGATGGAATCATGTCTTTATGTTCCCCTGTTGTTTTTGGCATGGTTCCTATTCCATCTTAACTGGAAGTCTACTATATTGTTTTTCTTGTTGCCTAATGCCCATCTTTCTTGACTACCTCCGCAAGGAGTTGTACCCTGAACATAGGCAGGTTCTTTAGCAGTCTTTCTTGTTTATTAAATTAGGTTAAATTAAACTAATTAATTTTTATTGACAACTTCCATAATTTTAGACAATAAACCATGATAATTCTGTCCCCCCTCTCTTTTCCCTTCACAACTCCACTCTCCATCATATTCCCTACCCCTCTCAATTATTCTCTTTTATTTTGATGTCATCATCTTTTCCTCCTGTTATGAGGGTTTTGTGTAGATAGTGCCAGGCACTGCGAGGTTATGAGTATTGAGTCTGGAAGAGTGCATTGTAGGCAATCCTACCCTTCCTTTGGCTCTTACATTCATTCTGACACCTCTTCTGCAGTGGACCCTAAGCCTTGGAAGGTGTGATAGAGATGTTTCAGTGCTGAGCACTCCTCTGTCACATCTTCTCAGCACTATGGTGCCTTCTGTGTCATTCCAAGGTTACTGCCATCTGAAAAGAGAAGCTTCTCTAACCAAAAGTGAGAGTAGCATTAATATATGGGTGTGAACATTAAGAGAAGTGCTTATAGGGCAGTTTGGTGAGCATAATATATGCATTTATTCAGACACTGGTAAGAGTCGCACCCCTAGGGATGATAACCTCCCCCATCATAGGTTTTCAGTATCAGGCATGTATTCCCTCCTGTAGAGCAGGCCTCCAGTCCAATTAGAGGGCAGTTGGTTTCCCCCATATCAGACATGCCACTATTGTACCTATTGGCTCATTTGGCCTGGCTGGCCAAACTTAAGGTTTGCATTGTCCACTTTTGTTTATCTCTTTTCTTTTCTTTCTTTCTTTCTTTCTTTCTTTCTTTCTTTCTTTTTTTTTTTTTTTGGTTTTTGCGAGGTAGGATCTCACTCTGGTCCAGGCTGACCTGAAATTAACTATGTAGTCTCAGGGTGGCCTCGAACTCTCGGCGATCCTCCTACCTCTGCCTCCCGAGTGCTGGGATTAAAGGCGTGCGCCACCACACCCGGCTCTTTTCTTTTTTTAAAAAATATTTTATTTTTATTTATTTACTTGAGAGAAAGATACAGAAATAGGCAGGTAGAGAGAGAGAGAATGGGCATGCCAGGGCCTCCAGCCATTGCAAACGAACTCCAGATGTATGTGCCCCCTTGTGCATCTGGCTTATGTGGGTCCTGTGGAGTCAAACCTGGGTCATTTGGCTTTGCATGAAAGTGCCTCAACCACTAAGCCATCTCTCTAGCCTCCACTTTTGTTTATCTCTACTGATGACTTCTCTCTCTTCCATGGAGCTGCATGCAGCCAGATTTTTCTTTCTTTTTTTCTTTTTTCTTTTCCTTATTGACAACTTCCTTAATTGTAGACAATATCCCATGGTACTTCCCTCCCTCCCTCCACTTTCCCCTTTGAAACTCCACTCTTCATCATATCCCCTCCCCTTTCAATAAGTCTCTCTCTCTCTCTTTTTTGGTTTTGCAAGGTAGGGTCACATTGTCCAGGCTGACCTGGAATTAACTATGTAGCCTCAGGGTGGCCTCGAACTTTCGGCTATCCTCCTACCTCTGCCACCCAAGTGCTGGGATTAAAGGCGTGTGCCACCATGCCCGGCTAATAAGTCTCTCTTTTAATTTTGATGTCATCATCTTTTCCTCCTATTTTGATGGTCTTGTGTAGGTAGTGTCAGACACTGTGAGGTCATGGATATCCAGGCCATTTTGTGTCTAGAGGAGCACTTTGTAAGGAGTCCTACCCTTCCTTTGGCTCTTACATTCTTTCTGCCACCTCTTCCACAACAGACCCTGAGCCTCAGAAGGTGTGTTAGAGATGTTTCAGTGCTGAGCACTCCTCTGTCCCTTCTTCTCAGCACCATAGTGCCTTCTGAGTCATCCCAAGGTCACCACCATCTGAATAGAGAAGTTTCTGTAACAGAAGTGAGAGTAGCATTAATATATGGATGTGGACATTAAGAGAAGTGCTTACTGTGCAGTTTGGTTAGCATAGCATATACATTTAGCAAGTCACCAGCAGATGTTATGCCCCTAGAGTTCATGACTACCCCTGTTATAGGTGTTCAGTATCAGGGATGTATTCCCTCCATGGAGGGGGCCTCCAGTCCAATTAGAGAGTGGTTGGTTTCCCCCATAACAGACATGCCACTGTTGCACCCATTGGCTCATTTGGCCTGGTTGGCCAAATTTATTTATTTATTTATATTTATTTATTTGAGAGAGATAATGAGGAAGAGAGAGAGAGAGAGAGAGAGAGAGAGAGAGAGAATGAATGAGAATGGATGTGTCAGGGCTTCCCGCCATTCAAATGAACTTCAGATACATGGGCCACCTTGTGCATCTGGCTTACATGGGTCATGGAGAATGGAACTAAGGTCCTTTGGCTTTGCAGGCAAGTGCCTTAACCACTAAGCCATCTCTCCAACCCCTGGCTGGCCAAACTTAAAGCTTGCAGTGTTCACTGTTGAGTATCTTCACTGGTGTTTTCTCTTCCATTGAACTGCATGCAGTGTAGCTTTTTCCAGCTTTCTGTCAGCTGGTCCACATGGAGGAGGCTTTCCGCTCACCTCCAGCAGGATTTCTCAGTGACCTTGCAGCCCAAGTATGTGGAGTCTTCAGCAATAGGGTCTTACCATCTATTCCTGGTGGAAAACCAAGGGCCTTGGCAATGGCCTATAATGTTTTGGGGGTATCTGTGACCTCCCTGGCCAACAACTCACTGGAAGGTATCCCATCCTTGGCACTGAAAATTTTCTAGTAACGATTTATTGCTTCTGAGTGTTCCATTGCCCAGAAAAGTAGGTTTCAATATGGCTTATTTGCATCTTAGATTTTGATTAGCCCTCCCTCCACCTTTCCTTTACTCAGTCTCTTACAGCCAGCTTTTTCCAGCTTTCAGTCAGCTGGTCTGTAGGGAGGAGGTTTTCTTTTTCATTTTTTATTAACAACTTCTATACTTACATACAAAAAAATGCATGTTATTTCCCTCCTCTCCCCCCATTCCCCTTTAGAACTCTAATCTCCATCGTATCCCCTCCCTCTCTCCATTAGTCTCTCTTTTAATTTGATGTTATCATCTTTTTCTTCTATTATGAGGGTCTTGCGAAGGTATTGCTAGGCACTGCAATGTCATGGATATCGAGGCCAATTTCTCTCTGGGCAGTTGCATTGTAAGGAGTCATACCCTTCCTTTGGCTCTTCCATTCTATCCGCCCCCTCTTCCGCAGTGATCCCTGAGCCTTGGAGGGTGTGACAGAGGTGTTTCAGTGCTGGGCACTCCTCCATCCCTTCTTCTCAGCACTGTGTTGCCTTTTGGGTCATCCCAGTGGTCATTGCCATCTGAAAAGAGAAACTTCTCTAACCAGAAGTGAGAGTATCATTAATATGTGAATATGAACATTAAGTGTAGTGCTTTCAGGGCAGTTTGGTGGGAATAATATATACATTTAACCAGACAAGAGCAGGCTTTATACCCCTAAGGCTCATGACCTCCCCTGCCATAGACTTTTGCTTAGGTTCTTCAGTAGTCTGTAGGGAGAAGGTTTTCAGTTCAGCTCTAGCAAGATTTCTCAATGACCTTGAAGCCTGATCTTGTGGAGTCTTTATCAATAGGGTCTTACAATCTATTCCTGGTCAGAAACCAAGATCCTTGGCAATAGCCTGTAATGTTTTGGGGGCAACAAAAACCTCCCTGGCCAACAACTCACTGGAAGGTATCCCATCCCTGATACTGAAATTTTTCTAGTAACAGTCTATGGATTCTGAGTGCGCCATTGTTAAATCTGTAACTTTATGATGCTTACATGTTTTCAACATTTTACATGAAGTTTTCTGATGTAGAGAAAAGTTGAAACAGATATTGTGAGCACATTGTTAAATCTGCATTAATGTGTGGTAGTTTTTATGATGCAGTGTTTTACATGTTTTCAACATTTTACATGAAGTTTTCTGATGTAGAGAAAAGTTGAAACAGATATTGTGAGCACACCCTCTAAATTCCAGCATTATCATGTTATTGCTCTTCCCTCCCCCTAAGCTGGGGGTGGAAACTGAAGCTGTCTGCAACAGCAACCGAGGAGTGTGGGGTGATCTCTGAGCCACAGAACTTTTGTTTTGGAGGAACCTTGTTACTTCCACTGAAGATGCCTATTCATTCATTGCTACATCTTGTCTTTATTCTTTTGTCTTGCTATTGATAGAACCCAAAATTTATTTTTTCATAGGCAGAGTGTTTGATCAAGGTTAAATTTGTAAACATGGGCATGAGATTTTAAGATTTTCATTGGAAAACCTAAATATGCCTGAGACCGGTTTTAGGTTATGAGCTATTGGCATTAGCAAACAGAAGGTGGAAGAAGCAGACTTGATTTACATTAAAACAATGGAGAGGATGCCTGAGGAAAGAAGGCTTTTTTAATTTCAGGCTATGGTTTAGCTGTTTATATGGCTGGGCAACCTGGTATGAGTTCCAGGAGCAGCTGCATGAGAAAGCATGAAAATGTCTGTGCCAGCTGCATTCAGGAATAGGCTGGAAGAGCCTTTGGAAGATGGACTGTGGGTTGCATGGAGACCTGAAGATGTTTTTAACAGTCATCACTACAGTGTTGAACTGGGATGAAAGTTTTCCTGGCGACTCTGCCCAGCACATTATTACCCTCTGGTTATATTGAACTTGAACTGCAGAAGTTTGATGATGGCTGATGGTTTTCTTTTTATACAGTAAAATGAACTTTACATGTTGAAGATGTACTTGTTTATTGCAGATTTGTGAGAACCTTTGAAATTCTACATTATTATTAGCTATAAGTGTTTCACCATGTTTGTAGCAATCACCTTTTATATCCCTTAAGGTGTGGTGATGGTTTGAATTTTTCAAATTGTCAGGAGTTCTGAGTGCTGGTGACCTTTTGGCTGTAGTTTTTTGTCTGTTTGTCTCCTGGCTTTGCTTTTTCCCTCTGCTTGGCCCTGAGAGCAGCTACTATTTCTACTGTTTCTTTTTTTTTTTTTGGTTGGAAGTTTTTTTGTTTCATTTTTTCTTTTAAGCTGGGGTGGAAACCAGGGTATGGCAATGCTCATGTCTCTGAGCCACAGGCTGACCTGGAATTTATTCATTCATATCTTGTCTTTATTCTTTTGGTTGGAACCCAAAATTTAACTCAGTGATCCTCCTACCCATGAGCTCTGGCCAAACAGAAAGAAGCAGCAGCAAGGCTTTTAATTTCACAGCTGTTTATATGGGGCAAAGTGCTGGGATTAAAGATGTAGTTAACAGTCCACCACATTATTACCCTTGGTTTTCTTTTTGTAGTAAGAACACTGAAGATGTACTGTTAGCAGATTTCAAGTCTACATTTTTTCTGAAGTCAAAAAAAAAATTATATCCCTAGAATTTTTATTCCTGGAAGCTTTTATTCTACTTTGTTCACCCTCTGCCCCTGGAAGCTACTATTCTACTGTTTCTTTTTTTTTTTTTTTTTTTTTTTTTTTTTTTTTTTTGAGGTATAGTCTCCTTGTAGCCCAGGTCCTGGAATTTATTAGAAGTCTCAAACTCAGGGATCCTTTGGCTGGGATTTGCAGGCAAACTCTTTTTTTTTCTAAAAAAAAAAAAAAATATTCCTTTATTCCTGGAAGCCTATTTCTCCAGCTTACGTGGGTCCTGGAGAATCAAACTGGGATCCTTTGGCTTTGCAGGCAAACTCCTTAACTGCTAAGCCATTTCTCCAGCCCTCTACTCTTTTTTTAAGTTCAACTTTTTTGGATTCCACATACAAATGTGACACTACATTATTTGTCTTTCTCTGCTTGGCTTACTTTATTTAGCATGGTACCTTCCAGGTCCATCTGTGTTGTTGCAAATGACAGGAATTCTTTTCTCCTGTTTTAGAGCTGAAGGGGGTGCTGGGGACTGAACCCAAAGCCTTGTGCATACAGATTAGCACTCTTGCCACTGGGCTACATCCCTGTTCCTGGAAAGGTGCTTTCAATAAGGAGGCTGGGTCAACAGCTATAAAGTATTATAGAACCTTGGATGATCCTGTGGATAGTTGAGTGTTTGGGGTGTGTGAGAACAGCTTAACCTCCCTGTGCCCAATGGTAATCTCCCTCTAAAGACAATTTCTTTTTCCTCCTCCTCTTCTTCTCCTCCTTTTTTTTTTTTTTTTTTTCTCTAGGTAGGGTCTCACTTTGGCCCAGGAATTCCCTATGTAGTCTCAGGGTGGCGATCCTCCTAGTTCTGCTTCCCAAGTGCTGGGATTAAAGGCTGTCGTCACCACGCCCCACAATTTCTTCTTTTTCCATAGTCAAGGAGCAGAAAGGTTTGGCCCCCCATGTCTTGGGGGTAAAGCCATATCAAAATCAGGAATCCAGGCTGGAGAAATGGTTTAGTGGTTAAGGCACTTGCCTGAAAAGCCTAGGACCTAGGTTCAGTTCCCCAAAACCCACATAAGCCAGATGCACAAAGTGACACATGTATCTGGAGTTCATTTGCAGTGGCTGGAAGCCTTGGTGCACCTACTCTCTCTCTCTTTGCCTCTTTGTCTCTCTTTTTCTCTCTCAAATAAATAAATAAACTGTTTTTTAAAAAATCAGGGGTCCGGGGCTGGAGAGATGGCTTAGTGGTTAAGGCATTTGCCTGCAAAGCCAAAGGACCTTGGTTTGATTCTCCAGGACCCACGTAAGCCAGATACACAAGGGGGCGCATGCATCTGAAGTTCATTTGCAGTGGCTGGATGCCCTGGCGTGCCCATTCTCTCCCTCTTTGCCTCTTTCTCTCTCTGAAATAAATAAATAAAATATATTTAAAAATAAATAAATAAAATAAATAAAAGTCAGGGATCCACACTGGGGCTAATAGCTCAGTGGTATAGCACTTACCTAGCATACACTATGGATACAACCTAAAAGAAGAAAAAAGAAAGAAAAGAAAAACTTTACTGAATTATTTATTAATTTAAATAGGACTTTTTGTGTAATCTTTAGGATTTCTAGATATAAGATCATGTCTGCACAGATAATTTTACTTCTTTTTGAATATCTTTTACTTTCCTTCTAGTTGTTCCAGTTGGGACATCCAATATTAGGTGGAATATAGTTGAAGAAAGTGAGCATCCTTATCTTATTCCTGATTTTAGAGGAAGATCTGTGATCTTCACCATTAAATATTTTGTTAGCTGTGAATTTATGGACTTTATTTTTGCATGCTGTGTGTGTATCTGTACAGTGTATGCATGTGTGTATGTATGTGTGCAGATGTGCATGTATACCGAGGTCAAAATAACTTCAGGTGTTTCTCTAATGCTCAGACTCATACTTCTTTGAGGCAGGGACTCATCCTCAATCTTGGAGCTGCCAATTTTTTGGTCAGCAAGCTCCAGTGATTCTCTGGTCCCTGCTTCTCAACCCTCTACAGGGGTTACGGATATGTGTGGCCACACTCATCTTTTTACATGGATTCTGGGGAGTTGAACTGGGATGGTCTCAGATTCAGGTCCTCATGCTTATATGAGAAGTACTTTTAACTACTGAGCAATCTCCCCAGCCCCTGGACACTTGTTTTATGCTAAAGTAGTTTTTTTTTTTTTTTGGTTTCTCAAGGTAAGGTCTCATTGTAGCTCAGGCTGACCTGGAATTCACTATGTAGTCTCAGGGTGGCCTCAAACTCATGGTGATCCTCCTACCTCTGCCTCCCAAGGGCTGGGATTAAAGGAATGCGCCACCATATCCGGCTTAAAGTAGTTTTATTATTATTATTTTGGTTTTTTGAGGTAGGGTTTCACTCTAGTCTGGGCTGACCTGGAATTCACCATGTAGTTTATTTTAGCTGGGTGTGGTGGCTCACACCTTTAATCTCAGCACTTGAGCAGAAGTTTATTTTATCTGTTTATTAGATAGAGAGAGAGAGAGAATGGGCACACCAGGGCCTCTAGCCACTGCAAACAAACTCCAGATGCATGCACCACCATATGCATTTGACTTATATGGTATCTGGGGAATTGAACCTGGGTCCTTAGGCTTCGCAGGCAAGCGCCTTAACCACTAAGCCATCTCTCCAGTCTAAGTTGATTATTTTTGAGACAGGATCTAATGTAGCCCAGGCTGACCTCAAACTCACTGTGTAGCTGAGGCTGGCCATGAACTCTGGCCCTTCTGCCTCCACCTCCCAAGTGCTGGGACTACAGGCATGTGCATCAGTATTTCATCAGGAGTAGATATCAGTCTGTATTTCCCTTTCCTTGTCATTCTTTGTCCAGCTTTGGAATGAGTGTGCTGCTGACCTCATAGTGAGTTAGGAAGCATCTCCTCTGCAAATAATAGGTGTGAGTTTTCTGAATGTCTCCTATTCTCCATTGGGACAGGTGGTCCGGGGTTTCCTGTCAACAGGTTTTACTCATGAATTCAATCCTTGTACTAGTTTTAGGTGCATTCAGAATTTCTATTTATTTTTTGGTTTTGTGCTTTTTTTTTTTTTTTTTTTTTTTTTTTTGAGGATCTAGCCCAGACTGACCAGGAATTCACTATGTAGTCTCAGGCTGCTGGCTTAACATTAAAAAATATATATTTTTATTTATTTGCAAGCAGAGAAAGAGAGAGAATGAATGAATGAGAATGGGTGCTCCAAGGCCTCTTGCCACACAGCAAATGAGCTCCAGATGCCTGTGCCACTTTGTGCATCTGGCTCTACATGAGACTGGTGAATTGAATCCAGGTTATTAGGCTTTGCAAGCAAGTTTAACCTGAGCCATCTCTCTAACCAGTAGTATCTCGCTCTAGCCCAGGCTGACCTGGAATTCACTCTGTAGTCTCTGTGGCCTTGAACTCACAGTGATTCTCCTACCTCAGCCTTCCAAGTGCTGGTACCACCATGCCCAAATGTTTTTGTTTTTCAAAAATTTTAAAATTTATTTTGTTTATCTGCAAGCAGATATAGATAGATAGATAGAGAATAGGCTTACCTCTAGCCACTGCAAATGAACTGTAGATGAATGTGCCATTTTGTGCATCTGGCTTTATGTGTATACTGGGAATTTGAACTCTGGTGGTTAGGCTTTGCAGGCAAGTGCCTTAACCACTGAGTCATCTCGCCAGCCCTGTTTTCTGTTTTTTGTTTTTGAGACAGAGTTTCACTATGTAGCCCTATGTTGGCCTGGAACTTGCAATAATCCTCTTGTCTCTGCCTCTTGCATGCTGGATTTACAGGCATGTGCCTCTGCACACAGATTAGAATTTCTTTGAGTTTTTTAAAAAGGAATTTATCTATTTCAGGTTATCCAGTTATTCAGATTGTTTTGTAATTGTCCAAAGTAGCATCATATAATCCTTTTTTATTTTATTTATTTATTTGCAAGAATATATAGAGAGAATATGGGAATGCCAGGGCCTCTGGCTGCTGCAAACGAACTCCAGATGAATGTGCCACTTTGTGTATCTGGCTTTACTTGGGTACTGGGGAATCAAACCTGGGTTATTAGGCTTTTCAGTCAAGTGCCTTAACCACTGAGCAATCTCTCCAGCCCTCATAATTTTTATTTCTGTGAAAGTGGTAGTAATGTTTCCTCTTTCATTTCTGATTACACTTACTTAAGCCTACTCTCTTTTTCTTGGCAGAGATTTGTCAGTTTTTTGGCTTGTTCAAACTCCAGGGCTCATTGATTGCCTCTTTTCCTCTTTTGTTTTCCTGTTCACTATTTTATTTATTTCTGCTCTCATCTGTATTAGTTCTTATGTATTCATTTGGAGACAGGGTTGTACTATGTTACTGTGTACTGCAGGCTGGCCTTAAACTCTGAATCAGCGTCCCAAGTGCTGGAATTACAGGCACATTCCACTGTACCCAGTTAATCTCCGTTACATTAATGATATTTATTGATGAATTATTAACAAGACAGGGTTTGCAGTGTCTTGATTATTGAGCCCCAAATTCTACTCTTTACTCTTTTCTTAACGTTTATGACCCTATGGATGAGTTAATTCACTGTCTGGTAGGAACTGCTGATCACTAGTTGACACATAGCCATATTTATCTTAGTGACTTGTTTCTCTTGGCTGTACCCGAAACCTTGTAACAGTATTTTCACATTTTGCGTTCTTCAGATCAGTCTAAAGTATTTGTGAAGGTTTTTACTGAAATTGACCGGATGCCCCAGCTCCTTGCATACTACTATAAGTGTCACAAGGTGAGAAACTGTGAGTGATTATGGTTTTGATTATGGAAGAATGCTAACAGTAGGTTGCAGAATGTTTCATACATAAAGACAAAAGTACTGCCTCCTTGCTCACTGTCTATTCTTTTTTTTCAGTAGCCACTAGGGGGTGCTCTTGGTCCAACCTACAGATGCATTTTATTGCTAATTGGAAAAAAGTCATCAGTTGTTACTGGCTGTATTCATTTACAGACTTGAAAAGTTGTCTTAATTTATTGTCGTTTTATTTTTTTAATTTTTCTTCGAGGTAGGGTCTTACTCTAGCCCAGGCTGACCTGGAATTCACTATGTAGTCTCAGGGTGGCCTTGAACTCACTGCGATCCTCCAACTTCTGTCTCCCAAAGTGCTGGGATTAAAGGCATGCACTACCACGCCTGGCTTGTCGTTTTGTCTTTTAAGGGGTACTCGTGTCTTACACTTTATTATGCTTTTAGCAAGCCATAATAGTTTTATATATTTTCTAGGGTTAGGTTACCAAAAAGGTGGCGTTTACTGGGCTAACCTAATTCCTTTAAGCCTAGTGTTTCTGCTTTTTAAGCAATACAGTGAGGACATGAAACTTTCACCCACATCTAAGTCCCCTTCAGAGGTCTCAGAAGTGTGTGGCATCCAGAGTTGGCATGTTTTGTGGGCAGGGGAAAGGTGAGGGTCACTTGGAAGCAGCAAATTAAAGCTTTGGGTGCTGATGTGACTGTTCTTTTTTTTTTAATGCTTTCTCTCAAGTGATGGAGCTCAGTGGGTACTTGAATGCTCAGGGTAGTGGGCAGCAATAATGTGCTTGCCTGGAAAGGAGAGCAGGGCAGTTTCTGCAGCAGCATGTCTTGGTGTACCTAGTAAAGCTCCATTTGTTCTACCCCTGTAGGTGCAGCTTCTAGCAGCCTGGCAGGAGCTGTGCCAGAGCGACCTTCCCCTGGACCAGCAGCTCACTGGCCTCTATGATGCCTTGCTTGCAGCCTGGCACACACAAACCCAGTGGGCCACGCAGGTAACAACTCATCTGGGTTGGAGAACAGAGCCTTTGATGGCAAGGGAGTGGGTGATGACTGCTTTGGAGTGATGTGTCACTGCACTGTAGAGCACCGCTGCCCCCAAGAGCCTCCAGTGTGTGTGGCTGTCATTCAAAGGGCAGGCTTAGAAACCCATGTCAGTGAACTTTGAGGTCTCCATCAAAGCTCTTCTTCTCACTCTGACTTCTTTCTTTCTCTCTCTCTTTCTTTCTTTCTTTCTTTCTTTCTTTCTGTCTGTCTGTCTGTCTGTCTTTTTTTTTTTTTTGAGGTAGGGTCTCACTCTGGTCCAGGCTGACCTGGAATTAGCTATGTAGTCTCAGGGTGGCCTCGAACTCACGGCGATCCTCCTACCTCTGCCTCCCGAGTGCTGGGATTAAAGGTGTACGCCACCACACCCGGCACTCTCTCTCTTCCTTCCTTCCTTCCTCCCTCCCTCCCTCCCTCCCTCCCTCCCTCCCTCCCTCTCTCTCTTTCTTTCTTTGTTCAAGGTAAGGTCTCTGTCCATTAGTCTCTCTTTTATTTTGATGTCACTGTCTTTTTCTCCTATTATGAAGGTCTTGTGAAGGTATTGCTAGGCAATACCTTGGATATCCAAGCTAATTTCTGTCTGAGCAGTTGCATTGTAAGGAGTGATACCCTTCTTTGGCTCTTACATTCTTTTTTTTTTTTTTTTTTTTTTTTTTTGGTTTTCCAAGGTAGGGTCTCACTCTAGCCCAGGCTGACCTGGAATTCACTATGTGGTCTCAGGGTGGCCTCGAACTCATGGCAATCCTCCTATCTCTGCCTCTGACTGCTGGGATTAAAGGCGTTCACCACCACGCCCAGCTGGCTGTCTTCTGCAATGGACCCTGAGCCTTGGAGGGTGTGATAGAGATGTTTCAGTGCTGGACACTCCTCTGTCATTTCTTCTCAGCTCTATGTTACCTTTTGGGTCATCCCAGTGGTCACCGCCATCTGAAAACAGAAGCTTCTCTAACCAGAAATGAGAGTAGCATTGATATATGAATATGAACATTAAGTGTAGTTTTTTTTTTTTTTTTTTTTTTTTTTTTTTTTTTTTTTTTTTTGGTTTTTCAAGGTAGGGTCTCACTCTGGCCCAGGCTGACCTGGAATTAACTATGTAGTCTCAGGGTGGCCTTGAACTCACGGCGATCCTCCTACCTCTGCCTCCCGAGTGCTGGGATTAAAGGTGTGCGCCACCACGCCCAACCTTATTAAGTGTAGTTTTTCAGGGCAGTTTGGTGAGAATAATATATGCATTTAGCCAGACAAGAGCAGGCTTTATACCCCTAAGGCTCATGACCTCCCCTGCCACAGGCTTTTGATTAGGTTTTTCAGTACCAGGCATGTATTCCCTCTCATAGAGTGGGCCTCTAATCCAATTAGAGAGCAGTTGGTTTCCCCTAGAGCAGACATGCCACTATTGCATCTGTTCGGTCATTTGGCCTGTCTGGCCAAACTTGAGACTTCCAGTGTCTACTGTTTTTACCGCTGATGGCTTCTGTCTCTCATAGGGCTGAATGCAGTGCAGCATTTTCCAGCTTTCAGTTGGCTAGTCCACAGGGAGAAGGTTTTCTGCTCAGCACCAGCTTGATTTCTCAGTGACCTTGCTGCCCATGCATGTGAAGTCTTTAGCAATAGGGTCTTACCACCTGTTACTCGTGGGAAACCAAGGGCCTTGGCAATAGCCTATAATGTTTTAGAGGGAACAGGGACCTCCCTGACCAACAACTCACTGGAAGGTATCCCATCTCTGGCACTGAAAATTTTCTAGTAGCAATCTATGGCTTCTGGATGTGCCATTATCTAAAAAAGTAGGCTTTTATGTCTTATTCAGAATATCTTGAATTTGACCCTCCCTTGACCTGTTTCTTAAGTAGGACCCAGTTTGACAGTGTTGCCTATTGCTCAGTGGAAGCCTTTGACATTCCTGAAAGCCATTATCTGGAGATCTGAAAGCATTATATACTTGCTCATCCCAGTCAGGTGGAGTTGGAGGGATTGAGATTGTTTTATCTTAACATCAGGTAAAGTTCCCTTGTTCTCACTAAGCACTGCAGTAAGATTATAGTTTCACAAGCATCCTCTGACCAATGATGATGTAAGGTATGGGCTCTCAGTAGAAGCCTTGCCTCACTTCCTCTCCTAGAGTCTCTAGGCATCCCCCTCTTGTCCTGATGCAGGTGGTGCAACAGCAATTCTCAAAGGGGAAAGCCCGTCTTACTTGGCAGTGGTGATGAATCGGCTAATGATCATGTAACTGATGTTATTTTCACAAGTTGTTGCTCATCACTGTTCAGTACTCTCCAGTCATTTGCTGGAATGAACTTGACTGTCATTGGAGAGAGTTCCTTATATCAACTCATGTTGTTCAACTTGGTTAAAACTGCTGCTTCCTCTTTTTTCTTCTTATTTATTTATTATTATTATTTTATTTTTATTTTTTGGTGTTTTTTGTGAGGTAGGGTCTTGCTCTAGCCCAGGCTGACCTGGAATTCACTATGTAGTCTCAAGGTGGCCTCTAACTCACAGCGATCCTCCTACCACTGCCTCCCGAGTGCTGGGATTAAAGACGTGCGCCACCACGCCCAGCTTAATTTTTGGTGTTTTGAGGCAGGTTCTTGCTCTGCAGCTCAGGCTAGCCTTGAGTTCTTAGCAATCCTGTTCCTTGAGCTTTCCAAACACTGGGATTACAGACAAGAGCTAACTACCGTGCCTGGCCAAAATATTCTCTCCATCCTTGTTTCTTTTTCCTTGCACCGACCTAATTCAGATTTAGGTTTTTATTATTATTTCTTTATTTATTTGAGAGAGAGAGAAAGATGCTCAGAGAGAGAGAGAGAGAGAGAGAGAGAGAGAGAGAGAGAGATCGAGAATATGGACATGCCAGAGCCTCCAGCCACTGCAAACGAACTCCAGATGAATGCACTGCTTTGTGTATCTGGTTTATGTGGGTACTGGGGAATTGAACCTGGGTCCTTAGGCTTCACAGGCAAATGCCTTAACTACTAAGCCATCTCTCCAGCCCCAGATTTAGGTTTTAACTTCCTATAGAAGTTTTATAGTTTTTGTGTAATTATCAGTTCTCAGTGAGCCTGTGTATCTACATTCAGTTACCTGTCCTTGCTTCTTCTCTTGTTACAAGGGTGGAGCTAATGTCTATGCATGCAAATGCCTGGCAGCATGTAAGAAAACCTGGGATTTGTCGTACTTCTGTTTGTCCTCATTCTCGATTTTATAAGGGGTTCATGTCATTTATACCTGGGGCTCATATCCATTGTTTTTAGGGTATAAGCACATCAGGCAGACGTCCAACCCCTTGAAGTAGACCTTTTTTTTGGTCGTGGGGATTGAGTCTAGAGCCTTACACTTGCTAGGCAAATACACTTCCAATGGGCTATGTTTCAAATGTCTTTTCATTTTATTTTGAGACAAGGGTCTTATTAAATTTCCCAGGAAGCTGTGAATTGTGATCTTCCTGCCTCAGACACTTGAGCAGCTGGAATCACTGGTCTGCACCACTAGGGCCACCTTTCTCAGTATTTTACTTTCTTTTGAAAATTTATTTTTATTGTGTTTTTGTTTTGTCTTGGTTTTGTTCTTTTGAGGCGGCGTCTCACTCTAGCTTAGGCTGACCTGGAACTCACAGTGATCCTCCTATCTCAACCATCCAAGTATCAGGATTTTAGACATTAGCCCCCATATCCAGCTGTATTGTTGTTTTGAGACAAGGTCTCACTCTGTAGCCCACTGATGTGAAACTCACTATGTGACCCATGTGGTCTCTAATTCACAGCAGTTCTCCTTCCTCAACCTAGTTAGTGCTGGGATTATAGACATGTACCATCATACCTGGACTTCTGTTGACATTGTTACCTGACCTGGAATTCACTATGTAGTCTCAGGGTGGCCTTGAACACACAGCAATCCTCCTCCCTCTGCCTTCTGAGTGCTGGGATTAAAGGTGTGTGCCACCATGCTGGGCTTTCATTACTGTTTTTTTAAAACTTTTTTTGATTGACAGCTTCCATAATTATAAACAATAAACCATGATAATTCCCTCCCTCACTTTCCCCTTCACAAAGCCACTCTCCATCATATCCCAATTAGTCTCTTATTTTATTTTATTTTATTTTATTTTATTTTATTTTATTATTTTATTTTATTTATTTGCGGTAGGGTCTCATTCTAGCCCAGGCTTACCTGGAATTTATTCTGTAGTCTCAGGGTGGCTTCGAACTCACGGCAATCCTCCTACCTCTGCCTCCCAAGTGCTGGGATTAAAGGCGTGCGCCATCATGCCTGGCTCTCTTTTATTTTGATGTCATCATCTTTTCCTCCTGTTTTGAGGGTCTTATGTGTGTAGTACTAGGTACTGCAAGGTCATAGGTATCAAGGCCAAGTTGTGTCTGGAAGATTGCATTGTAAGCAGTCCTACCTTTCCTTTGGCTCTTATATTCTTTTTTTGCCACCTCTTCCTCAAAGGACCCTGAGCCTTGGAAGGTGTGATATATTTTGGTGCTGAACACTCCTCTGTCACTTCTCAGTAGTAGGGTGCCTTTTGAATCATCCCAGTGGTCACCACCATCTGAAAAGAGTTTTTCTAACCAAAAGTGAGAGTAGCATTAATATATAGGTGTGAACATTAAGAAAAGTGCTTATAGGGCAGTTTGGTGAGCACAGTATATATGCATTTAGCCAGACAATAGCAGACGTTACACCCCTAGAGCTCATGACTTCCTACATATAGACTTTTGATTAGGTTTTCAGTACCAGGCATATTCCCTCCCGTGGAGTGGGCCTCCAGTCCAATTAGAGAACATTTGGTTTCCCCCATAACAGACATGCCACTATTGCACCCATTGGTTCCTTTGACCTGGCTGGCAAAACTTAAGGCTTGCAGTGTCCACTGTTGTTTATCACTGTTGAATGATGTCTCTCTCCCATAGGAGTGCATGGAGCATAGCTTTTTCCAGCTTTCTGTCTACATGGAGGAGGTTTTCAACTCAGCTCCAGCCCTATTTTTTGATTTTATAGTCTCAGGTTGGCCTTGAACTCATGGCAATCCTCCCACCTCTGCCTTCCGAGTGCTGGGATTAAAGGCATGCGCCACCGTGCCCGGCTCCTTATTGTTTTTTTCACACTTGTGCATGTGTGTAGTATATGTATGTGTGTGTATGTGTGCATACATGCATGTATGTGTGTGTGCAGAGGTCAGAGAACTGGTGCCTTTTCCTATTGTTCATTGTATACTTCCTTAAGACAGGGTCTCAAGGAGCTGCTATTTTTAGTCAATCAACCCCAGCCATTCTCTGGTTCTCATCACCGGTGAGCTGGGGTTACAGACATGTGTGGCCACATCCAACTTTTTTTTAATTCATTTTTTTTGGGAGAGAGACACAGAGAGAGACAGAGAGAGAGAGGGAGAGGAAGAGAGATAGAGAACCTCTTAGCTGCTGTGAACGAAATCCAGATGCGCCCCCTTGTGGTCAAGTGCGGCATTGCGCCCTTGCGTCACTTTGCATCTGGCTTAACGTGGGACCTGGAGATTGGAACCGGTGTTCTTAGGCTAGGAGGCAGGCACCTTAACCGCTAAGCCATCTCTCAAACCATACCATAAATAACAATTCTTAAATCCATTTTACTCACTAAAAATGTAAAGAATTCATTGTTCCCTCCTCAGCCCTGACCCAATTGAAAAAAAGAAAAAAAAAACTTCTTTTCAGTTAAGTTCTTTCTTCATTATGACAAGCACAGACTTTCCTTTATAAAATATACTTCTTGAGCCAGGTGTGGTGGCACACACCTTTAATTCCAGCACTCGGGAAGCAGAGGTAGGAGGATCACTGTGAGTTCAAGGTCGCCCTGAGAGTACATAGTGAATTCCAGGTCAGTCTGGGCTAGAGTGAAACCCTACCTTGAAAAACAAAAAAACAAAAAAACAAAAAAACAAAAAACAAAAACAAACAAATATATATATATAGTTCTCCTGGGCCACAGGGCCATGGCAGAAGTAATAGCACCCATGGTGGGCTGTAGGGCTGTTATTGAAGTCCATTTGCTTGCCAGGAGTACTCAACTGCCTTTAGAGACGGGCTCTTCTCTGTTCATCCATGTCCAAGTGCATGGACAGGACAAGGCATTGAGGACCAGATTCTATGATGACTACACCATGCAAGTCGGTATCCTCCAGGAGCTGGATCTGAGCCAGCAGTGGCCTACCACTTCCCAGCATTAGTTATGGGATTTTGGAGCTGGATAGATTCTAAAAACCATCCATTGTTTTTTTTTGTTTTTTGTTTTCAAGGTAGGGTGTCACTGTGGCTCAGGCTGACCTGGAATTCACTATGTAGTCTTAGGGTGGCCTCGAACTCTCAGTGATCCTCCTACCTCTGCCTCCTGAGTGCTGGGATTAAAGGCGTGTGCCACCACGCCCGGCTCATCCATTGTTTTACACATGGCTTCCATTAGCAAGTCTCCTGTTATTTTAGGAGTGGGGATTTTGAGACAGGGTCTCACTCTAGAGCCCAGGCTAGCCTTGAAATCATGATCCTCCTGCTTCTGTCTCCCAGTGCTAAAATTACAGGCATGAGCTATCATACCTGGCTAAATCAAAAGTCTAACAGTGAAGAGAATATTGATATAATATATGGAGAACTCTGATATGCCTATTTATATATCCCCCTAAAACTATTTAAACCTTATATAATTATGTTTTGACTTCAAATTTCCAAAAAAACTCTTAAGTCAATCTAGGCTGAAAAATAATGCTAAGGATATTTTTTTTAACTTTTCTTTTTTTTTTTTTTTTTTTTTTGAGGTAAGGTCTCACTCTAGCCCAGGTTGACCTGGAATTCACTATGTACTCTTAGGCTGGCCTTGAACTCTCAGTGATCCTCCTACCTCTGCCTCTATTTTTGGGAGGTTTTTGAGGTAGGGATTGCTCTAGCCCACACTGACCTGGAATTCACCATGTAGTCTCAGAGTGGCCTTGAACTCATGGTGATCCTCCTACCTCTGTTTATTAAAAACTTTAAGCCGGACGTGGTGGCGCACGCCTTTAATCCCAGCACTCGGGAGGCAGAGGTAGGAGGATCGCCGAGAGTTCAAGGCCACCCTGAGACTACATAGTTAATTCCAGGTCAGCCTGAATCAGTGTGAGACCCTACCTCGCAAAAAACAAACAAACAAAAAATAAAAAAAAAATTAAAAACTTTAATACATGAACATATTGTTATTGTAATCATACTCCTGTCCCATTATCCTCTTTGTTCCCCTATCCCTCACCTCTGTTCCTCTTAGGACTGTTACTTTTTCAAGTAGTCCTTCCTCTGTTGTTTTAAAAAATATTTTATTTATTTAGAAAGAGAAACAGGCAGATAGAAAATGGATGTACCAGGGCCTCTAGCCACTGCAAATGAACTTCAGACATATGCGACACCTTGTGCATCTGGTTTACGTGGGTACTGGGGAATCGAACCTGGGTCCTTAGGCTTTGAAGGCATGTGCCTTAAGTCATTAAGCCATCTCTCCAGCCCTTCTTTCTCTGTTTTGATGTCTCATTCCTTTTGTTCTCTTTAACCCTCCATGTCAGAATGTTGGTAGGCTCAGAACAGTTCAGGTCTTATGCCTCCCTAGCCTATTATTATTATTATTATTATTATTATTATTATTATTATTATTATTATTTTGGTTTTTCGAGGTAGGGTTTCACTCTGGTCCAGGCTGACCTGGAATTACCTATGTAGTCTCAGGGTGGTCTTTAACTCATGGCGATCCTCCTTCCTCTGCCTCCCAAGTGTTGGGATTAAAGGCGTGCGCCACCACACCAGGTCCTCCCTAGCATTTTAAATGCACTTTCCCCTCCCTCAATCCACGGCTAGGAATCAAACCCAGGACCTTGTACATACTAAGCAGATGCTTTACCCCTGAGCCACACCCCCAGTCCTCCACAATACTTTCATAGGAAAAAATTTCCAACATATCAAAAGGTTAAAAGAATTGTGCAGTAAACACTCATGTGCTCCTGCCCCAGGCTCTTCACAAACTTGTGCTATGTGTGCTTTATCATCGATCTAGCCCCTATCCTTGTCTCCATCTGCTCCTTGAGCCTTCTCATTTTGAGTTATTTCAAAGTACTTGCAAGCATCATTCACTTTAGAACATACACATTATTAACTAGAGCTTAGTGTTTATTCTAGGTAAAACTGAGAAATACAGTGTTTTTTGTTGTTTTATTTTTTTATTTTATTTTATTTTATTTTTAAAATTTTTAAAATTATTTTATTTATTTTTGGAGAGAGAGAGAGAAACAGATAGAGAGGGAGAGGAAGACAGAGCTGAGTGCACCAGCAGTCTCTCAGCTGCTGTGAATGAAATCCAGATGTGTGCGCCCCCTTGTGGTCAAGTGCAGCATTGCGCCCTTGCATCACTTTGCAACAGGCTAAACGTGGGACCTGGAGATTGGAACCGCTGGAGATTGGAACCAGCGTTCTTAGGCTTAGCAGGCAGGCGCCTTAACTGCTAAGTCATCTCTCCAGCCATATTTTAATTTATTTTTATGTTTTGGTTTTTCAAGGTAGGTTCTCACTCTAGCCCACACTGACCTGGAATTCATTATGTAGTCTCAGGGTGGCCTTGAACTCACGGTGATCCTCCTACCTCTGCCTCCCTGCCCCCCCCAAAAAAAGAGTGCTGGGATTAAAGGCATGTGCCACCACACCCGGCTTTGTTGTTTGTTTTTTGAGGCAGGGTCTCATTGTAGCCCAGGCTGACCTGGAACTCATTATGTAGTCTAAGCTGGCCTTGAACTCACAGTGATCCTCCTACCTCTGCTTCTGGAGTGAACCACTACCTCTGAAAAAATGCAATGATCCTAAATATGATTTGTTGAAAAATGCAAATACCTGTATAACTTAATCTCCTTTCATGATGTAGTCTAGAACATTCCCTGTATTCCTTCCATGTAACCACTGCTTTTTTTCCACATGAATTAGTTTAGCTAGCTTTGGACTTCACTTTTTGTAGGGCTTTAAAAAAAATTTATTTTACTTATGAGAGAGAGAGAGAGTTAGTGCGCTAGGACCTCTAAACACTATAGTCCAACTCCAGATGCATACAGCACCTTGTGTGCATGTGTCACCTGTGCATCTGGTTTATGTGCATTCCAGAGAGCCGCACTTGGGTCCATAGGCTTTGCAGACAAGCAGCTTAGCTGCCAAGCCATCTTTCCAGCCCTGGAGGGCTTTTTCCTTTTCTTTTTCTTTTTTTGGTTTTCTGAGGTAGGGTCTTGTTCTAGCCCAGGCTGACATGGAGTTCACTGTGTAGTCTCAGGCTTGCCCCAGATTTACAGTGGTTCTCCTACCTCTGCCTCCTGAATGCTGGGATTAAAAGCATGTGCCACCACACCTGGCTTAGACTGAGTCTTTAAAAATTAAAAAAAAATTATTCATGAGAGAGAGTACAGTTGTACCAGTACAAATGAACTTCAGATGCAGGAAGCACTTTGTGTGCCTAACTTTACCTGGATGCTGGGGACTTGAACCAGGGCGGGTAGGCCTTGCAAGCAAGCACCTTTAACTGCTGAGTCATATCCCAACCCAAGATTTACTCTTAATGTGTAACTAGTTCTTTTTTATTGCTGAATACTATGACATGGCATGAATGTGCTCAAGCTTGTTTACACTGTCTTTGTGATGGACACTTGGTCTAATTCTGGTTTGGGGTTGTTAAAACATTTGCTCTGGGGCTGGGAAGATGGCTTGCTTGCAAAGCCTGATGACCCAGAATCAAGTCCCCAGTACCCATGTAATGCCAAATGCACAAAGTAGGAGTTTGTTTGCAGTGAGAAGAGGCCCTGGTATACTCAAACTCTTTCAAATAAATAATTTTTCTTCTCTGTACATTGTTCTGTAAGGGTTTTTTTTTTTTTTTTTTTGGACTCACATGTGGTCATATCTTTTTGGTAAATACCCAGGAGTGTTGCAGAGACACAGGACAGGGCAGTGTTTTGGTTTCTTTTCTTCTTTTCTTTTCTTTTGTTTTCTTTTTCTTTTCTTTCTTTTCTTCCTTTCTTTTTTTTTTTCTTTTCTTTTCCTTCCTTTCTTTTTTTCTTTTTTTTTCTTTTTCTTTTCCTTTTTCTTTTGAGGTAGGGTCTCATTCTAGCCCAGGCTGATCTGTAATTTACACTGTAGTCCTATGCAGGCCTCAAATTTGCAGTGATCCTCCTACTCTGCCTCTGGAGTGCTAGGATTAAAGGTGTGTACCACCACACCTGGCTCTATGTTTAGGTTTATAAGGAACTGCCAGACTTCCTCCCAAAGTGGTTGTACCTTTTGTGCTCCCACAGTGTCATGAGAGTCCTGATTGCTCCATGTTCATGCTGATGGCAGACAGGTGTTGTCATTCTTTCAGTGTTAGCCTTTCTGCCCTGTGCAGCACTGCCTCCCTGCTGCTTTCATGTGAGTTTCCCTGATGACTAAAGACAGTGAACACTTACTCATATGCTTATTTGCAATTAGCATATCTTCCTTTGTGACTTGTCTCAAGTCTTTTACCCAATAACAAAAATTGGCTTATTTGCCTTTGCCTTGTTAGTTCAAGGGTTCTCATTTAGATACAAGTCCTTTGCCAGGGGTGTTTTATAGACTCTTTTTTTTCCCATTTTGTACCTTGAGCAAAGGTTTTTTTGTTTTGTTTTGTTTTTGTTTCTTTGTTTTTGAGGTGCTGGAGATGAAACTCCAGAGTTTGCAAGTGCTAGGAAAGTGTGTCACCACTGCACTGCATCCCAGCCCTGAGCGCAGGTTCTGATTTTGATGAAGCCTTGTTCATCAGTTTTTCTTTTATAGTTATTACTTTCCATGCCCCAAGAAACCATCACCACTTGTCAAGTTGCAAAGGTGTAGTCCATGCTTCTTCTAGAAGCTTGTTTATTAGATTTCTTATTTAGATCAGTGGTCCACCCTATTATTTGCTTTTTATTTTACTTTAAAAAAATATTTATTTATTTTTTTGAGAGAAAGAGGCAGATAGGAAGAGAGAATGGGCTGCTACCCACTGCAAGTAAACTGCAGATGTATGTGCCACCTTGTGCATCTGGCTTATGTGGGTTCTGGGGAATTGAACCTGGGTCCTTAGGCTTTGCAGGCAAGTGCCTTAATCACTAAGCTATCTCTCTAGCCCTGTTTCTTTTAGTTTTGTTCCTAAGCTTGAGTGTATTTTGTTTGGTGTGTATATGCAGTTGTGTGTCTAGATGCACATGCTGCATGTGTGTAAAGGACAGAGAACACTGAGTGTCTCACCTCCATTGCACATCCTTAAGAGAGTCCATCATTGATTCTGCTGTTTGCTGTTGTTCTCCCCTCACTTCTCCTGTGAGCCCCAGCAATTCTCTGGTCTCTGCTCCTTACAAGACTGGTGTTACAGATGTGTGTGGCCATGCCAGACTGTTTACATGGGTATATGCCATCTCAGGCCCCTTTGGGCCCTCAACACTCTTACCTACTGAGCTCTCTCTCCAGCCCCCTAATTAGCTTATGTACATAGTGAAGATCAGGTTGAATGTCTTCTTCTTTGTTTTTAATTTGAGAGAGAGAAACAGAGAGAGAGAGAGAGAGAGAGAGAGTGTGAGAGAGAATGGGCATGCCAGGGCCTCCAGCCACTGCAAATGAACTCCAGTCACATGTGCCACCTTGTGCATCTGGCTTATGTGGGTCCTGGGGAATCGAACCTAGGTCCTTTGGCTTTGCAGGCAAACACCTTAACGTTAAGCCATCTCCCCAGCCCCAGGTTGAATGTCTTTTCACAGGTTAATTGGGTTAATTTTGTAGCCCTAGTTAGTACGTTTGCTCTTGTAGTACTAGTACCCACTGTGCTTTACTTAAACGACTTGAGGGCGGGGGAGATGCCTTATAAGTTAAAGGCACTTGCTTGCAAAACCTACTAACTCAGGTTCAATTCCCCAGTTTTCATGTAAAGCCAGTTGTGCAATGTGACAAATGGTGGCAGAGACCTTTAGCCCCGGCACTCTGGAGGCAGAGGTAGGAGGATTGCTCTGAGTGGGCGGCCACCCTGAGACTACACAGTGAATTCCAGGTCAGCCTGGGCTAGAGTGAGACCCTATCTCAAAACACCCCCAAAAAAAAGTGAGTGAAGTTTTGAAATAACAAGTAAAATTAATAAATTTGGTGATATGTATTGTGAATTGATGAGGAGAGGTTGGAGAAAGGTAAGAGCTACTGATTGGTACAGAGTAGTGATGGTAATGTTCAGTTTCAAGAAGAATTGGGCTTGGCAGCTCACACCTGTAATCCTAGTACTTGGGAGGCTAAGGCAGGAGAATTGCACAAGGATGAGGTCAGGCTGGGCTAAGTACTGAGTTCAGAGTGAGACCATGTCTCAAAAAACAAACAATAACAACAACAAAAAACTGTAAACACCCCTTCCAAGGCCAGGGAGCCCCTTGGAAAGAGGGACAGAAAGAACAAAAACAGGAGGATGGGAGGAGGGCTCTGAAATGCTGTTTTCTGTATGTGGCATGGCTGTTACACTAAAGAACTCACAACAGCTGAGGTTTCCTGCCTGTCAACACTTCACCATCAATGGAGGAAGGATGCAGGAGACCCCATACCTCCCAGAGTAGCTAATGGCACTGATATGTAGTTGCTGGGACAGAGGGGAGTGATGTTTTTCTGTAGTGTAGCCACTAGTAAGTAACCAGTCAATACCTCCCATCCATGCTAATACAGGTGATCCTAATGAAACCCAGTGGGTCAGAAACAAAACAAAACAAAACAAAGCAAGGCATGAAAGTAAGTTGGGGATTTATTGGGAAGAAGCGTTCTAGTGGGAGGGAGAGAGGATAAGAGAGGGTAATTTTGGGGGAGGGGAAGGGATTAAGATAAAAATAAATTATATACATGCATGAAATTATCAACAAAATTAGAAAAAAGGTTTAGAAGAATGAATAATTGTTGGGATCAGTTCTAAGGATACTAGGAGATTGAAAGTCAAAAGGAAGGTTTTCATCTTGCCTGAATGGACACAATGACAAAAATAGAGAAGGTGAGGGAAATAGGCCTTTGGGGAGGTCAGTGCAAAACTGATGCATTTCAATTTGAGGTGCTTTCTGAGATCCATGTGACAGTGACCACAGTAGCAGAATGGATGGATGGCACATTTGCTCATCAAGTCCAAGCTGGAGTGGAACAGCTGTTTAGTGGTTTTGTTATTTATTGGGTTTGTTTGGTTCTTTCCTCTTTTTCTTCCTCTCAAACTCCAGCAGGGTGACCAAGCAGTCTAGTGACAGGACCATCAAGTGTAACAAATGTTCTTTGGAGTTTGGTAAATTTGTTGAGAATTTTAAGGAAAAAAATGTGTATTTTAGACATATTTATGATTTCCTTATAACCAGTGACCTTTGATCTACTGTTAGTTGTTTTTGTTTGTTTGTTTTTAAATTTTTTTAATTATTAATTTTTTTATATACACCTTCTATACTTACATACAAAAAACATATGATATTTCCCTCCCCTCCCCTCCCCCATTCCACTTTAGAACACCAATCTCCATCATATCCCCTCCTTCTCTCCATTAGTCTTTCTTTTATTTTGATGTCATCATCTTTTTCTTCTATTTTGAGGGTGAGACCCTCAAAGTAATTTGTTTTTTTTGGTTTTTCAAGGTAGGGTCTCATTCTAGCCCAGGCTGACCTGGAATTCACTCTGTATTCTCAGGGTGGCCTTGAACTCACAGTGATCCTCCTACCTCTGCCTCCCGAGTGCTGGGATTAAAGGCGTGCACCACCACGCCCAGCTGTTTTTTGTTTTTTTGAGGTATGGTTTTGCTGTAGCCCAGGCTGACCTGGAATCCACTCTGTATTCTCAAGGAGGCCTCGAACTCACAGTAATCCTACCTCTGCCTCCTGAATGCTGGGATTAAAGGTGTTTGCCACCACACCTGGCTCTAAGTTAATTTTTGTATGGAGTATGAGGTAAGGAACATAGTTTAAAAAAAAGTTTTATTTTATTTATTAGAGAGAGAGCGAATGGGTGTGCCAGGGCCTCCAGCCACTGCAAATGAACTCCAGATACATGCACCACCATGTGCACCTGGCTTATGCGGGTACTGGGGAATTGAACCTGGATCCTTAGGCTTTGCAGGCAAGCTCCTTAACCACAAAGCTATCTCTACTGCCCAGTCATGATGTTTTTTTGCAAATGTTATTTCAATACTTCACTCGTTTTTTTTTTTTTTTTTTTTTTTTTTGATATTTTGAGGTAGGGTCTCACTGTAGCCCAGGCTGACCTGGAATTCACTGTGTAGTCCCAGGATGGCCTCAAACCCAGAGCAATCCTCCTACCTCTGCCTCCTGAGTGCCGGGACTAAAGGTGTGTGCCACTATGTGCCAGCAGTTTTCTAAGCACCATTTATTGTCAAGGTTGTCTTTTCCCTATTTCCTGGCCTTGGTGTCCTTGTTAAAAATCAATTGGTGGAAGCCGGGCGTGGTGGTGCACGCCTTTAATCCCAGCACTCGGGAGGCAGAGGTAGGAGGATCACCGAGAGTTCAAGGCCACCCTGAGACTACCTAGTTAATTCCAGGCCAGCCTGGACCAGAGTGAGACCCTACCTCGCAAAACAAAAACAACAACAAAAAAATAAATAAATAAATCAATTGGTCGCCAGGCATGGTGGCGCATGCCTTTAATCCCAGCACCCAGGAGGCAGAGGTAGGAGGATTGCCATGAGTTCAAGGCCACCCTGAGACTACAGAGTGAATTCCAGGTCAGCCTGAGCCAGAGTGAGACCATACCTTGAAAAACCAAAAAAAAAAAAAAAAAAAAAAAAAAAAAAAACCCAATTGGTCATAGATGTATGGGTCTTCTGTTCCATAAATCTGTATGTCTGTTCTTACCATTACGTAGCTTTGTAATTAGTTTTGAAATAATAGCGTGTTCCTTCAGTGCTGTTCCTTTCCAGAATTGCCCTGGTGACTTGGGGCACTGGAAGATTGCATATGAAGTTTTGGGTGCGTTTTTCTGTTTCTTAAATGCTATTGGGAGTTTAAAGAATTTTTTAGTTTTAATTAATTAATTATTTTTGAGAGTGATAGAGAAAGAGAGAGAGAGAGGAAATGGGTATACCAGGGCCTCCAGCCACTGCAAACGAACTCCAGATACTTGCACCACCTTGTGCATCCGGCTTATGTGGGTACTGAAGAATTGAGCCTCAAACCGTGGTCCTTAGGCTTCTCAGGTAAGCGCCTTAACTGCTAAGCCATCTCTCCAGCCAACCACTGGAATTTTGATTGGGTTTACATTCATGTGTAGGTTATGTTGGGTAGTATTCACATCTAAACATACTGTCTTCCAATCCATGAAGACAGGATATTTTTCCATTTATTTATGCCTTCTTTAGTTTCTTTTAGCTTTGCTCTTCAGTGTATGTATTCTGTTTTCTTAAGTTTGTTCACTTTATTCTTTTTTTAAATTTTATTTATTTATTTGAGAGAGAGGGAGGGAGAGAATGGGCCTCCAGCCACTACAAACAAACTCCAGATACGTGCGCCCCCTTGTGCATCTGGTTTACGTGGGTCCTGGAGAATCGAACCCATATCCTTTGGCTTTTCAGGCAAAGGCCTTAACTGCTAAGCCATCTCTCCAGCCCTGTTCACTTTATTCTTATTTCTAACTTTTTGTTTGTGTGTGTGAGTACAGGTGTGGGCATGTCCCATGTACGTGTAGAGGACACCTTTCAGGTTCATTCTTGCTGGCTTACCTCATTTGGGGCAAGGTTTCTCTCCATCTCACTCCACTGCTGTTCTTTTTGCTCAGGAGCTTCTGGAAAAGTCTCTTGTCTCTTCCCATCTCGCTGTCAGAGGACTGGGATTAGAGAAGCCCTTCATGGCTTCCAACTTTGTATGTGGGGTCTGAGGATTACACTTGGGTACTCAGGTTTGAGTGGTGAGCGCTTTATCCACTAAACAATCTCTCTTAACTGCATTTTATTTAAAAAAAAATATTTATTGATTTGTGAGCAGGGAGAATGAGTGAGAATGAGTGCGCCAAGGCCTCTTGCTGCTGCAAATGAACTGCAGACACATGTGTCACTTTGTGTGTCTGGCTTTGCATAGGTGCTGGAGAATTGCATCTGAGTTGGCAGGCTTTGTAAGCAAGCACCTTTAACCACTGAGCCATCTTCCTAGCCCTTAGACTAGTTCTTTCATCTCATTTCATTTGTACTGATTTAGGTTATAACACAAAACATTTAGTGAACATGGGGAGGAGTAAGAGCATAATCAATGGGTTCTACTTTATTTGAGTTTCCCAAAGACTACAAAGATGGAAACCCAACTAACCAGACATGCTGGCTGATAACCCCAGCACCTAGGAGGCTGAGGCAGGAGAATTGTTAAGAGTTCAAGGCCAGACTGGGCTACATAGCAAGACTATCTCAAAAGAAATACTCCTTCCAACTAATTCAGTGAATTACTCTTCTTTCATACTTTGTTGCTCCTTGAGCCCTCTCTGGTCAGTTTCTGGTGATGACCAACTAAATACTGCTTTGGTAAGCTTGAACTAGCTAAACACCTGGGTCCTTAACCTTTTGGATGTGTTCAGTTGGCAGTGAGCTTGCAGCTCTTGATTAACCAATTTAGCTGTCAATGGGGATGCCTTGAAGTCATCAAGGAGGTGGCTCACTCCTTCCTTCCTTTCATTTAATTTTTGCATGTGTGTGTGTGTGTATGTGTGTGTATGCATGTGCGTGCACATGTGCCCATGGCTACATGTGCATGTGAGTGCAGGCCAGAGATCCATGTTGGGTATCTCCTCAGTTGCTCTTTATTTTGTTTTTTTTGAGAGGATCTCTCACTGAACCCACACCTCACTCATTTGGCTGGACTAGCTAGCCAGTAGGCTTCTCTTATCTCTGCTTCCCTACCACTGGGATTAGAGGCATGCCTACTACACTACCCTGGGGCATTTACATGGGTGCTAAGGATCTCAACTCCAGTCCTTGTGCTTACATAGCAAGCCCTTTACCTACTGAGTCATCTCCCCAGTCCATAGGAGATAGCTGCTATAGAAGGTTGGTTCCTGTTTGTACCCGTGTGCTAATGCAAATACCTCTTCCTGCTGCAGGTTTTCAAGAACCCTCACGAGGTGGTGACAGTGCTGCTGATTCAGACCCTGGGGGCTTTGGTGCCCTCCCTGCCCATGTGCCTTAGCACAGGTATGGAGAGGGCGGGGCCTGAGCTGGAGCTTACCAGACTGTTGGAGTTCTTTGATATCACTGCCCACTTTGCCAAGGGGCTGGAGATGGCACTGCACTCCCACCCACGTAAGCATTCCTTCCTCTCATTCTCTGGCTTGTCTTTACTTGCTTTGAAGCTTGGGTTTGTTTGCCACCACGTTTCATGATCAGTATAGAAGTGGAAGGGGTCAGTGTCTCCACACACATGGAAGGCTTTTCTGTGAAAACATTGCCTTCATGGAAATAGGTGCTTAATATACTTGCCACCCCAAGGGCTGCCTAGTCACTTTGCATTCTCTGGGCAGTGATGGTGGCTTCGCTGCATCTTAGGATGTACAGGAGGCAAGATGTGAGACATGGGGTTGGCAGCAGGTTTCACCGAGCGGGTGGTATCCTCTTCCTTTCAAGTCAGAGCCTTAGGCAGAGGTCCTGGGAGATGCTCAGTCAGAAAAGTGCTTGCTGTGCAAATATGAGGATCTGAGTTTGAGTCCCCAGAATGAGTGTCTAGAAAGCCAGGTGTGGTGGCATGGGCTTGTAATGTAAGCTGTGGGGAGTCAGGGACAAGTGGATCCATGGGCTTTGCTAGCCAGCAAGCTTAACTTACTTGATGAGTTTCAGGCTAGTGAGAGACCCTGTTCCCAAGAAAAGGCAGATGGCACCAAGGAACCACAGCTAAGATTGTCCTCTAGCCTACAAACACGTGCACACTCACCACACACCCACACCCACACACATTCATGCACCCACATGCATACACACCCACAAAACCTCAGACAGTTCAACCTGAAAAGTAAGTTTAAGAGCACACATAGGTTAGAGGAAGGTTTCAAAGAGGCAACAAGTAAGCTTTTCAGGATCGGAGCTGTGCCAGGACTGAAGGTGACTGTAGGGAGAATGGCTTTCCCAGTAGCCAGCAGAAAACAAAGCACAGCTTCTTCCTGGGCAAATAATGTGTGGTAGGCTGCGTCTTCCATCTATGTTAAGAGCATCATAAATTTTTAAGTAACATACACCTCGTGACGCATGCTGCTGTCAAATGAGGAAGTTGCTTCATGAAGGAAGGCCTCATTCTGCCATGTGGTTGCTGTGTGTCACTAACTTCGTTTATTTAATAGTTATTCTCTTTAATTACATAACATTTAATTGCCTTACATTCCAGGAAGTGTGTTTATTGTTCAGGTTCCTGATGATTCATAGGTATTTTGTCACACTCACTAGTCAGGCTCAGTTGTGGGAGAAGCATGCTGGATGAGGGCAGCTTCCAGAGAACTGGAATGCCCTAGCTGAGTGGCTGTGCATCCTGCTGCAGCAGAGTGGGACAGGGTGGACTTTCTTGAAGACATGGGAGCCACTCTTCAAAGTCAGCCATGCAAGTTTATGTTTCTAGTAATTCCTACTGAAGTTTTCAAAACTGTTTTTTGTTTTGTTTTACTTTAAAAATACTTTTGGAAGCCAGATGTGGTGACACATGCCTTTATCTCAAAGGCCAGCCTGAGATATATGATTAGACCCAGTCTCAAAAAAATTAAATAAAAAACTTTGGAAGCACAAAAATAAAACAGAGAATAAGATAATCTAAACCAGGGCATGGTGGCACATCCCTTTAATCCCAGTACTCAGGAGGTAGAGGTAGAGGTAGAGGTAGAGGTAGAGGATCACTGTGAGTGTGAGGCTAGCCTGGGAGTACAGAGTGAGTTTCAGGTCAGTGTGGGCTAGAGTGGGACCCTACCTTGAAAAAACAACAACAAAAAGATGATCTATAACTTCCTGTGTCATCATTCTGTTCTATTTCTTCTCAGTAGTTCAAACAACACACATTAAAGCTAGGTGTGGTAGCATAGTCCTGTAATCCTATTGTTCAGAGTGCTAAGGCTGAAGGATTATGAGTCTGAAGCCAGCCTGGGTTACATATTGAGTTCAAGGCCATCCTAAGCTTTATAAATGAAACCCTGTCTCAAGAAAAACCAACCCCTCAAATAAATAAATAAATAAATAAACAAACAAACAAACAAACAAATAAATATTGTTTGGGAACAATAATATATTTAAAATTCACACACACACACACACACACACTATGGATATTGCATTAGGATGCTATTTTTCCTTAGTTGTTTAATCTAAAGGTCTTTTCATCTTTCTTTTGTCTTTCATGACATTGACATCTTTGAAGAACAGTTCTCTTGTAATAATAATTCTGGAATTATCCCCCATTATTAGATTTATCTTAAACAATTTTGGCATAAATACTGCACTGGTGCTACTGTGTACTTCCTGTTGCATCACATTGAGAGATATATAATGTCCAGTTGCTGGTGACAGATTAATCACGTGGTCTGTGTTTCTGCCAGAGCGCTCCATTGTCACTACCTTTTTCTCTTTGTCATTATTAAGTCATCTCTGATGTGGTACTGTGAGCTCACAGGACTACCATTCCTTAGGAAATATTTACCCAGTAATTTAAGCATCCATTGATACTCACTGCCTGAATAAACTTGTATGGTGCTGACTATAAAATAGTGATTTCCTAACTCTTCCATTCTCTCTACATCTAGTTGTGGTATCCTGTTGTCAAGAAGTGATCCTTTTCTTCCTCCTTCCTTTATTACTTATTGATACAAGGTCTCACTGTATAGCCCAAGCTGGCCTTGAACTTGGGATCTTTCAGCCTTAGCCTCTAAGTGCTAGGATTATAGGTACTTGTCACAATGCTCAACTTTTTCTGTCTGTTTAATATCACTATTAACTCTGGGATCATTTTTTATTTTTTGGTTTTTCAAAATGGGGTCTAACCCCGACTGATCTGGAATTTACTCTGTATTCTCAGGGTGGCTTTGAACTCACAGCGATTCTCTTACCTCTGCCTCCCTAGTGCTGGGATTAAAGGTGTGCACCACCACGCCTGGATCTCTTTTTTTTTTAACTTAAAAAAATATTTTATTTTTTGAAAAACAAAAAAAAACTTATTTTAAAAAATTTATTTATGAGAGACAGAACGGGTATACCAGTACCTCCAGCTGCTGCCAACGAACTCCAAGTGCATGAGCCACTATGTGTATCTGGCTTACGTGGGTTCTGGGGAATTGAACCTGGGTCCTTAGGTTGCAGGTAATTGCCTTTACTGCCAGCCCCTAGGATTCCTTTTTTTTTTTAAAGTCATTATTTATTTGCAGCAGAGAGAGAGGAGAAAGAGAGCAGTGGGGAGGGAGAGAATGGGCATGCCAGGGTCTCTGGCTACTGCAGATGAACTCGAGAAGCATGCACCACCTTGTGCATCTGGCTTTACATGGGTCCTGGGGAATTGAATCAGGGTTGTTAGGATTTGCAAACAAGCGCCTTAACTGCTAAGCCATCTCTCTAGCCCTCCTTTTCTAAAATATGTTATAATTCAACATTGTTCCTCATTGTCCAAATAAGTTCACGTTTGTTCTTGGTTACCCTTTCCTGCTGACTCAGATATCTTTTTGACACATCCCTGTCAGTCTTAGAGTGCTTCTTTGCCTTTTGCCACAAAATATTCCAGGAGTCCTTAGTTGTTTAATCTAAAGGTCTTTTCATCTTTCTTTTGTCTTTCATGACATTGACATCTTTGAAGAACAGTTCTCTTGTAATAATAATTCTGGAATTATCCCCCATTATTAGATTTATCTTAAACAATTTTGGCATAAATACTGCACTGGTGCTACTGTGTACTTCCTGTTGCATCACATTGAGAGATATATAATGTCCAGTTGCTGGTGACAGATTAATCACGTGGTCTGTGTTTCTGCCAGAGCGCTCCATTGTCACTACCTTTTTCTCTTTGTCATTATTAAGTCATCTCTGATGTGGTACTGTGAGCTCACAGGACTACCATTCCTTAGGAAATATTTACCCAGTAATTTAAGCATCCATTGATACTCACTGCCTGAATAAACTTGTATGGTGCTGACTATAAAATAGTGATTTCCTAACTCTTCCATTCTCTCTACATCTAGTTGTGGTATCCTGTTGTCAAGAAGTGATCCTTTTCTTCCTCCTTCCTTTATTACTTATTGATACAAGGCCTCACTGTATAGCCCAAGCTGGCCTTGAACTTGGGATCTTTCAGCCTTAGCCTCTAAGTGCTAGGATTATAGGTACTTGTCACAATGCTCAACTTTTTCTGTCTGTTTAATATCACTATTAACTCTGGGATCATTTTTTATTTTTTGGTTTTTCAAAATGGGGTCTAACCCCGACTGATCTGGAATTCACTCTGTATTCTCAGGGTGGCTTTGAACTCACAGCGATTCTCTTACCTCTGCCTCCCTAGTGCTGGGATTAAAGGTGTGCACCACCACGCCTGGATCTCTTTTTTTTTTTAACTTAAAAAAAATATTTTATTTTTTGAAAAACAAAAAAAAACTTATTTTAAAAAATTTATTTATGAGAGACAGAACGGGTATACCAGTACCTCCAGCTGCTGCCAACGAACTCCAAGTGCATGAGCCACTATGTGTATCTGGCTTACGTGGGTTCTGGGGAATTGAACCTGGGTCCTTAGGTTGCAGGTAATTGCCTTTACTGCCAGCCCCTAGGATTCCTTTTTTTTTTAAAGTCATTATTTATTTGCAGCAGAGAGAGAGGAGAAAGAGAGCAGTGGGGAGGGAGAGAATGGGCATGCCAGGGTCTCTGGCTACTGCAGATGAACTCGAGAAGCATGCACCACCTTGTGCATCTGGCTTTACGTGGGTCCTGGGGAATTGAATCAGGGTTGTTAGGATTTGCAAACAAGTGCCTTAACTGCTAAGCCATCTCTCTAGCCCTCCTTTTCTAAAATATGTTATAATTCAACATTGTTCCTCATTGTCCAAATAAGTTCACGTTTGTTCTTGGTTACCCTTTCCTGCTGACTCAGATATCTTTTTGACACATCCCTGTCAGTCTTAGAGTGCTTCTTTGCCTTTTGCCACAAAATATTCCAGGAGCACCTTATACTTCAGCTCTGGAATCCACCATTTTCCCAGAAAGCTTTGTTTCTTACAAGGGAAATGGTCTTTAGAAACCAGAACCTGGGCACCAAGGGCTGTTTGTTATTGCTGAGGTGTCATTTCTTCCACATTCAGGGGGATAGAGCTTGGAAGCTTATCTATGTGTGAGGGGAGGGGTGCATGTATGCCACAGCACCTTTATGGAGGGCAGAGGACAACCTTCTTTGAGACAGGGTCTCTAGCTGCCAAAATAAACTTGCCAGAGTGCAGATGAATATCAGAATAGTTATTCTTTTCTTTCTTTCTTTTTTTTCAGAATAGCTATTCCTGAAGCTTTGGATTCTCTTGGCTGTGCCTCCCATTGTCAATCACAGACGCATGTGCCATTTTGCATTTGGCTTTATGTGGGTGTTGGGGAATTGAATCTAAACAAGCAGGCTTTGCAAGCAAGCATCTTTTAATTTCTGAGACATATCCCCAGCCCTAAAATATATGTATTTTTAAAATTTCTAGTTTAGGGGCTGGAGAGATAGCTTAGTGGTTAAGGTGCTTGCCTGCAAAGCCTAAGGACCCAGGTTCAACTCCCTAAGACCCACATAACCCAGATGCACGCATCTGGAGTTCGTTTGCAGTGGCTGGAAGCCCTGGCATGCCCATTCTCTCTCTCTCTCTCTCTCTACCTGCCTGTTTCTGTATCTCTTGCTCAAATAAATAAAAATAAAATATTAAAAATATATTTAAAAAATTCTAGTTTATCCAGGTGTAGTGGCATACTCAGGCAAGAGAACTGAGAGTTGAAGGCCAGCCTTGGGATACATAGTGAGACTATATCTTTTTAAAAGAATGTCCAATTTGTACTGATACGTCACAAACAAATATCTTAAATGAAGAGATTTTTTAAAAATTTATTTATTTTTTATTTGCAAGCAGAGAGAGGATGAGTGTGCCAGGATCTGTAGCTGCTGCTGCAAAAAAATGTCAGATTGCAGGTGCTACTCTGTGCATCTGGGTTTACATGGGTACTGGAGAATTGAATCTGGGTTGTCAGGTCTTACCAGCAAGTGCCTTAACCACTGAACCATTTCTCCAGCCCCTTGAGAGATTTTTTTTTTTTTAGTCATACATCCATTAGCATTCTCTATCTCCTGCAGTGAGACTCCTGATTCTCATTTGTATATGTATACATGTGTATGCACATTTTTTGCAGTAATTTTTCATGATTGCATTCTGGGTAGGTCAAAATGTGTTTAACTTCTTTTCTTGATGACAGTGGGCTAGTCCTGGAGGTCTGGATGCTGAGGATGAAGTATGAACAAAGCAGGGTGTCAGTCCTGCTTCCATGACTCCATGCTCCAGGGAGGCAATCAGGTAGTGCATGAATGAATGTGAGGAAGTGCTCTGAAGAAAGGCAAAGGAAGGTGATTGTGCTCACAGTCAAGTTCACTGAAGGTTTTTTTGAGGGAGGGTCTGGCTATGTAGTCTATACATCCTCAAGCTCTCAATCCTGCTTCAGTTTGAGAAGAGCTGGGATTGTAGGTATGCACTACTAGACTTGGCTCTGAGTGAAATAGTGAAGCAGTAGGAGTGTTCGGGAGATCACTATGAAAGAAGAGGGTCCTACCAGACAGAAGGATCAGCACTATTAGAAGCAGTACAGGCATGGGGAGAGTAAAAGAATCAGGGTGTAAAGCAATAGTAAAAATAGCTAGTTTTGAAGCCAGTGATGTGTCACATGCCTGTAATCCTACAGCCTACTTACTATATTGTAAGACTCTGTTTCAAACAATCAACCAATAAGAAATAGCTGGTATAAGATTGGGTGTGGTGGTCCACGCCTTTAATCCCAGCACTTGGGAGGCAGAGGTGGGAGGATCACCATGAGTTCGAGGCCACCCTGAGACTACATAGTGAATTCCAGGTTAGCCTGGGCTACAGTGAGACCCTACCTCGAAAACCAAAAAAAAAAAAAAAAAAAAAAAAAAAAAAAAAAAAAAAGAAATAAAAGAAATAGCTGTTATATAAATGCTAGATGCATATTATCTTACCTAAACGCCATAAAGCTGTATAAAATTATTGCTGGTATTCTCATTTCATCATTGAGGAAACAGGTACAGAAAATTCAGTAGGGCTGGAGAGATATATTAGCAGTTAAGGTGCTGCCTGTGAAGCATATGGACCCATGTTTAACTCTCCAGATCCCACATAAGCTAGATGCACAAAGGTGAGGCAAGTGCAAGGTGGCACATGCCCACTAGATGGTGCAAGCATCTGGAGTTTGATTGCAGTGGCTGAGGCCCTGGTGCACCAGTTCTCTCTCTCCCTGTCTCTCTCTCTCTCTCTCTTGCACTCTCTAAAAGAAAAAGAACAAAAAGAAAAAATCATTTACACACTGTCACAAATCTAGGCCCCTCACTCTTTTTTTCTTAAATTTTTATTTTTTGACAACTTCTATACTTACAGACAATAAATCATGATATGTTCCTCCCCTCCCCCCTCTCCCCTTCAGAACTCCACTCTCCCATCATATCCCCTCCCTCTCTCCATTCATCTCTCTTTTTGTTTTTTATTTTATTTATTTATTTATCTATATTTTTTTCCTTAAAATTTTTTTGACAACTTCTATACTTACAGACAATAAACCATGATATTTCCCTCCCCCCCCATTCCTCTTCAGAACTCCACTCTCCATTAAAACCCTCCCTCTCTCCATTAGTCTCTCTTTTAATTTTATGTCATCATCTTTTTCTCCTATTATGAGGGTCTTGTGAAGGTATTGCTAGGCACTGCAAGGTCATGGATTTTGAGGCCAATTTCTGTCTGGACAGTTGCATTGTAAGGAGTGGTACCCTTCCTTTGGCTCTTACATTCTTTCCACCCCCTCTTCTGCAATGGATGCTGAGCCTTGGCGGGTATGATAGAGATGTTTCAGTGCTGGACACTCCTCCATCCCTTCTTCTCAGCACTGTGTTGCCTTTTGGATCATCCCAGTGGTCACTTCCATCTGAAAAGAGAAGCATCTCTAACCAGAAGTGACAGTAGCATTAATATATGAATATGAACATTATGTGTAGTGCTCTCAGGGCAGTTTGGTGGGAATAATATATACATTTAGCCAGACAAAAGCAGGCTTTATACCCCTAAGGCTCATGACCTCCCCTGCCATAGGCTTTTGATTAGGTTTTCAGTTCCAGCCATGTATTCCCTCCCATAGAGAGGGCCTCCAGTTCAACAAGTGAGCAGTTAGTTTCCCCCAGAGCAGATATGCCACTATTGCACCTGTTTGGTCATTTGGCCTGTCTGGCCAAACTTGAGGTTTCCAGTGTCGACTGTTTTCATCGCTGATGATGTCTGTCTCCCATAGGGCTGCATGCAGTGAAGCTTTTTCCAGTGTTCATTTGTAGGCCCTTCACTCTTAAGTGTCACCATATGCTACATCCTGAAGTCAGGCACTATGGGGCTTTGCAGAAATCATTTTGAACATCCACTTGGAGAGAAGTGGAAGCCACTGAAATGTTGCAGTAGGGTGGTGATGTGTCCAGGCTACTGGTGGGGAATGTTTTTATGGCTTCAATGTTTAAGACAGATTAGAGGGAATACAAAGGATGTGAGGAAATGGGTTAGCAAGTCCTTACACTTACCCATCCCTTATTCAGATGCCTCTGAAATGCTCCGATCCTGCCAGTGCTTCCAAGTCTACACACCACACATCTGTGTATTTGTTCCTTTCTTTGGGATAACTCTCAGAAGTTGAATTACTGTGTCACAGAATATGGTACATTATATTTTGGACACAAATGTCTTTTTTTTCTTTTTCTTTTTTTTTCGAGGTAGGGTCTTACTCTAGCCCAAGCTGATCTGGGATTCAACTCTGTAGTCCCAGGCTAGCCTTGAACTCTCAGTGATCCTCCTACCTCTGCCTCTGGAGTGCTGGGATTAAAGACGTGTGCCACCACGCCCGGCTCAAATATATTGTAATCTTAACTGAACGTAGAAATCTTTGGGGTTCATAGTGTATTGGTATTTCTTTCTTTCTTTCTTTCTTTTTCTTTTCTTTTCTTTTCTTTTTTTTTGGTTTTTCGAGGTAGGGTCTCACTCTAGTTCAGGCTGACCTGGAATTCACTCTGTATTCTTAGGGTGGCCTTGAACTCACGACGATCCTCCTACCTCTGCCTCCTAAGTGCTGGGATTAAAGGTGTGCATCACCATGCCTGGCTGTGTATTGGTACTTTTCTTTCTTTCTTCCTTCCTTCCTTCTTTCCTTCCTTCCTTCCTTCCTTCCTTCCTTCCTTCCTTCCTTCCTTCCTTCCTTCCTTTCTTTCTTTCTTTCTTTCTTTCTTTCTTTCTTTCTTTCTTTTTTTTTTTTTTTGAGGTAGGGTCTCACTCTAGCTCAGGCTGACCTGGAGTTCACTATGTAGCCTCAGGGTGGCCTTGAACTCACAGCAATCCTCCTACCTCTGCCTCCCAAGTGCTGGGATTAAAGGTGTGTGCCACCACACCTGGCTGTATTGGTATTTCTCTAAAGTCCTAAGAACACTTAGAATGAACCATAGTCTTTCTACAGCACCTTTTCTCTATAATAGTACTTGAATTTGACGCTGAGAGTTTTCTTTTCCTTTTCAGTTTTCTGAGACAGAAGCTCATGTAGCTCAGGCTGACCTCAAACTCACTATGTAGCTGAAGCTTGAACTCCTGCTTCCACCTTTCGAGTGCTTGGATTATAGCCATCATGTCCAGGAGTTGGTGTCACTCACAGTACTTTCATCAAATGGTACACAAAGCCCAGTTCATTGCTGAAGTGATGATTGAAGAAGCTTCCACAAATGAGCAAAGCAGATTAGCAAAATGCAGGCCTCTTGAAGACAGAGTGGAAGTTTAGCAGAGTACCTTTGCCTGCTGTTTTCCAGCAACTAATTTCAGACTTTGTCTGTAATCATCTTTAATTTCTAATTCCTTGCAGAGGACCACAACTTGGTGAAAATCGTGGAGCTGGTAGATGCTGTGTATGGCCCCTACAGACCATACCAGCTGAAGTACGGCGACATGGAGGAGCGCAACCTCCTCATACAGATCAGTGCTGTGCCTTTGGTAATGCATGATGATGCCACGGCACTGCCCCAATCATGGAGCAAGCTTTCCGTGTGCAAGGCTCAGTTATGACTGACAGGGAGTTGGGGTGGGTCAAGTGTACAAGCAAAACAAAGCATACAGAAACAAAAACAGGCAGGGCAGGGGTAGGGTTTTAAATGGCCCTTTAAATGGCTCTTGTAGTCCAAATGTGAACCAAGACCTCAAATATGCCACCAAATTCTCATTTTGGATCCCCAGAAACCATCAAGCAAAATGAGAAATTTAGAGCTTTGGGGGAGATTTTGTGTAGCTCTCTGAGTAGTGATTTCTTCTTGAGGTGGTCTTTTCTATAAGGAAGATATCCAAATGAACATGGGAGCTGAGCACCCAAAACAGGGCCTCGGGGGCAGGTTCACTGTGTGGTTACCCGGGAGGGGCCAGGGTCATCTCCATTCCAAGTGGTGTTCTGCTCTCAAGTCATTCAGTGTTGTCTAGCATGAATTTGCCATGTAAGCCCTGATCACATAGTATGTTAAGTGTGTACCTCTTGCCATTTTCCTATACTTTAGGGACCTATGTATAAGGTCTGTTCTGCTTCTGTTATATTCTAACCCTACAGGAAACTCCATTTTCCTTCTACCATGTTCTTTTAGAATTAAATGCCTAGCTGAGGGCTAGAGGCAGAAGAACCATTTTAATACCAGGGAAACAGGGAAAAAGTGAAAAAAAAATATGATGATTGAGCTAGACTTAAGCCTACTTTTCTTCCAGGTGTCACTGATCACATTTATTGTCCTCTCCTGGCTCAGGCTCCCAGAGAAATGTCACAGTTGGGGATGCTATTGTGACATCTCTGTGGGGTGGTTTTGTCACAGATGTGTGGTTTGGCGGTCTCCCTGTGTTAATGCCATCTGTTCCAGGGATCTAGAGTCTGACATGGCTTTTGCTTATCTCTGTCTGCTGTCCAGGAACATGGGGAAGTGATTGACTGTGTGCAAGAGTTGAGCCACTCAGTTAACAAGCTCTTTGGCCTGGCGTCTGCAGCTGTTGACAGATGTGTCAAATTCACCAGTGGCCTGGGGACCTGTGGCCTGCTGACAGCCCTGAAAGCCCTTTTTGCCAAGTAAGGCTGGGGAGTGGGGGCTGGCCACATGGAAGGCAATGTCTGTCCTGGTTGAGCATGTGTATCTTATTCCTGCTGTGAACCCTGAAGAAACACCAGCACCCGAGCTCAGAAGGATGTTCTTAAGGATGCTCATTGTGGCATTGTTTGCTGAGGTAGAGCACTTGAAGCAAGCTGCAATTCTGTCCATCAGGCAGTGGTAAATAATGGACACACTGAGACAAGGGAATCTCTGTAGTAAAGTACTCACTAGACCCACATGTCACCAAGAATAGACCACAAGAACATTATCAAGTGAAAAAAGCAAGTTGCAGAATCACATGATCCAGAGCATCATGTAAAAAAGAACAAAAAAATGAATATCGACTTCTGTAGCAGGACTCAGTTAACTCTGTCTACAAAGAAGCAGGTAGTAGGTATTTTGGTCTTTGTGGGCCTTATAGACTGTGTTGCAACAGAGTCCTTTGTAGCCCAGCAACAGTCATGGACAATGTGTAAACTCTATTTGTGAAAAATAGCAGGAGTGCCAACCTACTCCAGTTATTTTTTTGGTAGAGGAAGAGTTCTTTCTTTATTTACTTTTTTTGAGCAGGATTTCATTATGTAACCTAGGCTGGCCTCAAACTTGTGTTCTCCCCACCTCCAACTCCTCCGTGCTGGGATTACAAGTGTATGCCATCATGCCTTCTTGTCCTAGGTATTTTCTAATACCTTAAGATGCATTATAGATTCTTTAGTTCTTTTTTTTTTAATTTTTAACTTTTTTTTTTGATGTAGAGTCTCACTCCTGTCCAGCTCCCCTGCAACTCACTCTGTAGTCCTAGGCTGGCCTTCAACTCATAGTGATCCTCCTACCTCTGCCTCTCAAGTACTGGGATTAAAGGCATACACCACCATGTCCAGCTATATATTCTTTTTTTTCCAGCTATATATTCTTTTTAAAAAAATTTTTATATTTTGGGGCTGGAGGGATGGCTTAGTGGTTAAGGTGTTTGCCTGCAAAGCCAAAGGACCCAGGTTTGATTTCCCAGGACCCACGTTAGCCAGATACACAAGGGGGCGCACATGTCTGGAGTTCGTTTGCAGTAACTGGAGGCCATGGTGTACCCATTCTCTCTCTCTCTCCCTCCTCCCCTATCAAATAAAAATAAAATATTAAAAAAATATTTTTTTGAGAGAGAGAGAGGAAGAGGCAGAGAGATAGAGAAGGGGTGCGCCAACAGCCTCTCAGCCACTATGAATGAACTCCAGATGTGTGCGCCCTCTTGTGGGCAAGCGTGGCATTGAGTGCTTGCATCACTTGCGCCTGGCTAAACATGGGACCTGGAGAATTGAACAGGCATTCTTAGGCTTGGCAGGCTTTAACCGCTAAGCCATTTCTCCAGCCCTAATTTCTTAAAATATATTTATATTTATATTTATATTTATTTATTTATTTATTTATTTATTTATTTATTTATTTGACAGAGAGAGAGAGAGGGAGAGAGAGAGAGAGGGAGGGAGAGAGACGGCATGCCAGAGCCTCTAGTCTCTGCAAACAAACTCTAGATGCGTGCATCCCATTGTGCATCTGGCTAACATGGGTCCTGGGGAATCAAACCTGGGTCCTTTGTCTTTGCAGGCAAATACCTTAACTGCTAAGATATCCCTCCAGCCCTAGCTATATATTCTTTAGAATAGTAGTGGGAAAACCACCTCAGGAAAACTACCTGCCCTGTTTTTAATAAGTAAGATTTTATCAGAACATAGTTACTCTCTTTCTCTTGCCTCTCCTTCTATGAATGCAGGGACTTTTCAGTGTAACTATATACATTCTGAACCTTAACAAAAAAAAGTTTGCTGGGCTCCAGTTTAAGCAGTAAACTGAAAATGGTTCTCTTTGGAGAGATGAGGAAGGACTGTGATGGTGGTCATAGGGGACTTAGCTTTGTCTTTTGATATTTTAAATCAATAAGTATAAATTCATATTTAACTGAAATTGAAACATAAATCTAATGTAGGGGATGTAGTTCAGTGGTAGAACACTGGCCTAGCATGCAGTCTCTATGTTCAGTCCCTGGTACTGAAAAATAAAATGTTGAGAATGATGGTACATGTCTGTGTCCCCAACTCTTGGGAAGCTGAGGCAGAGTTCACAAGTTCAAGGCCATGCTGAGCTAGATAGACAATGTCTCAAAAAAAAAAAAAAAAAGCCAGGTGGAGAGATGGCATAGCGGTTAAGGCATTTGCCTGCAAAGCCAAAGGACCCAGGTTTGATTTCCCAATAACTGTGTAAAGCCAGATGCACAAGGTGGCACATGTCTCTGGAGTTCATTTGCAGCTTCTAGAGGCCCTATTGTGCCCATTCTCTCTCTTTCTCTATCTGCCTCTTTCTCTCTCTATCTCTTGCTCAAATACGTAAATAAAAATTAAAAATTCAGGGCTGGAGAGATGGCTTAGCAGTTAAGGTGCCTGCCTGCCAAGCCTAAGAATGTCTGTTTGATTCTCCAGGTCCCATGTTTAGCCAGATGCAAGTGATACAAGCACTCAATACCATGCTTCACCACAAGGGGGTGCACGTGTTTGGAGTTCATTCACAGCGGCTGATATGGCCCTGGTGTGCCCATTTTCTCTCTCTCTCTACCTCTTCCTTTCTCTCTGTTTCTCTCTTTCTTTCTCAAAAAAATCCAAATAAAGTGATATAAATATTCTGCTGAGTGAAAGAAGCAAGTCATAAAAGACCATGTGTTATATCATCCCATCTTTTATGAAATGTTCAGAGCAGGCAGATTTATAGGGAAAAAAAATCAATGTTCCCTGAGGCTGGGAGAAATTAAAGTACATAGGAGATGTGGTTCTGAAGGGGTTGGAAGTGTGACTTGGTGGTAGAGGATCTGCTTAGCATGAGTGAAGACTGGTAAAAACCCAGCACCCGAAACAAAACAAAAACCTGTTTGTTACTGAAAAGAAAGGAAAGGAGGAAGTTAAATTACATTTTGTCAGAAGAACGAGAAAGGCCTGAATTTTCTGACCTATGTAAGTACAGTATAAGGGTCTTCAAGAGGTGACATGCTCCAGTCTCTAGTTTATAGACAAATATATTCTTGTGCTCTCCCAGGGACCTCCCCAGGGTTTTGTTCCATCATGTAGTCACTCCATGTTTCAAGGCCTCCCCCCGCATGGTCTCTAAAACTGAATGCTGGTTTGCTGTCAAAGCCCTGTGAGCCATGCTGCTGGTGAGCCCAGTGCTATCAGCTGTTACTACTTCCACAGCTGAGTAGTTCCTTGTTGGGGCCTTAAGGCCAAAAGTGTGCTCAGAGCAGCCAGATGTCTTCCTGGAGGAAAGCACCTGCAGTGAGTACACCACATGAAGAGTTCTTTTTCTCTCTTATTTACTTGAGAGAGAGTGCATGGGCACACCAGAGCCTCCAGCCACTGCAAACAAGCTCCAGATGCATGTGCTACCTTGTGCATGTGGCTTATGTGAGTACTGGGGAATTGAACCTGGGTCCTTAGCTTCTCAGGCAAGTGCTTTAACCATTAAGCCATCTCTCCAGCTCACTCGCTCCCTCCCAACCTCCTCCTCTCCCTTCCTTCCTTCCTTTCTTTCTTAGACTTCTTTTCCTCTTTGCTACCATCAGAATTTTGTAGGTGGAAGATTAAATATATGTAAATACACACATACACACACATGCACATATATAAAGACATAATCTGCCACAATGTAAAAGATATAAAAAAGCCAGGCGTGGTGGTGCACACCTTTAATCCCAGCACTAGGGAGGCAGAAGTAGGAGGATCACTGAGTTCGAAGCCACCCTGAGACTACATAGTCTACCTACCTCGAGAACCCACACACAAAAACCAATATAAAGATATAAAAATGTCAGTCTTCCTCCTTTCCTACCCGCTTTTTGGCATGTCCTCAAGCAGCATCACTTGAATTTTTTTCTTAGTTTTCTGACTTTAAGGAATACTTTGTTTATCTACTTGAGGTATCATTGCACAACTCTCCACTCTGAAAGATAAAGCTTTGAGGCTTTTCTCTCTGTTTCCTGCTTCTCTAAGCTCTTACTAAATTTCCTTTTAGTTTCTCTGTTTTTTATTCTGATGACTTTGAAAAGTAATATGTGGGAACTCAGGCTACCTTCTCTAGAAGGGAAGATTTGGAAGCTAGCAAAAATAGGTGATGCTTATAAAATTAGTGTAACCAGGTCTCACTCCCTGGAGAAGACCTTTTCATGGCCAGAGGTTTATAAGTGTCCTCACCTCTAAAGACAATGTGTTCAAAGCTATGGACTCCAGATATCCTTGAATCACCATTTTTCCCCCAGGTATGCATCTGATTTCACCAACGCTCTCCAGTCCATACGCAAGAAGTTTAAGCTGGATGATGTTCCTCTCAGTTCCCTTTTTCAGGAAGATTGGACGGCTTTCCAGAACTCTGTCAGGTAACGGGTTGCACTGAGTGTGAACCTGATGTGATGTTTGAGTGTATAAGGTAGTCTTTTTTCCTTTTTCTTTTTAGATGTCAAGACTTTATTCTGCTTTTAGTTGCTTTTTTTTTTTTAATTATTTATTTGTTTGAGAGTAAGAGAGAAACAGGCAGGGAGAGAAAGAATGGACATGCCAGGGCCTCTAGCCACTGCAAACGAGTTCCGATGTGTGCATGCCCTTGTGCATCTGGCTTATCTGGATCCTGGGGAATCAAATCTGGGTCCTTTGGCTTTTCAGGCAAGTGCCTTAACCACTAAGCCATTTCTCCAGCCTTTTTTTTTTTTTTTTTTGAGGTTGGCTCTCCATCTAGCTCAGGCTGACCTAGAATTCACTATGAGTCTTAGGATGGCCTCGAACTCACAGTGATCCTCCTACCTCTGCCTCCCAAGTGCTGGGATTAAAGGTGTGTGCCACCACACCTGGCTTAAGGTAGTCTTTTTTTGTCTCTTTCACTGCCTTGTTTTAAAGCTAACATCTTAGACTCTAAAATTAACCAATAAACAAAAAAACCAAACTAACTACAAACCACAAAACACTAGAAATACTCTTCTAGCTTGTAAGATACTTCTCCAAGTTTCTAAAGCATTCTCTCTGGATATACATTCCAAAGAGACAAGCCACTCTTCACCTGGCCTACTTCACCCACTTATATTTCTTGCCTGTCCTCAGGGTGTCTGGGTATGTCACATGTCAGTGTTTGGGGCATGCTGAAGGATAGCTGTACCCACCAAAGGCTATTGGGGTGTATCTAGTAACCAGGATAATTTTGGATTATTACCCATGGATTCTTTTCTGAACTTTTTTTTTCCAGGTAGAGTCTCATTCTAGCTCAGACTGACCTGGAATTCACTATGTAGTCTTAGGGTAGCCTCATACTAATGGTGATCCTCCTACCTCTGCCTCCCGAGTGCTGGGATTAAAGGCATGTGCCACCACACCTGGCTGTGGACATTTATTTATTTATTTATTTTACTTATTTTTTTTGAACTTTGATGGCCTAGATGCCGTGTCACCTGTGGTGGCTTGACATTCCAGGAAATGCTCTGCACAAGTCTGCTGCATTGTACCTGAGGCAAGGGGAATATTTTCCTTTCTCATAAACCTTTCTTATGATGGAATGCCTAGATACCCTGGTGATGACAGGCGTTCTTAGAGAAAGTTAAAAGTTAACTAGACTTTTATGTTTTTAATGCTTGGATTTGTCCTGACATTATGAATTTGCTGTTACAGGACCAATAACTAGAGTCTGAGCATAATATCACTCAAAAATTACAGGGTCATGAAATAGAGATGTGATGATCACTTGAGCATGTCTCTGAGAAACAAATGGATTACTCTTCATCTGCCTTTCGTAGGGTGAGAGAGGGAGATACTTATAAATCAAGGTAGTTTTCTAGTGGGTATCTAATAAATATTAAGTAATGCATTTTGTTTTAAAATATTTTATTTATTTATTTGCATGAAGAGAGAGAGAAAGAGAGAATAAAGGAATATGGGCATTGAATAGAATTGTGATTCATGGCAGACATGCTGGTAGCATGGGAATACTGGAAGGAACCTGTATCTACCTTTGACATTAATTCCAATCAATGAAGCTTTTCAGGCAGTGAAACATTTGAGATAGGCCAACAAAGGTTAACAATTTTCCCAGAACCCAGCACAGCCAAAAGGAGCAAATAGTTAGAATTTTTATGAATGAGACAATGTTTGTCCTGTAAATGTTGGCATTCCAGGTACTTGAACTTAAAGTGCTTTTTGTTTTGTTTAGGATAATAGCCACCTGTGGAGAACTCCTGCGGCAGTGTGGGGACTTTGAGCAGCAGCTAGCAAACAGGTAGGAGGGCTGTCCTTGTGCTCAGTCCATGGGGTTCTTGTCTACCACATGGTATAGCAAGAATAGCAGATGGTCAAACCTGAAAGCCACAAGGTTTGAGGACTGTCTGTACCTGGACACAAGGTGTTGTTATTGTTATCATTAAACATTTACTGAGCACCTAAGAAGGGAAGGGCCCTGTCCTGCTTGTTGGTAGTCACATAAATTTGTTAGATATGGTGGTCTCAGTCTAAATGAGGAAACAGTACATGTTGTCTCCCAATTATAAATGGGCTGGGTTCGTACTGATTGTTATTGGACTTGAAATATAAATTTCTCCACAGACACCATGTTACAAGTAGTGATCAAGGCCTGCCCACAAAGTCAGCATTAACTCAGAGGGCCTGTTTTCCAGTCCCGCAGGGCTGTGGAGGAGATGTGAGTCAAAGGAGCATCTTGGAGTCTACTCTAGGAAGAGTCCTTCCAGTCTCCTCTGATCCTGCCTGGGCTTTTTAATTGCTTATTTATTTATTTGAGAGAGAGGAAGAGGCAGAGAGGGAGAAAGAGGCATGGGTGGGGGAAATGGGCATGCCTCTAGTCACTGCAAATGAACTCCAGATGCATGTTCCACTTTGTGCATCTCTCTCTGCCAGGGCTTTTACATCATCTTGAGGTGACCCCATTAGAACCTTTTACCCCTCAAGCTTCCAAGGTTTCTGTGTTCCTTTTTTAGCTAAAACCTCATTCTGTAGCAATGGATAAGAAGCTCTGCCTGCCCACTTTTTGGTTTAAATTTAAGGCAGGGTCTCACCCTAGCCCAGGCAGACCTGGAACTCACTCTGTTATCCAGTCTGACCTCAAACTCACGGTGAGCCTCCTACTCTAGCCTCCTGAGTGCTGGGATTATAGGAGTGGTTTTTGAGGTAGCATCTCACTGTGTATCCAAGGCTGGCCAGGGACATGTGATCCTTCTGCCTGACTCTCTGAGTGTTGGGATTATACGTGTACAATGAGCCCAACCTGTAGAGAGTTCTTGTTTGAGCTGCTTGCAGTTCTCTAACCTGTGACTCTTCACTGTCCTAACATAACCTCTTGATGATGGGATCTTTAGTACCAAGTGAAAGGAAGGCAGAGGTTCAGTGGAAACAGGAGAGAGGTAGAGATGAGCTGAGCTGCCTAGGAGAGAGGTTGGATGTCCTTGGAGTCTGCATCCTGTTGGCTGTGTTTTACCAGTTCTTCGCCTTCCATCCTTTTTGAGCCCATGGGCTTATTTCAGCTGCAAGATGGTTTGTACTGGGTCTCATTGTAGGCCACATTTTGCAGCAGCCCAGAAACTAGGTTACTTCCTGGAGTGACTAAAAGGAACATGCAATGAAATGTGTGTAAATAATATAAACTAAGCCAACAGTGCACCCTCCTCACACTGTGAGAGGAGTCTGCCACAGGGGGCTAGGAGATAGGACCACTGGGTTAGTCACAGAAGGCTCCTAGGAGAAGGTGAAAATTCCACACTTGAATTCTTAAAATTGTCTCTAAGAATAGGAAAAGAGAGAAAAGAATGTAATGTATTACTTTCTCAAACTTAGTAATTGTTATTTACAGAAATCAAAACAGTTCATAAGTATACAAAGCAAAAACTAAAAATCAGCCAGGTGTAGTGGTACATTCCCTGCACTTGGGAGAGGAGAAAGGAGGATCAGTAGTTCAAGGCCAGTCTTGGCTATAAGTTGAAGTTGAGGCCCACCTAGGCTGTATGAAACCCTATCTCAAAAAAGTATAAGCCAAATAAATATAAAACTCCCTGAAAATTTCTGGGCATAGCTAGACATGGTGGCACATGCCTTTAGTCCCAGCACTCAGGAGGTTGAGGTAGGAGGATTGCTATTAGTTCAAGGTCAGCCTGAGACTACGTAGTGAATTTCAGGTCAACTTGGACTAGAGTGAGACCCTACCTTAAAAATAAAAAAATTAGCCAGGCGTGGTGGTGCACGCCTTTAATCCCAGCACTTGGGAGGCAGAGGTAGGAGGATCGCCATGAGTTTGAGGCCATCCTGAGACTACATAGTTAATTCCAGGTCAGCCTGGGCCGGAGTGAGACCCTACCTCGAAAAAACAAAAAAAAAAAAAATTTTACTGGGCGTGGTGGCACACGCCTTTAATCCCAGCACTTGGGAGGCAGAGGTAGGAGGATCGCTGAGAGTTTGAGGCCACCCTGAGACTACATAGTGAATTCCAGGTCAGCCTGAGCCAAAGTGAGACCCTACCTCGAAAAACAAACAAACAAACAAACAAACAAACAAACAAAAAAAATTTAATAAGTTGCTGGGTATGGAAACACATACCAGTAATTTCAGAACTCGAGAAGCTGAGGTAGGAAGATTGTGAGTTTCAGGCCTGCCTAGGCTACATAATATAGTAAGACTTTTTCATACAAAAACAAAAAATAAAAAATCCAAAAAAATCTCCTTACTCTAAGCATACTTTTCTCCAGAAACTAACAACAAAAAACTACTGTTAGCAGCCCTCTGCCCCACTCTGTAACGTTTATTGAATTTTGATGTTCAAGATTGTATATGGATTAATTCATCAATCCTTGCCAGTGGCTAAAGAGGTAGGTATTCCTCTTATATCCATCTTTACTGGTAAACGGCCTTCTAGAGTGCACTTTGGCATGGCTAGATAGCTTTTTAGATTAAGAAAACAATGGGGAAGGCTGGAAGGATGTCTTAGTGGTTAAGGCATTTGCCTGCAAAGCCAAAGGACCCTAGTTTGATTCTCCAGGACCCATGTTAGCCAGACACACAAGGGGTACACACATCTGGAGTTTGTTTGCAGTGGCTGGAGGCCCTGGCACACCCATTCTTTTTGTATCCCTCTTTCTCTGTCAAATAAATAAATAAAAAGAAAATATTTTTAAAAAAACAATGGGGCTGGAGAGAAGGCTTAGTGGTTAAGGTGCTTGCCTGCAAAGCCTAAGGACCCGTGTTTGACTCTATAGATCCCTCCTTAGCCAGACACAAAGGTGAGGCAAGCGCAAGGTCGCACATGCCCACGAGGTAGCATAAGCATCTAGAGTTCAATTGCAGTGGCTGAGGCCCTGGCATGCCAGTTCTCTCCCTCTCTCTTGCTCTATCTAAAAGCACACAGCAAACCAAAGAAGTGAAAGGAAGTTTGCCTTGATAGCTGTGTCTGAGAGGCACTGACTGGAACCTTAGTGTCCTCTGAGTTAACAAGTGTGAGTGTCAGCACTGTGCAGCCCTTTTTTTCTCACATACACTTGTCTGCCTGAGCCAGGTGCTGCTGAGTGTGCTTGTCAGATGTCTTCCTCATCAGGGCATATTTAGCCTCTAGCTGCACCATGCAGCCGCAGAGAAGATGAAAGCCCAGCCTCCCTTCAGTGAGAGACCAGAGCAACCTCTAACAGAGGTGATGTCATCTTGGAGGCACTCAGCCTAGAAAGGAACAGACACCATCTATGTTCCCATCTGGGCAACCACTCAGTGTATGTGGGAGCCACCCTGGAAAGCTTATCTCCCCATCTGTTTCATCTGTAGAACCCAGACTCCTACCAGAACCACGCCCCATGGGCCAGTACATGGCATGGCTAGGGCAGCCACTAAGAACACTCCAGCCTGCTTCAGTGACACTGGCTGCCTTGGCTCTGAAGGTCACGTCTTTGTAGAAGGGGATCATTGTTATGACTTACAGGCTGTATGAAGCAGAGCTGGGTCAGAGATTTCTTTTGTCCTTGGATAGCTTGGGTGAGGTGCAGGAGGATGCTGTGGCTTCTTTGCCTTTTCCTGGTATCTACCACTTACTTTTTTAAAACAAAAATTTATTATTTTTGGAGAGAGACACAGAGAGGGAGAGGAAGACAGAGATGGGCATGCCAGCAGTCTCTCAGCTGCTGTGAACGAAATCCAGATGCGTGCGTCCCCTTGTGGGCAAGTGTGGCATTGCGCCCTTGCCTCACTTTGCATCTGACTAAACGTGGGACCTGGAGATTGGAACCGCTGGACACTGGAACCAGCGTTCTTAGGCTTAGCAGGCAGGCGCCTTAGTCACTAAGCCATCTCTCCAGCCCTGCCACTTACTTTTAAAACATCGGTGCAGATGTCCCTGACTTATGGTTCTGCTTATGATTAGTTGACTATGTTTAGGAGAAACTATTCAAATTTTGAATTTCTGAGCTAGCACTGTTCAGGATATGATCCTCTCCCTGACACTGGGCAGTGCAGTACCACAGCTCCCAGGCCCCCTTCATTGCCAGGGGAAACAGCCAATGCTCGGTTTTGTGGATCTAGGATGCACAGTAGCTTATGAGGGTTTATTGGGTTGCTCTGAAGGGCACAGTGTTGTAGATCTAGGGTGCCCAATAGTTTATGAGGTTTATTGGGATGCTCTGTAGGATGATAGTTTTGCCAATCTGGGATTACCACTAGGTCATGAGGGGTTTTGGAACTGCAGTCTAGGAGTGTCATTTTTCACCAGGAACAGGTCTTTGCAGACAGTTCAGATGATGGTCAGGTTTTAGGAATCCAGCATAAATGTACAAACTTCTGTGGCTGAGGAGGGTGAAAACTTGTCATGAAGGGAACTGAGGAAATAGATGGAACTGTGATGGTTCCTCCTTAGTGCACACATGCTCCAGACACACCAATTTGCCTGTTGGTACTTGTTGACTCCCATCATTAATTTCTGAGCTTCCTGAGAGCAAAGGACGGTTGGTAAATCATCTCTAAGTCATCCTCGCTAAGAGACTATTACAGTGACGATAAAGCATTGTAGTGCCAGCAAATGCTAGTGCCATAGCCCACTGCATGGGACAGGTGTGTGGTGAGCCATCATTACTGTTGTGCAAGACCCAGCTATCCTATCTTGCTGCCCTGTCCCGGCTTTCTGTAACTGTGGTGCTGGTGGCTCACGTGGACATCTGACTTCCACCCCAAGATGCCTATGTAGTGAGAAAGTGCACAATGTCCTATAAGCTGAGAGCAGCCTGTAGGTAGGCTTTCACCAAGATGGTTCTTCTGGTAGTATGAGTGTAAAATGGGAATTAACAAGTCTGTTTTCTGGTGTGCAGCTGAGGCCCAGCTCACTCCTAAATGATTGAGGAAGTCTTCATTTCCTTTTAGACCAGACAGACCTCAGTCCAGTCCACCTCATGAGCATGTTCTGCATTGAACAAGGAGTCATCTGATGACTCCAAGAGGAAGGCTTTGCACAAGTAGCTCAGGGCATAACAGCCATCACTTTCCTTTCAGAATCCTGTCCACAGCCGGGAAGTATCTGTCTGACTCCTACAGCCCTCGCAGCCTGGCTGGGTTTCAGGATAGTATCTTGACAGACAAGAAGAACTCTGCCAAGAACCCATGGCAGGAATATAATTACCTCCAGAAAGATAATCCTGCTGAATATGCCAGTTTAATGGAAATACTTTATACCCTCAAGGTATGAGACCAGACGGGTAGCATTCTTGTAAATGAAAGCTTTCCCTTGTCACTCACCTTCTCTGGTGCCAGGCATTTTGGCCCCATGTTCAGGCCTTGCCATCACTTCTGGGTCTTATTTATGTGGGATTTTAGGGAACTAATAAATCAAACTGGATTGAAACTCACTGAGATAAAGTAAGAGTCAGTTAGATGGATCTACTACTGATGAAAGCCAATTCGAGAATGGCTTTAGACTAGCTGCCCAAGGGATTTCTGTACCCCACTCCAGAGATAAAGTCTATGAGATGGTTGGCTGTAGGAGCCTCTGGCCCCTGTGCAGGGACAGTCCTTGTTACTGAATGGTGCCATTGCAGATGAACTCCTAATGCATGTGCCACCTGTGCTTCTGGCTTTTATGTGGGTACTGGGGAATGAACCTGGGTTCATAGACTTTTCAGGCAAACGCCTTAACTACTGAGCCTTCTCCCCAGCCCCCTCTGAAGCCTTTTTCTGCCAACAAACTTCCCTTGACTTTGAGCTTTAGGCCCCTTGAATCCAAGTATAAGTGGACTTCCCAGTGAATGGATGGCACATGGCTCCCTGGGCACGGAACCCAAGGTTTTAAGAGAGCCACCAGCATCCAGCCAGAAACACACCCCCATCCAGGTCTGATTTGATCCTTACCCATTGGGGAGGTTGCTTTTCCTGTGCCACCAAATGCTGTCTGGGGGAAGCTGTACATGTGAGGCCCAGTGTTGCCCTCCCAGCATCTCCCCATCCCTGCAACTTGGCCCACTACTAGATGTATTTGAACTTGACCAACACACTTAAAGCAATTCTGTAAATTCATTCATCCATGCTTCTGAGATTAAGTTAAACCAACTCTGTTTATCTTTATTGCTAATCTGATTTATATCTGTTGTAATCGGTTCATTTGTAATCACAAAAAGGTTATATTTTCCATCGCTGCATTTTCTCAGGCTGTGTGGGATTCCTTGGGACTCATACAGGTTGTATAGACTCTGGCTTTCAGCCAAATGTAACTGACCTGACCTCCCTGGGAACCAGAGTGCTACCTGTCCCTGTTGTTTATGTGTAGGGCTTCTGATCTTTTCCTGCTCCTCTGTCCCTGAGGGATGATCACAGGTTTTCCTTAAACTGCCAGTCTGTGGACTCATATTAGGACAAGTGCACCAGAATCACCTGCAAAGTGAAGTGTAGATGTCAGGGTGCCACTCTCTTGGGTTCAGTGTTTCAGTTAGAGCTTGTGAATCTGTTGACAGGTCATTTTCTCGGGAGGGGGGCACAGCTAGGTTTGGGAACCACTGTTGTGTAGAAGCCCTCCATGTGGTTTTTCAACATGTTTGACTTGCTGATAACTTCAGTCGGGTTGAGGGCCTAACCCACTTGTTTTTTACCTTTTCTTGTCTCAGGAGAAAGGATCCAGTAATCACAACCTTCTGGCAGCATCCAGAAATGCCCTGACTCGGCTTAACCAGCAGGCCCACCAGCTGGCTTTTGATTCCGTCTTCTTGCGCATCAAACAGCAGTTGTTGCTTGTTCCCAAGATGGATGTGAGTGCCCACTGCACTCAGTTCACTCTTAGGTCCTGCATATTCTCAAGCCTGTCCCTGGATAGCACCTACTTTTTCCTCCTTCCTTTGAGTCTGATTATTTATTTATCTTTTTATAGGGACAGGGTCACACAATGTAGTCCAGGCTAATCTTGAACTCATGATCCTCCTGCCTTAGCTTCCCAAATGTTTGGATTACAGGCATGCACTTACCAGGCCTACCTGTGATTTGCATTTTTTTAAAGAAAAATTACTTGAGTTTTATTATTTATTTATTTATTTGAGAGCAACAGACAGACAGAGAAAGAGGCAGATAGAGAGAGAGAGAGAATGGGCATGCCAGGGCCTCCAGCCATTGCAAATGAACTCCAGATGCACGCGCCTCCTTGTATATCTGGCTTACGTGGGTCCTGAGGAATCGAGCCTTGAACTGGGGTCCTTAGGCTTCATAGGCAAGTGCTTAACCACTAAGCCATCTCTCCAGGCCCTAGAATTTTAAATAAAAAATTATGTCTATCATCTTCAGAAACTAAAGGAAATAGGAAAACACAGGAAAAAAATACAATAAATGCCTTCAAGATCTCACTATGTGAAATATTAGTGCCAGCAAGTGGTGTACAGCAATCCCACTGTCTCTGCCTACTTGAGCATATGGTAGAGGCTCAGCAGGTATCCACTGTAGGTGTGCTGGGATTACAGAAGCCCGAAACAACTTCTGGCTTTTACATGGTGTCTGGGGATCTGAACTTAGGTACTCATTACTGTGCGGCAAGCCCTTTATCCTGAGCCATCTCCCCAGCCCTGAAATCAGTGTTTCTTTATCTCAAGGGTATTTCTACAAAGAAATCCTTTGAGAACTCTTCAAAGATTGGAGCGATTGCTTTTTGCCAGCTGTACTTCCATTTATTTTATGTTTTATTTTATTTTATTTATTTTATTATTTTATTTTTATTTTTTGTTTTTTTGAGATAGGGTCTCACTCTAGCTCAGGCTGACCTGGAATTCACTATGTAGTCTCAGGGTGGCCTCGAACTCACAGTGATCTTCCTACCTCTGCCTCCCAAGTGCTGGGATTAAAGGCGTGCACCACCATACTCGACTTTGTACTTCCATTTTAGATAGCAACTATTGATTCACCTGCTCTGAGCAGTGAGAGGATGAGCATTGCTTACACTGCTCATCTCCCCCCACAGCCTCCACATTCAGTTCTTCTTAGTATTGTGTCTTTTGGAGCTTAGGATATTGACCCCTGTTCTGAATCTAGAGTTCATTATTATGATTCTGGGCCACATTGCTGGGATCCCCCTCTTACTCAGGCTTTACTACAGCCTGGGTCGCTGGGAATGGACCAGGTAGCTTTGGAGATTAGAATTCTCTGAGAGCCACCACAGCTCACAGTATAAAGGCAAACATTTGGATCTAAAGGATTTGAAAATTAAACCCTGGTCATTAGATATTTGTGTTCCTCGTTTGCTGGTAATATGATTGCTCCCTTTGTATTGTAAGACTATAAACCAACACTGTATTCAGTTCAGAATAGGTTATTGACATTTACTTGCTGACAGATGAATAGAAAAGCCCATTTGGAAGGCAGTTTAAATAAATCTTGAACAATTAAGAAATAATCTACACCATTTCCCTGTTGCCCTCTTCAAGAGCACTTTTCCTGCCCACTGCATAATCCTCTCCCAATTCAGGCTGCTCTGTCTTGCCTGTTTTCCAAACCTTCCCATTCCTCTTCTTCCCCTTCATCTCTTGGCTCCTCTTGCCTTCTCTCAAAAGCCTTTCCCAGGCCTCCAGCCTGCAGCACTTGTCCCTGGCATGGTGCTGGTCTTTGCCCACATGTCATTTCTCATTCCTGTCATGTCCCAAGGGGTCACTGCTGGTCCCTTAGGGATGGCTACCTTCCACCCATTTCACTTCCATAGCTGCCACTTAGTTCAGGTCCCATCATTTCTGAACTGTTTTTGAGCTTTCATCTACTCCCAGTCCTCTTTGGAGCTGCTGCTCTGATGTTCTCTCTCCCAATCCACAACCTTCCCCTGGCTCCTGGGTCTATTCTGAGAGTCTAATTTTAAAGGGTTTCTATGGCAAGATTTCTCACATATGCAGAAGAAAAACAAGACTAGAGAATACCATTCATACATCATTTTGCTTCTGTAGTGACCACCTCTAGGTTAGCTACCTGTTTCATGTATACCCCTCTTCTAAAATATAAGTACTCTAGAAATAACCACAACAGCATTATAACCCCTTAAAAATGTTCCTTAGGGCTGGAGAGATGGCTTAGTGGTTAAAGCACTTGCCTGTGAAGCCTAAGGACCAATGTTTGACTCTCTATATCCCACGTAAGCCAGACATACAAGGTGACACAAGCACATAAGATCGTATATGCACACAAGGTGGCACACGTGTCTGGAGTTTGTTTGCAGTGGCTGGAGGCACTGGTATGCCAATTGTCTCTCTCTTTTGCTCTTTCTCTCTAAAAAAAAATTACAAAAAAAATTCCTTACTTTCACCTTCTGTGCTGAGCTTTTCAGTCATCTTCTGTCACATTTTAGCTGCCTGAACTAGGAGCCAGGATCCTATATGACGTTGTCCTTTGTGTCTCTTTCTTTCTTCTCTCCTTCCCTGCCTCCCACCCTCTTCTTTTCTCTTGTAACTTATTCATTGGTGGTAGTGTCTTCTCCTAGCCTGCTGTGCAAAATTGTATATTTTAGCCTCCTTCGTGCATCAGTGAACCACTATCATCCTGTGGCTGACTCCTCCTCCAATCTCCCTGACGTCTTGCTCCCCAACCTCTTGCTGTGTAAGACCTTACATCTGATGCAGAGCCCTCAGGGGCAGCTGCCTGTGTGCACAGGGGAAAGCAGAAGAGAGGCTGGAGGGGTGGGGTGGGTAGGGTGGAGGTATCCAGGCATCTTGCTTCCTCAAGTATTTTCTGAGAATGAGGACCAGCCTGTAATTTCTCTGTATCCTCTGCAAACCCTAGCATGACACACTATAAATCATAGATACTGTATAAGTTGGACAGGGGCAGGGGGCAGGGTACTTTAAAGTGGATTAGGAGTTAACTTGGGGAAAAGTAGGATATTTGAAATAAAAGGATTCTCAAGAAAGAACCAAGGAATCTAGAACGCTGAAGGGGATGGAATGAGGGTGGGGAAGGAAAGCATTTATATCTAGCAAAGGAACTGAGACTTGAATTGTGTTGGTTCTTAGCTATGGAGAGGCCTGCAGAAGCTTAGCCTGGGCCAGAAGCCCAGGACCCAGGAGTGGTTTGGCCATTCCATTCCTGGAATGCTACTTAAAGGATCAAGCAACTGAATCTGGCACAGTGTGACCTCAGGGATCACCACCAGAGGCCAGCCAGAAAGGGTCTTGTTCTCCAGATGACTTTAGGGCTGGGGTTGGAATTGAGAAGTGAGATTTCCTTGCAGAGGTATGCCAAGCTATAAGCAGGCACAGATATGCTTCCAAGCTTACTTTCTTACATGATGCCAGGAAGCCTGCACAGGGATGTCAGCAATGTCCCTACTTTAAATAGAAAGAGATGTACAGGGCCCTGAGGTCCTCCTCCTACAGTGAGGTCACACAGTGGACAGTAGGCAGGTGTTCAGATTTCCCAAGCCCTGGGCCAGTGAAAAGATAGATCCAGAAGGCAGATGGAAATGGTAGCTGCTTCAGGAAGGCAGAGGAGCTTTGGTGAATGAGGTTGGACTCTTCTTGCATTGTGTGGGGGACTCTGAGTCTTCCTCCCATATATGGTATCTGCCAGGAGCATAGAGGGGCCTGTCCTCTTCAGTACACTGAAGGCTTGAGGGAACACATAGAGAAACTCAGACTAAGTGACACCTCTTTCACAACCTTAATGAGATAAACAAGGGATCAGCGCTCACCTTGTAACTGGGCTGAGAAAGTAGGTGCTCCTGCAGAGAGAAAGAAGGTACTCCTGTGGAGAAGGGGAGAGATGAATGTGAGCATGAATGCATTCTCTCTGGTGGCTTGCAGAGGATTTGAGAAGACCCCAGCGGTGGCTGCAGTAAGGCCATGCTGTTTGTATCCTTCACGGGCTGTTCTTCTGGTGGCTGCACTGCTGACTGCTTCATCTCCCTCCTCCCCTAGAGCTGGACCACAGCTGGCATTGGAGAAACACTTACAGAAGATCTGCCTGCTTTCAGCCTCACCCCTCTCGAGTACATCAGCAACGTAAGAGTTTCGGGCTTCTCCCAGGCTGGTGCTCAACCTTCACACCTCACCTTGTCTTTTGATTCTGGCCCTTCTAGGTAAAGCAGTTGTCCCTCAGCCAGTGCTGTTTGGACCTGTCTTTGCAGTCTTCATCTGGGCATAGGTGTTAAGCAGATGGAGCTGGCCACGCAGCAACTTCAGATGCTAAGACATTCTTGCTCCTGCCTTATCTCCCCAGTGTAAGATGGGCCAGGGCCCAAGGAAATCTGAGTTGAGAGTCCATTTGGAAATTCTGACTTGGGAAATAAAAAATCAGATTGCCAAATTCTTTTCTCTGACTTTTAAGAAATACAGTGAGTCTGTGATTTTGAATTTAAGTTGATACTTACTCCATGCTGAATGCTTTCATGCTTAACCTAATACCAGAACTTGCCATTTTCAATCTAAAATACACAGTGCTGGTGGTTATAAGTGGTCACTTGCCTACTTTGAGTGAAGATTGTACTAAGTAAATGCATGAAAGGAAAAAGGATGCTGTTTAGTATAGTTTATCATCTGTGTGCCTCCCTAGAGGCAGGGCATGTTCAATGTTCAGAAATGGGGTATACCCAGAGTTCTCAAGAGTACCCAGAGTTGGAGTCTGCATTAACTTTTTTTTTTTTTTTTTAACTTTGTTTTGGTTTTTTGAGGTAGGGTTCTGCTGTAGCCCCAGCTGACCTGGAACTCACTATGTAGTCTCAGGGTGGCCTTGAATTCACAGCAATCCTCCTACCTCTGCCTCCCAAGTGCTGGGATTAAAGGCGTGCACCACCACGCTCGGCTGCATTAGCTTTTGGCTCTAATTCTGAAAGGGACCTGTGTTTACTGCATGGGTACGCTTGAGGTCAGATTGGAAAGATCTGACTTGATAGTTCCCTTATTGGTAGCTTGTAGAATTAAGTATCCTGCTCATGAGTGGAGCAGCATGGGATGGATTTGTTACCCAAAGGAAGAACAACAGGCAGCAATAGACCCTGAGAGCTTTATTTTATTTTATTTTATTTTATTTTTATTTTTATTTTATTTTTCCAAGGTAGGGTCTCATTCTAGCCCAGACCTGGAATTCACTATGTAGTCTCAGGGTGGCTTTGGACTCATGGCAATCTACCCACTTCTCCCTCCCAAGTGCTGGGATTAAAGGTGTGCACCACCATGTCTAACTGAGATCTTTTTAAAAACACATATTGTGTTGTTACCCCCCACCCAAAGTCATCCTTATTTTGAAGTAAACATACACTTACCTTGAAACACAAACAATTATGTATTATAATAGAAAATGATGCCTAAAACAACCCACGATGACCGACTACACATGTATATCTGACCAGTTTGTAAGAAATAGTATATTAAAGCTATATTAAAGCCAGTGTGGTGGTGTACACCTTCAATCTCAGTGCTTGGGAGGCAGAGGTAGGAGGATTGCTGTGAGTTTGAACCAGCTTGGGACTACAGAGTGAGTTCCACATCAGCTTGGGCTAAATTGAGACCCTACCTCGGAAAAACAAATGAAAAAAAAATACGGTATTAATAGTGAGCTTGTCCTAGATTCTTATAACTTTATCTTTTGTGAGTCCCATCAGCCAATGTGTCTTTGTTTTCAGATTGTAGTTTTAGTGGCTTTTTGTTGTTTTATCAAGGTAGGTTCTTACCCTAGCCCAGGTGATCTTCCAACCTCAGCCTCCTAAGTAAGTGCTGGGACTAAAAGCTCGCCCAGCCACTCCCAGCTTAATGGCTGATTTCAAATAGAATTCCTTCCTTCTTTTCCTTTCTGGAAGGGAGAGAGCTAGCCCCAAATCCAAATGGCAAGTTTGACTTCTAGGTCAGCCACATTCTTACGGACATTAGAACCTTAATGGGTTTTTATTTGTGAGCAGTAACAAGAGCTCATCTTTACATACTGCTTTCAATTTCACAGAACTCTTTGAGGTAGATTGTGTTGATGCATTCCAGAAAACTGGGCCACTGCTAGAAGACTGATTCTGCAGTGCCCTGCAAACCTCCGCTGGGGTTTTTGAGGTGTTGTCATAATGAGTATTACCATACATTGGTGCTCACCCTGCTCCAACAATTTTTGTCTCTCACATGAAGAAACCTTGTTTAGTCAGCATATGCATCAGTGTCAGGCTGAAAAGTGTTTTCTTCTGTTTCAGATTGGACAGTACATAATGTCTCTGCCTCTGAATCTTGAGCCATTTGTGACTCAGGAGGACTCTGCCTTAGAGCTGGCATTGCATGCTGGGAAGCTACCATTTCCTCCTGAGCAAGGTGAGAGGGCCATGAAGCTATGGGACCTCTGTGTATGTGCAGCCCAGAGACTCATTAAATACCTATGCCCTCCAACACTGCTTGCCAAACTCCCATTGAGGTCATTGTCAAGATATAGGATGGAGTGATGGCTCAGTGGTTAAAGGTGCTTGCTTGCAAAGCCTCAGGTTTGATTCCCTAGTACCAATGTAAAACCAAATGCTTACGGCAGCAAGAGACCCTGGTGTAACCATTTTTTCTCTCTCTCTCACCACTTTCTGTATAAATAAATAAATATAATATAGAATATATTGTATACTATATAGAATATGAAAGCCAAGTATGGTAGCATGTGCCTATAATTCCAACACCTGGGAAGCTGAGGCAAGTTTGTGGCCATCCTGGACTATAGACTGAGACTCTGTTTCAAGTCTCCTCTCCCCAAGTCCCTAGTTTTTTTTTTTTTTGTTTCTCAAGGTAGGGTCTCACTCTAGCTCAGGCTGACCTGGAATATACTCTGTAGTCTCAGGGTGGCCTTGAACTCACAATGATCCTCCTACCTCTGCCTCCTGAGTGCTGGGATTAAAGGTGTGTGCCACCATGCCCGGCCTCCCTCAGTTTTTATGGAACTAAGAAATGTTGGGACCCACCTGCTGTGTCTTCTGAGAACTCTGGCAAGGAGGAGGCCTGGGTAGGGTGGGTTAGAGAAGGAACTGTCTCACTTTGCTTTGCTGTGTAGAGAGCCCCTGGGTGCAGGGCAGAGCATCCTTCACGGAGCTCACAATTACCCATAACTGGGGAGGCAGAGGCAAGAGCACGTAGGGTCCTTGCCAACTAGTGGTGGCAGTGAGCTTATAGGGCCAAGGTCTTGTGTAGTGCGCGTGCTGACTGTGCTGACAGAGGCCTCAGGAGAACAGTTTGCTTGTTTTGAGCATGGAGTAGCACATCCAGGTGGTGCCTCTGCCTCCAGCTCTCCTGACTCCACAGCTCCTTATCTCTTAGCTGACAAGGCTAACATGCAATACATTTAAGTGTTTCTTCTTTCTTTCCTTTTTTCTTTCTTTTTTATATATTTGAAAGCACAGAGGGTGGGAGGGAGGAAGTGAATGGGCACACCAGGCCCTCTAACCACTGCAAACAAACTCCAGACATGTGCCACCTCATATATCTGTCTATACATTGGTGCTGGGTCATTAGGCTTTACATTCAAGCACCTCAGCCACTGAGCTGTCTCTCCAGCCCCAATGTTGCTTTTTTTTTTTTTTTTTTAACTGTTTGGGTCTGACAGGTTTGAACAGGGCACACATAATCTGAACAAAAATCATCTTACTTCCTAATATTGGCCATTTATTTCCCTTTCTACTTAAAATTTGAATAATTAACATTCCCTACTTAAAATTTGAGTAAAGCAAAAAAAAAAAAAAAAATCACCTGTTATGTAAAAGATCAAGCAGCTCGTAGGGCGTTGCCACTTAGAAGATAACATTGAAAGGTTAAAATTGAGGAATGCTAGAGGGTATCCCATGTAAATGCCAATAAAAGGAAAGCAGAATGGCTCACTACTGTTAGATGAAGTTGAACTCAAGCCATATAGTAAATGAAACCAAAATGATTCTTTTCTGAGAACAGTTGGCTCCCACAATGAACCTATCAGTCACATACCCTTCATTGTCAAATAACAGCAATGAACTATACAAGGAAGAAACCGTCAGACATTAACGAGAATTTGCCAAAGCCACAGTGCTGCGGTAAAAACCTCTTGTAGGTGTTTGCAGATCAAAGGAAGAAAGAGGAGCTGGACAGGAGCAGCAGGACGGGTGCTTACTGTTTTGAGACAGAGTCTTGCTATGTTGCTGGTCTTGAACTCACTATGTAGCCCACACTGCTCTCAAACTAGCTTCTGTACTCCCACCTCAGCCTCCTGAGTGCTGGGATTACAGGCATGTGTCCCCACGCCCAACTAAAATGGAGATGATATATTTCACCATATGTATGCTATAACTCATCATTTCAACAAAGAAAACCAAAGATAAGAGTGTGTCGACAGAGAATAAATTAATGAAGGTATTTTGTAGATCCACTCTTACCAAGATTTCAAAGTAAGACCACCTTTTAGTTCCAGATGTTCCCCTTCTGGGAGTCCTTACAAGAGATTTCCATGTCTTTGAGTCCACATAAGGGCTATGAGGGATTTTATTGTGCAATTGTTAATAATAGAAAACAATTCAATATGACCCCCTTGGCCTCAAGGAATAAATATCTTGTGATAGGGCTGGAGAGATGGCTTAGTGGTTAAATGCTTACCTGTGAAGCCTAAGGACCCTGGTTCAAGGCTTGATTCTCCAGGATCCATGTAAGCAAGATGCACTAGGTGGTGCATGCATATGGAGTTCATTTGCAGTGGATGGAGGTCCTGGAACACCCATTCTCATTCTCTCTCTACCTGCCTATCCCCCCCCTCTAATAAATAAATAAAATGTATTTAAAAAATATCTTGTGATACCTTCATAATTTATAGATTTTATTTATTTAAAAAAGTTAAAACAATTGATACTTAGTAGATAAGATCTTCAAAAACACTTTTAAAAAGATATAAAATAATACTACTTATGTTTTGAAAAGCACCCCATGTCATCCATCTATCTGGATGTGCATGCAAAAGCACTTGAGACAGGTATGCAAGCATGCATGGCAAGTGGAGGGAGTTCTGGACAGAAAGGGGAGTGTGGGTGTGAAGGAGACATACTTTTCCTCACTAGAGTTCTGCATGTGCAAAACTATGCACACATTCAAATGTTGACAGTCACTGAATGGCTGTGATGTAATATAAGTAACTTGTATGTTCATCCACTTACTTGTGTACTAATAATGTATTTTTCATTTATTTATTTCATATTTTGATGCTAGGGATTGGACTCAGGGCCTTGTGCATTCTAAGCATGCATCTACCACTGAGCTACACTCCCCTCCCAGTCCCTTATTATATTTTGTAAATTTTAAATGTTCAAGCAGTTTTTTCATAGCTTCTTTTTAAAATTAAAAAAAAAACCCTACAAATATGGTTATTTTACTTATAAGTATATATGCTAACATTTTATATAAAAGTGTGTTAGGTCCCACTGAGGAGGGTCCCCAGTGGAATGGGGGCAGGGACAAGGGCAAAGAGGGTACCAACACATGTATCCACACAAAATATGTTGTTAATAAAAATAAATAAATTAATTAATTTAAAAAAACAAACAAAAAAACCTTGGAGCGCCAGGCATAGTGGTGCATGCCTTTAATTCCAGCACTCAGGAGACAGAGGTAGGAGGATCGCTGTGAGGCCAGCCTGAGACTACGTAGTGAATTCCAGGTCAGCTTGGGCTAGAGTGAGACCTTACCTCGAAAAACCAACCAAATAGACAAAAATAATAAAAAATAATTTAAAAATATGTTATGTATAAAAATAAGTCTTTTTGGCCTCTTGTTTCTTTATTCCACATACTTTAAATATCTATCTAGATATAGATATAGATATATAAAATTTATTTATTTGAGAGAGAGAAAGAGGCAGAGAGAGAGGGAGAGAGAATGGGTGCGCCAGGGCCTCCAGCCACTGCAAACAAACTCCAGATGCATGTGACCCCTTGTGCATCTGGCTTACGTGGGTCCTGGAGAATGGAACAGGGATCCTTTGGCTTTGCAGGCAAACACCTTAACTGTTAAGCCATCTCTCCAGCCCCTCCACATACTTTTTATTTGCTAAATGATTTCAGTCAAACCTCAGATGTCATCTTACTCTCCTCATGAGGCTTCATGGTGTATCTCACTGCTGAGGGCTAGATGCTGGTCCCAGTTCCTTGGCAGGAAATGTGCTGCTGCATAGACTGTTGCATCACATCAGGAAGAACTTGATGTCTTCTTGTTCCACTAAATGTACCTGGATCTAGTGAACACCTAGTAGTTTCACACCTCCATTTATTTGCTCACTTAATAGATGTTTACTAATTGCTTACTATGTGCTGGACAGTGGGCATTGTTACGATGGGCCAACCATATTGCAAAGTTCATATGGTTGGAAATATAGCTCTCAAAATAGCCACTGTGTATGTCCCCTCCCATCAACATTTCATTATGGGAAAAAATTTTTTTGAGACAGTCTCCTGTACCCAGGCTGGCCTTAAACTCTTTAAGTAGTTGATGGTGACCTTGAGCTTCTGCGTCTCTTGTACCTCTCAAATGCTGGAATTAAAGGAAGGTATGCATTACTATACCCAGCAATATTTGCTTTTTTCTTTTTTAAAAAGAAAAATTTATTTATTTTCAAACAGAGAGAATGAATGGACACATCAAGGGCCTCTAGCCACTGCAGATGAACTCCATATGCATGTGCCACTTTGTGCATCTGGCTTTGCGTGGGTACAGGGGAATCAAACCTGGTTTGTTAGGCTTTGCAGGCAAGCATCTTAGCTGCTAAGCCATCTCTCCAGCCCTCCCTTTCTTTCATGTGATGCTGGAAGTTGAAACCAGAGCCTTTTACGTGCTAGGCAAGTGTTTTACCATTCAGCTAAATATCCAGTGAAAAAGTTTAGAAAGAATGTGCTATGACCATTCATATGCAATCTGGTGATTTCTAGCATCTTAACACTGCAGGTTTTTAGAACCAATCAGTGCCAGGTCTGATGGTGCACACCTGTAATCCCACCACTCAGGAGGTAGATCACATGTTTAAGACCACACTGGGCTGCTAGTGAGACCTTTTCTCACAAAAGCAAAGATAATAACAAAACACAGTGAACAACTATAACTTTGTGGCTTGGGTAAACAAGTTTTCTCCTTGTATTATTATCATTATTATTATTTGGTTTTTTGAGGTAGGGTCTTGCTCTAGCCTAAGCTGACCTGGAATTCACTTTGCAGTCTCAGGGCAGTCTTGAACTCACTGCAATGCTCCTATCTCTCCTACCTCAGTCTCCCAAGTGCTGGGATTAAAGGCGTACCCCACCACACCCTGCTATTTTATTTTTTAAATGAGGTAGATGTCTTTGTTTTTACATAAAGGGTTAAATTTTAGCTGGATATTTGACACTGCAGAATGTGCAGTCTTCACTGTTTGTTTCATTTGTTGTTGAGACAGGGTCTGCTGCATAGCCTAGGCTGACCTGAAGTGTGTGACCCTCCTGCCTATACCTTTCCAAGTTCTGGGCTCCTACTGATACTGTTTGCTCCATGGCATGTTAGTGCACGTAGCACCTCCTTGTGGGACAAGGTGCCCAGAGATGTGTGTGCAACCATGCCCTGCAGTAAACTGCTTTTTCTAAGTGATGTGTTGGAGGGTTAGAACCTTTGCAAATGCTTTGCACATAAGGAAACTAGACTTTAGGAAAGTTAAAGTCTCTCTTAGGCACACGCACTTGTGTATGTGCACATGTGTTCTGGGTCCTTGTCCTGGTCTTCCTGTAGTGACCTTACTAAGTACTGGCTGGTAAGACAAGCGGTCCCTTGGAAGCAGAGGTCATGATTTGATTTGATGAAGGCTGCCTGGGGGTAGCTGAACCTTGGGAAGGGGCTCACTGTGACCTTGGACTGGGGACTACAGGGTGTGGCTCCTACTGTGCAGATCACTGACACCTGGGAGCCTCGACTCATGGTCATCTGTGAGCAGGTACAGACCCTGTATTTGTGTCCTCTGTGCAGAAGTCCTCCTGGCCTCCAGAGGTTGACATGGCTCCCCAGCCTGTGGGTCTTGGAGGCTACTCAGCTGTACCAGGTTGCCTCATTTTCTGGACTCTGGTCATCACTAGTCATGGCCAGTGGACCTGGGGGTTCCTTGCTCTGTTTCTTTTCTCTGTCCCACTGATACTGTTTGCTCCATGGCCTGTTAATGCACATAGCACCTCCTTGTGGGACAAGGTGATTTCCTGACCTTTTTTCCCTTTAGGAGATGAACTGGCTGAGCTGGACAACATGGCAGACAACTGGCTGGGCTCCATCGCCAGAGCCACAATGCAGACCTACTGTGATATGATCCTCCACATTCCTGAGCTCACCTTGCACTCCACCAAGCAACTGGCCACTGACATCGGTGCGTGCCTAAGGGCCAGGAGGGAGGGCAGGGGCAGCTCTCGCATCTTTCACTTTCCCTGGGCCTCCATTACCCCAAGGTTTCTCTTCAGCTCTTTAGTTGATTATGATACTCGTTAGAAATGCACATTCAGGACCCAGAGAGATGGCTCAGCTGTTAAGGTGCTTGCAAAGCACAGCACTCCAGGTTTGATTCCCCAGGACCCACATAAAGCCAGATGCACAAAGTGGCGCATGCATCTGGAGTTCATTTGCAGAGGCTAGAGGCCTTGGTGTGCCCCCCCCCGCCCCGCTAGCAAATAAATAAGAATAAGCCAAAAAAATGCGTATTCGGGCTAGGAGATGCTCAGTCAGTAAAGTGCTTCCTGTGCAAGCATGAGGACCTGAGTTTGATCCCCAGCACCAGACACAGTGGTGGATGCTTCTAGGGGGCAGAGATGGGGCCCTGGGAGTCACTGGCTAGCTGATCTAGCTGAATTGGTGAACTCTAGGTTCAGGGGAGAGTGATTGAGAACATCATCTGACATCAATCGATGGCCTCCTTGCACAAATGTGCGCACGTCCCACAATGCAAAATTCCCAAGGCCCACCCAAGAGTGTCCTGGTTAGTGAGTTTAGATGCATTTGGAACACTGTCCTTGGGGTTCTGGCAGGCTGACAAAGTGGGGAACTGTTAAGGAGGCTTTAGTGAGATGCTTTGGTGTGAGCAAGGCAGCTGCCCTGCCTGGCCTAATGCTTCACTAACATAAAAATTACTAATCTAATGTTTCTGAAGCTCCTGTTGCAGGCCATGCATGCAGACCTTGAAGTGAGCACTCGCGCCCACATAGTATGCCATCTTGTGAGATAGGCGCTGCTGCCTAACAAAGCCACATAGCTAGGATCACTCTGTGGTCCCCTTCAACATTCCATCCTGCCCCCATAAGTATGGGTCCTCCTTGCTCCTAGGTCTCTGGTGGTGAAGAGAGAAGGTGTAACGGCCTTAACAATCAGCTACCTGGGGACCCAGCCCTAGCTGTGACCTGGATGGCCACAGGGCTGAGCCAGGCCCCCCTCCTGCCTCTTGTTTTGCTATAGAATAATTGGAAATGAGGCTCTGTCCATGGGGTTTCAGAGTGGTTAGTGATGAAGTCAGCCATGTAGGCCAGCCAGCTTGGTTCTCCAGCCTTGCTCATTTCAGTCAGCTCGCAGCTTCCCACAGGGGCTGCCAGCTATTTGGTTCAGAGGCAAAAGATGAGAAACTCAAATGCTCTTTGGCTTTTCTGTTGGCCTTGCCTGGACCTTGGGTCTACGGGGAAGAGGTGAACCCAGGCAGTGACCAGTAGTAACAAGGATGAGGGGTGGTCTGGGTGATACTGCCCCTCCTAGTCCTTCCTTGCAGGAAAAGAAGGAACTGAGGAGGGAGCAGCGGCAGCACTGTTGTGTCTGTCAGTCACCTCCAACATGGCAGGTGCTGTCGAGACCTCTGTCCCATCTCATTTTGGCCCCTGCTGCCTGGTGGGTACTGACTGCATGGGCAGGTGGAGAGAAGTTGGGATGGGATGGAAGGGTGGCATGTCCAGCTATACCTATTTTTTTTCCATTCTGCTAGTGCTGCCCAGCTGTTTGGCTGTTTTATTTTATATTTTATTTTATTTTAATATTTTTGTTTTTCAAGGTAGGGTCTCAGTCTAGCCCAGGCTGACCTGGAATTCACTGTGGAGTCTCAGGGTGGCCTCAAACTCACAGCGATCTACCTACCTCTGCCTCCCGAGTGCTGGGGTTAAAGGCATGTGCCATCACACCTGTTTGGTTGGTTTTTTTTTTTTTGGTTTTGCAAATCTGGCCCAGCTGCATTTTGTAGTCTCAAGGATCTCTGCCTCCCGAGTGCTGGGATTAAAGGTGTGCGCCACCACGCCCCTGTTTGGTTGGTTTTAATCTCAGCTGCATTTTGGAAGGACAGATCCCTAGAGATTTCTCTTGGACATGAGGCTCCTCTCAGTGTGGGTTTGGGGTGAGAAATCTCTGGTGTCAGCTGGGAGTGGAGCTTGCATGATACCAGACCACCACCACCTCCAACACTGGCCTTGTTCTTGTTGTGAGGTACAATGGGAAGTTTTTGGAGATAGTTCAACAAGCCCATGTGTCACCAAACCCCTTTTCCACATGCTGGGGCAACATGTAGGGGGCAAAGCAGAGCCAGGAGCTCCAATATAGAGCTATAGAGCAGGCAGCTGTCCTTCACACTGGTGCTGGAGGAGTGGAGGCTGGGGGTGGGGGTAAGGTAGTAAGGTCAGCTGGTCCTTGATTAAGTTAGAACTACTGGACTCAGGCCATGCCCACAGTCCAGACTGTACCCCCATTGAAGCCTGCCTACAGGGGTAGGGCCAGCACTCAGCATCTGGGAAGGCCTTGGGGGCCCGTGTCCTGCACTGCTGAGCCTGTCTCTTCATACCTCACAGACTATCTGATAAACGTGATGGACGCCCTGGGCCTGCAGCCATCCCGCACCCTCCAAAGCATCGTCACGCTCTTGAAGGCCAAGCCTGAGGAGTACAGACAGCTTAGCAAAGGTTTGCCACGCCGCCTGGCTGCCACAGTGGCTGCCATGCGGGGTGTGAGTTACTGACCTCTGCCAAAAAGGTCCCAGAAGAGGCGCAGGTGTCAGAAGCCACAGTGACTCCAAAAACAAATTGATCCTCAGTATCTGCCAGCAGTGCTTTAAAGATATGTGGCGGTGGGGGGAGGGGAGAGACGGGCTGGGAAATGTCTCAGTGGTAAAAGGTGCTTGCTTACAAAGCCTGAAGGTCTGGGTTCAGTTCCCCAGAACCCACATAAAACCAGATGTTCAAAGTGGCACATATGTCTAGAGTTTGTTTGCAGTGGCAGGATGCCCTTGCGTGACCATTTAAAAAAAAATTAAAAACCAGTTGGGTGTGGTGGCACATGCCTTTAATCCCAGCACTTGGGAGGTAGAGGTGGGAGGATTGCTGTGAGTTCGAGGCTACCCTGAAACTACATAGTGAATTCCAGGTAGGCCTGGGCTAGAGTGAAACCCTACCTCAAGAAACCAAAAAAAAAAAAAAAAGAATAACCGAATCTGGTTGTACATCTCGGTAATTCCAGCACTTGGAGGTTAGAGGCAGGAAGATTGAGTGTTTAAAGTCAGCCTGGGCTACTTATCAAGACCTTGTCTCATATGGGGTGGAGCTGAAATGAGAATTATATTATTTATTAGAGGACTTTCAGATGATTAATAAACGTGATCTTGACTTAAAATGGAATTAATAAACATAGCAAAATGGAAAAAACACTGTTTTCTTCCTTTTCTGGTATTTAAGTGCTTTTCACATGAGTGCACTTGGGGATAGATATGGCTGTGGAGCGAGAGAGGGAGGGAAGAAGCAGTCAGCTGGTTAACCAGTAAGCACACTGAGGGCTCAGGTGCTGAAGAAAGGTGAGCAGGCCCCGAGACCACCTGCGTGGCTGGAGAGGAGGGAGAGGCTCAGAAGAGAAGGAGCAGAAAGCTAGGCTGCGGAGGGAGTGGGGACCAGGTCATAAGAGGTTTAGGTCATGGTCTTGCACGTCTAAAAAAATGTACAGGATTATATGAATTTCACCCATTTTTCATCTGTTATGCAGGTGTGTCCAATCTGCAGCCTATGCGAGTCCCAGGATAGCTGTGAATGCAGCCTAACACATTTGTGGGTGACAGTGTCTTCTCACAATGTCAGAAAGTTGGACCCCACTGCAAAGCATCTGTACCTGATAAGATTGTGTTTGGGGGCTGGAGAGATGGCTTAGGGGTTAAGGTGCCTGCCTGCTAAGCCTAAGAACGCTGGTTCCAATCTCCAGCGGTTCCAATCTCCAGGTCCCACGTTTAGCCAGATGCAAAGTGACGCAAGGGTGCAATGCTGCACTTGCCCACAAGGGGGCGCACACATCTGGATTTTGTTCCCAGCAGCTGAGAGGCTGCTGGCGTGCCCATCTCTATCTGTCTTGCTCTCCCTATCTCTCTCTGTGTCTCTCCCCCTCAAAAAAATGTGTTTAGTTTATAAGTAACAGAATAGAATGTCATCAGAATGACTCAACCCTACAGGGATTAATGTTTCTCAGTAATGAAAAGTCAGAGGATTGAGGCTCTGGAAATTGATAGATGGTGTTGGGAGCAAGACCAGCCTCTGAGGCGGACTTTTTCCTTTCTGGTGCTGAATGTCTCATGACAGGTGACTCCTGCAGGTGCTGGTGTCACACCACTCAGGGGAGAGGACCTGGGGAGGGGCTGTGAGAGCCATGGCCCTCCCTCCCACCTGGTGAGCACTGTTGTTCCCCAGCTCCTGCTAACATCCTAGGTTGCATTGGGCATTTCTTGGTTACACGGTGCATCCTTGATTGCAAGGGATTCTAGGAAACCATGGGACAGGACTGGCTTTAACCAGCATTTCTCAACCTGGTGTTCCTGACATTTTGAGCCAAGTAACATTTTTTGCATTAGCCTGGCCTCCACCCACTAGCTATCAGGAACATAGCTCTCCTGACAACCAAAAATGTCTTCAGGGATTTCCTGGAGGGCAAGTTCACCTCCAGCTGGAGAACACTGGCTTAGACCAAACTGGATTTTTTGCCTGAGCTTGCTAATGGATGTCCTGAACAAAGTTGGTTTTAATTAACTAACTTATTCATCCATTCATATAATTATTTTGTAGTACTGAGGGTCAAACACATGACTTTCTGCATGATAGACAAGAGCTCTACCACTAGGCTACATCCCAGCTCTTTTTATTTTAGAGATGCCATCTTGCTAATTCACCCAGGCTTGGCCTCAAACTCACTGCATAGGCCAGACAGCCCTGGAATTTGTGATCCTCTTGCTTCCACCTCCCTAGTGGCTGGCCTGAACCGCCAGGCCTGACCTTTTTTTTTTTTTTTTTTTTTTTTTTGGTGATACAAAGTCTTACATTGTAGCCATTGCTGGCCTAGAACTCATCATCCTCCTGCCTCAGCCTTCCAGTGCTGGGATTAGAAGCATTGTGGCATCATTCCTGGCTAACCTTGGCTGTTTCTACTTAGGAAAGTGAAATGGAAGTGAAGTCTTTCTGAACCATTCATTTATCAGAATCTAGTTGATCCAGAGTTCCAAGGGCTAAACTTGCTGAGACATGTCACAGTAGCCCCGCCACAGCCTTGGAAGGTATGGGGGTGCTATCTTCAGTTTAGAGAGGTTTTAGGACTTCCTGGGGCCACTCAACTACTACATGGCAAGCTGAAGTTTAGAGGGGTAGTGACTAGTATTGACACTCCTACCCTAGTGCCAGACAGTTTTCTTTACACAGTATGGGAGATGTACAGCTTAGGGGGCATGTGGTCCAGGAGATGTTAGTCTGGGAGGCACATGTCCTGGAAGGTGCTTGGTCTGGAGTATGTGTGGCTTGGGAGGTGTATGGCCTGTGAGGTGCACAGTTTGAGAGGCATATGGCCTGGGAGGCTTGTGGTCTGGAAGGTGTGCAGTCTGGGAGGTGCATGATCTGAGAGGCATGTAGTGTTAGGACACCAAATCCCAGAGGGTCAGTCTGCTTGTACCACCTTGTAAAGTGGCATCACCACACCCCGCGAAGCTGCATGGCCCCTGTCCCACTGGGGCTGTCTTTGCACCCTAGTTTGGCAGGCTTACAGTACGCTATCTGCTGTGACCTCACACTAAGAAAAACACTTTGTTTTCTTCTGTGGTGGACCACAGACTGTCCCTGACAGGAGTTGAGCCTAGCTGCAAATCTGAAAGGTGACACATAGTATTGGAAGTGGAAACCTGTGTTGGCCTTTGTGCTGAACCCATGAGAACCATGAGGCGTTGCAGAGGATGGGCTTGGGCTACATCCTAGGCTTTGCCACCCTCCACCTGTGGGACTTTAGGAGAGTCACTCCATATCTCTGCCACGTATCCTAATCTCACTCCAGGTGCTCGTAATGGGCCCCAACTCAGGTTCATTTGAAAGAACCGTCAGTATATAGTGGAGGCAACCTCATGTTGTAAGTTCTCGGTCAAAAGGCTTCATGATAGGGCTGGAAAGATGGCTTAGTGGTTAAGGTGCTTGCCTGCAAAGCCTAAAGACCCAGGTTCGATTCTCCAGGTCCCATGTTAGCCAGATGCACATTGTGGCACATGCATCTGGAGTTCGTTTGCAGTGGCTAGAGGCCTGGCACACCCATTCTCTCTCTCTCTCCCCCTCTGTCCCTCTGTATCTAATAAATAGATGAGTAAAAAAAATTTAATCTGGGCATATTGGCGCATGCCTTTAATCCCAGCACTGGGAGGCAGAGGTAGGTGGATCCCTGTGAGTTCGAGGCCACCCTGAAATTACATAGTGAATTCCAGGTCAGCCTGGGCTACAGTGAAACCCTACCTTGAAAAACCAAAAAAAAAAAAAAAAAAATAAATAAAATAAAATAAATAAAATAAAATAATTTTTTTAAAAAGGCTTCATGGGGCTGGAGAGATGGCTTAGTGGTTAAGGCGCCTGCCTGCTAAGCCTAAAGAACCAGGTTCCAATCTCCAGGTCCCACATTTAGCCAGATGCAAAGTGACGCAAGGGCGAAATGCCGCTCTTGCCCACAAGGGGGTGCACACATCTGGATTTCGTTCACAGCAGCTGAGACACTGCTGGCGCACTCATCTCTGTCTCCCTCCCTCTCTCTCTATCTCTCTCCAAAAATAATAATAAGAAAAAAAAGGCTTCATGGTCCTCCCACATCTGGAATCTAGCTTCCCTTTTGGAGAAGTGGAATAATGGAATGCATAATGACCAATTTGGACACTATCAGCCTGTGTCTGGCCCTGAAAGGCTCTGAGTGGCCCCCAAGTAAGAATAAAGCAGCACATCTTTCCCTAGATCCAGGGGGAGGAAAGCCATGATGCCTGAATCCTGGGCCCTCACCTCATAGCCTGGCCCCTGCTGATCCCCTGGTGTGCCTTGTCCATAGGCACTCCAGTGTCTCTGAGTGGAACCTTATGGTGTCAGGACAGCTGATTGGTGTCCCCCATCCCTAGTCACAGAGACCATTCAGGGTGAGTGTGTGCTCCAAGTGGCTCCAGCTCTCATGGGACACCAAAGCCACTGCTGCTGAGGTGGATGGGACTGGATCTAAGCATGTGATGAGATGTTTGGGAAGAACAGAATGTGGAGGGGGGCAGAGGTTAAAGGGATGTCCCTAGCTCTGGGAGAACTCCTGCAAGCACCTGGGCCTTTTCCTACAAGAGCAAAGAAATTCCTTTCATAGCATAAGCCAGTTTAAATTGACTTGTGACCAAAGGCCTCCAACAGCAGTGAATAATAATCATTGTGTCACCTCCAGAAGCCAGAGCTTCCCGCATGATACAGTAAGTGTAAAAGCTCTGGGCTGCTGGGTTTCACCTGTTGTCAAAAGCCCATGTGAATTTGTATTTATGTCCACAGATTAGTGCTGCTTTCAGTCTTGGTCAGAAAATCTTCTTTTTGTAGAAGGGGCACCTTGTGCATCTGGCTTTTCATGGGTACTGGGAAATCCAACCTGGTTCCTTTGACTGTGCCAGCAAGCACCTTAACTGCTAAGCCATCTCTTCAGCCATTTCCCTCTACTTATGAAGGCATCAATGCTATTGTGGGGGCCCCACTCATAATTGTAATTCCAGTTACATCATAATGGTGCTACCTCCAGAAATCCCTCAGCATATGAATTTTTTTTCTAGTACCAGGGAGTAAACTGACAGATTCACGCATGCTAGATAGAAACTATCATAGGGGCTGGAGAGATAGTTTAGCCATTAAGGTGCTTGCCTGTGAAGCCTAAGGACTCAAGTTGAACTCTCCAGGTCCCTTGTAGGCCAGAAACACAATGTTGCAAGTATGCAGTGTCACACATGTACACAAGGGGGGCACATGTGTCTGGAGTTTGTTTGCAGTGGCTAGATGCCCTGGCATGCCAGTTCTTTCTCTCTTTCTCTCTCCCTTGCATAAAAAAAAAAGGCCAGTCTGTTGGGCTTGCCTCAAAAAAAGAAAGAAACTCATCACAAGCTACATCCTTAGCCCAACACATGCATTTGAGGATTCTCAACATGAGTTTAAGAGGGGCTTTTCAAACCATGGCAATCACTTTCTAGAATAATGAGCCTGGGTACTTCTGCCTTGCTAAGCCTCAATTTACTTATCTGTGAAATGGGTGGGATCATTTCTTCTGAGTTATGAGGATGAAATTTAATGTGACTTCTAAAATATTCAGCATGAGTCCTGTCACATGACCCAGCTCTCATGTGCTTGATAAAATATAGCTGAAAGGCAGGTTGGCCTTGAACTTGTTCATCTTTCTGCCTCAGCTTTCTGAGTTCTTGGATTGCAAGCATGCCCAGACACCTGGTTTTGCTTAAGCCATTTTATTTTTTCCATTTGCTCTTGAAATCCAGAGAAGTAGACTGGATGGCATTGCTAAGGCTCACAGACCCCTCCTTTGGAAACAACTTGAAAAGGAAGTAGTGGATTCCCAAGCATGAGCTGCCCCTGACCTGCCCAAGAGCTCCTTGCTCTCAAGTCATCATGGAGGTCCTTCCAAGCCCAGGCATGGACCTGGGCAGTCCATCCACCAGTGAGACAAAGAACCAATCTCCTTGCTATTTTGATTTTCTAGCGAGATGCATGTACTTCCCAGCAGGCCCTCACACGTGAGGCTCCCCCAGTTATCCAGCACTCCCCCAGAAGCCTGTTCACACAGGTGAGCCAAAGCCACCCAAGAAATCACTGATCTTGGGGGATCAGCAGCACATTGTGACCACGTGTTCAGCTCTGGGAAGATGGTGAGTGACCCGCCCCCAAGAGAGAGTTTACAAGAGTCTCTGGGGCCTGCCTAAAGGCATTCTAGGCTAAAAGGCAGGACAGGTGTATGTGTGTGTACATGACCCAGGTAACAGTTATATCCTTAGCCTGGGGGCGCACACTTACTACGGGCCTCTGTAGAAGGACATGCACTTGGGCTTGGACACCTGTGTTCCTGGTTCATAAAGTAAGGCCTTGGCAATGGTTATAGCTTTTCAGTTTGTGAGCTGCTGGGGTGAGCAGGGTAGGGTCTAGATGGCCTCGCCCTCACTGTCCGACTCAATGGTGTCCAGTGGCTGCAGACGCAGGGAGTCGTAGTTGGGGGGTGGAGTGCCCGGAATGGGCAGTGTCTGCTGGTCAGAGTAGGCCTCAGTGTGGGAGCTCTGGTTGGCTGTGTCAGGCTGGAAGCCAAAGTTGGTGTGGGCCTCCACCAGCTCTGCCACAGTGGGTGGTGGGCCGGTGTAGGGTGCCCGGGCCCGCCTCCTCGGCAGACTTTTGCAGAAAGCAGCCATCTTAATGATGGTAATCCACATGAAGTCGATGATGATCTCTCCGAACTCAATGAGGCACAGCACTGAGCCTCCCATCCAGAAGCCAAACTGGCCACCCAGGTTAGAGAGCAGCCAGACGATCTGTGGGGGACACAGAGCTGAGGGTCTGGCTCAGGGTGGGATGCCCACAAATTCTAGTCCTCTAGTCCAGCCACAGGGGACCCAACCCTCCACCCCTGCACTCAGGGGCCAGTGTGGCAGGAGCTTCCCAAACTCACGTTGTTGGCAGGTGATTCCTCGATGGTGCGGTAGTTGAATTCTTGGAAGTAGATGTTCAGTTTCACAATTCCCTTCCTGCAGGAGACAGCTACGTGGGCTGGGACCATGGCATTCCCTCCCAGGCATGGACACACACGTGTGCACACACACAGGAAGGGCAGTCCAGGGCCACCTACCCTCCTCCAGCCCGAGTTTCTCCCATGCTTCCAGGAATGCTGAGGTCTACACCAGAACTGGAAAGGCTGCCCTTCCTAACGCCCGTGGGACCCCTTTTCACTTCCCATTTCAGCCATTTTCCTGAGGCACACTGTGGCTTGAGATGGCCACAAAGGTCATGCAGAGCCCTCCTCTCCTTGCCCCAGGGAATCGTGGCCCATATGTAGAGTGTGGAAGCTTCAGGCAGGGGTGATCAGGACACATGGGGCTGAGAAGGGTGGTGGAACAGCTTCCCACACACTTGGGGGTCCTTGGAAAGGCCTTGTACACCTCTAGGCCTATTGCTCAGGCTCTGCCTTCTGCCTGAATACCTTTGCCTCATCTTGATTGCCACAGGTATTTAAAAAAACATTTATTTATTTGAGAGAGAATGGGTATGCCAGGGTCTCCATCCACTGCAAACAAACTCCAGACGCATGCACCACCTTGTGCATGTGGCTTATGTGGGTACTGGGGAATAGAACCTGGATCCTTAAGCTTTGCCGCCAAGTGCCTAACCACTAAGCTATCTCTCCAGCCTGATTGCCACAGTCTTTAATGCTCAAATGCCACTTTGTCCCCAGACCTCCCTGTTTCTTAGGCACACTGAGGCTTCTCCTTGCTGTTCTTAAAGAAGAGGGGGGCTTGTGTAAGACCTTCTTTGCTAGAAGACCCTCCTCCTCAGAAGCCCGTTTTGCCTCTTTCTAGTCTCAAGCTTCTTCATGGTTGTACCTTGTCTTTCTTGCGCTCAAAACATTTGTGTCAGATGGCAGACATGGATGGATGGAGACATGCACGGACAGAGACATGCGTGGGTAATTGGTGGGTGGATGGATGGGGAAGAATTGAAGGATGGATGATGGAGGGGTGGTCAGAAGGTGGAAGCACACACTCCTTAGTTAGGGAGTGGTAGATCTGAGCTTCTGACTGCCCCCCTTCCACCATACTGTGGGCTGGGGTCCTGGGCTGGATAAAAAGAAGAAAGTGAGCAGGGGTAGCATTCATCACTCTCTGCTTCCTGATTGTGGATGCAATGTGACCAGCTGCCTCGAAGTCCTGCCCCATGCCTTCCGTGACATAGTGGATAGCATATGACCTCAGACTGGTCAGGTCTTTTGTCCCAGCAATAAGGAAGTCACTCCTCTGGTCCTCCTCTGGTGTTGACCAGCAGATGATGTTTGGGAAGCTGCGCCATGACCAAGCCCTGCCCCAAACACCAGCTGCTGCCTCTCCCAGCTCAGTCCAGATTCCAGCCTCACCTGCTCAACGTGATATTTGTGCTCTGGTCCCGCTCCTGAGACAGGACATGGAAAATCCAATCCTAGAAGCCAACAAAGGCAGTTGAAGGAAAGGGTGCCTGCGCCTTCCTCCCAGCTTGGCCAGATAAGGGTGCCTGAGCTGTCTTCTCAAGCTTGACCCCTGCTGCCGGCCCACAGGGAGGAAGGGCACCGCTGGGGTGGTCACACCTGACCAATGCCAGGAGGTGCAGCTCAGGTCTGTCTCCTCCTCATGCTCATTTTGCAACAGCACTTGCCATTTCCTCAGCCCAGAATCCTTCCTGGCCCTGCCCACACCTGCTCATCCTCCAGGCTCAGCTCACAAGCACCGAATTAGAGAAGCCTTCCCTGCCTGTCTAAGGTGCTTTCTCTGGTTTTTCTCTCCCATAAGCTTGCTGATTTCCTGCACAGCCATGTCTGCATTTTGATGGGATCTTACACCCATCTCTCCTTTCCCCCTTTTCTCCTTCTCCCTCTTCTTCCATCCCCTCTCTCTGTGGTCTTCCTCTGACTAGGCTGTGAGAGCTCTATGTCCCTGGCATGGTGTCTGACAGAGTATCAGTGGGAGGGAAGGAGGGAGAGAAAAAGGAGGGAGGGAAGAAGAAAAGAAAGAAGACAAAAAGGGAGGGAAATAGAAAGGGAGGAATGGAAAGAATGTATAGAGGAAGAGAGGGAGGGAGGGGATATGAGAGATGAGGGAGACAGGGCAAAATGGATGGATGAATGGAGAGGAAAGGGAAGGAGGGATAGGAAGAGAAGGTAGGAAGACAAGGAAAGAGGGAAGGAGGAAAGGAAGAAGGGAGGTGAAGTGGAAACAGGATAGAGGGAAGGAGGGAGAGAAGAGGAAGGAAGGAAATAAGGAAGACAAAGGAAAAGGATAGATGATGGATGAAGGGAGGAAGGGAAAGAAAAAGAGGGGACAGGTCCTTTCCAAGTTCCAGAGCTGCGCTCCATGGTGTTCCACCATCTCACCTCGGAGGCCTCAGAGGGCCAGTCAGCCATGGAGACAGTCATCTTGTACTGAGTGTCACTGAAAGACAGAAGCCAGCTCTGCTGTTGTTCCACGGGCACGGTGCCGCCTGGCCTGCCCCCGCGTTGCCCCATCCCCTGTGCCGCACTCACTTGCAGGACTCCTTGCACATGCTGATGCAAGTCTCTCTCTGGGCCACACTCATCTGCAGCTTTAGGTAGCAGTGGGCTGTGTGGGATCGAGGGGAGCTGTCAGGAGCCCTGGAAGGGTGCTTCCGGGACTCCTCTCTCCCCCGTGGGCCTTCGGGCTGGCCTCTGTTTTCCTTGCTCTGGACCACCTTGGGGAGACTCAATCCAAGTTCCCATGTCATGGGGGTGAGAGGGTCATCACTGCACACCTTGACCCTCCCCCCACCATCTTGTCTTGTTGCCTGGGGACTGCACCCTAAATGTCTGAGGCCCAGCCAGCAGGTTTCTCTTCCTGTTTCCCTCTCACCCCCTCCCATCCCTGCCCAGTGGATGGCTCCTGGGGTTACGACCAAAATGAAGAAGTCATTCGTTGTGATGGCAGTGGGAACCTTGACTGCTGTCCACATCCATAGGCTGACACCAGGTCTGAGCTCCTGCAGGGCTGCGGCTCTGGGAACCCAGCAGGGCTTGTCCTGTGACTCTGGTTTTGCAGGGCTTGGAGGTCACTGTCGTGACGGCAGCTACTTACTTCCCAGCCCAGCACCCCTGACATGGACACATGCTAAGGATGGATGGGATGCACAGCTTTGTGCATGCATGCATGCATACACACATGTGCATGCATACACATGCCCATGCACCCAAGCCAGGGTGCTCGCTCAAATGCAGACATCAGAAGTAATCCCTACCTGGGCACACACACACACACACACACACACACACACACACACACACATGCACACACATGCCCATGCACCCAAGCCAGGGAGCACAAATGCAGACACCAGAAATAATCCCTACCTGGGCATGTGCGTGTGCACACACATACTGCAGTGGCAGAGTACTGCCATGCACTGAGACACAAACTCAGATGTTCCTTTCACGTGTGCATCTGGAAATGAGTGCATGCATAGACATGCACTCACCATGCACAGACCTTCATGTGGTGCACAGATATGTCCAGAAGGACAAATTCACACCGGTGTCTACGTGTCCCAAGGAGTCAAGGAGTGAAGAGGAGGCCAATTCTTGGGGAAGGAGGCCTGCTGAGGAGAGGAGGCCCTGGACGTTTAGCTGTCTCCCTGCATTCTGGAGCCCCATCTTCTGTGCTCTTACCCCAGTCTGGGAAGTCCTGCTTGTTGCAGTATTTCTCCCCGGGGGGCAGTGGGTACAGGTAGTGGCCACAGCTACAGTTCCGAATCATGTGGTCCTGGAAGCAGGAGTGAAGACAAGCCTGGGGGTGCAAGAGAGAACTATGGCATGTCATGGCATGGCCCCACTCTGGTGCCAGGAGAAATGAGCCCAGAGAAGTGAATGGTTAGGCTGAGGGAGCTGGGGGCCAGGAGAAGGGCCCTTTCGGCTAAGAAATTGAGGCTATCTGCAGAGCTGCGCTACAGACCCTACATTCGGGGTGTGGCTGACCTTCCATATTGGACCTCCCAGCAGCTCCCTGGGCCCTGCACAGGGACCCGGGCTGGACTCTAGCACCCCCTGGTCTACATCCGGAACTGGGTCCTATGGATGGCATGGGCAGGCATGGACACCTCAAGAAAGCTCACAGAGAGCTCTTGTGAAGGGCCAGCTCCCTCCCAAGCAGGCCAGCTGGCTTGGAGCAAACTGGGGGTGGGAGATGGATGATGTTTGATGGAGCAGAGTTGAGAGGAAGGGGAGAGAGGTGTAGGCGTCCCTGTGTCTAGGAACTGGATGTGATGAGCATGCTCATAGCCTCCATACATCAGGTTTTTTGGTCATTCTGACCCGGTTTCTGTCCACTCAAGGACCAGCTATGTGTCCTGGGGAAATGATTAACCTGTGAGCCTCAGTCTGCTCACAGAGAATCAGGATGCTAGCCACTCCTGCCTCCTGAGGTCGCAGGACTCAGAGCAGCATCAGGCACTCAGTCAGCAGCTGTTACACCCGGTTCTTCCTGTCTGGGTTCTAAAATAGTGCTGACTACCAGTGACCTCCTGCCTTCAACCTATGCGGGTTCCTTTCATCTCTGCTTCCCCACCCTGCCCTCCTCCAGGCCAAACACCCGCCCATCTCTTTTCCCTGAGGGGGTCTGTGGAGTACCTGTGGGCAGCAGATGGGGCTGCCTGGCAGTTTCACAGACATGGCCAAGAGAAGACAGAACTGGAGTCAAGAGGGGCGATGGAGTTGAGTAGAGACTCTACACACTTCCAGGCCTCACACTCTTACGTGGAAAGCTAGCCAGTGTCCAGCCCTGCCATTGTCTCCAGGCTGCTCTTGGTAGGAAATGAACTGCCCATAGAGCTCCTGACAAGACTTGACTTTCTGCTCTTGGCCCGGAAGGGGGCAGGCACTGAAGTTTTCCAGAAACAAACAACCAAACAACCAAACAACAACCTCCTTCTCTGTGTTTCCCATCTCCTTTCTGTCCATTCCTGGACACTACGAAGTGCCCAAAGCAATCCACAACATAGAGAAGCTTCCCCACCCTAGACTGGAGGTGAACAAGCCAGGCAGAGTGGGGGGGGGTGTGTGTGTGTGTGTGTGTGTGTGCGCGTGCACGCGCAAAGGCTCCACAGGTGGGCAGACAGGTGGCCAGGCAGTTGGGCAGGTGGGAGAAGCATTCTGAGGGGTCCAAGACATGGAGGGTTGCCTCAGTTTCCTTATCTGCCAAGGTGGGCTGAGCCAAGAGGAAAAGTTAGCTAGTGGCCAGTTTTATCATTTTGGCAAGGATGTTGTCTGCCCACTTAGGGGTGTGGAAGGACAGTTCTGGGCTGATTCCAGAGATCAGGGCGAGGGAGAATCCCCCAGGGGAGCTTCAGCAGCATGTGAGATCCCTCAGAATCCCTGGTGTCTCCAGGACACACCAGCCAGGGAAGTTGAGGGCAGATACCAAGAGGAAGGTCCCAGGAGAACTAATGAGGCACTCAGTCTGGGGTCTGTACATTCCAATTTCCTCATTCCTACACTAGGATGCATCCAGCAGGTGCATCCTGGGAGTGCGGTGAGGATCATCTGATGCAACAAATGTGAAGTGCTTGCAACAGTGCCTGCCTGGTCAGCCTGCTGTGATTAGTCTATTGATAACTTCCGCTGTCATTGGTATTGCTTAACAGAAGAGAGCCTGAAGGGATCAAATGATGTAATGCATGCCTGTCCTTAACACAGTATCTCACACACCCCGAGAACTCTCTACAGTTAGCGATTGTTGGCTTTTTGTCTTGGGAGACCCCAGGGTGGTCTGGGTGTTCCCCAAGGCACACCTGACTAGGAGATGAAAGGTGACCAGCACCAGGCCCTGAGGAGTTCCCAGGAACCGCATTGGCTCTGCAGTCCAAGGGTCCCCTATGCTACTATAAAGGTTCAACCTGGACTGGGCGCTGCATGCCTGTAATCCCAGCAGTGAGAGGGCTGAGGCAGGACCGTGAATTCCAGGCCAGCATGTGCTACATAGCAAGACTCTCAAATAAATAAGAAAAGAAGCCAGGTGTGGTGGCGCACGCCTTTAATCCCAGCACTCGAGAGGCAGAGGTAGGAGGATCTCTGTGGGTTTGAGGCCACCCTGAGACGACATAGTGAATTCCATGTCAGCCTGAGCTAGCGTGAGACCCTACCTCGAAAAACCAACCAACCAAACAACAACCAAAAAAAAAAAAAAAAGAAAGAAAAAAAAAAAAGAAAGGAAGGAAGGAAGGAAGGAAGGAAGGAAGGAAGGAAGGAAAGAAAGACCTGGTAGAGCCAGCTAGAGTACAGGGACCAGCTCCCCCAGAGAGCAACTGGACAAGGCCACAGGGTCACCAAGCCCACATAGCTTTCCCACCTGGATGGAGTACGTGGTGGTGAAGTTGTTGTAGAGGTTTTGGATGGCTACATCAGAGCCATTCATGGTGCACGGGCTGTAAGGTTCACCCTTGCGCTGCAGTCTGTCCTGTGTGGAAAGGCGGTTCATGGGGACCCCTGGTCACCTCTAGGAATCTCCCTCTGTTCCTTCCTCCCATGGGGGAAAGCAGGAACCGTTGAAAAGAGGCGAGGAGCTGTAAGTCCCGACAGGCATCAAATGGCTCAGCATTCCCAGAGGGTGGCCACTGCCTGGGGTTTCTGCCAGGCAAGGCTGGGCTAGGAGGCCTAAATCCTAATCCTTTCTGGAGCACAGGAAGGTGAGCTCTGGACAAGGAACATTCCACCCACAGGCCCCCTCAGGCTGCCCTTGGGCCCCAGCTGTACCACCATCACCCCGATGGATGTCTCGGTCCCTGCCATGGCGTAGATGCCCTCCTCTCTGATGAAAGGGTAGGTTTTCTGCTCATGCAGCATCAGCCTGGCCCCAGCTGTGGATGCCAGGAAGGGGACGTAGTCCTCTTGGCCAATGTCTAAGATCAAATTCAGACCTGTGGGGAAGATGTGGGTGAAGGCTGCTGAACTTGCCACTCACCATCCAAGTGTTCAAGCTCTGTCTAGCCGAGATGGGGTCCTCAGGGCCATCAAACTCAGATCTCAGACACTTCTTACCTTCTCCAAATCCCCCAGCATCTCCCCCAGGGCTTTTTGTCCTACCCCAAAATCTCTCTCTCAGGAATGCGATTCCCACCCTTGCTTTTCGCGAACCACATTCCCTTATTTCAGGTCGCAACCCAGTACCACTTCCTCCAGCAACTTGCCTAGCTGCTCGAGGCCTCAGGGTCTTTTATATACCTTCCACTAGCTCTGGAACATTCCTTCCTTCCCAGCACCTGCCTCCTTCGAGTGATTCTTCTTGTCTATCTTCCTTTCCCACTCAGCTGTTCAGCTCTGGAGGCAAGAACCAGACCTAGTCTCCTCATGTAAGTCCTGAGCTCTGTTTAGGACAATCACAGCTAATGCTTGCTCAATGCTGAATGCTGGGTAAAGTGTGTGTGTGTGTGTGTGTGTGTGTGTGTGTGTGTGTGTTTATATTTGTTTCTGACTCACTAGGTCTTACTATGTAGCTCTGCCTGGGATCATACTTGTGATCCTCCCGCCTCAGTCTCCTGTTTGCTAGGATCACAGGGCTTTACCACGTCGCTTGGCTATGAAGTGCTTTCTTATAAATACCTTACTGATGCTTACAATATCTCCATGAGGTAGATGCTATTATCATCCCCATTTTATGAACAAGGAAACCAAGACACAAGGAGGTAAAGGGACCTCTCATTCATGGAGGAAGTAGAGTTGCTTGGATTCTAATCCAGCTGGCTGGCTTTGTACTGTAGCCACGGGCCTCTTGAGTGAATGGCCTGGCACCTCTGACAGTGTTTTCAGGAACAAAAGTGGTCAGCCATTAGCCCCCCTCTTGGCCTGTAGTCCTAATGGGCAAGGAAGGACAACCTGCCTCTTTTCTTTAATTTTATTACTTTTATTTTTTTTATCTATTATTTGAGAGAGAGTGTAAATGGACACCAGGGCCTCTTGCTTCTACAAACAAACTCCAGATACACATGCCATCTGTGGGTATAGCTTTTATGTTGGTACTAGGGAATTAAATCCAGGCCAGCAGGCTTTGCACACAAGCACTTTTACCCACTGAGCCATCTCTCCAGCCCCCGACCCACTTGAGACGTGGGGGTGGGAGGAAGGAGTCACTCCCACTTGCGTCCAGCTCCAAGGATGAAAGCCACAGTGTGAGCCACCAGTCTCCTTCCTCCCTCTCTCTCTCAAGTTTCATTTTGTAGCCCAGGCTGGCATTGAACTCTTGATCCTTTCACGTCAGCCTCCCGAATGCTGAGGTTACTGGCGTGTACTAACACACTCAGCTTTCCACAGCCTCTCTCGAGGAGACAGGCCAGGGAGTCAGCCTCAAGAGGTAGGAATCTGTCATCAACCATGCTTCACTGCCTTGCTGTTCTTTGCCCCTCCCCCTTGCGTGTCTCAGGGAGTCTCTCCCTTCCAGAACTCAGTAGCAGATAGAGTGAACAGGAGGCACCGTGGAGTAGATGGGTGACCATGGGCAAATTGTTTAAGAGCGTCTCAGAATGTCCGGTACACATTGAGCATTCTACTTCCTGGTGTGGTAAAGTGGTTTCCTCCCATGATGCCATCGGGACTCAGGAGCTGTATACTTTCTGTGTTTAGCTGCCATACTGTGTTACCATGTACTCTGAAGGGAGAAACTAAAACCTTGAGAATAAGGTCTTAGCTAAAGGCCACCCACCAAGAAGTGGTAGAGCTGAGATTTGAGCCTAGCATACAAGTCTGGGCTCTTGACCATGAAGCTGTGCTGCTTTGAATCCTTCCTCTCGCCCGTGCACAATGGGACTGCCAGCCCCAGCCTCAGGGATCTTGGCATCAGGGAAAGGAATGGCTAGGGAGGAATACCGGGTCTTCTCCTGCCATCAGTAAGATCTGGCCTCTCTGGGCACACGGGAGACTCGTGGGCATGGCCTGTTCTCTCTGTGCCACTCTTGGCCCTACTTCCTAGAGCAGAGGGTCTGTCAGCTCCACGTGGTGAGGGGTTTACAACCTCATGGCTGTGTGACCCCTAGGTGAACCAGAACTCACCAAATTCAGCCCCAGGGTTGGCGGAAGGAAGTGCCTTCTCCATCATGCCCCAGTTGAAGATGTAGCAGTTGCCATAGTCAGGGTAGAAGATAGACGTGAAGTTCCTGAAAGAAACAGTGTTGGCTGCAGGGCAGACCCTTCCCCGGAGGGTCTGCTGTCCTGGCTTGTTGCAGTCTGGAGTAGGCAGCAAACACCAGCCTCTCTGCGTGTTATACTTCTGGACTTTTCTACTAAAGAATTAACTTATTTAAAAAAAATATATTTATAAAAATTATTTTTGGGGGGCTGGAGAGATGGCTTAGTGGTTAAACGCTTGCCTGTGAAACCTAAGGACCCCATTTGAGGCTCGATTCCTCAGGGCCCATGTAAGCCAGATACAGGAGGGACATATGCATCTGGAGTTCGTTTGCAGTGGCTGGAGGCCTTGGGGTGCCCATTCTCTATCTATTTGCCTCTTTCTCTGTCTGTCGCTCTCAAATCAATAAATAAAAATAAACAAAAATTTATTATTTTTTATTTGCAAGTAGAGAGAGACAGAGAGAAGAGAGACAGCAAGAGGGAATGGGTGTACCAGGGCCTCTAGCCACTACAAACGAACTCCAGATGCATATGCCACCTTGTGCATCTGGCTTACATGGGTATTGGGGAATTGAACCTGGCTCCTTTGGCTTTGCTGGCAAGCGCCTTAACCGTTGAGCCATCTCTCCAGCCCTTAATGGGTTGTTTAATCTCAGTTGGTTATGAGCCTTTTTTTTTTTACAGTCTCCAATAATTCTATTATTTCCAGTTTTAAAATACCATACTATGCTATTCACAGTTTTCCATTTTCATACTGTAAACACCAAAAAATTATAACACATTTCCTTACACAGTGAGAATAGGTTTGCTGGAATGTTTTTAGTAATAGCTGAAGGCAGAAACATTTACTTTCACTTTTGTTGCGGCAGTGAAACTGGAAATTGCCTGTAAAGCAACTATAATTCGAGAAGTGTGATAGTCTTGCACATGTTGATGAGATGGCTATGCATCTCTGTAGTATGATGATTTGGTACTCTTAATAGGCTTCCTGATCCCCACCTGACCCTCACTTTGAAGCAATAATACAAGTTTCTCTGCCACTAAAATGTAAGGATGGCTGGGCGTGGTGGCACATGCCTTTAATCCCAGCACTCAGGAGGCAGAGGTAGGAGGATCACCGAGAGTTTGAGGCCACCCTGAGACTACATAGTGAATTCCAGGTCAGCCTGGACCAGAGTGAGACCCTACCTTAAAAAAAAAAAAAAAGTAAGGATGAAATATTGTTATCAACATTTAACTATATATACAAATAATGAACTGTCAAGTATCTAGTTTCAAATTAGATCCTTGGGATAAAGCAAAATAAAGATATTTGCCTTAAATATAACTACTCAGGGTTGGAGAAAAGGCTTAGTGGTTAAGGCGTTTGCCTGTGAAGCTAAAGGACCCAAGTTCTATTCCCTAGAACCCATGTAAGCTAGATGCACAAGGTGGTGCATGTGTCTGGAGTTTGTTTACAGTGGCTGGAGGCCCTGGTGTGCCCATTCGCTCTCTCTCTGTCTCTCTCTCTCTCTCTCTCTCTCTCTGCTTGCAAATAAATAAAAATTTAAAAATATGTATATAACTACTCAAAGCCCATTTTGTCAGGCAGGAAGAAGAAAACTGAAACGTTCTCAATGCTTCAATTTGAAATATAAGTCTCTTCATCTGTGGTTTTCTCCACGTGATTGTTTTGTCATACTGCCATATAGAGTGCTGTGCTGGGCGTGGTGGTAGACTTGTCACCCCAGCACTTGGGAGGCTCACATAGGAGGATCACAACTTTGAGGACAGCATGAGCTACGTAGTGAAACCTTTCATAGTGAAACCTGTCTCAAAGAACACAGAGGCTGAAGTGATGGCTTGGCAGTTAAAGGTGCTTGCTGGCAAAGCCTGCAGGCCTGGGTTGGTCTAGGTTCAATTCTCCAGTACTCACACAAAGCCAGACACACAAAGCGGCACATATGTCTGGAGTTCATTTGCCTGTGAAGCCAAAGGACCCAGGTTCGATTCCCTAGGACCCATGTAAGCCAGATACACAAGGTGACACATGTGTCTGGAGTTCGTTTGCAGTGGCTAGAGGTCCTGGTGCACCCATTCTCTCTCACCCACCCTCTCTCTGTCAAATAAATTAATATTAAAAAGAAAATAAGCCAGGCATGGTGGTGCATGTCTTTAATCCCACCACTCAGGAGGCAGAGGTAGGAGGATTACTGTGAGTTCAAGGCCAGCCTGAGACTACATAGTGAACTCCAGGTCAGCCTAGGCTAGAGGAAGACCTTACCTCAAAAAACTAAAAAAATAAAATAAAATAAAAAATAAAAACAGGGCTGGAGAGATGGCTTAGCGGTTAAGGCACTTGCCTGAGAAGCCTAAGGACCCAGGTGTGATTCCCCAGTAGCCATGTAAGCCAGATGCACAAGGTGGTGCATGCGTGTGGAGTTTGTTTGCAGTGGCTAGAGGCCCTGGCATGTCCATTCTCTCTCTCTCTCTGAAATAAATAAGTAAAATAATTGAACAAAACGGGCTGGAGAGATGGCTTAGTGGTTAAGGCACATGCCTGTGAAGCCTAAGGACCCCGGTTTGGTTCTCCAGGTCCCACGTAAGCCAGATGCACAAGGGGGCGCATGCATCTGGAGTTCATTTGCAGTGGCTAGAGACCCCGGTGCACCCATTCTCACTTTCCCTCTCTCTCTCCCCCCCTCTCTCTGTCTCTAATAAATAAATAAAAAATAAAATCTTAAAAAAATTCTTAAAAACAATAACATCAACAAAAACACAAAAACCCAAACTCTGTTTTTTGTTTTGTTTGTTGTTGGAATGCCTTCCAATTTGATGCAGGGAATGACTGAAGAGGAGGTAACCTTGTCTAAAACAATGGGACTGAGGAGAATGGACACTCTCAAGTATTAGCAAACACTGGAGATGGGAGACATGTTAACAGACAGCACACAGGGGCTGGCAAGAAGGCTCGGTGGGCAAAGTGCTTGTCACACAAGCATGAGAACCTAAGTTTGGATCCTCAGTGCCCAGGTAAAATGCCTATAATCCCAGCACTGAGAAAGGGGAGACAGCATCCCGAGGGTTTGCCAGCTAGCTCGTCTAGTCAAACTGGTGAGCTTTGAGTTCAGCAAGAAATACGGTGGAGAGTTACTGGGGAACACTCCTGACATCAACCTCTGGCCTCCATGTGCAGGTGCACCCCAACACATGTGTGCCCACACACATCTGAACAATGCATACACACAGGCATGTAACACACCCCACAGAAAGGGATCAAAAATCCAGATGGTGAAGTTGAGAGGATCAATAACCTTGTTTCCCCAATAAATACATCTTGTGAGAGAGAAGAGGACATCATCATAGACTAGCAGACAATGAAAAGCCTTGAGTTAAATATCGGAATGTGAAAGTACTTGGGAGGCAGAGGTAGGAGAATCGCTGTGAGTTAAGGCCACCCTGAGACTACAGAGTGAATTCCAGGTCAGCCTGGGCTCAAGTGAGACCCTACCTCAAAAAACAACAACAACAACAACAACAACAACAAAACAACCAGAATGTGTGTGTGAGAGGAGACCTACTTGTATGTTCTCACTCGTGTGGAAGCTCAACAATCCTCAGAAGAGGAGAGCAGAACAGTCGTGGCCAGAGACTGGGAAGTCTGGGCTTGAGGGAGGTTGAGCAACAATGCAGAAAGACTAAGTTTTTTAAAAAAGATTCATTTATTTATTCATTCATTCATTAGTGACACACCGAGGGAGAGTGAGAATGGGCACGCCAGGACCTTTAGCCAGTGCAAACAAACTCTAGACGCATGCACCACCATGTGCTTCTGGCTTATGTGGGACCTGGAGAATCAACTCTGGGTCCTTAGGCTTTGCAGGCAAATGCCTTAACTGCTAAGCCATCTCTCCAGCCCAGGAAGACTAAGTTTTAATGTTCTGTAGCACAGTGGGATGATGACCACTCAGGACACTTTCTTGTATGTTTTATTTAAAACGCTCTCTCTCCCTCTCTCTGTCTCTTTCTCTCTTTCTCTCAAGTAAACAAAGTATTTTTATATTTAAAAATCAAATATTTTTAAAAAACTAGAAGGTGGAGCTGGTACATGCTGTAATCCCAGTACCCATGAGGCCAAGGCAAGAGAATTGCTAGTTGGAGGCCAGTCTGGGATACATAGTAAGTAAGACCTTGTCTCAAAAATCAATCATTATCCTGGCGTGATGGCTCATGCCTTTAATTTTTTTTTTGAGATAGGGTCTCGCTCTAAGCCCAGGCTGACCTGGAATTCACTATGTAGTCTCAGGGTGGCCTTGAATCCTCAGTGATCCTCCTACCTCTGCCTCCCGAGTGCTGGGATTAAAGGTGTGCGCCACTATGCCCAACTAATTTGAGCACTTAGGGGGCCAAGGTAGAGGGAGTGGCATGAGTTTGAGGCTAGCCTGGGACTTAAAAAAAAAAAAAGGAAAACCCAAGCACAAAAGCCCAGTTAATCAATCAAGCTACAAAAAACTTGAAGAAGTTTGAGCCTTCCAACAGAGGAATGATAAATGTTTAATGAGATAGAATTACCCTGATTTGCTCTTTGTACAAAGTACACATTTATGGAGTTTGCACACAGGTATATGCAGTGTGTGCCAGTTTTTAAATTTTATTTATTTATTTGCAAGGAGAGAGAGAGAGAAGAGAAGAGAGACAGACAGAATGGGCGCACCAGGACTTCCAGCATTGTCACTTTGTGCATCTGGTTTTATGGGGAATCAAACCCAGGTCATAAAGCTTTGCAGGCAAACACCTTAACTGCTGAGCCATCTCTCCAAACCTGTTTTTTTTTTTTTTTTTTTTTCCCAAGGTAGGGTCTCACTCTAGCCCAGAATGACCTGGAACTCACTCTGTAGTTGCAGGGTGGCCTCAAATGATCTTCCTACCTCTGCCTTTCAAGTGCTGGGATTAAAGGTGTGAGCCATTGACTCTTAATTTTTTCCAATTTATTTTCATTTTATTAGAGAGAGAGAGAGTATGTGTGTATGGGCATGCCAGAGCCTCCTGCTACTGCAAATGAACTCCAGATGCATGTGCTACTTTGTGCCTCTGGCTTTATGTGGGTGCTAGAGAATAGAACTCATGCAATCAGGCTTTATAATCAAGTACCTTTAACTGCCAAGCCATTTCTCCAGCCCTAAATTTTTTTCTATTAAAAAACAGGCAGAGCCAGGTGTGATGGCACACGCCTTTAATCCCAGCACTCGGGAAGCAGTGGTAGGAGGATTGCCATGAGTTCGAGGCCAGCCTGAGACTACATAGTGAATTCCAGGTCAGCCTGAGCTAGAGTGAGACCCTACTTTGAAAAACCAAAACAAACAAACAAACAAACAAACAAACAAACAAACACACACCAGGCAGAGCTGAGTGTGGTGGCACACGCCTTTAATCCCAGCACTGGGGAGGCAGAGGTAGGAGGATCACTGTGATTTTGGGGCCATCCTGAGAATACAGAGTGAGTTCCAGGTCAGCCTGGGGCTAGAGTGAGACCCTACCTTGAAAAAAAACAAACAAACAAACAAACAAACAAACAAACAAACAAACAAACAAAAACAGGCAGAGAGAGAGGGAGAGAATGGGTGTGCAAAGGCCTTTAGGCACTGTAAATGAACTCCAGACGCATGCACCACCTTGTGCATCTGGCTTATGTGGGTCCTGGGGAATCAAACCTGGGTGCTTTGGCTTCATATAGGTAAGCACCTTAACCACCAAGACACCTCTCCAGTCCCAAGTCCTAATTCTTTTAAAGATTAATATTAAAAAAATAACAAGCAGGTCATGGTGACACACATCAGTAACTCCAGCACTTGGGAGGCTAAGGCAGGAGGTCTGCCATGAGTTTGAGACCAGCCTGGGCTACAGAATGAAACCCTGTACCAAACAAATCATAATGTATGGGCTTTTTCAAATCTTGTTGCAAACAGACAGATAAAAGAAAAAGTATGATGTTTTTGAGTTTCAGCACAACTGCACGGAATTACTGTGAATGTTTGCAGGTAGGATGATACTGTTACAAAAAAAAAACCCACCAAAAAAACCAAAAATACCTTTATCTTTTGCAGATACTTACTATATTAGTGTAAACTTGGTATAGTAGATTAACAGAGAGGTACAGCCCAGAGAGGAAGCTGATGAGGACCAGAGATGATTACTCTGCTCAGGTCTGGGAGTGGGCATGTTCTCCTAGCCATCATAAGTAGCCTCCCCGCCCCCTTTTTTTTAAATTTCAAGATAGGGTCTTATTCTAGCCCAGGCTGATCTGGCTCTCACTCTGTAGTCGCAGGCTAGCCTCAAGCTCACAATGATCCTACTACCTTTACCTAGCCATCATAAGTAGCTTTAAATGTTTTTTTTGGGGGGGTGGGGTTTCAAGGTAGGGTCTTGCTGTAGCCCATGCTGACCTGGAATTCACTGTGTAGTCTCAGGCTGGCCTTGAACTCACACCAATCCTCCTACCTCTGCCTCCTGAGTGCTGGGATTAAAGACATGCTCCACCACGCATGGCTTAAAAGTATTTTTTCAAACCAAAAGAGAAAGAAATTCCTCCAAATAAAAACAAAAAAAGGTATTTTTCACAGGTTGTGGTGACACACTTTTAATCCCAGCATTTGGGAGGCTGAAGTAGGAGGATCACTGTGAGTTCAAGGCCCTCCTGGGGCTAGAGTGAATTACAGATTAGACTGAGACTCTGCCTCAGGAAAAAAAAAAATAAAACAAAAAGCTATTTTTCTATATATTTATGCTATCAATTCATATTTATTAAAAACAGGAACAAGGGCTGGAGAGATGGCTTAACAGTTAAGGCATTTGCCTGGGAAGCCTAAGGACCCAGGTTCCATTACCCACTACCTACATAAGTCACATACACAAGGTGGCACTTGCCTCTGGGGGTCATTTGCAGTGACTGGAGGCCCTGGTGCACCTGTTCTCTCTGTTTATATCTTTATCTATCTATCTATCTATCTATCTATCTATCTATCTATCTACCTACCTGCCTATCTAATCTATCTGCCTCTCTAAATAAAAAATAAATAAACTGTAATCCCAGCACTCGGGAGGCAGAGGTAGGAGGATCGTTCGAGGCCACCCTGAGACTACATAGTGAATTCCAGGTCAGCCTGAACTAGAGTGAGACCCTACCTCGAAAAACCAAAAAAATAAATAAATAAATAAATAAATAAAATAAACCAAGCAAAGCAAGGACATGTCCACCAAATGCAAGTCACTTAACTAATCAACTTGTGCGCATGATCTTTTCAGTTGTTTATACTCTGCAACTTCTTTTTTCTTTGAGAGACAGTTCATTGTGTAGCCCAAGCTGGCCTCAAACTCACTATGTATAGACTAACTTTGAACTTGTAGTGATCCTCCTGCCTCTCTCTCCCCAGTGCTAGCATTATAGGCACATACCTTATGCCAGCTGCTTTATTTTTTGAGACAAAGTCTGTCTGTGTCACCACATTCAGTGTGTAGTGATTAACTTCAGAGCCCATGCTAGGTGGGCACTCTGACAACTGAGCTGCATCCCCAGCCCTATTATGACATTTATTGAGCAATGTTTATGGGCCAGGCCTTGTTCTGAATACTTCTGTACATATTACCTCACTTCACCCTTAGAACAATCTGTGGTGTGAGGTGTCCAGTGTCTCTCATCTCAGCCTCTGGGCTCCAGCAGAATGAGCTGGGCCCAGCACAGGCGGAGAAAGCCAATTCAGGCGTTGCCCTCCCCCTCCCCCCGCCCTGCCCTACCCCACCCCAGCTCTCTCTGTCACCAGCTATTGGGTCTTTGCTACATTCTCAACCTTTGAGCTTTCCGTTTCCTCAACAGTGCAAGGACAATGAGGAAGAAGTCTCTTTTCTTGGCCCTGCAAACATTCCCTGAGGTGGGCACTAGGTTGGGGCAGGACAGGCTGAGGCTGCCTTAGGGGGGTGCAGGCACCAGACAGTGCCCGGTCACATCTTTCCTGAAGTGTGACTCTACCCTGTTCACTTCTGCCTCTAAGGCTTAGTCTCTGGTCTAAAGCCCCCAGCACCCTTGTGTTCATCTGACCCCCCCCCCAGCAGTGCTCTCATGCCGGTGTCCCCCCGCAGAAGCCTCCACTCAGCCTTGCTCCCTGCTGTCCTGTGACACTCTCCTTCCCGCTCACACTGCCCCCAGAGGTTCCTTGCTACTCACACACACCCTGCCCTGACTTCTTCCTCCTTGTTCACTCCACTGCAATTAAGATTCCGGACGTTTCCAAACGTAGCCCTCCGCATCTGCTTTCCTAGTGTGTAGAACCTTCTCTGATTGGCTCTTCAAGTAGCTGACTTCTCCATCTCCTTCCGTTTCATCTATTCTGAGACCTCCTGAGAACATCCCCCTTGGCTGTTAGTTAGTAGAGTAGAGTAGACTCCTCACATCGCTCTTCTCTGTTCCCTCTCTTAGTTTGTACTTAGCTGGTAGAGTAGACCCTCACATCCCTCTTCTCTGTTCCCTCTGGTGCATACATCATCATGGGGTGTCACCGCAGTGAGCTGTTTGCTTATCCACTGCTACTGCTGGGGACACTAGCCCAGTGAGGGTCATGACTTCCAGCCACAGGATGACAACTCAGAGGTCAAGAGCACACACCCCAGAGCTAGCCCGCCTGAAATGAAGGCTCTGTCTTTAATAGATGGTGAGCTTGAGGACACCCCTCAACCTTTGTGTGTGTGCGTGCATGTGTGGGAGTGCAGGTGTGTGGATGTCATTGTGTGGGGACGTCAGAGGACACCCCTCAACCTTTGTGTGTGTGTGTTTGTGTGTGGGGGTGCAGGTGTGTGGATGTCACTGTGTGGGGATATCAGAGGACACCCCTCAACCTTTGTGTGTGTGTGTGCATGTGTGGGAGTGCAGGTGTGTGGATGTCACTGTGTGGGGACTCTGAGGACACGCCTCAACCTTTGTGTGTGCGTGTTCGTGTGAGGAGGTCAGAGGACAGCCTTAGGTATTGGTCCTTTTACCTCTGTCCTTGTTTGAGGCATCTCTTCAGCCCCCTTAGCCTTTCTGAGCCTCACTTCCCCATCTGTGAGTATAATCCCCGAGACTGCAGAAGCAGCCACCTCACGTGAGCTGAGAGTGAGATGTCACTGTGACACTCAAACCAGCTTGACTCTTACTGCTCTCCTCTCTATTCCCAGGACACAGACCCTTGGTAAATATTTGTTGAATAAACTATAATATTTGATAAGGACATCAGCAGAGAGAAGCTGGGGCGGGGGAGTAACACCCAATTTCCCGGAGGTCATGGGTTGGTCAGGAGGAGATCTGTCTCAGCCAGGAGAGGCCTGAGCGGAGACTTGCAGCACAGGTAAGACGTAGTGAAGACTACTGGTTGGGGAGGGGAAGGGACCCCAGGCAGAGGCACTACAACGACAGAGACTGGAGTAGGTGGGATCAGGGCCATGGCCACAGGGAAAGAGCAGAGCAAACGCCGCAGCAGACACTGTTCCGAAGGAGAGACCTCGCCCCGGGCTGTGGGGACACAGTGTTCCCAAGTGACTGTCTTGGGTAGACACAGTCCAGGAGAGAGCAGGAGGCGACCAGGGTGTGGTCAGGTCCCTTCCCCGCGGGGCACCCTGTGAGACTCTGCTAAGTATTTGCTTGTTGGTAAAGCTTGTCACCGAGAGAGGCTGTTTCTGGCTCCAGCCGCCTCAGGTTTCAGAGCGAGGAGCACCTCTCCTGGGACAGGGCAGGGCGGGTGGTCAGAGGCTGGCAGGCCTTCCAAAATGTCAGGGCGGTAACTGGGTATGATCATTTTACTCTGGAGGCTGAGGCAGGAGGACTGCTGGAGCCCACGAATTCCAGCCTAGCCTGGGCAGTACAGCAAGACCCTAACTCTCGAGAAAGAAATTGATGGGGGAAGGAGGAAGGGAGGGAGAGAAGCAGGGAGCCAGATAACCACAGTGGTGCTTTGGCAGAAGGTCAGGGAAGGCTTTCCAGAAAGAAGCTGTTCGGTCAATCCCTGAAGTAAATAACAATGATAACAGTAATAAACCCAGATATTTTGTTGAGGCAGGGTCTCAACAAACTCTAAAACTCTGTAGCCCAGGCTGGCCTCAAATTCACTGTGATCCTCCTGCCTCAGCCTCCTGAGGGCATATGCCCAGATCTCAATGTCATCTCCAATAAAAGAAACAAGTGCCCCTTGGAGGACTGTCCGATTCCAGGCTTGGGTACCACATAGTATCAGAAAGTAAGGAACAGAACAAGCACATGAGCCCATGCGCGTGTGCACACGCACACACACGCACGCACGCACACACAGAACATGTCACAAGGACACAGGAGCTCACTGGAAAAGCTCCTAGTGACCAAAGCTGGAAAAATTTAAGCAAGGAAATAGAGTGGCATTGAGTTACAACCCAAATACACAGAAGTCTATACTGGCATAAATAATGGATAAACAAATGGAGGATGAAAAAGCCAAATCTGCCTTACAGAAGGATTCTGAGCATCTAGAGTGCTTTCTCCAGGAGAGGTGGGGCTCCTTCCTCACCAGAGTAGACTGGTGTGGCTCGGTGGCTGCCTGCCAGAGCTAGGCAAACTGCAGGCTTCTCAAGCGAGAAGTGTTATCATCATGGGCTCCACTTCCTAGCCATGGTGTCCCCCTGCCATGATGCATGAAGGGTGGAAATTTATCTCTGGGACAGGTTTCCCGGAGCCCATCACACCAGTTGAGAAATACAGATTTCTCCCAAATCCAGGGCATCCCATGGGACACCTGACTGGAACTGCAAAGCTGTTGGAGAAAGTGTCTGGGAACAAGGAGAGTCCATAGTTCAATGCCATGTATCCTCCTGGGTGGAAGCTTTTTTAAATTTTATTATTATTATTAATCTAGTTTTTCGAGGTAGGGTCTCGCTGACCTGGAATTCACTATGTAGTCCCAGGCTGGCCTTGAACTCACAGTGATCCTCCTACCTCTGCCACGAGTGCAGGGAAAACGGATGAAACAGAAGTGAGTTGTTTCCTTCATAGAGTTGGCTGTTGGTGAAGTCTTAGTTTGTGTGGTGCTGGGATCCAACCAGGGTTTCCATACACTGGACATGAGCCACACTCCCACCTCTGTTTTCTTAGCTTTCACACATTACCTCTGTGATGCAGAATTTTAAGGACAGGGCAACTGGCCAGAGGCCTAAAAGGATGTACTGTCTGTGCAACTCCTCTTAAATTGAAAAGAATTCCACAATAAACACCCTCTTTTAAAATGCTCCCCTAATGCTTCCTGCATACCAGGCACTCTCCTAAGGACTGTCCCATTGGTCAACACAAGTCAGCTCCATGACTGCTCCATGAGCTCACTTCCCTGACTTTCCAGACGAGGAAGCCGAGGCAAGGGGAAGCTGAGTAAGCAGGGTGTATTCCAATCCAGGCAGTTCGATGACAGAGCCCAAATGTGCCCTGTGTTCCTAATACTACAGCTCTTGTTTGCTATGCTGAGGAGTCAGGGACAGTGGTGTTAGGAGCCAGCATGGGGGAAGGCAGAGGATCCTGCATCCCAGGCTGATGCAGGAAGCTGGTTGGCTGTGCGTTCTGTGAGGTAGCTAGGTGACCTCTTTCTCAGAGTCCTGGCTTACGAGAGTTGGGAGATGTTCATGGGAAGGGACAATGACAGATTTCTTTCTTTTTCTTTTTCTTTTCTTTTCTTTCTTTCTTTCTTTCTTTCTTTCTTTCTTTCTTTCTTTCTTTTTTTTTTTTTTGGCTTTTTTGAGGTAGAGTCTTGTTCTAGCCCAGGCTGACCTGGAATCTACTCTGTAGCTACAGGCTAGCCTCAAACTCACAGTGATCCTCCTACCTCTGCCTCCTGAGTGCTGGGACTAAAGGGGTATACCACCATATCTGGCCCTCCCTCTCCTTTCTTTTTCCCTTCCTTCCTTCCTTCCTTCCTTCCTTCCTTCCTTCCTTCCTTCCTTCCTTCCTTTCCTTCCCTCCCTCCCTCCCTCCCTCCCTCCCTCCCTCCCTCCTTCCCTCCTTCCTTTCTTTCCAAAAAATATTTATTTATTTGCAAGGAGAGAGAGAGAGAGCGAGAGCACGAGCAAGCTACAAATGAACTCCAGATGCACGCACCACTTTGTGAATCTGGCTTTACGTGGGTACTGGGGGATTGAACCTGGGCTGTTAGGCTTTGCAGGAAAGCAAGCACCTTAACTGCTGAGCCATCCCTTTCAGCCCCCTTTATTTCCCTTTCCCTTCCTTCTTTCCTTCTTTCCTTCTTTCCTTCTTTCTTTCCTTCTTTCCTTCCTTCCTTCCTTCCTTCCTTCCTTCCTTCCTTCCTTCCTTTCTTCTTCCTTCCTCCTTTCCTCCCTCCCTCCCTCCTTCCTTTCTTCCTTCCTTCCCCCCCCCTTCTCTCTCTTTCTTCAGGATGGCCTAGAACTCATTACATAGCCCAGGCTGGCCTTAAATTCCTAACCCACCTGTCTCTTTCTGAGCGCTGGGTCACAGGTGTGCATCGCCTGCCTAACTGTTCAGACCTCCATTTCTTATGAGTAGTAGAGTGCTGTGGCATGGGCCTGGCCCAGTCTTCAGGCTCTGTCATTATGCTGCTTAACCTCTTGGTGGGAAATGGGGACAACAGAACCTTTCTCATGGGCTTGTTGCCAGGGTTAAGTGTGAAGCATTTAGGAAGGGCCTAGTAAGCATTAGCATCATTGCTGAACTTGAACTCCTTATCAAATGTGAGTTTAGTGATAGTAATCACTAGTTAAAATCCAGCCCGCAACCAGCTAGTTAGGTTAGTTAGGTGGGAGGCCACCAGGGAGGCTTGTTCCATCAGCAGGGTGACATCTTGTGGTTACTACACATGGGGGCTGCCATCTTTCTCATTTGCATTATGGGATCTTGGTATGCCTCTTCCACGCCCATCCCATGATGGACTTGTGGTGTATGTGTGTTGTTGGTCCTCCTGCCTCTGCCTCCTACGGTCTAGGATCACACGTGCACACCACCATGCTTGGTTTGGGAGGACAGAATCCACAACTCTCAGAATGTTCTCTAGGAGGCTCCTGACGGTTCAGGGGTGGAGAGCAGGGCCGAGGCCACAGTCCTTTGGAGGTGAGCCTGGAAGCCCGTCCCACATCCAAAGCAGTGAGACCCAGCAGGAAGCCCCTGGACAAAGGCAGAGGTGAGAACTACAAAGTGTGTGAACTCAGGGCTCCAGGCCTGGGCAGTTCTCAGAATCTTCCCTGTGGCTCCTGCCCACCAGCACAGCCTGCAAGTACAGGTGAAGCCTGGCCAACCTTAAGCCCAAGGTCAGGGTTGTCAAGAGCTGGGAGGTGAAGGAGGAAAGCCATGATGGACCACTGTAACATAACCTAGACTTTCTTTTTTCAAAACTTTTTTTTTTTTGGGCTGGAGAGATGGTTTAGTGGTTAAGGTGCTTGTCTGTGGAAGCCTAAGGACCCATGTTCTACTCTCCACATCCCATGTGAGCCAGACTCACAAAGGTGAGGCAAGCCCAATGTGGCACATGAATCTGGAGTTTGATTGCAGTGGCTGAGGCCCTGGTGTGCCTACTTTCTCTCTCTCTGCCTTTTGCTTTCTCCAAAATGAAATTTAAAAATATTAATTTTTTTTTTATTTATGAGAGAGTGAGTGAGCAAGAGAGCAAAGCTACAGGGCTGGGGAGATGGCTCAGCAGTTAAGTGTGCATGCTTGCAAACGCTGCTGACCCAGCTTTGATTCCCTAGCACCTATGTAAGGCTGCATGCATGAAGGGCACATGTCTGGAGCTTGTTTGCAGTGGCAGGAGGCCATGGTGCACAGATTCTCTCTCTTGCAAATAAATAAATAAAATATTAAAAAGAGAAACAGTTATAACAAACACTCACATAGCTTTGCTCTACAAGCTAGCCTGTACCTAACAACATAACCTTCACAGTAGCCAGAGGAGGAGGTAAAACGATTGTCCCTGTTTTAGAGAAGAGGAAACAAAAGCCATACCATGCTGGGTGCCTGCCCAGATATGCCATCCCCCAGCTGCTGGGCTTTGTAGGCTAACGGCCCAGGCCTGCCCCTACTCCCTGTTCCTGGGAGGGGCCCACAGCCAGTGTCTGACTGATGAGGACATTACAAAAGGCTTGCTTGGTCCTTCTTTCAAGGAAGAGCAAATCTGTGGTACCACTTAGGCGTCACCAAAGACCACAGCCTTGCCCATCTTTTTTTTCTTCTTTCATTTTTGAGGTAGGGGCCTACTCAAGCCCAGATTGACCTGGAATTCACTCTGTAGGCCCAGGCTGGCCTTGAAACTCACAGCTATTTTCCTAACCCGGCCTTCCCAAGTGCTGGGATTAAGGGCACACACCCCATGCTCGGCCTCCCATCTTTCTCCTCCTTCCTTATCTGCCTTGTTTGCAAACGTCTCCCAAAGCAACTTTCATCACTCAGTGCATTCCTGTCTTGGGGTGGGCTTCCAGCACACCCAAGGCACAGATGGGTCTGTGTTGCAAACAGCGGCAGTGCGGCTAGCAGGATTTGACAGGCTGGGCTCCTATGTCAAACACACCTACCTGTGAGAGGAGGGGATAGGAGTGGCTCTCACCTGTAGCTGCAGGGCTCCGTCCCGAAGAGGCAGGCCAAGATCATGCGCTCCCCGGGGTAACCCATCTCTACCAGCTCCTGGCGCTGCACTTGTGAGAAAATGTTGGTGGCCTGCAGGATGTACCACTCTGTCACAGCCTGGGTGGCACTGGTGAAGTTCCGGAAAGTGCACAAAGTCCCATTGAGGCTGCACTGTGGAGACCAAGAGGGGTTCCTGAGGGCATGGGTCTGCTGACAGGGCCACTCTTTCAAAGGCCCCAGGAAGGCATGGGCAGTGCTGGGCCAGCTGCCCTGTGGCTGTGTGGTAGTGGTGGTGGTGGGGGGACACGGTGTCATGTCCACACTCAGGCATGCTCAGGGGCTGCCACCTCACGCAGCTCAAGGTTGGTCATCCGAGGCCTCTATCCTCATTCCCATAGGTACTTGTATGGCGTAAACATAGAGGTTCATTTGCTCAGGTGCTTGTCCATTCTCTAACATCCACAGCCACGTGAGATGAAGTTCACGAGTGCAAGCACACGTGTTCACACTAGCATAAACCCCACATACCAGTGTGCGGGTTGAATCTGAAGTACCACCTAAAGGCTCGTGTTGTGCAGTGTATTCTCAGATGGTGGAGCTATTCGGAAGGGTGTGGAAACGTTAGCAGGTGGGGCCTAGCTGGAAGAAGTGGGTCACTGGGGGAGGTCTTCAGGGGCATAATGTCCCTGACTGTTTTCCATTTCCCTCCTGCTTCCTGGCTTGCCATGGTGTAGTTGAGCTGTGCTGCCTTCCTGCTGTGATGGACTGGAGCCTCCAAAACTGTGAACCAAAATAAGATTTGCCCTCCTTTGATTTGTCTGTGGTGGCCAATGTGTCACAACAATGAAAAGTAATGAATATACCTATATGCACATGGTCACACATGTACACCTGTGCAAATGTCCACATGAGGGTACACATATGCACTCACACCTGTTGGGCCCTCTGACTCCCTGACTTCCATCCAAGTTGCTTCTCATGGCATTCTGGCACAGCTCCCCTAACCCCCATAGGGATTCGAGATTCAGGAAGTGGGTCTCTTCCTGTTCTCTGCAAAGGACGTGGGATTTGTTAGCTGGCGCCTGCTGAATCAACAGAAACAAGCCCAGGTCACCATGCACACACAGGACAGCAGGCCTAGCCCTGGAGCGCCAGCCTGGGCCATAGGTCTCTCTTCTTGTAGGAGGCCTTCCTTCTTGAACCAAGACAGAACCCACCGCCATTCTCAGGGAACACTCCCAGCATGGCCAAACTGGGTACCACCTCAGCCCATTCCCAGAGGCCTCCTTGTCCCATTTGGGGGAGACAGGGACAATACTGAACCCTTGCTCGGTCTGTCCAACACTTACCATATCTGATCCCGTTCCACACTGGCAGCAAGCCTGCAAGGCAGGTGCCATTGTCCTAGCCACGAGGAGCGGGAGGGCTCGTTCTCCAGCAGGACTCCTGCTGCTTGCACTAGACACACAGACACACACTGATACATGCACACAAAGACACACACACACAAAGACACACACACACACACACACACACGGCCCACCCTAAGAGCCAGTGCAGCCACCAGGGCCGGGCTGGCTTTTCAGATGGGACATTGGCATAGGTAACCAGTGATCACATTATGAAGTATCTGGGTTTTCTCAGAGCTGGTGTGAGCTCCAGGCCCCAGGCCGAGGTTTGGAGGCTGTGACCATTTGAATGATCAAGGCAGGAAGGGGTGCCCCCTCTAGACTGCACACGTCATCCTGGCTCCTCCCAAGGCTGAGCCTCCGAATCTCTAGGGAGCCATAGGTCAATGCAGTTTCCCAGGTCCAGCCTGGAACTACCTGTTCTGGCTCTGCAGGGGTGATGCCCAGGGATCGGATTGTGACAGAGCTCTCAAGAGAGCCCCAGACACAAGAAGGGGCCATTCTCCCTCTTGGGGGCTCCAAGAGCTGATGGCTTCCTAGCCTCCCCATGTGGGTGGTTACTCCTCACGTTCTTCATCACTGCTAAGGCTTGTCACCAGCCTCCATCTCAAGATAACACACCTTGGTTCCTTCCTCTGTGAACATCCCTTCCTTTGTGATTGGCCCGAGGCTGACAGCACCCCCAGCTCCAGAGCGCATGACCTAGGACTGACCAATGGCGGGAGCCTGTCCTCTAGGCCAGCATGATTGATTTAATGGTGAGATGTGACCTGGTGAGTCACGCCCCTGCCTTTTCCTGGCTCTCTTGAGAAAGAGAAACACAGTGTGGAGAGACTGGTGAGCTAGTGGGATGGAAGCTGAGGGCCTGCCATGTGGAGAGATCAAGTCCTGAATGGAGGCAGAGACGAGTCCTGTTGACGGCATGTGCACACGTGCACACACATACCTGAACCCACATCATCACCCGACAGCTCAGTTTTGTGCACCAGTGAACTTCTCTCTTTTAGATAAGCTAGTCTGAGCTGGGCCGCTTGTATCCAAGAGTCTTTACTAGCATGCTGGTGATTTCTATTTCCCTCCCTCCTTTCTTCCTTTCTTCCTCCCTCCCTTCTTCCCTCCCTCCCTCCTTCCCTCCCTTCCTTTCTCTCTCTTTCTTTTTTTCTTTCTTTCCCTTCTCTCTCACCCTTTTTCTTTTTTATTTATTTCTTTCCTTCCTTTCTTTCTCTTTTTTCTATTTCTTCTTTTTTTCACTCTTTCTTTTTCCCCCTCCCTCTCTCCCTCCTTTCTATAGCATCTCTTGTAGCCCAGGCTGGCCTTAAATCTCTATGCAGCCAGGAGGACCCTGAACTTCTGAGCCTCCTGCTTCCATCACTCATCATCAGCCTTGCTGGACGGGGCCGGTTGCTGGTGCGGTCTGGGACCACTTACTAGTCTCATGGCCACCTTACACTCCTGGGCAGTGCAGGTGCTTCCTGGGGCTGGGCTGCTGTCATTGTGGCTGCTCTGGAACAGGTCAAGGACCACTGGGTGGTGGGGGTCCCGCTCGTCAATGAGGACCAGGGGTGTGTGGTTCCAGATGGTGAGGTTTGGGGTCCTGGTGGTGTTGGTGTGGCTGGTCTCAGGAGCCAGAATCCTGTCTAGGAGTGCTTCCATCAGTTCATCCAGGTCTTTCAGCAAGTGCTTGACCTTGGAATACCTGCAGGGAGAGAGGTCCGGTCAGGTGGGCAAGGGATGGCTGTGGGCGCAGCACTTGGGGCTAGGGTCTTCTTGCACTCCAGAATAGCCATTGCCAGTATCAAAATGAAACACCCAAGCTGGACCTGGGGGTGTGCCTGTCATCCCAGCACTTGGGAGGCTGAGGCAAGAGGATCACAAGTTCAAGCCAAGCCTGGGCAACTGAGACCTTGCCTCAAAAACCAATATACAAGGTGGACGTGGTGGTGCACTCCTTTAATCCCAGCACTCGGGAGGCAGAGGTAGGAGGATCGTTGTGAGTTTGAGGCCAGCCTGAGACTACATAGTGAATGCCAGGTCAGTCTGGGCTAGAGTGAGACCTACCACAAACAAAACAAAACAAAACAAAACAAAACAAAACAAAACAAAACAGATATACATTTTTACAGGACTAGGAATATGGCTAGCGGTAGAGCACTTGCCTGGTATGTGGGAGGTGCTGGGTTCAATCCCCAGTACTGCAATAACAACAAGAAAAGGAATGCCCTGAGCCGGGCGTGGTGGCGCACGCCTTTAATCCCAGCACTCGGGAGGCAGAGGTAGGAGGATCGCCATGAGTTCAAGGCCACCCTGAGACTACATAGTTAATTCCAGGTCAGCCTGGGCCGGAGTGAGACCCTACCTCGAAAAACCAAAAAAAAAGAAAAGGAATGCCCTGGGCTGGAGAGATGGCTCAGCAGTTAAGACATTTGCCTGCAAAGCCTATCAACATGGGTTCTATTTCCCAGTGTCCACATAAAGCCAGATGCACAGTGGCACATGCATCTGGAGTTTATTTGCTATGGCACTTCCATTCTCTGTCTCTCTCTGCTTGCAAATAAATAAATAAATAAATAAATAAATAAATAAATAAATAAATAAGGTAAGTAAGTTAAAATGGGCTGGAGAGATGGCTTAGCAGTTAAGGTGTTTGCCTCAAAGCCAAACGTTTGATTTCCCAGTACCTACAGAAGACTAGATGCACAAGATGGCACATGCATCTGAAGTTCATTTGCAGAGGGTAGAGGTCCTGGTATGCCCATTGTCCCTCTCTCTCTATCTCATTCTCACTTTAAATAACAAAAGGAATGCCCCACTCAAGTGTCCACCTATCCATCCACCCGTATCTATCTGCCACCTGCCCATCTCTCCATCCATTCATCATTCATTCACCAAGTACTTAGTGGACATCTACTGTGTGTCAGGCACTGGAGGCAACACAGACAGACATGAAATTCACACTCCAGTGGGGAAGAATTCTAGTCACTCCTGGTCATTGATTGTTTCTTGTGAGCCATATGCTAGGAGCTTTCTCTTTTGATTAACCCTGTCACAGATTTTCTGTCACCTACCCCTGCAGACACAGAAGTGGATGCTTGGGAATTGCTGTGATTTTCCAATATAAGAGCTGAGACTGGAACTCAGCTTGGTGGATTCCAGTAGGCATGAGGTTTATACCTGGGGGAGGGGGGGGGTCCTAAAACTCCCTCTCAGCAGGGGATAGAGAGTGGAGGGTGGAAGGGCAAGTCTATGACACTGAGGGTCCTAATTCCCCACCAGTGACTTTGGGGGCAGGGGTTAATTTCTGGAGTGAGGTGGATGGGATGGACTGATGTCTGCTGGATCTCCTCAACCCCTGGGGCTCCCATGTTGGAAACGAGACCGGTCCCTGAGGAGAAAATGCATCCTCACAAGGGAGTGTGCCAAGCCCCCGCAGAGGCTGGGCCCTGCTCATCCCAGCCGAGTTGACCCAAGACCCTGTCTTGGCAGTGCATCAGAGCTGGGGAGTTGGCTCTAGTGGGGAAGGGCTTCCGGCAAGAGGAATGTTAAATTATGTATCCATACAAAGTATGTTCTTAATAATAAAATAAAATAAATAAGTAAATAAAAAGAGGCACATTAAACCTGGAAAAAGATATCTGAGCAGCCAGACTCCACGGGCCTTTGCTCTGACCCTGATGCCACACTGCTCGTGTGCACACAGAGGAGAAGGATCGGGAAGGGTGGTGGCTGTGGTGGTGGTGGACATCACAGTCCAGATGTCCATAGCTGCTGTTGAATGTAGTGACTCTCTGGGTGGCTCTGGATTTGAATCCTGGCATATCAATGTCTTTGTGACCATGGGCAACTTTCCTTCTCTGAGGCTCTGTTCTCTCATCTAGAAGATGGGGAGAGGGCTAGAATATGTACTTCCAAAAGAGTTGTTACTGCCATTATTGTTGTTTATTGAGACAAGGTCTACTTGTAGCCCAGGTTGACCCTGGCCACAAGCTCCTCCTACCTCAGCCTCCCAAGTGCTGAGATTATAGGCTACACTACCACACCTGGATGGAGTTCTCTGAGGAGCTCCAAAGGCTCCCCCAAGCAGGCAGAGCCCTGTTAAAAAAAAAAAAAAAAAGAGAGAGAGACACTTCTGATAAGTGGGATGATAACCACGAGGTGTGAATTCCCCTTCCTGACTTTCTTTTGGACAAAAATGTCCTCAGTGATGCAACCACACTGGCCCTGATCTTAATTCCCTGAATCAGTCACGCTGCATCTGCCCCAGGGCCTTTGTTCCTGCTGTGTCCATGATTTGAGGCACTGTCTCCCCTCTCCCCCCATTCTCTTTACTCCTTCCTTGGCCTAGTTCTCTCTGATGGATCACCTGCCTCTCCTGCACTGGGGTCTCCTCCTGTGTCCTCTTCTGAAGACTTGCTGTTAAGTGGGGGAAGAGATGATGTGGCAGCATGACTTTCAAGTGGCATCTCTCTGAGCCACTCCACCTGTACACTGGGACTGCCACAGTGGTGCCCACCTCTAGGGCAGCCATGTCCATTAGAACTGCACCAGTTCTGCAAGTCTAATGCCTGCTATAACATATGCATTGGGTGTGTGTTGTGATTTTTTTTTTTTTTTTTTGGTTTTTCGAGGTAGGGTCTCTCTCTGGCCCAGGCTGACCTGGAATTCACTATGTAGTCTCAGGGTGGCCTCAAACTCACAGCGATCTTCCTACCTCTGCCTCCCGAGTGCTGGGATTAAAGGCATGTGCCACCATGCCCGGATTTGTGTTGTGATTTTAAAAAATTATTGCAATAATAAATTCAATATTGATGGAAAATATTATACTTACTTTCTCTGTTAGGTTGTGGACAGGGCAGGGACAGTGTTCTGTCCACCACCTGGTATGGTGTCTGCACACAGCAGTGCTCAATCAATACAAATCACTAACACTGGCATTTCTAGAAAAGGAACTGCCATATATAGTGTGTTTATATGTATGTGCATATGCACATGTGTGAATAAGTATGTGTACATGTCTGTGTGCATGTGTGTGGAGGCCAGAGGCAGACACTGGGGTGTCCTCCTTATTCTTTGAGACAGGGTCTCTTGCTGAGCCCAGAGCTCACCGACTCAGCTAGACTCACTAGCCACCCTCCCCAGTGCTGAGATTAAAGCGTGCACCACCACGCCCAGCTCTGTATGTGTTTTTGCTATAGGTTCTTGCTATATGGTCAAGGCTAGCCTTGAATTCACAATCCTTCTGCCTCAGCCACTGGGTGCTGAGATTACAGGTGTGAGCCACCACACCTGGATATATAGCTAAGCATACCTATCTATCTGTCTGTCTATATATCTATTCATCTATCTATAAATCATCTATCTATCTATCTATCTATCTATCTAAAGTTTATCTTCAGGTATGTACATATGTATGTATATATACACATATGTCTCTCTAGGTACCTGGTCATATATCTGGATACATACATACACACACACACATATATCCATCCACATATATACATACATACAGGTTACATGCATATCCAGATATATATCCAGGTGTGTATACATACTTATATACATTTTGTGGTTCTCTTTAACCTCAGGAAACTTATGATTTTTCAGTCTTTCTTGTTGCAAATGGGTGAAAGCGTAAAGGGAAAGGAGGAAGAGGAGAAAGGACACGAAAAGAAGGAAATAAGAAAGAAAAAGGGAAGAACGAAGAAATTTGGAGAAAAGGAGGCAGAAAGGAAGAGAGGGAAAGGAAAATGGGGCAAAGGGTGAAGGGAAGGCTTGGAAGGGAGGGACAGGCAGAGGGAAGGGGACCACGGCCGCGGGGGCGCTCCAGGGACCACCTACTGGAAGGGGCTGGAATTGCAGATGGTGACGGCGGGGAAGTCCATAGTCCTGAAGCCCATGGAGAGCGACACGCTGACCTCCCAGCTCAGGTAGGTTTGGATGAAGACGGCCCACTGCCAGCACACGAGGCCGGCGAAGAGCAGCGTGATGACGAACCACATGGCCTTCTTCTTGGGCCCCTCGCAGATGATGCGCTTGGGGCCGTGCGTGTTGGTGTTGTTGCAGTACCACACCAGCAGCTCCTTGTACGTGTAGCCCGGGCCCTTCTGCAACCGGTGCAGGCCCTTCAGCAGGAACTTCTTAACCCGCAGCATGGCAAGCAAGCTACCTACGGGGGAGAGGGGAGGAATCAGACAGACCCCCACTCCAGCGGACCCCCAGGCAGATAGACAGCCACCAGCCAGCCTCCCCTCCTGTTCGTGCCAACCAGCATCTTCCCATTCATTCCGCAGTCCGACCAACCAAAAAGCATTTATGGAGTGCCTACTGCATGCCTGAACTGGTCCCTCTGGACTTAATGATAACAAAAAAGGACAAGCTTTCCTTTCTTTTTCTCTTTTCTTTTCTTTTCTTTTTCTTTTCTTTTCTTTTCTTTTCTTTTTTCTTTCCTTCCCTTTCCTTTCTTTCTTTCTTTCTTTCTTTCTTTCTTTCTTTCTTTCTTTCTTTCTTTTTGTTCTTTCTTTCTTTTCTTTCTTTCCTTTCCTTTCCTTTCCCTTCCTCCCTCCCCTCCCTCCCTCCCTCCCTTTCTTTCTCTCTCTCTTTTCTTCCTTCCTTCCTTTTTCTTTCTTTCTTTCTTTCTTTCTTTCTTTCTTTCTTTCTTTCTTTCTTTCTTTCTTCTTTCTTTCCTCCCTCCCTTCCTCATTTCTTTCTCTCTTTCTTTCCTCCCTCCCTCCCTCCCTCCCTTCCTTCCTTCCTTCCTTCCTTTTTTCTTTCTTTCTTTTCTTTCTTTCTTGCAAGGCAGGGTCTCACTCTACCACAGGCTGACCTGGAATTCACTATATAATCTCAGGCTGGCCTCAAATTCACAGTGATCCTCCTACCTCTGCCTCCCGAGTGCTGGGATTAAAGGCATGGGACACCACACCAGGCCCTCCCTTCTTTCTTCTCTTCCTTTATCAAGACAGGGATCTCTTCTGTAGCCCAGGGTGGCTTCAAACTTGCCTTCTTCCTGCCTCCATATCCTGGGCACTGGAGTTATAAGTATGCACTACCATGCCCAGCCCAATTCATACATTATTTAAATTCTAAATTCCTCAGGCTTCCTGTGTGTAAAATGATAATCATGTCTAATTATTTTACTTACTTAATTGGTTTATTTACTCGTCGTGTGTGTGTGTGGGGTGTCTGCACATGTGTGTAGATGTGTACGTCCAAGAGATCACAGGAAGATGGTCGGTACCCTTCTCTGTCACTCTTCTGTCTTATTTTCCCCAGTCTCTCTCACTGAACCTGGAGCTCCTCTGTTTTCAGTTACACTGACTGACTAAGGCACCCCATGGATCTTCCGGTCTCAGCCTCCTTCAGTGCTGGGGTTACAGGCATGCACAGCCATAGACCGCTTTATATGTGAGCGCTGAGAATCAAATTCAGTTCCTCATGCTTGTACAAGCACTCTTATCCACTGAGTCATCTTGTCAGCCCCTTTAATTCTTTTTTTTTTTTTTTTTTAATTTCTGGTGGTGCTGAGGATGGAAGCCAGAGCCCTGCACATGGTAGGCTCGTGCTCTGTCATTGAGCTCCACCCCCAGCCCTGTCATAACAAATTCATGGAATTGCCCAGAGGGGGAAATGAGGGTTTCAGAAAAAGCACAAGGCACAGTGTCAGCAAGCCAAAGCTGTGAGCACACTGGCATGTGACAGGTGCTGGTGAAGTAATTGATCAGAAACACGCAGGTGCCCTGTGGCTTTCAGATCTGAGAAGTGCAAAAGGGTGGTGATTAGGGACAAGGTCTGCAACTGAGTGTGGTGGTGCCACCTGCAATCACTCCCAGGACTCAGGAGGCTGAGACAGGAGGATCATAGATTCAAAGCCAAAGGACTCAGATTCGATTCCCCAGGACCTACATAAAGCCAGATGCACAAGGTGGAGCATGTGTATGGAGTCTGTTTGCAGTGGCTAGAGATCCTGGTGTGCCCATTCTCTCTCTCCCTCTTTATCTGCCTCCTTCTCTTTCTATCTCTCAAATAAATAAAAATAAAATATTTTTTTAAACCCCAAACTAAAAATAACAACAACAAAAAAACTGAGGACTAAGGGTGCATTGAAGGAGAGCTTGCCTAGCTTGTGGGAGACCCTGGGTTCCAACCCTAACATCACAAAAGGAGAGAAAGGGAGAATTGGCAAATTGGATTCTGTTCACAGCGTGGCAAAACACAAAAATTAAAACCCAAAGAGCTGGGTGTGATGGCACACGCCTTTAATCCCAGCATTCAGGAGGCAGGGGTAGGAGGATCACTGTGAGTATGAGGCCAGCTTGAGACTACATAGTAAATTCTAGGTCAGCTTGGGTTAGAGCAAGACCCTATCAAAACAAAACAAAACAAAACAAAACAAAACAAACAAATAAAAAACTGCCCCCCCAAACTCAAAGAATTAGATTTAATAATCACCCAATTTTATACCTGGGGAAGCTTAAGGAGTTGAAAATATACAAAACTCATCCATTAAGTTGGAATTCCCAGAGGGTGAGAAAGCCTGTCTGTTCTTGTGCTTGGTAGGTAGGTGTGGGTCAAAGAGCACTGTCAGCCTTTCTAGGGACGAGGACAAGAGCTCTTGCAAAGATTACTAAGACAATTCCTACTGAGGATCCCTATACAAGATGGCTTCTCAATACCTTTTGCCTCCTCCTTTCTCCTGACACTCAGTAGGAACATGCTAGCCCCATCCTCGCTGCTCCCATTGTATTCTACCCTCAAGTACAAGCCCAAAGGCCACCTCCTTCTTGAAGCTGTCCTGACACTCATCCTCCTTTGAGAGCTACTTCTGGCTGGGCGTACCATGGTGGGACATGTGGTGTCTGTTGGCCATGCATTGCCCCAGCCCCTTGCTCCAATGGCTCAGGGAAACTCTCCCTCAATCTTATTTGGTATGGTGGCTAGGCTGAAGCCCTCCCTAATTCTGGGGGGGTTGTACCCTGGCCATTGTCACGTGGACCACAGAGACTTAATCCTGCCACCATAGACTGAAATAACTGAGAAATACACTCCGTGGTTAGCTAATACTTGTGAGCAGGTGGTACGTGGCTCCACCCATTAGAATGAAATCAGCACAGAGGAAATCAGTCACAAACTGGATAGATTACTGATACCATGTCAGCACCTTGAGCCAGCCATGCCTGAAGCCATTCATTTTTTGGCGATGGGACCTAATATATTTTCTTAGGCATGCTCATTCAAACTGGATGCCTGTCATTTGCAATCATTAGAATGTTAGCAATAGCAGAACTCCATCTTGCTTCACCTTGTGTTACAGTTACCTACTGACGGCCCCTTCCATGAGATCTCAGGTCCCTGAGGGTAGCAGCTTTGTATCTTTGACAATACCCAGCAAACAGCTGAATATAATTGCATTCATATCTACATAGGGCTTTTATTAACATATTTTATTTTTTAAATTTTATTTGAGAAAGAGAGAGAAAGAAAAAGAGAGGGAGAGAATGGGTGTGCTAGGGTCTCTAACCACGGCAGATGAACTCCAGACACATGCACCACCTTGTGCATCTGGCTTACATGGGTCCTGAGGAATCAAACCAGGGTTCTTAGGCTTCACAGGCAAGCGCCTTAACCATTGAGCCACCTCTCCAGCCCTGTACCAGAATTTTAATGTTGCCCAAATAAGTTCCTGCCTAGCATGAATTGTAGACATGGTAACACTATTCACCTTTTCTCCCATAATGGAATTAGGAACAACTCCTCAGCCTCTGCTTTTGATAGAAATCAAGTTCTCTGTGCTTCCTAAGCTGTTGTGGTGATAAGACATACATTCAAGTCTCCCCCAGCCCCTAGCATTCCTCAGTAGACCTGTCCCCTGCTCTGAGACCATGAAGTCACCACAACAGTTCCAGCAGCAGCTACAAGAGTGACAGCAGAGCAGTAAGTGTTCACACAGGCATGTGTGAGGTGCTTCATGAGCTATTTCACACTTACAGTCTATTTTCCAGAACTGTACATGCACCAACAAAGCTTTGCCTGTCTGGAATCGTCTACCTCCAGGGCCTCATAGGAAACCAGCACATAAGGTTCCAATAATCTGTTGTGGAAGAAATCAACAAAGGACCTCCAATGTCCTAATCTTTACTGCTCTTATTTCATCACCCTGGTTGAGTCTCAGAGCAAGCTAAGCTTTTTACAGGAGGCTTGTTAATCTCCCAACTCAGCAATGGGCCTCAGGCTCACCATCCTGCCAGACACAGTATCTCATTGGAATAGGCAGCATTTGGTTTCCACTGGGCATTCATTCATTCATTCATCCATCCATTCATTCATTCACCCAGCCAGCTATTCATTCATTTTTGGTGTTTTTTTTTTTTGTTGTTGTTGTTGTTTTGTTTTTTTGTTTTTCAAGGTAGGGTTTCACTCTAGTTCAGGCTGACCTGGCAGTCACTATTGTAGTCTCAGGGTAGCTTTGAACTCACGGTGATCCTCCTGCCTCTGCCTCCCGAGTGCCAGGATTAAAGGCGTGTGCCACCACACCCGGCTTTTTGGTGTTTTTTTTTTGTTGTTGTTTGTTTTTTTATGAGACAGAGAGAAAGAAAGAGAGAGAAAGAACCAGCGCACCAGGACCTCCAGCAATCGAACTCCAGATGTGTGCACCATCTTGTGAGCATGTGCAATTTGGCGTGCTTGTATCACCTTGTGTATCTGGCTTACGTGGGATCTGGAGAGTTGAACATGGGTCCTTAGGCTTCACAGACAAGTATCTTAACTGCTAAGTCATCTCTCCAGCCCATTTTTGGTGGTGTTTTTTGACAGGGTCTTAGGTAGTCCAGGCTGGCCCTAATCCCCTGTGTAGCAGAGGATGACCTTGAATTGATTTCTCCTGCTTCATCCTCCCATGTGCTGTGTTTACAGATGGATTATGGGTATGTGCCACAATGCCCAGCTACTTTTAAAAAATATATATTTTATTTATTTTTTTAAACTTTATTTATTTATTTACTTATTTGAGAGAGAGAGAGAGAGAGAGAGAGAGAGAGAGAGAGAGAGGATGGGTGTGCCAGGGCCTCTAGCCACTACAAACAAACTCCAGACACATGTGCCCCCTTGTGCATCTGGCTTACATGGGTCCTGGAGAATTGAACCGGGGTCCTTTGGCTTCTCAGGAAAACACTTTAACTGCTAAGCCATCTCTCCAGACCTATTTTATTCATTTATTTGAGAGAGAGAAAGAGGCAAAGAGAGAGAGAAAGAGAGAGAGAGAGAGAATGGGCGCGCTAGGGCCTTCAGCCACTGCAAATGAACTCCAGATGCATGTGCCCCCTTTTTTTGGCATCTGGCTTACATGGGTCCTGGAGAATTGAACTGGGATCCTTTGGCTTTGCAGGCAAACACCTTAAGCGCTAAGCCATCTCTCCAGGCCTACTTTAACTTTTAATTTAATTTTATCACTTGTGGTGCTGGGGATCAAATCCAGGGGATGCTAGACAAATGCTCAACCACCAAGCAACATCCTTGGTCTATGGTTATTATTATTATATATTTTGGTGTGGAGTGTGTGTGCGTGTATATATAAGATGGATGCATGTGTGTGTGAACATGCATGTACCCTGTGTGCATACATGTGGAGGCCAGAGGAAAACATTGTGTGTCATCCTCTCTCTCTCTCTCTTGCACCTTATTTCCCTGAGATAGAGTCTCTCACTGTAACTTACCTGTAACTTATGGTTTTTGTGTGTGAGACTGGCTGACCAGGAAGTCTCTGCAATCCTCCTGTTCCCTCCCCCTCAGAGCTGGGGTTACAGGGATGTGTGGCCATGTCCATTGTTTTTTTTTTTTTTTTTTTTTTTTAGGTGGGGTTTCACACTAGTTCAGGCTGCCCTGGAATTCACTCTGTTATCTCAGGGTGGCCTTGAACTCACAGTGATCCTCCTAGCCCTGCCTCCCGAGTGCTGGGATTAAAGGTGTGTGCCACCATGCCCGGCCATGCCCAATTTTTTAAGTGGGTGCTGGAAATCAAACTCACGTCCTCGTGCTTGTGCAGCAAGTGCTCTTATCTGCTGAGCCATCTCCCCATGCCCATTAGATTTTATTTTGAGTCAGGATTTCACTGTTCAACTTGGGCCAGCCTTGAGCTCATTATCCTCCTGCCTTAAGCCTCCTCAGCACAGGAATTATAGTCATGCACCACTACACCCAGCTCACGGAATTTGTTTTTAAGTGTGAACTCGTTTTTGTTGTTTGTTTGGTTGGTTGGTTGTTTTTGGCAGTGCCCAGGGCTTCACATATGCGTGGACATCCCAGGTTGGATTCCCTATTATCAGGAAAAACTAAGAGTGAACTTGGACATATGTGAAGAGATTCGGACTGAAGTTTTAGGTACCTATGTGCATGTAGGTAAAAACAAGGAGAATTAATTTAAAGGGAAGAATCAAGCAGACAGCAGTGTGGCATGCAGCAAAGCTGTGGCCTGGGCAGAGACTCAGGAAACTGGTGAGTGCAGGCTGAGCTGGTATGAGTCCAGCACTGCTTCCATCCTGCATGGTGGGATTTGACCTCTGAAGTGACAGAAATCTGGGTTTGACATGTCCACACAGCATGTGGAGGAGGGCTTAAGCAGTTCACAGCTTTCAACAGCCTAGACAAACCTTACCCAGGTAGAGCAGAAACTTATGCTTTAGTATCTAGTGAATTTGACACCTTGGCCATGAGCTTGCAATAAACATTCCTGATGGCAAAAGTAAAAATGGCACTGTGTGCCACTCTGGTGGACTATTTTCTTAAAAGAGAGCACATCTGCTCACTTTTGGAGACCAGATTTTCTTGAGATGTGACACCTCTGGGCCAGTCCTATGGGAAGGCTAATGAGGGCAGTGTGTCTTTGTTTATTTTTCACCATATATATATATATATATATATATATATATATATATATATATATATGACACAGAGAGAGAGAGATAGGGAGAAGAAGACAGAGATGGGCGCGCCAGCAGCCTCTCAGCCACTGTGAACGAAGTCCAGACATGTGCGCCCCCTTGTGGGCAAGTGCGGCATTGCGCCCTTGCATCACTGCATCTGGCTAAACCTGGGACCTGGAGATTGGAACTGATGTTCTTAGGCTTAGTGGGCAGGCCCCTTAACCACTGAGTCATCTCTCCAGCCCTATTTTTCATTTTAGAAAAAGACAAAGCAGAACTGGAGAGATGGCTCAGTGGTTAAGGCACTTGCCTGCAAAGCCTAAGGACCCAGGTTTGATTCCCCAGGACCCATGTAAAGCCAAATACACAAAGTGGTGTATGCATCCAGATTTTGTTTGCAGTGGCTAGAGGTCCTGGTGTGCCCATTCTCTATCTATCTGTGTATTTCTCTGTCAAATATATAAATCTTTCTAAACCTTAAAAAAAAAAAAAAAAAGAAAAAGAAAAAGAAAAAGCAATGCTGTTCGTGGGGTGAGCGCCCACATTCATCTCTCAAGGAGAGGAATGGATTGGTTTGTTGTTAGTATGGTGTGATTGTTTAAATACTGTTTCCCTTGAACTAGCAGGTCCCTAAGATGCAACACACATGCACACACACACATCTAATTCATCCACTTAGAATGTAGAATTCCCCAGATTTCCACAGACTTTGAGATGTGTTCAACTCTCACAACCAATTTTAAAATATTCTTTTTCCCCAGAGGAACTCCATACTTGTAAGCTGTTACTAATTCCTCTTTTTGCCCTGCTGCCCTGGAAATGGCAATCTATTTTTGCCTCTATAATATATCTCTCCTGGAAATTTCATATAAATGTGTCCCGGATGACTGGTTGCTTTGGCCTCAATGTTCATTTTTTCCCCAGAAATTTATATTTTATACAGGTTTCTTTGTGTCACCAACTCCATACAATCTCAGTAAAATATCTGCTGTACTGATTTTTCTTATTACCAAAAATATTCCATATTACAGATGTAGCACATTTTATTTATCTATTCATCAGTTGATGGAAATTTAGATTCTAGTTTTTGGCTAGTATAATACTGCTACGAACAATTACATATGTACACGATTTTGTTGAAGCATATGCTTCTATTCCTCTTGGGTTTATACATAGGAGTGCTCATGAGGCAACTCTGTTTAATTTTTTGAAGAACTGCTAGGCTGCTGTTCACCACTATTTAGCAGCCACTTTCTCCACATCCTCTCTCACTTGCTATTGTCTTTAAAAAATTATTTATTAGAGAGAAATTTATTAGGGGGGAAGAGACAGATACAGTGAGAATGAGTGTGCAAGGGCCTCTAGCCACTGCAAACAAACTCCAAACACATTGTGCATCTGGTTTTGAGAATTGAACCTGAGTCCATTGGCTTTGTAGGCAAGCGCCTTAACCACTAAGCCATCTCTCCAGCTCACTCCCCTTTTGTTTTTAATTATTATTTTTTTATTGGCACCTTCTTTACTTACATACAAAAAACATATGATATTTCCCTCCCCTCCCCCATTCCACTTTAGACCTCCAATCTCCATCATATCCCCTTCCTCTCTCCATTAGTCTTTCTTTTAATTTGATGCATCATCTTTTTCTTCTATTTTGAGGGTCTTGCGAAGGTATTGCTAGGCACTGCAAGGTCATGGATATTGAGGCCAATTTCTGTCTGGGCAGTTGCATTGTAAGGAGTCATATCCTTCCTTTGGCTCTTTCATTCTATCCGTCCCCTCTTCCGCAATGGTCCCTGAGCCTTGGAGGGTGTGACAGAGGTGTTTCAGTGCTGGGCACTCCTCTATCCCTTCTTCTTAGCACTATGTTACCTTTTGGGTCATCTCACCCACTCCCCTTTTTGATATAGGATCTTGCTTTAGCCCAGGCTGACATGGTACTTACATGGAAGTCAAACTGGCCTCAAACTCACAGTAATACACTTATCTCTGCCTCCTGAGTGCTGGGATTAAAGGCGTGAGCCACTACGCCCAGCTCAACCTCATCCTTTGCATGTAGATATCCACTTGTCCTAGTTCCAGGGGTTCTTGACGCCGTTTAATTGCCTTTTAACTTTAGTTTTAAAAAATGTCATTCAAGGGGCTGGAGAAATGGCTTAGCGGTTAAGGTGTTTGCCTGTGAAGCCTAAGGACCCCAATTCGATTCCCCAGGACCCACGTAAGCCAGATGCACAAGAGGGTGCATGTGTCTGGAGTTTGTTTGCAGTGGCTGGAGGCCCTGGTGTGCCCATTCTCTCTCTCTCTGCTTCTTCCTCTCTCTCCCTCTCTCTCAAATAAATAAATAAATAAAATAGTTTTTAAAATGTCATTCAAAGAAAGCTGTGAAAAATGGAGAGATAGGCTATGTTCATAAATTAGAGGACTCAATATTGTTAGAGTGTCAGTTTACTTCTAAAATCAACCTAATCCAAATCAAATTAGTTCTCTAGGCCCAATTGCAGCCACAATGCCAGCTTCCCATTTGGAGAGATCAACAAGTTGATGCTAAACTTCATGTGGAAAAGCAAATGGATTGAAGTAGCAGAAACAAAACAAAACACACTTGTAAAAACTATTCAGGCTGGGAAATGGCTCAGTGGGTAAGAGCACTTAATGCAAGCCTGAGGGTCTGAGCCGCCCGAGACTACTGGAGTTTGATTCCAGAAGACCCACATAAACAGCCAGCACGGCCATGTTCACCTATAACCCCAGTCTTGTAGGAAGCAGAGACTGGAGACTCACTGAGGCTTGTGAACTCTGCAGATCTGCGTGCAGAGACAGACTTCTGTCTCAAGAAACTATGTGACTGAGTAATAAGGATACCCGATGCTCTTCTGTGACCTCTGTGCCTGCGAGAGCATCTGCACATCCGTGTGCCTACACCACACACACACACCACATGGCACATGCAAAAAACCACCCACATCTGAAGGATATTTCTTGTCTTACATTAAGACTGGCTGTGTGTACAGGAATGAGAGTGACATAACACCAGACATGCCAATCATGAAAAAAGGACAGTGTTTAAAAAAAACATATTAAATAAATAGATGTTCATTTTTTAAAAAGTGAATCTTAACTCCTTCTGTACAGCACACATAAAATTCACTTGGGATGGATGAGAGACCTAAACCCAAGTCCTACAAGTGGAGGGAAAAATCTTCTATCCATGCTTGGTGTGGGCAAAGATCCTATAGATAGGATACTAAAATGATGAGTCAGAAGAAAAAAACTTGCAAATTTTACTTGATTAAAATTAAAATTAAAATCTAGGGCTGAAGAAGATGGCTTAGTAGTTAAGGCACTTGCCTGCAAAGCCAAAGGACCCCGGTTCAATTCCCCAGGACCCATGTAAGCCAGATGCATAAGGTGGCTCATGCATCTGGAGTTTGTTGGCAGTGGCTGGAGGCCCTGGTGTGCCCATTCTCTCTTTCTTTCTCTCCCTCAAATAAATAAAAAATATATTTAAAAAAATTAAAAATTAAAATCTGACTAGCGATATGGCTCAGGGATAGTGTGCATAGCATGTGTGCTGTGATGTGTGTATAGATGCTTGTGTCCCTTGCACACGCATGTGGAGGCCAGAGAATGGTGGGCGTCCTTCTCTATTGTTATTTCTCTCTCTTTCTCCCCACCCCCCATGTGTTTCCTTGAGACAGTCTCTCACTGAACCTGGAGCTGCAGTATTTTTGGTCAGACTGGCTGACCAGCCAGTCCTAGCAATTCTCCAGTCTGTGTCTCCAGTAGGACTGGGGTTACAGGCATGCATGGCCACATCTGGCTTTTTACACGGGTGTTGGGATCAAATTTAGGCTCTCTGAAGCCCATAGGCTTGTGCAACAAGTACTCTTACCAGCTGACCATCTCTCTAGCCCTCAAAACCTTTTGCGCTTAAAAAAATGTTAAGGGGGCTGGAGAGATGGCTTAGTGGTTAAGGCGCTTGCCTCCTAAGCCTAAGACGCTGGTTCCAATCTCCAGATCCCACGTTTAGCCAGATGCAGAGTGACGCAAGGGCGCAATGCTGTACTTGACCACAAGGGGGCGAACACATCTGGAGTTTGTTCACAGCAGCTGAGAGGCTGCTGGCGCGCCCATCTCTGTCTTCCTCTCCTTTCTCTCTGTGTCTCGCTCCAAACAAACAAACAAACAAAAAAAACGTTAAGGTAAGCATGGTAGTACACACACATAATCCCAGCTACTCAGGAGGCTGAGACAAGTTCACAAGTTCAAGAGTAGCCTAGGCAACCTGCTGGACCCTATTTCAATAACTAAATAAACAAAGATTGGGGATGGAGCACAGTGGCACCTGAAGAACAAGCCAGTGGGAGAAAATACTTGTATCATATACATCTGACAAAGGGCTTGTGGGCAGAATAGATAACGGACTGAGGATGTAGGAGTGCACAGCCATGCCTGGCTGTTTTTACATGGGTGCTGGGGATGGAACTCAGGTCCTTATGCTTGTGCAACAAGAGCCCTGGCCCACTGAGCATCTCCCTAGCCCCAGAGTTCATTCTTTACTGCATATGCACAGTAAAACTAGAGCTAGAAATATTCCTCTTGAAGAGGTACTCTATAACGAAGATGTATGAATTGCTCACAAGCACATGAAGAGTTCTCAACATCATTAGTCACTGGGAAATGCAAATCAAAACCACAACGCGATACCACTTCACGCCCACGGAACTGCTGGTATTGATGAGGGTGGGAAGCTATGTGCTGCTTGGAATGCACTGGCAGAGTCCCTTTGGCAAACAGTTTGGTAGTTTCTTTTTCTTTTTTGGTTTTTGAGGTAGGGTTTCATTCTAGCCCAGGCTGACCTGGAATTCACTATGTAGTCTCAGGCTGGCCTCGAACTCACAACAATCCTCCTACCTCTGCCTCCCAAGTGCTGGGATTAAAGACATGAGCCACCATGCTTGGCTAATTTCACTTTTATTTATCCAAGAGAACTGAAAATATATGTCTCCACAAAGACATACATGTATCTTCCCAGTGGCCTTATTGACAATAGTCACAAAGAGGAAACTATTCAAGTACCCACCAGTCCAGGAAGAGATGCATTGTGGTATATCCTTAACAGAGTACTAGCAATAGAAAGGAATCAACTGTTCACACATGCCACAACACAGGTGGATATCAAAGGAGCAAGGCACAAAAGAAAATGTGGTATGAGCCCATGTCTATGAGCCCCAGAAAAGCTAAACTGTTCTATCGTGACAGAAAGCAGATGAGGTGCTTACCTGTGTCTTCATGGGGAGGGGGGTTAATTAGAAAGTAGAACAAAGGAATATTTTGGAGATGAAAATATTCTATGTGGGACAGTGTTTAGTTGGAAGCATGCATTTGTAAAACAGCATCAATACACATATTTATAAAGGACATACTTTATTGTATATAAATTATAGCTCAATAAAGTTTGAGATATGGAGATAGGTATATACATAGTGAGAACGCCAGGTACACGTGCCACATTGTGCATCTGGCTTTATGTAGGTACTGGTGAACTGAATCCTGGGCTGGTAGGCACTGCAAACAAGCACCTTTAACTGCTGAGCCACCTCCTCAGCCTCATTTTACATTCTTAAAAGGTATATACTATGTGACAAAGGCTGGACAGATGGTTCAGTGGTTAAAGGCATTCGCTTGCAAAGCTTACTAGCCCAGGTTTGATTCCCCAGTACTCATATAAAGCCAAATGCACAAAGTGGCACATGCATCTAAAGTGCGTTTTCAGAGGCAAGAGGCCCTGGTGCACCCACCCTCTCTTGCTCTCTCTCTCCTCACAAATAAATAAATAAATAAATAATTTTAAACAATTTTTATTTTTTATTTTTATTTTATTTTGGAGAGAGACAGAGAGAGAGGGAGAGGAAGACAGATAGAGATGGGCGCACCAGCAGCCTTTCAGCTGCTGCAAATGAAACCAGAGGCGTGCGCCCCCTTGTGGTCAAGTGCGGCATTTCGCCCTTGGATTACTGCATCTGGCTAAACATGGGGCCTGGAGATTGGAACCGCTGGAGATTGGAACCAGCGTTCTTAGGCTTAGGAGGCAGGCGCCTTAACTGCTAAGCCATCTCTCCAGCCCAACAATTTTTATTTTTTTGTTTTTCGAGGTAGATTCTCACTCTCTAGCCCAGGCTGACCTGGAATTCACTATGTAGTCTCAGGGTGAAATCAAACTCACAGTGATCCTCCTACCTCTGCCTCCTGAGTGCTGGGATTAAAAGCATGTGCCAACATCCCCACCACAAAAATATTTTTAACAAAATGTGTGGTCCAGAAAACTCAAAATATTAACTCTTGAGCCCTTCATGAAAATATTCTGCTGGTATGCATCAGTTCTGTATCACTATGATCAAGCACCTGCCAGGAACTACTTAAGGGAGGAAAGATTTGTCCTGGTTCACAGTTTCAAAGGGTTTCAGTTCATTGCTGCACTGTGAGGGGCATGGCAGCAGGAGTGTGTGGTGGAGGCTCCTCACATCACGGCAGACCAGGAAGCAGAAAGACGCTGGAACCTAATCTATTTCCTCCAGCCAGGTCCCACTTCCTAGATTTTCTACAGGCCCCCCAAAAGAATGCCATTAGCTGGAGAACAAGTGTTCAAAATATGAGACTCTGGGGAACATTCAAACTATAATATTGTGTATTATATGCTTGCATTAATTCAAAAGAAACCTTTAAAATGGGGTTTTCATGCAAACTTGATTTTATTTCCCCCCTAAATAATGCAGTGTCTTCGGAGCATCAGAGGTCTGTACATCATGATCACAAGTTTTGCTAAATCTCTATAGCACTTGTATCATTATCGAGTTAACACATAACATCAAGTCAACTTACTGTTCTTGCTAAAATAAACCCAGCTTTATCCTAAGAGGTGCTATGAGCACTAAGTGACATATGTGTGAAATAAGAAATTTGATGTGTTAAGACTTTCTTCCAAATATATATTGGGATACTTTAACCATTCAAAATAACGTTCTTCTTTAAACATCAAAATCATTTTTGCTGAGGCAGGAGATGGCAAATTCCAGGGCAGCCCAGGCAACTTAGTGAGACCCTGTCTCAAAATAAAAAGTAAAAAGAGAGCCTGGCATGATGGTGCTCACCTTTAGACTCAGCACTGGGGAGGTGCACCATGAGTTTGAGGCCAACCTGGAGCTACAGAGTGAGTTCCAGGTCAACCTAGGATAGAGTGAGACCCTGCCCTGACAAAGACAAAAAGCAAAACAAAAAGTAAGAAAAAGGGCTGGAGAGATGGCTTAGTGGTTAAGGCACATGCCTGTGAAGCCTAACGACCCTGGTTCAATTCTCCAGGTCCCATGTAAGCCAGATGCACATAGTGGTGCTTGCGTCTGGAGTTCATTTACAGTGGCTAGAGGCCCTGGTGTGCCCATTCTCTTCTCTCTCTCTCTCTCTCTCCTTTTTCTGTCTCTAATAAAAATAACAAATAAAAATAAAAGTAAGAAGAAGACTTGGGATATAGCTCAGTGGTTGAACTCAGCTTAGCATGTGTAAGGCCCTGGGTAAAAAATGGCCACCCTCCTTACCACCCCCGTTATTTGTTTCCCACTGACTGAAACATTCACTAGCTCAAAGACACACTCTCCTCCAGGGCATATCCTCTTACGCCTGCATGCCATCCTTTTAAGAAGGCTGGGGCAGGTTTAATTATTCCATTTCACAGAGGAGGCAACGAGAGTGCAGAGACGTGTCCATAGTCACAGTGAGTCAGAAACGGCTCTGGAAATAGAATCCAGGGTGCCTGGATTCCAGCCACCTCTCACCCACATGCTCAGAGGGACACCTGACCAACCTCCTGCACCTGTTCTCGTGGGTGCTGGGGAAGTCTGAAGTGTAGCAATGGGGTGGCAGCCTCCTCTGTGCACGTCTGCACTTCCTTCACAGGCTGTGGCATACCCACATCTAGGGTTTCTTTCATGGAGCCAAGCTCAGAGTTGGCAAATGGAGGTGGAAGCAGAAGTGGTTTCCTGCATGTCCTCAGGAGGGAGACACAATCGCCTCCGTCGAGCTGATCAGAGATGAAGAATGTTGTCAACATGTGTAGATATGTGACAAAAAAGAAAGGGCAGCAGAGTGCAGCCTGCATGGCAGCCGGGTGTGGTGGCACACACGGCAGCATTCAAGAGGCAGAGGCAGGAGGATCATGAATTCAACACCAGCCTAGGCTACATAGTGAAATTCTATCTAAAAACACAACAACAAAAAAAAAAAAACAACAACAAACAAACAACAACAAAACAAAAGAGAAAAATGTCCAAAGGCTCGGGATATAGTTCAGTGGTAGATCACTTACGAGGATACACAAGGCCCTGGGTTCCATCCCAAGTAAGCAAGGAAAAAGGAAAGAAAGAGAGAGAAAAGAAAAGAAAAATATGACTTTTTCAGCTTTTAGGAGGAGGCAAGAAGATCTCTAGTTCAAGACCAGTTTGGGCTACATAGTGAGTTCCAGGCCAGCCTCGGCTATATAGCAAGACCCTGTCTGGGTAGAACTTTCATGATGTATACTTGTGTGTACATAGTCTCTGTCCCATCGTTTACACAAGGAAGTTGCCTTCAAGAATGGGACTTTGAGGCTGGGGTAGGTTTTTGGCAGGCAGGCAAAGAGATTTTGAAAATTTTCTCTCTTTTTCGCATTTCTTGAAGTTTGGATTTAGTAGTTTGATCTTTCATAAGCACCTACTATATGCTCTGTGCAATTCTAAGTACTGGGCATTCCTTCGTGAACAGAATGGTAAATAATAAACCTCTGCTTTTAGGTAGCATGCATGCCCACAGGAGACAAAAAAAGAGCATTAAAAAGAACAATTATTCCAGGTCAGCCTGAGCTAGAGTGAGACCCTACCTCGAAAAACCAAAAAAAAAAAAAAAAAAAAAAAAAAAAAGAACAATTAAAAATTAAAACGGGAAGCCCGGGGGTGGTGGTGCATATCTTTAATCCCAGCACTTGGGTGGCAGAGGTAAGAGGATCACCATGAGTTCAAGGCCACCCTGAGACTACATAGTGAGATCCAGGTCATCCTGGACTAGAGTGAAACCCTACCTCAAAAAAAAAAAAAAAAAAAAAAAAATTAAAACTGGCACTTGGGAGGCAGAGGTAGGAGGATCACTGTGAGTTCAATGTCTCCCTGAGACTTCATAGTGAATTTCAGGTCAGCCTGGGCTAGAGTGAGACCCTACCTTGAAAAACCAAAACCAAAACAAAACAAAAACTTTAAAGTCTATGTCAATCAGAGAAACCTTACAGAAGTCATTAAAACATTTCATAATACTAATTACTGGCCAAATGTGGGGGGGGAAAAACACCTTTCTGTTCCAAAGGGGTTTACATTATGTAATTGGTAGTCTCTATTACATTTCAGATGTGACAGACAGACCATGGCTCAGTATCTGCAGCTCTTGTGTGGGCCCCAGTGCGTGTGTGTACGTGCTGTATAACATAAGGTGTGATAACACTGGAATACTCCCAGGCTAGAAATAATCTCACCGCCCAGGATGAAAAGGCTCCTGGGGTGGGGTGCAGAGAACGCCAAAACCAGGGAAAGCAGCCACCTGCCAGGATGTGGCTGCAGGTACAGGCAGGACCAAAGCTGTCCTGACAGGTGTGCCTTCTGGGCCTCAGGTAAGTAGGAGGCCTGCCTTTTGGGCTGAGTTGGGAGCTGGAGCACCCAACCCCCACTGGCATGGACTGGTGCCTGTCAATTTTCTTTTTCTTTTCTTCTTCTTCTTCTTTTTTTTTTTTTTTAAAAAAACTTTATTTTATTTAAGAAAGAGAGAGAGTCGGGGAGAAAGGCAGAGTGAGAGAGAGAGAATGGGCAAGCCAGGGACCTTAGCCACTGGAAAAGAACTTCAGATGCATACACCACCTTGTGCATCTTGCTTACATGAGTTCTGGGGAATCGAACCTGGGTCCTTTGGCTTTGCAGGCAAGTGCCTTAACTGTTAAGCTATCTCTTTAGCCCCAATTTCCTTGGTTTTTTTTTTTTTTTTTTTTTTTGAGGTAGGATCTCACTCTAGCTCAGGCTGACCTGGAATTCACTATGTAGTCTCAGGGTGGCCTTGAACTCACTGTGATCCTCCTACCTCTGCCTCCTGAGTGCTGGGATTAAAGGCGTGTGCCACCACGCCCAGCTTTTTTTTTTTTTTAAGGCAAGGTCTCATCCAACCTCAGGCTGGCAGGGAACCCACAGTGATCCTCTTACCTCAGCCTCCCAAGTTCTAGGATCAAAGATGTGTGCTACCACGCCCAGCTCAATTTTTTATTTCATTTTATTTTTTGCATCTTTTAAAATGTTTTTATTTATTAATTTGCAAGGAAAGAAAGAGAGAGAGTGAGAGAGGGACAGAATCAATATGGGCACAGCAGGGCTTCTAGCCACTGCAGATGAACTCCAGACACATGCCACCACCACGTGCATCTGGCTTATGTGAGTTCTGGGGAATCAAACCTGAGTCCTTTGGCTTTGCAGGCAAACACCTTAATTGCTATGTCATCTCTTCAGTCCTCTACTTTATTATTTATTATTTTTTAAACTTTTCTTTTCTGAGCTAGGGTCTCTAGCTCAGGCTGACCTGGAATTCACTTCGTAGTCTCAGGGTGGCCTCGAACTCACAGTGATCCTCCTACCTCTGCCTCCCGAGAGCTGGGATTAAGGACGTGTGCCACCACATCCAGCTACTTTTCTTTTTAAAAAAATATTTTAAAAATTATTTATTTATTTATGAGAGAGAGAGACAGATATATTTGTAGAAAGAATGGGTATGCCAGGGCCTCTAGCCACTGCAAACAAACTCCAGATGCATGCGCCATCTTGTGCATCTGGCTCTGTGTGAGTATTGGGGAATCAAACCTGGGTTCTTAGGTTTTGTAGGTAAGTGCCTTAAGTGCTGAGCCATCTCTGCAGCCCTTATTTTTCATTTTTGATATGTGTATGTGTGTGCAATGTGGTATGCAAGCATGTATGCATGTGGCTGCTACATGTGTGAGGGGACATGTGCACATGAAGGCCAGAGCTTGATGTCGGGTGTCTTCCTCAATTGCTCTCTGCTTTCTTTACTGAGGCACAGTCCCTCACTTGAACCCAGAGCTCACTGATTCTGCTAGTCTAGCTTAGCCAGCTTGCCCTGGGGAGTCCATCTTTGCCTCCTGAGCTCTGGATCACAGGCAGCTGCCACACCAGCTTAGCATTTATGTGGGCACTAGGGTTCTGAACTCCAGTCCTCGTGCTTGCCCAGAAACACTCTAACCACCAAGCCCTCCACCTTATTTTCTGAGACAGAGTCTTGCACTAGACCTGGAGACCACTTATTAGGCTAGAGAAATCCCAGGGGTTCTCTGGTCTCCACCTCCCCAGCACCAGGATTGCAGGTGCATGCCATCATGCTCAGCTTTTTCTTGGGTGCTGGAGATCCAAGCTCAGCTCCTCCTGTGTGTGCGGTAAGTACTTTACCCAGTAAACCATCTCCTGCATCTCTCTCTCTCAATCTCATGGTGGCATGGACTCCAGAGCTTCTTTAGGAATGCCAGGCCAGTGCTCATCCACTGAGCCATGCCCCCAGCCTGACACTCTCGTGTTCATTCTCTGCACACTATGATGTGAAAGGGCTGGTACAACAAATGCTGTAACTAAAAAAACAAAAATGCTTTAACTAACATTCACTCTAGCCCTGAGCCACTAATGACGTGTGGCAATGTCATACTGATGTCACCTCTGAGTTCTCTGTGGCAGATCCTAGACAGGTCACTCCTCTCTCTGGTGACACTGAGGTGATGGCCATTTCATGTGCTGTGTGGAGATGTCCTTTGGGGTCACTGCTCATATTTTGGGGTGGTGTCTGGGTGATGTTGTACCCCAAGAGCAGGTGGTAGCTGTCCCGTGGTCTTGCCTCATGATGGGTGATGCTGGAGTCAGCTCTCGTTCTAGGGCAGGGAGCACTTCCTACAGCTGGTGCAGCCAGACCCCAGCATGGGCCATTCTGCTGTCTCATGAACCAAACAGTCTGGATCTTGAATGTCCCCCAAGGGTCATTGCTGAAGGCTCGGTCCCCAGCCCTTAATGTTAGTTGGAGGTGGTGGAACCTGTAGGAAGTAGGGCTCAGTGGGAAGAAGTTAGGTCATTGGGGTCATGAGCCTCATTAAAGGGATATTAGGGTCCCAGTGCCTTCCCTTCCCTTTCTTTGCTCTTGGCCATGATGAGGTGAATGGACCTCGAGCACATGTTCTCACCATGATATATTACGTAACCACAGACCCACAGCAGCAGGGCTAAGCGACTCTCGACCCTTTGGCACTGAACCAAAATGAAAATCCATCCTTCCTTCCTTCCTTCCTTCCTTCCTTCCTTCCTTCCTTCCTTCCTTCCTTCCTTCCTTCCTTCCTCCTTCCCTCCCTCCCTCCCTCCTCCCCCCTCCCTCCTCCTCCTTCCTTCCTTCCTTCCTTCCTTCCTTCCTTCCTTCCTTCCTTCCTTCTTTCCTTATCAGGCATTTTGTCAGAGAGCTGACTAGCAGTGTCTCTCTCAGTCTTAATTTTCTCATCTGTAAAATGAACGTAATCACACCTGTACTTTTAGTCCAGGACTCAGTCAGGTATTACATGGGAAGCTTCTTTTACAGGTAGGTGTTGGTAAATGGTAGTTAGTACTATAATATTTTATTGCTATTGTTATTAATAACATTCTATGCCAGGTAAAGAATTATTCCCAATGACCCTAGGTGTTCACCCTGGGCTGTTGAGAGTGGTACTCTTGGAAAGATGGCTGGTAGAATCACAGAGCAGGCCCTCAGCAGACAGGATATGCCAGTGCCTTGATCCTGGATTTTCCAGACTCCAGAGCTATGAGTAATAAGCTTTTGCTATTCCTACACTACCCAGTCATGGCATTTTATCACAGCAGCCCAAACAGACCAGGGTGGCAGGGAAAGCATTGGTGTGGGTTCCTTATAAAAGCCTGGGCGGGGAGGGGGGGTGCTGGAAATATGGCTCAGTGATTAAGGGGTTTGCCTGCAAAACCTAATGATCTGGGTTCAGTTCCCCGGTGCCCACATAAAGCCAGATGCACAAAGTGGTGCATGAGTCTGGAGTTCATTTGCAGTGGCTAAAGGCCCTGGCATGCCCATACACACACTCTCTCTGTCTGTATCTCTCTGCTTGTAAATAAATAAAATAAAAGACTGAGGGATTACAGGGACATGCTCACCATGCCTTGCTCTTTGTGGGTGCTGGGACTGAACTCAGACCCTTGCTTTTATTCTTTCACAGACCCAGGCAACTGAAAGTCTCACTGCCTTCCCAACCCAAAAGGAGAAGTGTAGTGGACACAGGTGCTGGCTGCAGCCTCAGCACTTGGAGGTGGAGGGAGGAGGATCAAGAACTCAAGGCCAAGTTCAATTATATAGTGAGTCTGAGGATAGCCCTAGATACATAAGACTATGTCTCAAAAAGCAAAGTAATAATAAGCATATTAAGATACAAATAAAAAGGACACTGTGTGAGCCTGAGAGATGGCTTAGCAGTTAAGCGCTTGCCTGTGAAGCCCAAGGACCCCGGTTTGAGGCTTGATTCCCTAGGACCCACATAAGCCAGATGCACAAGGTGGCGCATGCATCTGGAGTTCGTTTGCAGTGGCTGGAGGTCCTGGTGTGCCCATTCTCTCTCTGTCTGCCTCTTTCTCTGTCTGCCTATTGCTTTCAAATAAAATAAATAAAAATAAACAAAAAAATTTTTGAATGGGGCCTGGAGAGATGCCTTAACAGTTAAGGCGCCTGCCTGCTAAGCCTAAGAACCCGGTTCCAATCTCCAGGTCCCACGTTTAGCCAGATGTAAAGTGATGCAAGGGCGCAATGCCACACTTGCCCACAAGGGAGTGCATGTATCTGGATTTCGTTCACAGCAGCTGAGAGACTGCTGGCGCGCCCATTCTCTGTCTCCCTCTCCCTCTCTCTCTGTCTCTCTCTCTCCTGTCTCTCCCAAAAAATAAAAAAAAACATTTTGAATGGACACTGTGTAGTGAAATATTTTCATTATGCCAGTCAGACAATCAGAGACAACAGGACTCTGAGGTGGTGACATGGAAATGACACTGAATTCAGGATGAGAGGGAATTTTGATGTGTTTGATTGGACAGGAGGTGTGGCCTACAGGTGCAAGTCAAGGCCCAGGCCATGGCATAGGCATGACTGGCCTCCTCCTCCTCCTCCTTCCTTTCTTAATATGTTTTTATTTACTTATTTATTTATTTACTTGAGAGAGAGAGAGAGAGAGAAAGACGTAGAGAGAGAAGGAGAGAATGGGCGTGCTCCAGGGCCTCCAGCCACTACAAATGAACTCCGGATACTTGCACTACCTTGTGCATATCTGGCTTACGTGGGTCCTGGGGAATCGAACCAGGGTCCTTTGACTTTGCAGGTGAATGCCTTAACCGCTAAGCCATCTTCTCCAGCCCTGGCCTTCTGTGCCAAGACACCAGCCATTGTGGGGGTGAGGGGCGGGGAGGAGGGACTTTTAATGGGCCACAATGACGCCTTTTCCCTGACTTCAATGTAGGTTACAGTCTTTAACTGCTGAGTCATCTCCCTGGCCTTAATGGGACTACAGTCTTTCATAAATTCTATATCCAAGGATCAAATTGTGACTAAACCTTTGATGCTGAAAATTTATTTATTTATTTATTTGAGAGAGAGAGAAAGGGCACGCCAGGGCCTCCAGCCACTGCAAATGAACTCCAGATGCATGCGCCCCCTTATGCATCTGGCTTACATGGGTCCTTGAGAGTTGAACAGGGATCCTTTGGCTTTGCAGGCCAATGCCTTAACCGCTAAGCCATCTCTCCAGCCCCTGATGCTGAAAAGTTTTAAAAAATAATCTTTTATTGTGAAAATTTCCAGCTCACACAACACCCTGCCTATGTTTACTCCCCAAATTCTATACTTTTGTCCCACATCTTTTCTCATTTTCTCTACTTGCTTTTTCTTCTGTTCCCCCTCTTGCATCCTCCTTCCTCCCCTTTTAAATTAACTTCTGACTATTATGTTATTTCACTGGTGTCCTACAGCTCTTTAAAAGTGAAGGGCGCCTGCCTTCCTAATTACAAGGTCATCAGAGCACTTAACATTAATTATCACAGGAACTCATCTTGCTTCATAGCGAAAGTTATAAAATGACACCAGACCAGGAGCCACAGTCTGCCCTATCCTTAAACATTAGAACATTCTGGAGCTGTCACAGACCCAGAGACCCCCCCAGTCCCCACCAGCTTCCTCAGTCACCTTTACCAGTCTTACTCAAGGGCTTGGAGTCAAAAGCCAATTTTTTTTTATAAAGCAGAAAACTCAGCTGGGTGTGGTGGCACATGACTTTAATCCCAGCACTCGGGAGGCAGAGGCAGGAGGATTGCCATGAGTTCGAGGCCACCCTGAGAATACAGAGTGAATTCCAGGTCAGCCTAGGCTAGAGTGAGACCCTACCTCGAAAAACAAAACAAAACAAAACAAAAAGCAAAAAATTCACTAACAATATTTGGGAGCCACTTGGACCCTTTTATAGGTCAACATGATAGTCCAACAGTAAACAAAATAATCTTCATAGAGACCCACTTGAACACCTCACTTCAAGGAATGGTGGCACACACCCATAATCCTAGTACTTGGGAGGTGGAGACAAGAAGATCAGGAGTTTAAGGCCAATTCTGCATAAGGTTTTTTTTTTTTTTTTTGAGAGAGAGAGACACACAGAGAGAGACAGAGAGGGAGAGGCAGAGAGAGAGAGAGAGAGAGAATGGGCATGCCAACAGCCTCTCAGCTGCTGTGAACGAACTCCAGATGCTTGCGCCCCCTTGTGGTCAAGTGTGGCATTGCACCCTTGTGTCACTTTGCAACTGGCTAAACGTGGGACCTGGCGATTGGAACCGGTGTTCTTAGGCTTAGTGGGCAGGCGCCTTAACTGCTAAGCCATCTCTCCAGCTCCTTCATAAGGTTTTTAATAAGCTACTTATTGAGCTCAAGGCCAGCCTGGGTTACACGAGACCCTATCCCAACAACCCCCAAAAATGCAACAAAACAAAGCAAAAATAACAACAAAACTAATGTCTTGAAAGATGGTATAATGGCAGATGCTTGTGATTCCAGCCCTTGGGAGGCTGAGGCAGGAAGAATGTGAGTCTAAAGCCAGTATGGAGTATATAGCAAGACCTATGTCACAAACAAAGCAAAACAAAATACTGACTTGAGGATGGGAAAGCTCTGCTGGCAGCTCAGAGGCAGGGACACCATGCAGCAAGGCAGGCGGTCCATGCTCACAGCAGACCGGACTAGCTCATGTTCACGCCTGGCTTTTGGAGTTCAGCTCACTTTGGGAAAGTTGAAGCTACAAAGCTATCTCTAATGACAGAAACAGCCTAGGACTGTAGCTAACGACCCATGTCTGTCTCTGTCCCTGATACTGACTGCTCCCTGGACAAGGTCTGTCCCTGGACACTGGCTGCTCTCTGGACAAGGATGCCTTTGAGCACCATCATTAGGATACGAGCTGCCTCTGGAAAGCAATTATACTGCCATTTATTTCATATCTTTCCTTCAGTTGACTCACTCCTGGTCTTACTTAAATACCCACTTTAGTTTTGTCCTGAGCAAGAATGTCTACCAAATCACAGGTTGGACATTGCTAATTATATATGCTTTTTAATTCACCTCAACATAAATAATTTCTAATGAGATGGAAAACAATAGTCTGTGTGCTATCTGAAACCCATCTGCACACATCTCTTGTACAGGGAGACACATTCAGCAGCGGGCCTTCCTTCTCTTTAAAGTCACCAGATTAGATAAGATACCTTGTCACCTGTGACTCAACCACAGTCCAACATGCTGACCACCTCCCCCTCCTCCCCCACCCCCTCTGCTGAACCTGTTCTGTAGGTTTGTCTACCACCAAGCCCAGGATTATGTAGGCCTCCACTCCAGGAATAGCCTGACACATGTCCTGCCAGATAGAAGTCTCCAGACTCCATGGTATCAGGTGGCTATAGCTGCCAGAAAGACATTCCCTTCCTTTGCTTTTTTTTTTTTTCAAGGTAGGGTCTCCTTCTAGCCCAGGTTGACCTAGAATTCACTATGTAGTCTCAGGGTGGCCTTGAACTCACTGTGATCCTCCTACCTCTGTCTCCTGAGTGCTGGGATTAAAGGCATGCACCACCACACCCAGCAATATTTTGTAAAAGACATGTAACATACAGCTTCCTTTGCTTTTAAAAAAAAAAATATTTTATTTATTTATTTGAGACAGAGAGAGGGAAAAAGAGAGAAGGAGAGTGAGAATGGGCACTCCAGGGCCTCTAGCCACTGCAAACGAACTCCAGACGCGTGCACCCCCTTGTGCATCTGGCTTACATGGGACCTGGAGAATTGAACTGGGGTCCTTAGGCTTCGCAGGCAAGTGCCTTAACTGCTAAGCCATCTCTCCAGCCCTTCCTTTGCTTTTTGAATGGTTATCTCCTGCCCACTCCCATCCTGAGGCTGAGTCTCGAACCCAGGTTCAAACAAAGAGGTGCTGGGATGGAACTCAGGGGGCCTTGAGCATGCTAAGCAAGAACTCTACTCTCAGCCTTCCTTGAATGGACTTTTATTTACTTATTTAGAGAGAGAGAGAGAGAGAGAGAGAGAGAGAAAGAAAGAGAAGTGGATAGATACAGAGAGAAAATAGGTGTACCAGGGTCTTCAACCACTGCAAATGAATTCCTAAAGCATGTGCCATCTTGTGCAGCTGGCTTTATGTGGGTACTGGGGAATCAAACCTGGGTCTTTAGGCTTCTCAGGCAAGCGCCTTAACCACTAAGCCATCTCTCCAGTCCTGAATGGACTTTTAAATAGAAAAAAATATTTATCATTTTCTTTGTGTCACCTTTGGTCACTGGTACATAGCATCATCTTAGATAGGTGACCATACCTGTGACAGTTCTATCCTCTGCCTGGCTTCTCTGCATGAATGCTGATACTCAATGCAAGAAAAACACACGGTAAGAATGGAAGGGCCCAATGTGTTACGATCAGTCCAGGTACGTGCTGGGGAGTCATTAGGAAGAACGATTAACTATTTTTGTTTAAAAATAACCTGTGGGGGGCTGGAGAAATGGTTTATTGGTTAAGGCGCCTGCCTGCTAAGCCTAAGAACATCAGTTCCAATCTCCAGGTCCCACGTTTAGCCAGATGCAAAGTGACGCAAGGATGCAATGCTGCACTTGCCCACAAGGGGGCGCATGTATCTGGATTTCATTCACAGCAGCTGAGAGGCTGCTGGCACGCCCATTCTCTATCTGTTTTCCTCTCCCTCTCTCTCTGTCTCTCTCCAAAAAGAATTCACAAAAAAACCTGTGGAGCTAGAAAGATGGCTTAGTGGTTAAGGCACTTGCCTGCAAAGCCAAAGGACCCAGGTTCGAATCCCCAGGACCTATGTAGAGCCAAGCCAGAACAAGGTGGTGCATGTGTCTGGAGTTCATTTGCAGTGGCTGGAGGCCCTGATGCACCCATTCTTTCTTTCTTTCTGCCTCTTTTTCTCACTCACTCTCTATCAAACAAACAAACAAATAAATAAAGTTAAAAACAACCTGTGGAGTTAATTTGTGGTAGCACAGGCCTGTTATCTCAGAACAAAGGAGGCTGAGGCAGGAAGATCGAGAGTCATAGGCCAGTCTGGGCTACTTAGTGAGGCCCTCTCTTAAAACAAAATAGGGCTGGAAGATGACTCAGAGGCCAAAAGTGCTTGCTTGCAAAGCTGGATGGCTTGAGTTTGATTCTTCAATACATGCACATGCATGTACATGCACCTGGAGTTCTTTTTCAGTGGCAGGAAGCACTAGTGTGCTCATTTTCTCTCCCCTCTTTTAAATAAATAAACAATTGTTTTTTCAAAAAGTTAAGGGATGGGGCTGAAGAGATGGCTTAGTAGTAAAGGCACTCGCCTGCAAAGCCTAAGGAGCCAGGTTTTAAAAAAATTTTTATTTATTTTATTTAGTTTATATAGAGAGAAAGGCAGACAGAAAGAGAGAGAAGAATAGGCATGCCAGGGCTTCCAGCCACTGCAAACAAACTCCAATGCATGCGCCACCATGTGCATCTGGCTTATGTGAGTTCTGGGGAATTGAACCTGGGTCCTTAGGGTTTTGCAGTTAAGTGCCTTAACTGCTAAGTCATCTCTTCAGCCCAGGACCCAGGTTTGACTCCCCAGAACCCACATAAGCCAGATACACAAGGTGATGCATGTGCACAAGGTGGCACACGTGTCTGAGTTTGTTTGTAGTGGTTAAGGCCCTGGTGCGCCATCTCTCTCTCTCTTTCACACACACTTTCTCTCTCATAAATAAAAAAATTAAGGGCTGGGATGGCTCAGAGGTTAAAAATGCTTGTTGAGGCTGGGCGTGGTTGTGCACGCCTTTAATCCCAGCACTTGGGAGGCAGAGGTAGGAGGGCTGATGTGAGTTGGAGGCTACCCTGAGGCTACACAGTGAACTCCAGGTCAGCAGAGCTAGGCTGAGACCCTACATCCTAAAACAAAAACAAAAACAAACAACCAAACAAACGCTTGTTGTGTATGCCAGACCACTGAATTGGGATTTTCAGAGCATGAAACTGGATGCAAGTAGCATACACGTCTGTAATCCCAACACACTGATGGCAATGGGAGGAGTCAAGAAAATCCCCAAACTTGCGGGTCAGTGGGGAGTCTGGTGTTTGTAGCAGCAAAACACAAGGTGGAAGGTGAGGACTAAAGCCTCAAAGTTGCCCTCTGACCTCTACGTGTGCGTGCGTGCTCACGCGCGCACGCACACACACACACACACACACACACACACATACATGATCTATAGGTTTGTATGTAGCCGAGGAAAAAGCCATGTTGGATGCTATTAACCAGAATGCTTATAGTAATTGCCTCTGGGGGCTGGAGAGGTGGCTTAGCAGTTAAGGCGTTTGCCTGCAAAACCAAAGGATCCCGGTTCAATTCTCCAGGAGCCACGTATGCCATATGCACAAGGGAGCGCATGCATATGGAGTTCATTTGCAGTGGCTGGAGGTCCTGGTGTGCCCATTTCTCTCTCTCTCAAATAAATAAATAAATAAATAAATAAATAAATAAATAAATAAATAAGTAATTGCCTCTGGGAGCAGGAACTTGGGTCACTAAAGAAAATATTTTTAGTTGGTGTTCTATAATTTCCCCATGATGAACATATACTTCTTACAACACAACAGGGATGATTTCTTTACAGCAACATGGGTAAAAAAGCTCAAGATAGGGGCTGGAGAGATGGCTTAGTGGTTAAGCGCTTGCCTGTGAAACCTAAGGACCACAGTTCGAGGCTCAATTCCCCAGTACCCACGTAAGCCAGATGTGCAAGGTGGCACATGCATCTGGAGTTTGTTTTCAGTGGTTGGAGACCTGGTGTACCCTTTCTCTTTCTCTGTCTGCCTCTTTCTCTGTCTGTTGCTCTCAAATAAATGAACATAAACAAAACAAAAAAAAAGCTCAAGATAGAAAGCTACTTGAAAAACCAAGATTAAGAATATAGTTAGCCTCCTATATCATCTGAGAACAACCGTGTGAGTATGTGTGTGTGTGTGTGTGTGTGTGTGTGTGTGTGTGTGTGTGTGTGTGTGTGCACGTGCGTGCAGATGCTTTCTCCAGCATGAGGTGGACAGAGGAGAACATCAGCTGTCCTTCCTCTCTCACTCATCTGTGGATTTCCTTGAGATGGAGTCTCTCTGAATGCTGAGCTGTAGTTTCGTAAGCTCCAGCAATTCTTTAGTTCCCTGCTTCCCACAGGACTAGCATTTCAGACAGGTGTGGTTATTCCCAGCTGTCTATGTGGCTCCTGGGCAACTGAAGTCTTGTGGTCTCAGACCCACTTAGTCCTAATGCTTACAGTGAGCACTCCTAACTGCTGAGCCATCTTACCAGCACTGGTGTTTTTTTAATTAATTAATTAATTAATTAATTTATTTATTTATTTTGGTTTTTCGAGGTAGGGTCTCACTCTGGCCCAGGCTGACCTGGAATTAACTATGTAGTCTCAGGGTGGCCTCGAACTCATGGCAATCCTTCTACCTCTGCTTCCTGAGTGCTGGGATTAAAGGCGTGCGCCACCACGCCCGGCTATTTATTTATTTTATTGACAACTTCTTTAATTGTAGACAATATCCCATGGTAATTCCCTCTCTCCCCCTACTTTCCCTTGTGAAACTCCACTTTCTATCATATCCCCTCCCCCTCTCAATCAGTCTCTCTTTTCAGTTTGACGTCATGGTCTTTTCTTCCTTTTATGATGGTCTTGTGTAGGTAGTGTCAGGCACTGTGACGTCTTGGAAATCCTTTTTTTTTTAAACTTGTGTCTATACTGAACATGTATAGATGTTTGTCCTGTCATTATTTCCTAAACAACCCCATAAAGAGCAATTCCCACAGCACTGACATTGCATTAAGAATTATGGTGATTTGAAGTCCACTGGAGGATGCAAAGGTCGTACGCAAACACCGTATCACTTTATACAAGGAACTTGCGCCTCCTTGAATGTGAGTCCTGAAAGCAATCCCTTACGGATACAGCGAGGGTGACTGTGTATGGGAAGATTTGACTGTTAGGGGAAAATGGTGGTAGGACAGCAGGAAATGTAGACTTCTTTGATGAGACAAGGTCTAGTTATCTAGCCAAGACTAGCCTGGAATTGCATAGCCCAAGCTGACTTTCAACAACTTGTCCTCCTGCCTTAGCCCCCAAGTGCTGGGATTATAGGTCTCTGCAACCATGCCTGGCAAATTTTCAAAAGTTTTCTTTTTCAATGTTGGTTTTCTAGAACTGAGGTGCACCTAAGGGAGGGTATCTGGGGAGCCCCTGGACTGCCTGAGATCAAGTTTTTATTATTTGGTCAAACAGGAATTTGCCAAAGAACTTATTATTGGATGTACACTTCAACTTGTCTTCTAACATTTGTGCCTGTTTCTCTCACTTTTTGATCAGAATTTGTTTTCAATTCAAAGGGAAACCAAAAGAAAGAGTTCTTTAATCACTGAGACAAACCTGCCCCAGGTCTCCAGCAAGGTGATACTTCCTCCTGGAGTTTCTGGAGGTGGTTCTTGTCCTGCCTCTTGGGGACAGGGTGAGCCAAGATAGGTTTCCGAGGAGGTGGCTGTGGCTGCATAGCCCCTAGGGCTCACAGTGGCTCCTGTCCTCCAGTCTCCATGCTGTTTGCTTCTCTGATTGCCTGGGTGCTCTGCTACTCCAGGCTTTATCCTTACAGTCACAAGGCTGCGGGCGGACACTTTTGCCACCAGGCACAGCACCACAAGCCATGTTAGCTGGTCCCCATGTGTGGATGACTTGGGGACATCCATGGTGAGCACCTAAACCCTTGGCCCTGCCTTCACCCATGCAAGTGGCCGCTTGCCCAGGGTGGTGGTGTGTCATGTGCTGATAACCAGGAAGGAAGAATGTGACTGTTTCATCTCACTGCCTCCCTCCCTCCCTTCCTCCCTGCCTGGGATAAGATCATTTCAGCCTTGGAAAGTGTGTGTGTGTGTGTGTGTGTACATGCGCACTCTGGGTGTAGAAGCAAAAAGTGGTTAATTTACAGAATAAAACGTGGTGCCTTGAGTAGTGCCAGAAAACTCAGGCAAATTTGCTAATAGTTAAGGTGCTGTGGCTGTAGATCCAACTTCACAGCCTCTCTCTGTGTCCCATTTTCTTGATGGGACTGGTGCTGTTATTATTAAAAATGTGAGCTTGAGCCAGGTGTGGTGGCGCACGCCTTTAATCCCAGCACTCGGGAGGCAGAGGTAGGAGGATCACCACAAGTTCAAGGCCACCCTGAGACTACATAGTGAATTCCAGGTTAGCCTGAGCTAGAGTGAAACCCTACCTTGAAAAACCAAAAAAAAAAAAAAAAAGAATGTGAGCTTGGGGAGATGGTCAAGATGGTGTCCGAGTAAACACGCCTCACCTGGCGCGGAAGGAAAGTACCAGTATGCGGTTAACTTTCACAATGAGCTGTTGATCAGAGAGACCTACAAGGTTTCCCAAAAGAAGACAGATTTCTGTCAGAGTACTTGATGACCCACCAGTGGTTAATGGTAAGACCCTACTGCCGAAGACACCATATGCTGTTGGGGCAGAAGATGGAGAGACCTGGCTGGAATCGGGAAGAGTGTCAGTCCCCAGACAGTTAGCTTGTCTAGTTCCAGAAGGTGCTACATGAGCAACTGGGGGAAAATGACTGACATCTGTCCAAACAACTCGCAGTCTAAGCTACTCAGCAGTAAACAACCTGACGTGATGCTCAAACAAGTGCAGCAGTGGCACACAGCCATGGTGGGTAACCAACTGCTCTTGATTTGGCTAACAGATCCACTCAGTGGAATGGAACTCATAGCTGGAACTGGGAAACAAGTCAAAATCATGTCCAAAAAAATGAGCCCATTCTCCAAGATCAAGCTCCCACCAATTGTGGGCTGTAAGAGGGCCTATGCATATACAATTCTCTCTAAAATAACAATGGCCATCCCATCTATCTGGTGCTGACCTCTTTCTCTGTTGGAGAATTTGCTTCTCTTTTTCAGATGGATGCCGAACCTGAAGGGAGGATCAGTCTATCTTACCTCACCAGGGCCCCAGCTGAAACCATAGAGTAACGGGGGAAATGGGCAAGAGTGCAGCTTTCTTGGTGAACCTGACACCAGAACAAGGCTGAAGGAGATAAACACAGAGAACATTCAACTCCTACTAAGCCAGATATCCAGAGACACAGAGGCTCCCAAGACCTCATCACTGAAGTAGAACTAAAATGACCCCAATGTGGCTCAGGGAAATTCAAAGAGGGGGGCAGAAAGAGTGTTAGAGCCACAAGTTGGGTCACAGTGCACAGAGACTTTGCCTCTCTCCCATAACTGTTGGCTACCCCCATAATGCATGATCCACATCCCCAATGAGGAGGGTCCCTTCAGAGGAGGGAGGACACGGAGGAGGCTACTGAAGGCACCAACATGAATGTAAAATTAAAATAAATTAAAAAATTAAAAGAAAAAAAAAGAAAAATGGTTTAATGAAGAAATTTTTTTAAAAAGTGAGCTTGGGACCAGGCATGGAGGTGAACACCTGTAATCCCAGCACTGGGAAGCTGAGTCAGGAAGACCATGAGTTCAAGGCCAACCTGGTGACATCCTGCCTCAAACAACACTGCCAACAACAAAAGCTCAAGAAAATGAACTCTGGAATCAGATGTGCTTGAGTGGATTTGTCACCCCATTTCTTACTGGAGATTTTGGTACCATCCCATCACGTCTGTGAGCCTCAGTGCATTCTTCTGTACATGAGGGGCAACAATAACACCTTCCTCCCTGTTTCTGTGCTAGTTTTTTTTTTTTTTTCCAAAGAGGATTAAGGACTGGGGAGATAGTTCAGTGGATAAAATGTTTTGCTGTGCAAGTGTGAAGACCTGAGTTTGGATGTCCAGAACTCATCTGGAGCCTGATGCTACAGCATTGGTATCTGTAACCCTAGAATGCCTTGGGCGAGGAGGGAAGTGACTACCAGATTCACTAGACATATGCAGCACTGAATGAGAGACCCTGCCTCAAGCCAGGTGTGCACCATGCCCACATTCACACACGTGAACACACAGAAGAAACGGAAGACTCAAATGAGGTGAGGCAGGGAGAGCTCTTAGCATTGCTAGATTTACATATTCTTCTGCAAGGTTGACTGAAAAAGGGTGGGTACTGGAGATATTTTCCCAGGCTCACAAATGAAGACTCAGGTTTTGGATTCATTTCCCTGAGGCTTAGCTGTCAATGTGTTTGGGTTTTCCCAGAAGCTTGCAACAGCTCCTAGTGTATGCAGAACAAAAGTCAGTCCCTTAGCTGACTCCCAAGATGCCTTGCGACACGGTAGTTTCAGGGAATGAGTCTTCTTGTTTTCTCTTCACTCCTCAAAATTCTTCCTCCTCCTCCTCCTCCTCCTCCTCCTCCTCCTCCTCCTCCTCCTCCTCCTCCTTCCTCCTCCTCCTCTTCTTCTTCTTCTTCTTCTTCTTCTTTTTGTTTATCTAGGTAGGGTCTCTTTCTAACTCAGGCTTTTTGTTTTTGTTTTTCAAGGTAGGGTCTCACTAGCTCTAGCCCAGGCTGACCTGGAATTCACTATGGAGTCTCAGGGTAGCTGCAAACTCATGGCAATCCTCCTACCTCTGCCTCCTGAGTGCTGGGATTAAAGTTGTGCGCCACCATACCCAGCTAGTCAAAATTATTAAAAAAGACACATGCCAGGGCCACACCCACAGTGCCACTCACTCAGTTGGCGAAGGGTCTGCCACTGAAGCATGTATTTTGGTTCACTTTTCTTTTTTGGTCTGTTTTAGTTTTTGTTGTTGTTTGTTTTAGTATTTGGGCCATGGTCTGATGTAACCCAGCCTGGCCTCAAACTCCTGATCATCTTGCCTCAGCCCCCAAATGCTGGGATTACAGGTGTGAGGTACTGGGGATTGAACCCAGGGACTCTTGCATGCTACACAAGAGTTCTACCACTAAGCTATATTCCCAGCCATTAGAGATTTTTTTAAAAAACTTTCTCTGGCATATGATGCAGTCAGAGTTTAGGATCATCATAGGGATGGCTTCTTTCCTTTTCTTTCTTTAAGTTTAAAAAAATATTTTGTGGGCTGGAGAGATGGCTTAGCAGTTAAGGCACCTGCCTGCTAAGCCTAAGAACCCGGTTCCAATCTCCAGGTCCCACGTTTAGCCAGATGCAAAGTGATGCGAGGGTGCAATGCCGCACTTGCCCACAAGGGGGCGCATGCATCTGGATTTCGTTCACAGTAGCTGAGAGACTACAGGCGCGCCCATCTCTATCTGTCTTCCTCTCCCTCTCTCTCTGTCTGTCTCTCTCTGTGTCTCTCTCCAAAAAAAATATTTTGTATTTTATTTTTATTTATTTATTAATGAGAGAGAGAGAGAGAGAGAGAGAGAGAGAGAGAGAGAGAGAGAGAGAGAGGGTGTGCCAGGGCCTCCAGCCACTGCAAATGAACTAACTCCAGGTACATGTGGTCCTTTGGCTTTGCAGGCAAGTGCCTTAACTACTAAGCCAGCTCTCCACCCCTAATTTTTAAAAACTTTTATTTATTTACAAGAACGAGGGGGGGGTCAGGGGGGAGAGGAAGGGAGAGAATGAATGCACCCGGGCCTGTTGTCACTGCAAACAAACTCCAGACACATGCACCATTTTATGCATCTGGCTATTCGTAGGCACTGGGGTATCAAATCCAGGCCATCAGGCTTTGCAAGCAAGTGCCTTTAACTGCGGAGCCATCTCTGCAGCCCCCTCTTTCTTTGAGCTTTCACCCAGGTATATACTGTAGGTTGAGCATGTCCCCCCACATATACAGCTGCCCTGTCTGTTCTCCCTCGCTCCTCCCACTAGTCCCCTTGGTGCCCCTGGACAGCTTCACCTCTGCTTTCCTGTCATATGTGTATACATGATTTCATTATGTATCTGTATAAGATAAAATGAGAGAAAGTGTGATATTTGTCTTTCTGAGGCTGGCTTCATTCACTATGATTATCTCCAGGCCCATCCATTGTCCTGCAAATGACATAGCTTTGTTCTTTTTTTTTTTTTTTTTTTTTTTTTTTTGAGAGAGACACAGAGAAAGACAGAGAGAGAGGGAGAGGAAGACAGATAGAATGGGCGAGCCAGCAGCCTCTCAGCTGCTGAGAATGAAATCCAGATGCATGCGCCCCCTTGTGGTCAAGTGCGGCATTGCGCCCTTGCGTCACTTTGCATCTGGCTAAACGTAGGACCTGGAGATTGGAACCGCTGGAGATTGGAACCAGCATTCTTAGGCTTAGGAGGCAGGCGCCTTAACTGCTAAGCCATCTCTCCAGCCCAGCTTTGTTCTTTATGACTGAAAAACATCCCATTGTGAATATACCCACACCACATTTTCTTTAACCATTCCCTGTTGTTGGACACTAACGTTGCTTCGATACCTTAGCTATGGTGAGTAATGCTGCAATAAACATTGATACGTTTCTGTTACGTTGACTTGGAGTCCTTTGAGTAAATACCTGGGAATGGTATAGCTGGGTTCCATGTGCTACTTTTAGTTTTCTTTCTTTTTTTTTTTAAAAATTTTATTTATTTACTTTATAGAGAGAGAGAGAAGGAGGGAGGGAGGGAGAATGGGCACACTAGGGCCTCCAGTCGCTGTAAACAAACTCCACCAGAATAGGTTGCAAGGCCTTCCCCTAAGGTGAGGCTGGGAAGGAGCTGGGCCTGCCCAAAAGAATTAGGCTCTAGTGGATGGACACAGGTGGATGGGGAGCAGGTCAGATGCACGCAGAAGGTCCCAGGCTCTGAGGAGAAACTAAAATGGGCAGCAAAGTGAGGCAGGGGAAGCTTCTTCATGAGGCTTTTGTCCAGAGACCTCAAGGGGTCTAGCTGCTGTGGAAGTCCCTAGTATCTGGCTTATGTGGATACTAGGGAATCAAACCTGGGTCCTAGGCTTCTCAGGCAAGTGCATCTGGAGTTCGTTTACAGTGGCTGGAAGCCCTGGCATGCCCATTCTCTCTCTCTCTGTCACTCTCTCAAATAAATAAGTAAATAAATAAAAAAATTAAAAAAAACCCCACATACTGGCCAGGCGTGTTGGCGCACACCTTTAATCCCAGCACTTGGGAGGCAGAAGTAGGAGGATTGCTATGAGTTCAAGGCCACCCTGAGACTACATAGTGAATTTCAGGTCAGCCTGAGGGAAAGTGAAACCCTACCTCAAACAAAACAAAACAAAACAACAACAAAAACAATCTGGTTTTCAAAGACAGTGTGAGAATGAAAGACTGCCCACAAGATGGAAGATCTGGAGGTAGGTTGCATATCAGGGAACACATTTCATTGTGCTGAGCTGTGGTCTAAAGGCTGGGCAGAGGTTCAGTGGGTAAGAATGCTTGTTATGAAAGCATGAGGATTTGAGTTCCATCCCCAGCACCCACTTGAAACTCTGGGCATGGCCACTCATGGCTGCAACTTTAGCACTGAGGAGGGAGGGACAAAGACAGGAGGATGACTGGGCTCAATGGTCAGCCGGTCTAACAGAAAAACAAGCTCCAGGTTCAAGTGAGAGACTCTGTTTCAGGGAAATAAGGCCCAATAGTGATAAAGGAAGCCACCCAATGTTCTTCTCTGGTCTCAGCACAGGGTGTGCACATCTGTACACATTCGTGCATATCCCGTTTGTACACACACACACACACACACATAGGCTTGAGGGGATGGGTTGGGGTGCGGCTCAGTGGTAGAGTGCTTGCCCGATATGCATGCGGCCCTGGGTTCCATCTTCAGTACCAAAAAGAAAAAGAAAGTTGGAGTGGCCAACTGTATGTTACATGCTTTTTAACAAAGTATTGCCAGGTGTGCTGGCGCACGCCTTTCATCCCAGCGCTCAGGAGGCAGAGGTAGGAGGATTGCGGTGATTTCGAGGCCACCCTGAGAATATGTAGTGAATTCCAGGTCAGCCCGGACCAGAGTGAGACCCTATCTCGAAAAACCAAAAAAAAGTTTTTTAAAATTTATTTATTAATGAGAGTGAGAGCAAGAGCGAGAGAGAGAGAGAAAGAGAGAGGCAGGCACAGAGAATTGGCACACCAGGGCCTATAGCCACTATCAATGAACTCCAAATGCATGTGCCACATTGTGCATCTGGCTTATGTGGGTACTGAGGAATGGAACCTGAGTCCTTAGGCTTCACAGGCAAGTACCTTAACCACTAAGCCATCTCTCCAGCCCCCTTTTTATTGAAAATCACAATTGAAAATGCCCATACCTCTAATCTTATCATGAAGAAGGCTGAGGGCAGGAGAATCATGGTGTCAAGGCCAGCCTGGGTTACATAGCAAGACCCGCCTAGGTCTGGAGGTACAGCTCAGAGGTAGAGTGTGCAAGGCCTTGGGTTTTATCCCATTACCACAATTGTATTTAAATTGCTTATATGACTCAGATTTGAGGATTACTTATATTTATATAGAACAGCACTTAACTTGAACAGTGGAAGTATATAGTAGGCACTTGACTATAGGATGGCTATGAGAGTAGATACAGTTGTTGCCAAATACCTGTGTTCTTTTCTAGAGGTCTCATTCTAGCCCAGGCTGTCCTTGAACTCCCAGTGATCCTCCTAGCTCTGCCTCTCAAGTGCTGGGAGTAAAGGCACACACCCAGCTCAAAATACTGCTTTTTAAGCAGAAGCAAACTTGTGTGACTGGAAGGCCATAGAGGCCTAGAAGGATGTTGGTGGTTGAAATCACAATTCCTATCTGTTCTCTTTTTTCTTTAAAAAATATTTATTATTATTTATTTATTTGAGAAAGAGAAAGAGGCAGAGAGATAGATAGATAGATAGAGAGAGAGAGAGAGAGAGAGAAGGAGAGAGGGAATGGGCATGCCAGGGCCTCCAGCCACTGCAAAGGAACTCCAGACATATGTGCATCTGGCTCATGTGGGCTCTGGGGAATTGAACCTGAGTCCTTTGGCCTTAACTGCTAAGCCATCTCTCCAGCTCCACAATTCCTATCTTGTATGATGTGATCATAGCAGCTCCATTGCTGAACCCCTAGGGGCTATGTTGTCACACACTAGGAGCATCATCTCATTTAATCTTTGCAAGAAGTCATTCCCTTCCTAGCACAGAAGGCCACCCAAGGTCACTCAGCTCTGAGGAGAGAGACAAGATGTGCCCATGGGCTGAATCAATGTCCAAGACTTCCCAGGGTACACCCTGCCTTGCAGGACTCAAAGGCCTTCACTGGGATAAACAGTGGACATCAGCCTTGCTCACAATCCCACCCAAAGGTTGAGGGTTCTGGATCCCCACAAGCCAAAGGGGTTTCTGGTTTCCAGAGCAACAAGGAGCACCCAGATGGTGCTCAGTGCCCCTGCCCCCACCCAGGAAGAAGTTCGGGTAGCTCCTAATCTCTGATCTCCGTAAGTTCACCCATCCAGACCTGCCTGCCAGCCCTCTCAAGATCACGGCAGGGAACCGGTTGGGGCCTGGGTGGTCATTCTTGAACAAGGCAGTTGTGGTCGATGGCACAGGGCCCAGCCTGTCCCCAGAACCACAGTCCCAAAGCCACAGCGGCTGTAGCCTCCGTGGGGTGGGGCTCTCCCTCCCACCTCAGGCCTGAAGCTGAGGGTTTAGACCCTACCCCAGGCCCCTGTAGTTGGGCTCAGGTTCATTTTAGAGGGCCCACGGAGGTATCTTCTGAGACCCACTGCGCAGTGAGCTGCACACAGCGGAGCCCCTGGAATGGGGAAGAAGTTAACAGCAAACACACAAGTTCTGTCTTCGCTAGGCTGCGATTATGTCTATAAATTGTAGGTTTGAACTTGAGAAAACCGCTTGGTTCTGGTCAAAGAGAGCTGGCCTGTAAGTCAACTGAGACCTGATTTCTCTAAGATCCAGTGGTGCCAAGGAGTCTGTTTTCAGACTCAGCATAACTCTGTTCTGGGGCCACTGGAGACCCTCGCCAGGTGAGAGCCACAGAGCCAGACGACCGGGTGCCTAAGCTGCAGAGCAGTGGTTCTGAGTCCGGTTCTATCCCAGGCATAACTACAGCCCTTGGGAACTTTGGGAAAGGCCCCACCCCACCCTCCTGAGTCAGAAACTTCTGGTATAAAGGCTTTCTGGAATTCTGGGCCATGCTCAAGTTTGAGAACTTCTGATCCAAGACCTTATAACTCTTTTTTTTTTTTTTTTTTTTTTTTTTTTTTTTTAACTTTTGTTTATTTGAGAAAGAGAGAAAGGGAGAGAGACAGAGTTAGAGTATGGGCACACCACTGGGAATGAACTCCAGATGCATGCACTACTTTGTATGCCTGGCTTAACTACACTATAGGACCAGCTCTAGTTTTTTTTTTTTTTTTTTTTTTTTTTTTTTTTTTCGAGGTAGGGTCTCACTCTGGTTCAAGCTGACCTGGAATTAACTATGTAGTCTCAGGGTGGCCTTGAACTCTCGGCGATCCTCCTACCTCTGCCTCCCAAGTGCTGGGATTAAAGGTGTGTGCCACCACACATGGCTTTTTTTTTTTTTTTTTTTTTTTAGTTTTTGTGTAATTGTGTGTGTGAATGTGAGGAGTGTGGTGTGTGCACATGTGTATACAGTGCCTGTGCTCTACGTGCACGTATGCGGAGACCAGAGGAGGACATCGGGTGTCTTCTGTCACTCTTATTTCCCTGAGGCAGAGTCCCTCACTGAACCTGGCGCTCGCCATTTTTCAGTCAGACTGGCTGACTAGCAAGCCCCAGCGACTCCCTCAGAACCAGGGTTAGGCCCAAGTGTGGCCACACCTCCTGTCTCATATGGTTGCTGGGGGTCAAACTCAGGTCCTCATGCTTGCATGGCGAGCACTCTTACCCACTGGGCTATCTCCCCAGCCCTAATATCCAGCTCTTTTAAAACATTTTAGTTTGCAACACAGCTCCACAATTCCTATCTTGTATGATGTGATCATAGCAGCTCCATTGCTGAACCCCTAGGGGCTATGTTGTCACACACTAGGAGCATCATCTCATTTAATCTTTGCAAGAAGTCATTCCCTTCCTAGCACAGAAGGCCACCCAAGGTCACTCAGCTCTGAGGAGAGAGACAAGATGTGCCCATGGGCTGAATCAATGTCCAAGACTTCCCAGGGTACACCCTGCCTTGCAGGACTCAAATGTCTTCACTGGGATAAACAGTGGACATCAGCCTTGCTCACAATCCCACCCAAAGGTTGAGGGTTCTGGATCCCCACAAGCCAAAGGGGTTTCTGGTTTCCAGAGCAACAAGGAGCACCCAGATGGTGCTCAGTGCCCCTGCCCCCACCCAGGAAGAAGTTCGGGTAGCTCCTAATCTCTGATCTCCGTAAGTTCACCCATCCAGACCTGCCTGCCAGCCCTCTCAAGATCACGGCAGGGAACCGGTTGGGGCCTGGGTGGTCATTCTTGAACAAGGCAGTTGTGGTCGATGGCACAGGGCCCAGCCTGTCCCCAGAACCACAGTCCCAAAGCCACAGCGGCTGTAGCCTCCGTGGGGTGGGGCCTCTCCCCTCCCACCTCAGGCCTGAAGCTGAGGGTTTAGACCCTACCCCCAGGCCCCTGTAGTTGGGCTCAGGTTCATTTTAGAGGGCCCACGGAGGTATCTTCTGAGACCCACTGCGCAGTGAGCTGCACACAGCGGAGCCCCTGGAATGGGGAAGAAGTTAACAGCAAACACACAAGTTCTGTCTTCGCTAGGCTGCGATTATGTCTATAAATTGTAGGTTTGAACTTGAGAAAACCGCTTGGTTCTGGTCAAAGAGAGCTGGCCTGTAAGTCAACTGAGACCTGATTTCTCTAAGATCCAGGTGCCAAGGAGTCTGTTTTCAGACTCAGCATAACTCTGTTCTGGGGCCACTGGAGACCCTCGCCTAGGTGAGAGCCACAGAGCCAGACGCCCGGTGCCTAAGCTGCAGAGCAGTGGTTCTGAGTCCGGTTCTATCCCAGGCATAACTACAGCCCTTGGGAACTTTGGGAAAGGCCCCACCCCACCCTCCTGAGTCAGAAACTTCTGGTATAAAGGCTTTCTGGAATTCTGGGCCATGCTCAAGTTTGAGAACTTCTGATCCAAGACCTTATAACTTTTTTTTTTTTTTTTTTTAAACTTTTTGTTTATTTGAGAAAGAGAGAAAGGGAGAGAGACAGAGTTAGAGTATGGGCACACCACTGGGAATGAACTCCAGATGCATGCACTACTTTGTATGCCTGGCTTAACTACACTATAGGACCAGCTCTAGTTTTTTTTTTTTTTTTTTTTTTTTTTTTGGTTTTTCGAGGTAGGGTCTCACTCTGGTTCAAGCTGACCTGGAATTAACTATGTAGTCTCAGGGTGGCCTTGAACTCTCGGCGATCCTCCTACCTCTGCCTCCCAAGTGCTGGGATTAAAGGTGTGTGCCACCACACATGGCTTTTTTTTTTTTTTTTTTTTTTTTTTTTAGTTTTTGTGTAATTGTGTGTGTGAATGTGAGTGTGGTGTGTGCACATGTGTGTACAGTGCCTGTGCTCTACGTGCACGTATGCGGAGACCAGAGGAGGACATCGGGTGTCTTCTGTCACTCTTATTTCCCTGAGGCAGAGTCCCTCACTGAACCTGGCGCTCGCCATTTTTCAGTCAGACTGGCTGACTAGCAAGCCCCAGCGACTCCCTCAGAACCAGGGTTAGGCCCAAGTGTGGCCACACCTCCTGTCTCATATGGTTGCTGGGGGTCAAACTCAGGTCCTCATGCTTGCGTGGCGAGCACTCTTACCCACTGGGCTATCTCCCCAGCCCTAATATCCAGCTCTTTTAAAACATTTTAGTTTGCAACAGGGTCTTGATGGGTAGCCTCAGATGGCCTTGGACTTGTGATCTTCTGCTTCAGCCTCCTGAATAGCTGGGGTTCTAAAGGTGTGCTACCACCTGTGGCAATCTTTTTAAATATTTATTTTTATTTATTTATGAGAGAGAGAGAGAGAGAGAGAGAGAGAGAGAGAGAGAGAGAAAGAATGGGCATGCCAGGGCCTCTAGCCACTGCAAATGAACACCAGAGGCATGTGCCATCTTGGGCTTACATGGATACTGGGGAAACAAACCTGGGTCGTTAGGCTTCACAGGCAAGTGTCTTAACCATTAAGCAATCTCTCCAGCCCCTACATGTTGCAATATTTTAATTTTAGTGCCATTGTCATGCAAAAAGTAATCACAGATATTATGACAATGCTTAGAAACCCTATATAGAACACAGATTTACAAATTCTGTATAATTTGTAGCTATCATGAAATTTGATTTTTCTCTTGATTTTGTTGTTATTCTTTTGGTAGGGTCTTACTATGCATGCCATCTCTTGATAGCTTGTCTTTTCTGAGGCAAGGTCTTACCATGTAGCCCAGACTGGCCTCCAACTTCAATCCTGCTGCCTCAACCTTCCGAGTGCTGGAATGACAGTCATGTGCCACCACACAGGACTGGTGATATTGTTTCAACCATGTAACAGCCACGCTTAGCTCACAAGCTGTGCATAGCCAGAGGATTGACCAAAATTGGCCTGCAAGCCAATTCAGAGATCACTGGACTCGGGCAATGAGCTGGGGTGCAGTTGCCTGCAGGGTGCCCCTACCCCACCTCAGCTGCCTTAGTAGCAAGGTTCTGTCATCAAAGCCAATCAAGCATTGACTGTCAGGCTCTGAGCCCAAGATGTCAGCCTGGGCCCTGTTCCTCTGTCCTCTTGTATCCAACGGGACTCAGAGCTGGATGTCACTGAACCTGCACATCTGCTGTGCAGTGGGCACTGAGCTCAGGGGTGGGGGGGGATTCCTACACTGTCATCCTCCTCCTCCTCACAGCCTCGCTGAAAGACAAGGAGAGCTGGAATGCCTCCAGGCATATTATTATAGGCACTTTTTTTTTTTTTTTGAGGTAGGGTCTCGCTCTAGCCCAGGCTGACCTGGAACTCACTATGTACTCTCAAGGTGGCCTTGAAGTCACAGTGATCCTCCTCCCTCTGCCTCCCAAGTGCTGGGGATTAAAGGCGTGCGCCGCCATGCCTGGCCCGTAGGCCTCCTATTTTTAGATGAAAACAACTCAGAGAGGTTAAGTGATTTGCTCAAGTCACATACTAAGAATGGCAGGTCCTTCTTTCCTTCCTTTTTTTTTTTTCTTTTAGTGCTGGTACTTGAACCAAGAGACTTGAGCAATGTCTGACTCTAGAGCCTGCTATGATAAGGACTTCTTCCTGCCTTCCATCCTCTGTGTTAAGGACAATATGCAATCAGCCACCATCCTGAGTCACCACAACCCCCAAACACAGACTTCTCAAGGTCAGCTACAAATCTGCTTGGTCAGCAAACCTGAGCTCCTTGGATCGTGATCGGCATAGAGATAGCATTCCTTCTACCTCGAGCCTGCAGTGGGAGTTGGGGCACTAAGATCATGCTATCCCATCCAGAACAAAGGAACTTGGCGGAGCTGCCTTGTTTGGTTACACAGGTTGTGCACTGCATAGCTCTAGGGGCACCGTTCATAATGCTGTCTGTGAACAGCCTTCCTAGAATTGTGCGGCACACAGCCTGGGTGACAGGGCACAGCAGTCCCACAAGCTGGAGGTAAGAGAGTATAACTGTCATAGCATTCATCTTGGTCAGAAGAAAGTGTCGTGGTCATGCATGGTGGAGATCTGTGCTGACCATTTTGAGGAGCCATTTGGGTCAGGAACCAGAAGTAGTTGTCTAGTCCCAGAACTTCCCTATCCAACCCGGAGAAAGACCTGGCTTCCCTGCCTTTCTTAGACTGTTAGAGATCAACTCCAACTTGAAATCTCAGCCTGCCCTGGGTGTGAGCTCTGCCTCCTCTCCATGCTTGGCCCTTGGGTGGTCTCTGCAGAGCAGCCCACAAGCAGTTCTCAGGCTAGGCTATACCTGCCTTTCAAAAATCCAGGGCTGAATGGGTGCAATAGTGGCATGTCTGTTATGGGGGAACCAACGGCTTTCTAATTGGACTGGAGGCCCTCTCCATGGGAGCAAATACATGCCTGGTACTGAAAACCTACAACAGAGGTAGTCATGAGCCCTAGAGGTGTAACATCTGCTGGTATCTGGCTAAATGTATATACTATGCTCACCAAACTGCCCAGTAAGCACTTCTCTTAATGTCCACACCCATATATTAATACTACTCTCACTTTTTGTTAAAGAAGCTTCTCTTTTCAGATGACAGTGACCTTGGGATGACTTAGAAGCACCATGGTGCTGAGAAGAAGTAACAGAAGAGTGCTCAGCACTGAAACATCTCTAACACACCTTCCAAGGCTCAGGGCCATTGCAGAAGAGGTAGTGGAAAGAATGTAAGAGCGAAAGGAAGGGTAGGACTCCTTACAACATGCTCCTCCAGACACCAAATGGCCTGGATATCCATGACCTCACAGTGCCTAACACTACCTACACAAGACCATCATAATAGGAGGAAAATATCATGACATCAAAATAAAGACAGACTGATTGAGAAGGGGAGGAGATATGATGGAGAGTGGAGTTTCAAAGGGGAAAGTGGGGGGGGGGGAGGGAGGGAAGTACCATGGGATGTTGTCTACAATTAAGGAAGTTGTTAATAAAAAAAAAAAAAAAATCCAGGGCTAATGGGAACTGACTCCAAGCCAGATGCCAGACAGTGCTGCAAGCAGTGCTGTTGTCCTGGCTTATGTCTTGTTTGTTTTGCTTTTACAATTGGAGCCAGGGCCTTACCTGCGTCAGCTCATGCCCCCGTTCCCACAAGCCTATGAGGAAGGGCTCCAGTCACCACTGTTCTACAGACCCGGCTGTGAGGAGGGTCAGAGAGCCTGGGCAAATTACCTGAGTCATGTGGCTAGAAAGTGGCAGAGGTAGAAATCAAATTGGAGTCTTTTGGACTGTTGAGCCCAAATCCTCCCTCATCTTTTTTTTTTTTTTTTGCACATGTGTATATATGAGCATTCAAATTTGTGTGTGCACATGTATGAGCATGTGTGCTGAGGCCAGTGGCTCCTTTAATGGCATTCTACCTTTTAAAAAATATATTTTATTTTAGTTATTTATTAGAGAGAGATAGAGAATGGGCACACGAGTGTCTCCAGCCACTGCAAATGAACTCAGATGCATGAGCCACCATGTGCATCTGACTTATGTGGGTACTGGGGAATCGAACCTGGGTCCTTAGGCTTTGCAGGCAAGCCTTAACCACTAAGCCATCTCTTCAGCCCACATTCTAACTTTTTTTGTTTTGTTTTGAGGCAGGGTCTCACTCTAGCCCAGGCTGACCTGGAACTCACTCTGTAGCTCCAGACTAGACTTGAACTCACAGCAATCCTCCTACCTTTGCCTCCCAAGTTCTGGGATAAAGGTGTGTACCCCCACGCCCATCTTCTACCTTACTTTTTGAAACAGGGGCACCAATTTTGCTGGACTTGCTCAGCAGAGGGCTCTTGGGATCCTCCTGCCTCTGCCTCCACGGTACTGAGATTACAAGCACATGCTACCATACCCAGCAGGGTGCCGGGATCCAAATTCAGGTCCTTACATTTGGTGGCAAGCACCATATCAACTGAGCATTCACCCCAGGACCTTCTTCCCTATCTTTTTGGGGTACAGATGCAGCATGACTTTCCAGTCTGTCTGGTGGCAGGTTGGTCCTTGACCTTTGATTTGAGAAGCCATGTGGGAGATGATGATACTCTTGATGAGCATGAGGCTGAGGGTGGTGATGAAGGAGATGGTGGTGAGGAGGGCGAGGAGGGTGAGGAGGGTGATGGTGGTGATGGTGGTGATGCGGGTGGTAACAGAGATGATAGTGAGATGGATGGTGAGGGGAGCAGATTCAACAAGGAAACCAAGACAGAACAGTATCCCTGTGTCATGCTGGCTCAGTAGACATCAGCCTGTAAGTGCTGGGACACCTGGCTTCCTGTGTCTCAGGCATCCCCAGCAGGTCCCACTGCTCTGGGGCTTTAAAAACTTACTCTCGGGGCTGGAGAGATGGCTTAGTGGTTAAGGTGCCTGCCTCCTAAGCCTAAGAATGCTGGTTCCAATCTCTAGGTCCCACGTTTAGCTAGATGATGCAAAGTGATGCAAGGGTACAATGCCTCACTTGACCACAAGGGGGCGCACACATCTGGATTTTGTTCACAGCAGCTGAGAGGCTGCTGGTGCGCCCATCTCTGTCTTCCTCTCCCTCTCTCTCTGTCTCTCTCTGTGTCTCTCTCCAAAAAAAAAAATAAATAAATAAAATAAAAAACTTAGTCCCCTTCAACAAGAGGTCAAGAGGCATGAATCAGAGACATCCAATAGGAAGAAGAAAGGACCAGGTGTATAGCCCCGTGCTAGAGATCTTGCCTAGCACATGCACGGCTCTGGGCTCCATCCTTCGCACTGCCGAACAGAAAGCACATGCCATTGTCCCTTTCAGTGGTGCCTCATGCTTCCGGCCAGTCTCCATCCCTTCCCAGCCTCAGAACCCAGCTTTGCTTTTGCAAATATCAGGCCACATGTTCCTCACTAGGTGCCACAGGCAGGTTAGCCTAGCCACCAAGAGGTCCTCGCCTCTCCACTGCGAGGTCCAGGCTGGGGGAAGCCTGTCCTGCAGCGCAGGTTGGAGGATAAGTCCTGAAGGAGAGGAGCTGAGAGCAGCAGTGGCACGCAAGCCCGGCACTTCTCACTCTCTGCCCAGGTTTCAATGTTTGCCTTACCATTTGCTAGTTCTGGGTGACCTTAGGTAAGTGACAGCGTCTTCCACTGCACTTTATAATCTGCAGAAATGCATACAATTTTCTAGTGCCTGTCTCACAGGTCTGTCGTAAGGATGCCATGAAGTTATACCGAGAAAGAACTTGATTTCCCGTGTGTCAAGTGGAGATAAATAGTTGTATCTACCTCTATGGTGGCCAAAAGAAGAAACACTGCCCTGGCAACATAGTGCTGAGAAGATGTGATAGAGGAGTGTCCAGCACTGAAACATCTCTATCACACCTGCTAAGGCTCAGGGTCCATTGTGGAAGAGGTGGTGGAAAGAATGAAAGAGCCAAAGGAAGGGTACCGCTCCTTACAATGCAACTGTCCAGACAGAAATTGGCCTCGATATCCATGACCTCGCAGTGTCTAGCAATACCTTCACAGACCCTCAGAATAGGAGAAAAAATGATGACATCAAATTAAAACAGATGACATCAAACTGGGCATGGTGGCACATGTCTTTAATCCCAGCCCTTGGGAGACAGAGGTAGGAGGATTGCAGAGAGTTAGAGGCTACCCTGAGACTACATAGTGAATTGCAGGTCAGCCTGGGCTAGAGTGAAACCCTACCTCAAAAAACAAAACAAACAAAGAAACAAAAAAAGAGATGACATCAAATTAAAATGGAGAGAGACAGGGGATATGATGGAGAGTGGAGGTGTGAAGGGGAAAGTGGGGAGGGAATTATGGTTTATTGTCTGTAACTCTAGAAGTTGTCAAGAAAAATATTTAAAAAAAAAAAAAAAAAGAAAGAAACACTGCCTTGGGGCTGAGGGTGGAGCTCAGTGGTAGAGAACAGATTTAACATGTACCAGGTTCTAGGTTGCACCCCCAGTACCCAATAATATAAAAGTGAAAATAAAAACCAAAGATGTCCTGCTGTTATTAATATTATTATTATTAGGATTTGAGAGAAAGCTATGTGGACTACAATAGCATTTACTTGACAAACCATATTTTCTTTCTCTTTCTTTCTTTCTTTCTTTCTTTCTTTCTTTCTTTCTTTCTTTCTTTCTTTTTTTTTTTCAAGGTAGGGTCTCACCCTAGCCCAGACTGACCTGGAACGTACTCTGTATTTTCAGGGTGGCCTTGAACTCATAGCGACCCTCCTACCGTTGCCTCCCGAGTGCTGGGATTAAAGGCGTGCGCCACCACGCCCGGCTCTACAAACCATATTTTCTACTGAAAGAGGCATGAAGGCCAGTTCATTTCTGTGAGCCAGGCAAACAGCCCAGTCCTTCCCAGGCCAGGTGGCTGTACTGGAAAGAACTGAAATGCTTTTCCCAGGGTTTTCAGGGTGGGGCTTTCTGCCAGTGAGATGGTCAGCTCTTCACAGGAGCCTAGCCCCATTTCTTAGGCTCTACTGGGTTGTTGCAGGGGTGAGGTGAGGGGGAAAGGGACCACTGGGTGAGGGAGCTGAGACAAGTGACTTACTCACTGCTGGACATTCCATGTTTGGTCTAATGCACCCATTCAGTTTCCCACTCACCCACTAATACATCCATTCACTCATTCATTCATTCTTCACAAATATTTACTGACCATCAACTGAGAGCTGGGCCTCCAGCAGTGAAGCTAACATCTCTGCCCGTCTCTCCCTGACCCCCGGCCCCACACAGTTCAAACTCCTATGAGGTAGATCCCAGCACTCCGGAGACTTATCCCATGAACAGATGGATTACAAAGAGAAAAGTGCATTTTCTCTTTACATGGAAAATGAGTTATTGGCCCATCCGCTCCTCTTGCTCAAATATGTCTGCAGCTTCGGTCTTCCCTCTTCCCCAGAGCTCCAAGTTCACTCCGTAAGCCATCAGTTGTCTTCTGTAGCCAGTGGGTCAGGGCAAGGGCAGAGGCTCAGCTAGGTTTACATTCCAGCAGTGACAAGTCTGTGTCTCTGCCACCACTGACCCTGATTCAGATCTCTCGACATCCTGACATGGGACAGATGGCAATGCTTTGGCTTTGCAGTCAGCTTCTAGACCTTGCTCTAAGCCCTTCCCAGTGGGGCAACCACTTCATGAGAGCACTGGCAGCCAGGGTGGGCCATGGTGCTCACACCTGCATGGAGGGCCACAAGTGAGGGTCCCAAGTTACACAAAGTGTCTGGCAGAAGTTAAGGAGGGTGGGGCTGGGGGCTGGAAGCTGGGCCCTCTGCCTTGGGTGGCCCAGGGCTGGATCTCTCCACTTTCCGTCTCCTAGTCTCTCTCTTGTCTTCTCCCTTCTCCTCTTCCTCACTTCTTTTTCCTTTCTCCTTTCCTCTTTCTTCCTTGTTCACTTTAGTGAGTACTTTCTAGCAGATGTTTGGCATTCCCTCATCATCTCCAGCAATTCTTCAGAAGCTGCCCTCCGCTTCACAGGCTGACACCAAAGGGTCCCGCGTCATCCACTAAGTCCACCAAGGTCACTCCTAGCGCCTTCTCACTGGGGAGCAAGCCGTGGAGAAGGACAGAGGTGATCCTCTGGCACGTAGGAGAGGAGAGAAATGTCACCAGGACTCAAAGCTTTAAACCAAAAGGAAGAAACACGCACAGCCCCACAGCCAGCAGCCAAGGAACGCCAGCAATGCGGGGAGCCTGCTGGGGCGTTCTGCCCAGCTTTCCCTGAGGTGCTCTAAGGAGCCAAATCAAGGAGAAGCCCAAGAGAGGATGCAGCACGGGGTCTTCCCTCCAGCTTTCATCTGGGGAATAAGCTTCTGGTTTATGGAGGGGAAACAAGGCTGCCTGACTTTGTCCCCAGGTCTGCATATCCCCCACCCCCACCCCAGGTCAGTAAGGAATGGGCCATGCCTGGGTTTCCAAAGCCTCAGCTGCTCTCAGGCTCTTCCCAGGCAGGGAAGAGGAGGAAGCTGAACCCCAGGTTGTTTCTACTGCTGTTGGGCAGTTTGGGAATCTCTCAGAGCCCTAGTACGCCCAGTCCTTCAGCCTTCTCAGCTCCTCTCAAGAAAGCAGTTCCTGCAAACTCCTTGAGGTCCAACTCAGAGCCATGGCTGTATTTTGGCTTTATGTAAAAAAAAAAAAAAGTTACAAATGAGAGAAAAAAGAAAGTATTTCTATCTCGGCGTGGTGGCGCACGCCTTTAATCCCAGCACTCGGGAGGCAGAGGTAGGAGGATTGCCGGGAGTTCGAGGCCACCCTGAGAATACAGAGTGAGTTCCAGGTCAGCCTGGGCTAGAGCAAGACCTTACCTCCAAAACCAAAAAAAAAAACAAAACAAAGAAAAAGTATTCCTCCTTAGTGGTGGTACTCACCTGTAATCTCAGCATTGGGTAGGTTGAGGCATGAGGATGGAAATTCCAGGACAGCTTAAGCTACATAGTGAGACTGTCAAAAAACTAAAACATGAGGGACTGGAGAGATGGCTTAGCAGTTAGGGCACTTGCCCATGAAGCCTAAGGACCCAGGTTTGATTTCCCCAGTACCCACATAAGCCAGATGCACAAGGTGGCACATGCGTCTGGAGTCTGGCTAGAGACCCTGGCGTGCCTGTTCTCTCTCTCTATCTGCCTCCCTGTCTCTCTCTCTCAAATACATAAATAAAATATTCAAAAGTTAAGAATATTAAAACAATGGGCTGGGGAGATGGCTCAACTGGTAAGAGCACTTGCTTTGAAAGGACCTGACACTGCCTGAGTTTGATTCTGCAGGACCTACATACAACTGTAACTCCAGTCCTGTGGGGAGCAGAGACTGGAGAGTTGCTGGGGCTTGGGAAACTGTAGCTCCTCTTGCAGAGCGAAAATCCTTTTCAAGGAAATATGAGGATGAGTGCTAGAGGAAGGACAGCCAGTGTTCTCTGGCATTCCTCTGCTTGTAAGCATATTTTCACATACATGTGCATACATGACACACATACATCCCACCACCACCACACATACTGCACATGCAAAAAACTAAAGCAAGCAAGCAAACAACAATCGCCCCAAACTAAAAATGCTGGGACTTTGACGTTTATTTCAGCTTAATTTGGTTGACACTCACTTTCCTTTTTAGGACTTACTGTGAGCTATGCCACTATTCTAAGCACTTGACCTCTTTAGTCCTCACAAAAATCCCTCATGAGGGGAGAATTATTACCACTTCTGGTTCACAGATGAGAAAAAGACTTAACCTGTTCAAGTGACACAGTTTATAAGCGGTACAGCTTAGATTCAAATCTCTTTAGGATAGCAGGCCTAGGTTAAGCATAACTGCATCTTAGGCTGAAGAGATGGCTCAGTGGCTAAAGATGCTTGCTTGCAAACCTGACAGCCCAGGTTCGATTCCTCAGTACCCATGTAAAGCCAGATGCACACAGTGGCACATGAATCTGTAGTTAGTTTGCAGTGGCAAGAGGTCTTGGCATTCTCTCTTTCTCTCCCCTTGAAAATAAATAAATAAATAACATTTAAAAAAAGAATAACTACACTTTTTATATATTCTCCTAGCCAACAAAAGTTCATCTGATTTAACATTTTATAATTTACATTATAAAAATGCATTTTTTCCCCAAGGTAGGGTCTCACTGTGCCCTAGGCTGACCTGGAATTCACTATGTAGTTTTAGGGTGGCCTCGAACTCACAGTGATCCTCCTACCTCTGCCTCCCAAGTGCTGGGATTAAAGGCATGTGCCACCACACCCAGCATGCATACTTTTTAAGTTGTGCAAAGATAGGAATAGAAAATACAGACTTAGGGCTGGGGAGATGGCTCAGCCTGCTGCCTGGGGTTCAATTCTCCAGTACCCACATAAAGGCAGATGTACAAGGTGGCACACAAATCTGGAGTTAGTTTGCAGTGGCTGGAGGCCCTGGTGTGCTCATTGTCTCTCTCTCTCTCACTCTCGCTCTCTTTCCTTGCTTGTAATTAATTAAAACAGAAAACAGAGAGTTGGTTCTTTTACTAACTCCCTACTGTACTGCCACCTCCTTTGATTGGCTGGTTTTAGAGTTCGATTCCAGCTTTCCTGAGTATGACCTCCTATGAAGGCTGCAGGCAGCAGACAGAGCCCTGAGTGTGCACAAAATGATGTCATCTTTACACACTGCCTATGCGACCAACTGGCTGACAGCTCCATTCTGCAGATGGGAAGACGGAAGGTTGGAGAGAGAGTCCGTCCATCAGGTGCATGTGTGTGTGGTGACACCCTTGCATATGTTCGGCAAGTGTTCTACCACTGAGTGACATCCCCAGATCCCTAAATGTCTTCTTTTCCCTTGTGGCCAAATATAAAACATAAATTGTGCCTTTGTAACCATTTAAAAACATGCAGTTGAGGGCTGGAGAGATGGCTTAGCGGTTAAGGCGCCTGCCTCCTAAGCCTAAGATCGCTGGTTCCAATCTCCAGTGGTTCTAATCTCCAGGTCCCACGTTTAGCCAGATACAGTGATGCAAGGGAGCAATGCTGCACTTGACCACAAGGGGGCGCACACATCTGGATTTTGTTCGCAGCAGCTGAGAGGCTGCTGGTGCGCCCATCTCTATCGTCTCCCTCTCCCTCTCTCTCTGTGTCTCTCTCCAAACAAACAAACAAACAAACAAACAAACAAACAAACCAACCAACCAACCAACCCCCATGCAGTTGAGGGCTGGAAGATGGTTCAGTGGCTAAAGTGTTTGCTGTGCAAGTTTGGATCCGCAGAATCCATGCACAGCTCAATGCTGTAGTGGGCTTCAGCATCCCAGCACGTCTGCTGTGAGATGGAAGGTGGAGACAATGAGAGGCCTTGCCTTATACAAGGTGGAAGGTGAGGACACATCTGAGGTTGTCCCCTGACCTCCACATGTGCCACGGCATGTGCAGAGATGCACTTACACATACTTGGCATAACCATGCACACACACACGTACACACACACACACACACACACACACACACACACACACACACGCTGTTTAGTGTCACTAAGCATGCTGCTAGTGTCAGCCATCACTACTGTAGCAGTTACCATCTCATTGCTGGGAAAAAAAAACACCCAACCAGAAATAGCTTTAAGGAGGAAGAGGTTTATTTCAGCTGATAGTTTCAAGGGGAAGCTTCATCATGGCAGGGAGAGTATGGCAGGCCTGAGCAGGAGGCCTGGGTCACATCTTTATATCAACATAAAGGAAGTAGTCTATTTCCTGGGCGTGGAGCTGAGCTCTATCACCCCAAAGCCTGCCCCCAGTGACACACCTCTAACAAATTTCCACCTCCCAAAAGGCCCCACAACCTTCCCAAATTGCCACCAGTTGGGAACCAGGTATTTCAAACACATGAGCCTATGGTGGACATGTCATTCAAACCCCACACTCTGCTCCTGGTCCCCACAGATTCATGGTCATCTCATGATTCAAAATGCACTCAGTCCCACTTTAAAAGTCCCCATGGTCTTGACCAGCACCAACACTGTTCAAAAGTCCAAAGTCTGATCAGAGATTCCAGACATTTATTAACTGTGAGCTCTGTAGAATCAAAGCACAAGTTATATCCAGTACATCATGGCACAGAACACCCCCCGCCCCATGAAATAAAGGAGCAATAGGGTTTGCAGAGATTGGACCAATGCAAGATGGAAGACCAACAGGGCACATATCAAATCCTTTAGCTACATGTCTGGCATCTAAGGCTAGTGATGTAATCCTGTGTGCTCCAAAGGCTTGGCAACTCTGCCCTTCCAGCTCTGGGCTTGAAACCTGGGCAGAGCCCACCCCAAGCCAGCACCTTTCCTCGGCAGCATCTCCAGCATCCTGGGGTCTCTGCTGCAACCCACAGTTCATCCTCACAGCGCCATACAATAGCCCTGCAGGGCCTCCCTGTAGGAACCTCAGTCCTGCTTTTTCATTGCCTGGTGCTGTCTTCAGAACCATGTGCCCTTCAAGACCCTCCATTTCCTGCTCTGCAATGCTCCCAAAACCAGTACCAGGCATTCAAAATACATGAGCCTGTGCAGCTTAGCCAAACCACCACAACTCCTGGCCATTCCCAAGAATTTTCATCCTTACAAACAGAATGGAAAGAAACTCTGTACCTGTGAAACATGAATGCCATGCTTTCCTGTCCCCAGCTCTGCTCCTCTAGGACCTCACACAGTGGAATCAAACATTGTTTGTCTTTCTTTAAAAAACTTGAAGCTGAAGCAGTTAAGGCACTTGCCTGCAAAGCCTAAGGACCCAGGTTTGATTCTCCAGTACCCACATAAAGCCAGATGTATAAGGTGGTGCATGCGTCTGGAGTTCATTTGCAATGGCTAGAGGCTCTGGCATGCCCATTTTAAATAAATAAATATTAATATAAATAATATATTAATATAATTATAATATATTAATATAAATAATATATTAATATAAATAAATAAATATAATAAATAAAATATCTTTTAAAACTCATTTATTTAAAACACAATATAGACTTTCGGAGATTCTGAGTGGAATTCTTTTTCTTTTTCCTTTTCAAATTTGAGACAGGGTTTCACTATGTAGCCCAAGCTGTCCTTGAACTTGGGATTCTCCTCAGCCTCCCAAGCACTGTGATTCCAGATATACTCCATGCCTAGCTAAGGGGCATTCATCTTCAATGTTCCTTGCTTGAAAAGTAAGGCGACGTTGTAGATGGCTAAATTTTGTAACTATAACAAAGTGCATGAATGGGCCCAAAAAGTCTCAACAGCATCAAATTCCATAATTCCATGCTATGAAAGCATGAATCCTTCCACTGCAGACCCCAGCCTCACCTCTGCAAAGGCGCCTGCTATGATTAGCTCCTAAGGAGTCCCCAGATGTTTTCCTTTTGCAATGCTGGTGCCCGGGGTCTTGCACATGTTAGCAAGTGTTTTGCCACTGAGCCATGCTCCCAGCCCATGCTCCAAATTTGAATGTGTACATATAAATACATATGTAATCTTCTCATTGAGTCCCTTTTAAACAACAGAGAGTGCAGAACACTGTCCTTTAAAATTTTTATTTATTTGTATGTGGGGTGTGTGTGTGTGTGTTCATAAGTGGGTGTATATGGGTATATCAGGGTCTCATGTCAGACACCTGAGCCACGTTTTGCATCCGGCCCTATGTGGGTGGCTGGGGAATTGAATCCGGGCTGGCAGGCTTTGCAAGTAAGTGCTTTTAATCACTGAGCCATCTCCACAGCTCCCAGAATGCTGTCTTAAACCTTGCATTTTTCTTTTAGCTACAGTTGGAGAATGGTTGTATATCTGTTTATAAGGAGATGTAACTTCCTTTTGTTGTTGTTTTCAAGGTAGGGCCTTACTCAGCTCAGGCTGACCTGGAATTCACTAAGTAGTCTCAGGCTGGCCTCGAATTCACAGCACTCCTCCTACCTCTGCCTCCCAAGTGCTGGGATTAAAGGCATGTGATATAAAGAGAATGGGCATACCAGGACCTCCAGCCTCTTTGTGCATCTGGCTTTACGTGAGGACTGGGGAGTCGAACTCGTGTTGTTAGGCTTTGTAGGCAAGTGCCTTAACTGCTGAGCAATCTCTCCAGCCATCCTTGTGCTTCTTTTGTGTATGCATGCATGTGTGTGTTTGTGTATGTTTGTGCAAGCAAGTGGAGGCCAGAGGACAATCTCAGGTGCTGTTCCTCAGGCACTTTCCACCTTTCCTTGAGACAAGGTCGCTCACTGGCCTGGAGCTCACCCATTAGACTAGACTACTGGGTAGCAAGCCCAGGGACCCTCCTGTCTTTGCCTCCCAACTTTGGGATTACAAACACATGCACACTTGCATGGCAAACACTTGACTGACTGAGCCATCTCCCTAGCCCAATAATTTGCACTTTTAACAACTCTGTGATGTTCATCCTGCTGGTCTGGGGACCACACTCTGAGTCCTTTGGTCGGGTTGTTCTCTCCCTACGTCCCTTCATCAGAGGCTGGGCAGCGTGTGAATTACGTCAAGGGAACAAGGCAGCACAGGCCTCAGTCATCAAGGGTCAGGTCTCATCCCGAGGCTGGTTGGTCATGCTCTCTCACAATCCTCCCAGCAGTTTGATGCAGCAGATGCTGTAGACTGTCTCTACTTGGGGACATGAGTGCTGAGATCCGAGAGCATGCCCGTGCTGGAGATCTGATGTGTCTGGCCACAGCTGTCCCACTGGCCCCTGAAAGACTTTGGACAAGTGGCTTGCTCTTTCAGGGTCATTGTGAAATCCACCAGTAAAATGGGGACCACAAAACCTGATTCCCAGAGACACCAGAGGCATTCTGAAGACTTACGTGGTAGTGAGTACGTGTCTGTATACAACAGGTGCTCAAGAGATGCCGTCCCTACCCCTGCCTGGAGCCCCAGTCAAGATGATGAAGCTGTGTCCCCAGGCTTGTCCCTTCCTTCCTTCCCTTCCTTCCCTTCCTTCCTTCCTTCCTTCCTTCCTTCCTTCCTTCCTTTCTTTCTTTCTTTCTTTCTTTCTTTCTTTCTTTCTTTCTTTATTTATTTTTCTTTTTCTTTTTCGAGGTATGGTCTCACTCCAGCTCAGGCTGACCTGGATTCACTCTGTACTCTCAGGATGGTCTTGACCTCATGGCGATCCTCCAACCTCTGCCTCCCGAGTGCTGGATTAAAGACGTGCACCACCACACCTGGCTTCCCTGTCTTTCTTTCTGACACCAGATTTTTCACTTCCTAGGCATACTTGGTCATGCTCCCTGGCCTTTTCATTTATTTATTTATTTATCTAAGAGAGAGGATGGGGGTGGGTGGAGAATGGGTGCACCAGGTCCTCCAGTCACTGCAAACAAACTCCAGACTCAGGCATGCATTACATGGGTCCTGGAGAATAAAACCTGAGTCCTTTGGCTTTGCAGGTAAGCAACTTAACTGCTAAGCCATCTTTCCAGCCTGCTACCTAGCTTTCATAAAGGCCATTTCCTTTGTATGGAACACCCTCATTTTCCTGTCCCCAGAACTCCTGTTCAAAACCCACTTTTGATTCAGGAGGCAGAGGTAGGAAGACCACCATGAGTTTGAGGCCACCCTGAGACTACATAGTAAATTCCAGGTCAGCCTGAGCTGCAGTGAAACCCCACCTCCAAAAACCAAAAACAAAAAACCAACCAACCAAACAAACAAAAAATCCCCACTTTGGGACTGGAGAGATGGCTTAGCAGTTAAGGTGCCTGCCTCCTAAGCCTAAGAACGCTGGTTCCAATCTCCAGCGGTTCTAATCTCCAGGTCCCCCGTTTAGCCAGATACAAAAAGATACAAGGGCGCAATGCCGCACTTGACCACAAGGGGGCACATGCATCTGGATTTCCCTCACAGCAGCTGAGAGGCTGCTGGCGTGCCCATCTCTATCTGTCTTCCTCTCCCTCTCTGTCTCTCTCTGTGTCTCTCTCCACAAAAAAAAAAAAAAAAAAAAAAAAAAAAAAATCCCCACTTTTGAAGCCCTTTCCTCCTTGTACCTTTCCTTGAATTGTTTGTCCCTTTCTGTCCTTGGGCAGGAAAACGTGTGTAGGGGTGCAGCACCTCATTGGAAAGTAAGGCGCAGCATTTTACAAGCATAGTTGTGAGAACACGTGCATTATTATCAGGACTGGCAGTGAGTACCAACAGCAATGTTGAGATCCCATTTACCGTGATGGAATGTTCTAGGGGCTTATGTGTACTGACTCATTTAATAACTAAGGTAACCCCCTGAAGCCAGTGTTATTTATAATCCCTGCTGTATATGTGAGGGAAAAGTCACAAAAGTGTTATGAGGCTGAGACCTCACGGCTTGTCCACACTCCAGCTGGGAAGCAGACACACCAGCTGCAGAGTCCCTGACACCTCTTTGACATGACACTGCTCCTTGAGAACGAGGAATGGCCTGGTGGGACTCTGGGACCCTGGAGATGGTGACCACAGCTAAGTGAATGGCAGCTGAAGGTCAGGCCAGGTTGGCAGGTTTTCTGATTCCTCAAGAGGACCTGGAAACTGAAGTTCGAGGTGACGTCTCCCACTTTTTCAAATCACTTCTACAACACCTTAGCTCAGGGCCAGGTACTCAGTAGAACCTGTGGTAGTGCCATGGCATGTTTAGAATCTGCTGTGAGCTGAGCTTGGCTCAAGAATTTCAAGCAGGAATTTCATTCTAGGCTTCCACCCAGTGCTTGAGAAGTGCCCCTACCACAGGGCCATCTTTGAGTCTCCCCTGTCCGGAAACAGACTTCCTGCATTGTATTTGTGCCATCTCACTGGTCACTCAGCAGCGTGGAAAGGCTATTATACTTGAGCCCATATGACAGATGTAAAAAGTGGCTCAGGGACAGGAAAGGAGTTGCCTGAGCTGGGCAGTGATGGAGCTGGGATTATTAATGCACGTGCTTTTGATTCCAGCTCGTCTGGCTGTTGTTATCCCAGCAAAGTTTCTTTTGGTCTTTGAGAAGGGAGCTCACTGTCAGGCTGTGGCTGATGACCACATACTATGTAGCCCAGGCTCACCTCAACTTGCAGGGTCCTCCTGCCTCTGCCTCCTGAGTGCTGGGATCATAGGTGTGTGCCGCCATATTCAGTCCCAGCAAACTTTAGACAGTCCTATCGTACTTTGGAGGATGTGCTATTACGTGACCTGGAAAGTGTAGGGCACACAAATAGGACTCTGGACACTCCTCTCAGCCAGCTGATGGTTTTTCACCATTCTGCCTCCTACTGGAGGGTGAGGATGGCACTGGGGGTAGCTACAGAGAGTCCCTGGATACAGTCACTGGTCTACCTATCAGACACAGCCAGGCAGAGCTCGAGGCTCGCTCCATCCTGGCCCCTGGCCTTTGGGAAGCTATAGATCTAGAGAGGTGGTGTTTGTCCTTCATCAGCTGGAGCAGAGGCAGGTGTGCATACCTGTGCACGAGTGCATATGTACCATGTGTGCTTGGAAGTATTCTTATGCTTGTGTGCATATGTGTGTGTTCACATGGGTGTGTCATGTGTGTACATCCATGGGCTTCTGTGTGAGCAATGAAAAAGGGTCCTTGTCTCCCGAATTCAGATCCTGTGAAGTTAGTTTAGGAGAGATAGGAACTGAACTTAAGCTAGCGATGTTAATTTATAGAACACTCTCAATACAAACCACTCTCACACTTGGACCTGTACGCCCATCAATAGGCATGCCCCAAACTATGCTATGGTTCAAATAGGGAGGTTGGTGTCTGTGCAACATGGATGATTCTGGAAAGAGTAAGTGTCTGTGTTGGGGGGACATGCTGCCCAAATGGTGTGGATGGATTATGCCATTTTATTTATGTATGTGTTTGTGCATAGGCATGACAGGTACTCAAGACTGTCGACAACTCTAGACACGTGCCACTTTTTGCATCTGGCTTTATGTGGGTGATGGGAATTGAGTTGGGCGGGCAGGCTTTGCAAGAAAGTATCTCTATCCACTGAGCCATCCCCCAGCCCTGATTTTATTATACATCCACCCACCACCTTACTTTTTTTTTTTTTTTGCATATTTCCTGTGGGCTCATATATGAGTGTACAGGTGTTGGGAAAGGGCTGGAAGGAACTGTCTGCATTATCAAGGTGACGGCCACCTTTCAGGGGCGAGAGGATAGGGCTTGGAAGGTTTTAAGAGGAAGGGGAGAGGACCCACGTGTTGGCTCCCTATTTCTGTCCCAGGGGCGTTGACAGGCCCTCCAGGGACACTGAGCGTGACCACAGGGACAATGCTAGCTTTGGTTGTTCTACCTCCTCTCTCGTAAGAGTTGGGAACTGTTGTGTTTCTTGTGGACTGGAAAAGCTCTTCTGCTTCCTCCCTAAACTCGGTGCCTCAGTCTCCCGCTCTCCACTTTCTCTGCTCTGAAACAGGCCCTCTGTGCCTAGCACCCCTATGAAACGTGACAACTCTCAGGGCATTAACATCAACATATAGGGGTTCAGACAGACAGCATTGCTGCTTCCCCAGCACCGCTCCGCCCCCCGCGATAAATCCGCGTCTCCCAGAGGCGGCTGGACCTGATGGAGAGGGCCACGGACCCAGGCACGTCTGCGCTCGGAGAAAGGGGATCCTCAGCGCCCACCTCGCAGGGATGCCGCGCGCGAGCCCCGCCACACCCCCGACCGGACGCACCTGCTGCGGTGTCAGCTCTGGAGTGACAGCTCACCCCGCCCTGCGGCCGGAGGACATCCCAACAGCCCTCCCTGCCGGCCACGGCGACGGGTGGGGACACGCGCGACCCTCGCCCACCCCTCCTGGCACCTCGGGGCCTTCGGATCGCTCGGGTCCCCACCCCCGGCGCCCCCGATCCGGCGTCCTCGAGGACGCAGCTCCCCGGCACGTCCCGGAGGAGGCGATCGCGGCACCGGGGCGCCCTCCGGTGGGAAACTGAGGCTGGGGCCCCGGAGCGCGCGGGGGTCGCTGTCATACCTGCTCTGGCGGCGGCGACTGCTGCTCGGAGGCGTGCGGACGGCAGCGACGGAGGCGGCCGAGTGGCGGTGGTGGCGCTGGGACACCGGGGCAGCCCGGCCACTCGGAGGCGGAGGGACGGGCCGAGAGGGCGGGGAAGGCCCGGGAAAGTCCGTCCACGGGCGGAGTCTCTGCAGTGGCCACCAGCCCCGGGTCGGTCACATGCATCGTCCCTGCTCCGCTGGCCACCCCGTGTCCTCTCTCAAGATCCAGGCCTGCACCTTCCCTTGCCATCCCCCCGCCCCCCAGGACACCTTGCTCGCCCATCCTCCCTCCACACATCAAGACACGCCTCACCTCACGCCCCTACGATGAGCGCATGATTCCTTCCACCTCCCGTCCTCTGTGTCCCCCTACATATCACACAGGCACATGTATGAACATTCCGTTGTGCCCAGTGCATGCATCACCTTGCTAGGCGCATTACACACAGCGGGGTAACCTTCACTTGTCAGATCCATGTCCCCCTTAGGAACAAAATGTCTTCTGGGCAAACTGGAGATTTCAGGGATGCCAGTGCAGCTGGTCTCCCTGGAACATCCCTGCATCCTACGGAGACCTCTGCATCCCCTCTCCTCTCTTTATCCCAAGGGACCTTCCAGTGGCCTCAGTCACCTGCTCCGAGGTCATGCCCTATTCTCCCTGAAAGTTTGGGCCTTTGGTTCCTTTCCAGTTCGAGACACATGTGGTGCAGTTTCTGCCACACACCCTGTGCTGGAGACAGAGGAGGCTTTGCACACTCCGAAGTGAACTTAAGTCTCCATTTTTAGAGGAAAATAGGTGAGACGCTGTGCTCATGAAGGGGTTACTGCAGTCCTTCACTGATGGGTGGACAGGTCATCTCTGGAGTAGACCCGCTATCACAGGTCTGCAGGAGCCCCAGGCTTTAGCTGCTGGTATAATGCCCAGCACACTGCTTCTGGACTCTGGCAGCAAGAAAGACATCACCAAGTGCTGACTCTCTTGACCTTGGACCAGAGCTGGAAGCCAAAATAAGCTTTTCTTAATAACTTAACCCGAGGGTAGTGCCATCCTATCAGCAACAAAACCCAGTCGTGGGCCTTTGTTTTTTGATCCTCACCTCACTGCCTTCCCCCTCCTTTCACCCTTTCCTTCCCATCAGGTCAAGGTCACAAGTATTATCCTTTCAGCCACTATTTTTTAATAGGCCTAACTTCATTTCATATGTATAGAAACACATATGGACTAGCTAACACACGAATTCTCTAAGGTTTGGGTTTTAGGAATCATTTACATTTAAAAAAATCATTGAAGACCCCAGAGGTTTTATTTATGTAGGTTATACCTACTGTTGCTTTCTTTTAAAAAATATTTTTTTATTTATTTGCAAGAGAGAGAGAGAGAGAGAGAGATGGGGTGGGGAGAGAAAGAATATGGACATCCCAGGGCCTTTGACACTGCAAATGAACTCTAGATGCATGTGCCATTTTGCGCATCTGGCTTTACATGGGTACTGGGGAATTGAACCCTGGCTGGCAGGGTTTGTATGCAAGCTCTTTTACCTGCTGAACCATCTCTCCAATGCCCCAGCCATTGTTGCTTTCTATAAGATAAATTAACACACAGACAGGTGTTTGTGCTTGTAGCCTCAGTACTTTAGCTTTTTTATTTTTACTTTTTGGTTTTTGAGGAAGGATCTCACTCTAGCCCAGGCTTACCTAGAATTCACTATGTAGTCTCAAGCTGGCCTCGAACTCACAGCAGTACTTTAGAGACAAAGTAAGAGGATCAAGAGTCTGAGGTCAGCCTGGGCTATGTAGTGACACCCTGTTTCAAAAACAACAACAAAAACAAACAAAAAAAAAAGGAAGGAAAGGAACTAACACTGATACTTTAAAAATCTCTCCCAATCCATCACACAATAGTAACTCATTACACATTGATATAAGTAAAATGCTTTTCTGAAAAATACTTTCTAAACTGAAACAAGTTAGAAGGACCCTGTTTAGCATGTTTGCAAACCTCTGAGAGCAAGTTTGATAGCAGATATCTGGACTTCTCCACCCCTGCAACACGTTTCACTTGAAGACAATGGAGGAAATCCAGCTTCATATAAAGTAACCCGTTGCCGTGGCTTGAAGATGGTCTGTCCCCGGGAAACTCATATTGGGCTTTAATCCCCATTGCGAGGTATGAACAGTGTGCTGTTCCACCCTTTTAATCCGACGATGGTGTTTAGAGGTGGGGCCTTTGGGAAGTGGTGGGGACCAAGTCATCAGAGTGGATCCTGGTTGAATATTGGTGACTGCAACAGAAGGAGAGAGGGCTGTGTGTGGTGGCTCAGGCCTTTAATCCTAGCCTTTGAGCTGAGGCAGGAGGATCATGAGTTTGAGGCCAGCCTGGGCCGCATGGTAAGATCCAATCTCAAGCAAAGGGTGGTGGGGAAGATGGCTCAATGGGTAAAGTGCTTGCTGTGCAAGCCTGAGCACCCGAGTTTGGATCCTAGTACCCACATAACATACCAGGTATGCAAGTACTTGCCTTTAATTCCAGCCCTGGGGAGGTGGAGACAGGAGGATCCCTAGGGCTTGCTGGCTAGCTAGACTAGCTGAATCTATGAGTACTAGGTTCAGTGAGAGACCCTGTCTCAAAAACTAAGGTGAAGACTGACTGAGAAAGACATCTGACGTAGACTTCTGGCCTGCACATGCACACACACCCAGGCCTGTTCCCTGCAATACATATACATCTATGTACCACCACACATATGAACACACACATACACACACATGCACACACACGCAAATGGGGGCTGGAGAGATGACTCAGTGGTTTAAAGTGCTTGCTTGCAAAACCCGATGTCCCAGGTTCGATTCTGTAATACCCACATAAAGCCAGATACACCAAGTGTCACATGTGCCTGGAGTTCGTGTGCAGTGGCAGCAGGCCCTAATGTGCCCATACTTTCTCTTTTTCTCTCTTTCTCTGTCTCTCTCCCTCTCAGATAAATAAATAAAATATGTTTCTTTAAATGGAGAGAGCCCAGAATATATGAACATACACTGGCTTCCCATCTCTGGTTATGTGATCCCCAGTCTTGGGACTCTGCCAGCAAGAAAACCATCACAGATGCAGCTTTTGACCCCCGACCTTGACCCAGAACTGTGAGCCAAGAAAGACTTCTTTTTTTTTGTGTGTGTGACTTCCCTGGTTTGTAGTACTGTGTTATTGCAACAGAAAATAATCTAAGACAAGCACCCTTGCTTTTGCATGGTCAGTGCAACTGTGAACTTGGAGAAATAGACAAATAGTACCCTAGTATTATTATGAAAATGAGTTTGGGGCTTGTATTCCTCTTGAAAAGGTTTTCAGATGATCGCAATCTGGACCACACTTGAAAATGACTGCTGTACCACACCCTATCCATATGTGGCCATGTGAAATTACCTACAAAAATAGTCATTTCATTTAGTTCAACTCAGTGTGTTGTTTGTGATGAATTTCCTCTTTGGTCACACTGAGTTTTCCTGGCCAGGCCATGTTGACAGCCTTTGTCAGAATGAGTCCCCAATGGGACTTTGTTGCTCTGAGCAGCTTTGTACAGCTGGCACCCTCCTTTTGTGACCTCATTTCTCATGTGGGGCCATTGGAGTTTGAGAGTGTTTGGAAACTCCAGAGTGCCTGATGTTGGGTAGAATTTTTTGTTATTAAAATTATTTTTTTTTGTGTGCGCCAAGGTCTCTTGCCACTGCAAATGAATGCCAGACACTTGTGCAACTTTTTTTTTGTTTGTTTTTTTGAGGTAGGGTCTCACTCTGGCCCAGGCTAACCTGGAACCCACTATGTAGTCTCAAGGTGGCCTCAAACTCACAACGATCCTCCTACCTCTGCCACCCGAATGCTGGGATTAAAGGCGTGTGCCACCACACCCAGCTTGTGCAACTTTTTACATTCAGCTTACATGCGTGGTTTGGGAACTGAACCTGGGCCAGCAGGTTGAAACACTAATCTATCTTCCCAATCCTTATTATTATTAATTATTATTATTGTTGTTTTTGAGACAGGGTCTTATGTTGACTAGGCTGGCCTTAAACTTACTGTGTATTGAGGCTGACCTTACATCCTTGAACCACCATCCTCCAGCATACTTGCTGGGATTACAGGTGTGCACCACTGGGCCTGGCTGGACTGACAAATTTTAAGGATGTGATTTAAGCCACTGTGAACAAAGGGAGCTGTGTTCTCATAGACGGCAGAGCGTCTCTGCGTTCTGACAGTGATGCAGGCTACAGACATCGGTCCACCCGCATGGACTTGAGCCAGGCACATACAACCATGGATCATGAGGCCATTTTTGTTTGTTTATTTATTTATTTAATTTATGAGAGAGGAGATGATAGATAGATAGATAGATAGATAGATAGGGAGAGAATGGGCAGGTCACGGTCTTTAGCCACTGCCAGTGAACTCCAGATGCATGCCTCACCATGTGCATCTGGCTTACGTGGGAGCTGGGGAATCAAATCTGGGTCCTTAGGCTCCACAGGAAAGCACCTTGACCACTAAGCCATCTCTCCACACCCATTTGTTTGCTTTAGAATGCACTGTCTCTAGGTGAAGATGGGTGGCCTGGATTATAGGATACACTCACTTCTCAATGGCTTTGGTTCTCAGAGGTGGACCCTTGCCAAAGAGAGTTCACTTGAGCCTTTAATGCTGCCGTGGAAGGACAGCCCTCCTGCCTTTTTAAAATTAGTGCAATTTGAGGAGACGATAGAGGTTGGAAAAGGAATCCAAGCCAGCCCTGGTAATCCAAGAGGGGTAAGATGTTGGAGGTCACGTTTCCTTTATAGTCGCAATTCAAACACTATTTTACATAGGAGATAAAATTTTTTAAAACTTTAAAAAAATTTTTATTTTTATTTATTTATTAGAGTCAGAGAGAGAGAGAGAGAGAGAGAGGGGGGGAGAGAGACAGAGAGAAAGAGAGAGAGAATGGGCATGCCAGGGCCTTCAGCCACTGTAAACGATCTCCAGACGCATGTGCCACCATGTGTATCTGGCTTACATGGGACCTGGAGAATCGAACCTGAGTCCTTAGGCTCCACAGGCATGCGCCTTAACTGCTAAGCCATCTCTCCAGCCCGGAGATAAAGTGTTGTTGTTGTTGTTGGGAGGGATGGCAATAAGCTCCCATTCACCCAACTTCAGGTATGATGCCTGGTTGGGCTCTGGGATCTTCTCCCCCTTTTCACCTCAAATCTGTATTTTGAATTTGGGGTGATGATTCATTCATTACTACCCATGGGGGTTGATATGGCCAAAGTCTAGCAATCAGCACCTTGTATCCCTTAGAGAAGGGCCTGACTCAGGTTAACCATAGTCAGGAAGCTTTTAAAAAAAAGTCCTTCTTGGGCTGGAGACATGGCTTAGTGGTTAAGGCACTTGTCTGCAAAGCCAAAGGACCCAGGTTTGACTCCCCAGGACCCACGTAAGCCAGATGCACAAGGGGTGCAAGCATCTGGAGTCCATTTGCAGCAGCTGGAGGCCGGGGCACTCCCATTCTCTCTTTTTCTGTTTGCTTCTTTTCTCTCTCTCTCTCAAATAACTAAATAAAAATAAAATATTTTAAAAGTCCTTTTCTTTTGAGGAGGGAATCCTCATGGCTCAGGAGCTGCTCAGATATGGAGCTGGGAAGAGACTGTATAAGAATGGATCCTGGGTCTGGGAAGATGGCAGTCAGCAAAGCGCTTGGCATGTAAGAGTGAGGGAGGACCTGAGTTCAGATCCTCAGCACTCACACAAATGCTGGGTATCCCAACGCTAGGGAGGTGAAGGCTGGCAGAACCCCAAGACAAACTGGCTAGCTAGACTAGCCGAATCAGTAAGCTCTGAATTGATTGAGAGCCCCTGTCTTACTTAATATATTAAGTGGAAAGCAACTGAGGAGTACACCATTGTCAACTCCTGCTTCCACACATGCATGCGTGCACATCTGCACCCACAATGCACCAAAACATACAAATGCATACACACAGGCACATATACCACACACACACAAACACAAACACACACACACACACAGCTACACATGCAAAAAAGAAAAAAGAAGAGCTCCTGGGGCTGAGGGTGTAGTTCCATGTTTAAGTACTTGCCTAGAGTGCACAAGGCCCTGGGTTCAAGCTCCAACAGCATCCAGCCAGCATCCAATCAACCAACTAACCAACCAATTATTTAAGCAAGCAACCAATCAATCAACCAACTAATCCAGCAACCAACTAACCAATCAACTAATCGAGTAACTAACCAATCAACCAACCAACTCACCAACTAACTAACCATCCAATCAACCAACTAACCAACCAACTCACCAATCAACCAACAAAGAAACTAACCAACTAACCAACCCACCATTTAATCAACCAACCAATCAAACAACCAATCAACCAACCAACTAACCAACCAATCAATTATTCAAACAACTAATCATTCAACCAACTAACCAAGCAACCCAAGCAAGCAACGTATCAACCAACCATCAACTCTGCTACCCAGAAAGTTGATAGAGAAACAGGGTGCTGTCTTAACCATTTGGGGTGCCTCCACCTACAGCCACACCTGAAGTTACCCCACCCCTGCATCTCTCAAGCACCTGGGGCTGGGCGTTTTCTTTTGGCTAGGGCATTGTGATGGTTAAGTTGTGTCAACTTGATTTGTTTAGGAACCCACAGACATTCCTCATAAGTGTGTTTCTGAGGCTGCCTCTAGGAAGGATTAACTAAAGGAAGAATCCTTCCCCCAGGGGTGAGCCCTTCCCCCAGAGTGGGTGGCCCAGAGTGGGCGGCCCCTCTTGGAGGAGGGGGCTGGTTGATAAAAAGGAGCTCTGGGAAGAAAGGCTCTCTCTCTCCCACCTGGCTGCCGAAGCTGCTCGCTGCTTGCCACTAGGTACTAACTGCTTTGTGTTTTCTGCTTGGTACTTGCTCTTGGTGTTGCTGCTCTCCAGTGTGGACTAAAGACCAAGGTGGACTGAAGAGCAGCGTCTCTCCAGGAAGCCTCCAGGCCTTCAGTGCCGGATTGGGACTGCTGAGGCCTCCAGCCTCGTGGACTGAGCAGCTACCGGGTTTCTTGACTCTCGGACCTGCAACCTGCTATTGCTGGACTGTGTAAGCTAATCCAATAAATTCCCTTTTAATACAATTCATTCTATCCATTCTGTTCCTCTAGAGAACCCTGACTAATACAGGCATCTTGTAGATTGTGCTGCTTGCTGACTTCTAGCTGATTTTGGCAATGATTCGTCCAAACTGCAAAAGAAGGAAGTTAGGAATGGCAGCTAAGACAGTCATTTAGAGTCGTGACTGACTGGAATGTCTGACTAAGAATATAAAGTACAAGTGCAATGATGCAGCACTCCAACTAGGTGCAGATGGGCACCTGTGTGACTGCGGAATGGCAGGCTTGACTTTTGACACATGACCTTCACCTCCTGCGAGTGTGAAGGAGCTCACAGAAAGTGGAGCACCACCTGCAGGGCTGGAGGCGTCTGGCAATGGTTCGGTTGGTGGAATCACTTCACATCATTGATTGAAGGCAGGTCCCTGGACCTTCTGTTTGAGTTTCATTGGCTTAAGTCATGGCAAGATTTGGGGTTCCCCTGCACATCACACCAGATGCCATGCAGGCTCCTTTTATTATCACTCCTTCTCTCCCCAGGCTTTCCAGCCCCCTCCTCATACCCCCATGACTACCACTACAGTACTATGTGCTTTGTCTCCTTTATCCTCCCAAACGATCTTCCGAGGTAGGGTATATTTTGGTTACCACTCTACAGACAAAAAGGAAATAATATGGGCTGGAGAGATGGCCTAGTGGTTAAGGAACTTGGCTGCGAAGCCTAAGGGTCCAGGTTTGTTTCTCCAGGTCCCACATAAGCCAGATGCACAAGGTGGTGCGTGCATCTGGAGTTCGTTTGCAGTGGCTAGAGGCTCTGGCCAACCCATTCTCTGTCTCTCTCTCTCTCTCCCTCTTTTTGTCCCTCTCTCTGTCCCAAATAAATAAATAAATAAATAAATAAATAAATAAATAAATAAATAAAACCAGGTAATTGTAAGACAATTGTCTTTTTAAAAAAAAAAAATAGACTTGTGTGTGAACTGGAACCAAAAATAGGTACCAGAAACCAGTAAGCTGGTAAAAGGCTATAAGGGAGGGAGGAAGGGAAGGACTTAAGTGTATGGTATTGCACATATATAAGTAGAAGAACAGAGTACAGGGAGGGGAATGGCCTAAGTGAGGCCATGGGAAGAGAATGCATAAAAGAAGGACAGGGGGAGGTCAATCAAAATTCAAGATAGTGTGAATAAGACTTATGTAAACCTACTTTTTTGAATAGTGGCACATCTAGAAGCTGTAGACTGTTACTAGAAAATTTTCAGTGCCTGGGATGGGATACCTTCCAGTGAGTTGTTGGCCAAGGAGGTCCCGGTAGCCTCCAAAACATTAAAGGCTTTTGCCAAAGCCCTTGGTTTCCCTTGAGAAAGAGAAAGTAAGACCCTATTGCTGAAGACATCTCTTGCCTGAGAGGCAAGGTCACTGAGAAAGCAAGCTGGTGCTGAGCAGAAAACCTTCTCCCTGTAGACCAGCCAACTGAAAGCTGGAAAAAGCTGCACTGCATGCAGCTGTATGCGAGACAGAAGTCATCAGCAGTGAAAACAGTGGACACTGAATATTCAAGTTTGGCCATACAGGCCCAATGACTGAACAGGTGCAATAGTGGCATGTCTGCTCTTGGGGTAACCAACTGCTCCATAATTGGACTGAAGGCCCTCTCTACGGGAGGGAATACATGCCTGGTACTGAAAAACCTAAGCAAAAGTCTATGGCAGGTGAGGTCATGAGCCTTAGGGGTATAAAGCCTGCTCTTGTCTGACTAACTGTATGTATTATTCCCACCAAGCTGCCCTGAAAGTACTACACTTAATGTTCATATTCACATATTAACGCTACTCTCACTTCTGGTTAGAGAAGCTTCTCTTTTCAGATGGTGATGACCACTGAGATGACCCAAAAGGCAACATAGTGCTGAGAAGAAGGGATGGAGGAGTGCCCAGCACTGAAACAACTCTGTCACACCCTCCAAGGCTCAGGGAACATTGCGGAAGAGGGGGTGGATAGAATGGAAGAGCCAAAGGAAGGGTATGACTTCTTACAATGCAACTGCCCAGACAGAAATTGGCCTCGATATCCATGACCTTGCAGTGCCTAGCAATACCCTCACAAGACCCTCAAAATAGAAGAAAAAGATGATGACATCAAATTAAAAGAGAGACTAATGGAGAGAGGGAGTGGATATGATGGAGATTGGAGTTCTAAAGTAGAATGGGGGGAGGGAAATATCATGTGTTTTTTGTATGTAAGTATAGAAGTTGTCAATAAAAAATTTAAAAAAAAAAAAAAAAAAAGAAATAACAGATGTCAGAGAACAATGACAAAGGCCAAAGAGCCAGACAGCCCTAGGGTGGGGAGTGTGGGGCATGGATGAGGTACAGTTTTCAGTGTTTAAAAATCAGGCAAGGGGCTGGAGAGATGGCTCGGGGATCAAAGACACTTGCTTGCAAAGTCTACTGGCATAGGTTCAGTTCTCTATTACCCACATAAAGCCAGGTGCACACAGTGGCATGGGCATCTGGAGTTCATTTGCAGCAGCAAAAGGCTCTGGTACACCCCCTCAAATAAATAATTAAATAAGGCATCTTAAAAATAAAAAAATCATTTGGAAAGATGATACAAATGCCAGTTTTCCACTTCTATGGAAAATAAGCCTCAGGAGAGCTGGGTGGCCTGGTGTGCCTGGCAGCTGACCCCTGCCTCAGGTGAGCACAGTCCTTTTGCCCAGCCTCACCTCTGGTCTCTGCCCCATGGCATTTGAGTGTAGGACCTCTGAGCCACCATCTGATGCTTGTTCCTCTGTCCTACAGTTGGCCATGAGCCACCAGCCCTTGCTGAGCCTGGCAGTGTTCCCTCAGTTCCCAGAAATGCAACCACAAGCCCAGATCACACGGGGCACAGCCAGGCTGGTGTTCAGGCTCTCCTGGCCACCAGAGCACAGGGATATCTGTTTCTCTGTCCACTGGCCGGGCTGTCAGGCCATGGCCTGGGCCTGAGAAAGAGGTCGCTCTGAAAACAAACTCCATAGTCACTACGTAGGGCTTCACGTGCACCAGGGAACCTTGAGAGCAATCAGGTCAGGACTTGGAAACTTTAAAACACTCTACTTTCATGGTAAGGTAGAAGGTCTTAAGTGTGTGGGGTCAAAAGGAATGACAATCTATGTTTAGGGGCTTTCCAATTAATGAACATTTTGCCTCAGTAAAAAAGGAGATAGAGCCAAACTTTACCTAAGTGGGAAAATCCAGTGGCTTTGCATATGCCCATTCAATGAATGTTACTGAGCACCCATTAAATAGGTACAAGTAAGTAAGGTAAAGAATCTTCCAGAAGGTAGCAACTGTTAAGGAGATAAAATGAATTCAGGCCAAAAGGGAAAGAACCAGCCCTGCAGATCTCTGGGGAAGAGTGGACCAAGGAGAGGGAACAGCCAGAGCAAAGGCCCTGAGGAGGGAAGTGGGCTTGGTATGTTTGAAGAGTAGCAGGAGACCAGCAAGTCTGGAGAGGAAGTGAACAAGGAGGGATGATTATGATGGAGGTGGACAAAGGCCTTATGGGCAACATCAGGGAATTTGGGGAGCTGGAGGAAGGTGGAAGCCTCCAGAGGATTTGTGGTGATGTAACTTGATGGGGGAAAAATTATGTGTTTTAATAGTGGTAAAAGACACATAGCATGAAATTTTAACTCTACAGCTCAGTGGTGTTAAATATATCTATGCCACTCAGTCATCCTCACTCCACCCCTCCAGAACCTTCTCATCTTCCCAAACTGAAACTACTCCCATAAGTCAGTAATTCCCCATTGCCCTTTCCCCCAAAGCCCTTGGCAACTATCCCTCTACATTCTGTCTGTGTGAATTTGGCTACTCTATGTGCCTCATAGAAGTGGAATTTAGGGGATGGGAGAGATTAAGGTACTTGCTGGCAAAGCCAAAGGACCCAAGTTCGATTCCCCAGTACTCATGTAAAGCCAGATGCACAAGATGGCACATGCATCTGGAGTTTGTTTGCAGTGGCTAAAGGCCCTGGCCTACCCATTCTCTGACTTCTCCCACTCAGCATAATGCCTTCAGAATTCATCTGTGATGCAGTATGTGTTAGAATCCCCTTCTTCCTTCTTCTTTATTCACCAAGCCATTTCCTCAGACCCCGCCCCCGTATAGCTTTTGAAAAGCGGTATATTTAGATCCTACGTATGTAATTTAAAAAAAATGTAAAAGTTCTAATAAACGCTACTTATTCCTTAAAAAGAATAGGAGGCGCTTAATTTAAGACCATGTCCTAGACAAAACTACAATGATCTAAGATGGCTTAGATCATTGATGAGCTGATTAGGGGCATGGCATGCAAAAGTTCAGAAGAAATGGTAAGTAGCAGATAAATAAAGAGCACCCTGTGGCAGAAAATGACTGGAGCAGCCCTGCTGAACAGTGAAGACACCAATGCAAACAGCAGAACAGACACCAGACCAGACCTTACAGCATCTGGTAGACCTGCCTGGGGAAGCCCTCCAAATAGCCAGCTGGAGGTGCTGAGCCAGGGTCCTGGGCAGACGTCTCCCCATGAGGCTTCTGATTAGCAGTTCTCACCACAGGCATTTGTATACCGTGGGATGAACAATAGTGGCTTTGTTCAAGTCCTAAGATTGGGGGCAGGGGACACCAGAGAGCCTGGGAGATGGTTTCTTTTCCAGGTGCTCTCAAGGGCATGATGTTTTCAACCCCTGTGAACATGCTGGAGTCTGGCATGAGGGGAGGGGTGGTGGGGCAGCTTCCTTCCCTCCCAGAGTCGGCTTTCGCAAAGCTGCTACAGCAGGTGACACTTCACTACTACAACTTATATTACCGATTTCCTCTTCTCTCCCCTTCTCTAGATCTCTTTCTTTCTGTTTTAAATTCCTTATTTGTTTGTTTTTCAAGCAGAGGAAGAGAGAAAATGAAAGGGCATGCCTTTTGTCACTGCAAACAAACTCCCAGTACATGTGCTACTTTGTGCATCTGGATTCATGCTGGTGGTGGGGAACTGAACCCATGCCAGCAGGCTTTGCAATCAAGCGCCTTTAATTGCTGAGTGACATCTCCAGCCCTCTATCTCTCTTTCTCTCCAGGGTCTCACTATGTAGCCCAGGTTGACCTTGAACCCATGATCCTTCTGGTATTACAGGTTGCCACCACCCCTCACCTGGCATTTACTTGGGTGCTGGGGATATGAATTCTGACCCTCAAGCTTGCACAGCACAGCAAGCACTTTATTCACCAAGCCATTTCCTCAGACCCCGCCCCCGTATAGCTTTTGAAAAGCGGTATATTTAGATCCTACTTATGTAATTTAAAAAAAATGTAAAAGTTCTAATAAACGCTACTTGTTCCTTAAAAAGAATAGGAGGCACTTAATTTAAGACCATGTTCTAGACAAAGGGATATTTAATGAGTCAGATACATGTTTGAAGCTATTTAATTGCTAACTAAGTGGCCTGAAATTACTGGGTTTATTCTGGGAAGGAAAACCAGAGCCCTTCCTTTGGCTTGGAATGCTGAGAGATAAAACTTTTCTAGTGAGTGTGGGCTCATAGCCACAGGGAAGCCTTAGAGAAGTCAACAATTGTGGGGCCTTAAACACCAGAGCTTAGTGGTAAAAGTACAAACACTACTGATTTCACAAGAGCACAGTTGCATAAAAAGAAAAGTGGTGGTGTGCTGACAATGCCTGGGATTAAAGAAGGATTTGGAAGTGACAGATGGAAAAAAGACCCTAGACATTAGAAATCCCCACTCCTGGCACAAGGGAGGCCTTAAAAAAAAAAAAACCATTAAAGGGCTGGAGAGATGGCTTAGTGGGTAAGGAACTTGCCTGCAAAGCCAAAGAACCTCGATTCAATTCCCCAGGACCCATGTGAGCCAGATCCACAAGGTGGCGCATGCATCTGGAGTTACTTTAGAGGGGCTGGAAGCCCTGGCACACCCATTCTCTCTCTCTCTCTCTATCTCTTTCCCTCTCTCAATAAATAAATAAAATAATAAAAATATTTAAAAAAATTAAAGCCTAGGTGTGGTGGTGCATGCCTTTGATCCCAGCACTTGGGAAGCAGAGGTAGGAGGATCAATCTGAGGTCGAGGCCAACCTGAGACTACATAGTGAATTCCAGGTCAGCCTGGACTAGAATGAGACTGCTTCAAAAAAAAAAAAAATCATTAAAGAGCTGAGGAGATTGCTCAGTGGTTAAAGGTGCTTGCTTGCAACCCAGGTTCAATTGTCCAGTACCCATGTAAAGCCAGGTACAAAAAGTGGCACATACATCTAGTGTGCATTTGCAGTGGCAAGAGACTATGGCATGCTCATATATACACACATAAATAAATTCTTAAAAATTTGAAGAAAGGGGCTTGAGAGATGGCTTAGCAGTTAAGGTATTTGCCTGAGAAGCCTAAGGACCCATGTAAACCAGATGCTCAGGGTGGCACATGCATCTGGAGTTCATTTGCAGTGGCTGGAGGCCCTGGTGTGCCCATTCTCTCTCTCTATCTGCCTCTCTGTCTCTCAAATAAATAAAATATTTTTTAAAAAATTAAAAATTCTATAAGAGAAGGGTGGGGGAGGGTCAATCAAAATTCAAGATATTCTGAATAAGACATATAAAAGCCTACTTCTTTGGACAATGGCACATCCAGAAGCCATAGATTGCTACTAGGCACCTTCCAGTGAGTTGTTGGCCTGGGAGGTCCCTGCTACCTCCAAAACATTACAGGCTTTTGCCAAGGCCCTTGGTTTTCCATGAGAAACAGATGGTAAGACCCTATTGCTGAAGACCTCACTTGCCTGAGTGGCAAGGTCACTGAGAAATCAAGCTGGTGCTGGGCTGAAAACCTTCTCCCTGTAGGCCAGTCAACTGAAAGCTGGAAAAAGCTGCACTGCATGCAGCCCTATGGGAGACAGAAGTCATCAGTGGTAAAAACAGTGGACACTGAAAATTCAAGTTTGGACAGACAGGCCAAATGACCAAACAGATGCAATAGTGGCATGTCTGCTCTGGGGGAAACCAACTGTTCTCTAATTGGACTGAAGGCCCACTCTATGGGAGGGAATACATGCCTGGTACTGAAAAACCTAATCAAAAGCCTATGGCAGGGGAGGTCATGAGCCTTAGGGGTATAAAGCCTGCTCTTTTCTGGCTAAATGCATATATTATTCTCACCAAACCGCCCTGAAAGCACTACACTTAATGTTCATATTCATATATTAATGCTACTCTCACTTTTGGTTAGAGAAGCTTCTTTTTTCAGATGGTGGTGACCACTTGGATGACCCAAAAGGCAACACAGTGCTGAGAAGAAGTGACAGAGGAGTGTCCAGCACTGAAACATCTCTATCACACCCTCCAATTGCAGAAGAGGTAGCCAAAAGAATGTAAGAGCCAAAGGAAGGGTACGACTTTTTACAAAGCAACTGTCCAGACAGAAATTGGCCTCAGTATCCATGACCTTGCAGTGCCTAGAAATAACTACACAGGACCCTCATAATAGGAGGAAAAGACGATGACATCAAATTAAAAGAGAGACTAATGGAGAGAGGGAGGGGATATGATGGAGAGTGGAGTTCTGAAGGGGAAAGTGGGAGAGGGGAGGGAGATATCATGGTTTATTGTCTGTAAGTATAGAAATTGTCAATACAAAACTTAAAAAAATTTAAAATTCTTATTTGCTAGAGAAGGAGAGAAACAATGAGCATAGCAGGGCCTCTTGCTGCTATAAATGACCTCCAGACATGTGCACATGTTGTGCATCTGTCTTTACATGGGTACTTGGGAATTGAACCCTGGCCTGCAGGCTTTACAAGCCTTTAACCACTGAGCTATTTCCCCAGACCAATAAAATATTTAAAGAAAACATTAAGATGGGTCAGATGACCAAGTGGACTTCAACAGAGACAGAGGGAAAGAGTAGAAAGGAGAGAGAAAAAATGGGCCTTCTGCCACTGCATATGAAATCCAGATGCATGTGCCATTTTCTGTGTCAGGCTTTATGTGGGTACTGAGGAATTGAACCCAGGATGGCAGGCTTTGCAAGCAAGCACCTTTAACCCCTGAGCCATCTTCCCAGCCTTTGTAATGGCTTTTCTTAAGGGCAGTTGATTTTCTTATTAGTTGTTATGTCTGTATTAGTGTCATAACATGATGTAGCTAATTTACTAGAAATGAAAAAGAAAGTGTAATCACAAAAATGCTAGTGCTATAATTTCTATGTTTTTTTTTTGCTCGTGTGTGCTGTGTGGACGTGGATGTGCCCTTTCGGTGCTTCATGTCCCATGCTTTTCCCTGGTAACGCCCAGCTGTTTATGTGGGTTCTGGAGATTCGAACTTAGTCTCAGGCCCTCATGCTTGCTTTTGCAGGAAGCACACTTTACCCCTAAACCCTCTTCCCAGCCCCTGTGCTATTATTTCAACAGCAACTTTTGTTGTTGTTGTTTGTTTTTTTGAGGTAGGGTCTCACTCTAGCTCAGGCTGACCTGGAATTTACTATGTGTTCTCAGGGTAGCCTTGAACCCTGGTGATCCTTCTACCTCTGCCTCCCGAGTGCTGGGATTAAAGGCGTGCAACACCACGCTCGGCTACAACAGCAAGGTTGTTTTTTTTTTTTTTTTTGGTTTTTCAAGATAGGGTCTCACTCAGGCCCAGGCTGACCTGGAATTAACTATGTAGTCTCAGGGTGGGATTAAAGACATGCACCACCACGCCCGGCTAACAGCAACTTTTAACAGCAGCATCAGCAGCTGCCTGCGTGACCAGAGCCTTTGCCACACCAGCCACTATCCCCCCATTTTATCTTCACTAAATCACTCAGTCCTCTCAACAGCCCCATGTGCTAGCTATTAGCACCCTTATTTTATTGGGGAGGAAGTGGTGATGAACAGAGCTGTTCCGGCCGCATGCTCTGGAGGAGGTCACATGAGCTGTCAATTGTCTTGTCAACTTTTTGCTTCACTTGTGAGGTGTGGGTCATGTTGAGAGGGTAAACATGGAGCGATGGGTGCAGCAGTTGGTTTGTTTTCATCTTTATTCAGTGGCTTTTAATCTGTGTAGCAGTGAGAAGTTTTTTTTTTTTTTGACCCAAATCACAGTGGAAAAAAAAATTCCAGGGCTGGATAGATGGCTTGGCGGTTAAGGTGCTTGCCTGAAAAGCCTAACGACCCGGGTTTGATTCCCCAGTATCCATGTAAAGCCAGATGCACGGAGTGGTACGTGCATCTGGAGTTTGTTTGCAGCCACTTGAGGCCTTGGCCCACCCATTCTCTCTCTGTGTGTGTCTCTTCTATCTCTCTATGCTTACAAATAAATAAACGTGTTTTAAAACAGAATCCCCCAAAGCAAGTCTCGCCAATGGTCCTTGGAGGAGGCTGGGTGTGGTGGACAGATTCACCTCCTGGTGTTGACCGCACAGTGGCTGACTGAGTGGCTTGTCCCTGTGATTCTCAATGTAAGATGGGGACTGCCATCTTGGTGTCACACTCTCTTTTGCTGGCTTTGATGAAACAAGTTACTATGTTGGGAGGCCCACTTGGCACAGAATCAGTGGCGGCTCCCAGGCAACAAGCTTTGAGAAACTAAAACTTTGAGTCCAACAGCTCTTGAGCCGACTCCACCACTGTCATTCCCTGGGTGGAGCCTTGGCGTATGACCTCGGGCAGTCGGGGTCTTTGAAGGCTGCTTTGGGAGAGGCAGGAGCCACAGTTCACAGCCTGTCTAGGAGTCTTTTATTTTTTTCTAGTCCTTGGGATGAAACCCAGGACCTTGCGAGTGTCACACACAGGCTATATCAGTTACCCAGCCCCCCCTTCCTGGCCCATAGAACCTGTGATATCATGAATTGTCAGCCACTAAGCGTGGTAATTGCTACGTGGCAATAAGGGACTAATGCATGAGGAAGTGATTTCTTTTTTTTTCTTTTTCTTTCTTTTCTTTTTTAAATTTGAGGTAAGATCTCACTCAAGCACAGGCTGACGTGGAACTCACTCTATAGCCCAGGCTGGCATCGAACTCATGGTGATCCTCATACCTCCTGAGAGCTGAATTCATTTTCTTGTGGTGTGTGTCTGGTATGTGTGGTGTGCACGTTGATTGTGTGGTGCAGGCCTATGTGAGTGCAGATGCACACACTTGCTAGGCATATGGGGTATGTAGATCAGATGAGAGCACTGGGTGTCCTTCTCTATTGCTGTTCCATCTTAATTCCCCGAGACAGTCTCTCAATGAACCCAGCGCTCACCGTGTGTCAGTGAGACTGACTGACAGTGACTTTCAGCCATTCTCCTGCCTCCTGTGTCCCCACACTCAGCACTGGGGATCCAAGCATGTGTAGCCACACTCAATTTTAAAAAATATTAATTATTTATTTATTTGAGAGAGAAAAAGGCAGAGAGAGAGAGAGAGAGAGAGAGAGAGAGAGAGTGAGAGAATGGGTGTCAGAGCCTCCAGCCACTGCAAATGAACTCCTGACGCGTGTGCAACCTTGTGCATCTGGCTTTACGTGGGTACTGCAGACTCGAACCTGGGTCCTTAGGCTTCTCAGGCAAAGACCTTAACTGCTAAGCCATCTCTCCAGCCCCACACTCAGCTTTTCATGTGAGTTCTGAGGATCCCACTCAGCTATTCTTGCTTGTGTAGCAAGTGCTTTTACCCACTGAGCCGTCTCCCCAGCCTTGAATTGTTTTGAGAAGCTGTAAATAAAGGGAGAGTCAGGCACACGTCCCGCCTGTCAGTGAAGAGGGGACTTGGGGAAAGCATGTGCTGTCTGGGTGTCTTCTCTTAGAGTCAGAGTGCAGCCGATGCCAGGGACAAAAATCAAATCTCAACATGGTGTGACTTGGCTAAAAGGATTTAGGCAGCGACATGTGACAAGCCAAAACTGTGTACTCTTACCCACAAGAAAAATACCAATAAAACACAATCCCAGGACAAGATGTGCAGCCAACTCTGACCAGGTCTCTAGACACAACTGAAAATCTACCTTACAGCAAGTTCAGGGACAGACGGACATGTTAAGTGACACCGTAGGAATGGAACCAGCAAAACCTAAAAGACGGAGGAGGACTTCCTTCCTGTCTGCCATGAGCCTGTTGGATAGGTGCGGTCACTATAAGAGTTCCCATGCCAGGGGTCCAGTCCAGCCCAGCCCCTGCTGCCAGAGCTGATGCCACCTTGAATTGTGACTTTACTCCCTTAACTAGTGCCTTCCTGCAGCAGGGCAGAACAGCACTCCCGCCCCCAGTTATCTGGAAGGCCTTTAACTGCCAATCTCCGTTGCAAATCTCCATGGCTCCTAGCACATAAACCAAGTCATGTGGAATAGAGCTTTCCCCTCCCACAAAAACTTACAAAAGGGGAACCACCTTTCTTTAGATTTCTGAGTCTCTTTCTCTAGCTTTGGTCCCCACTATGTCACCTTGGCTGGAGCGACAGCTCAGCACTTTAAGGTGCTTGCCTGCAAAGACTTATAACCTGGGGTTCGATTCCCCAGAATCCACATAAAGCCAGATGTACAAATTTGCACAAATATCTGGAGTTCGCTTGCAGTAGCTGGAGGCCCCAGAGCGCCCATTCTCTCTCTTTGCTAATAATTCAACATGTAAATTTTGAACTCTAAAAGGCTGTTGTCTCAGCTGCTGTCACACACAACATTATTAGTGCCTGTGTGCACGTCCCTCTACCTTAAACCCTGACTGTTCCTCTTCCAGGTATTCCAGTGGCCTATGTATTTTATGTCTCTGCCCACATGCCACCTCCCATAAGTCTTACTTGATTATTCCCCCTCAAAATAGCAACACAAAGGGGCTGGGGATATAGCTCAGCAGTTGGCAAAGGACCTGCCTGGCATACGAAAACTCTCTCTCTCCTCTCTCTCTCTCTCTCACACACACACACACACACACATTTGGCAATATCCACCACAGGTAGAAAATCCCTCTTGTCTTTATTTTCTTGCTCTCCTTTCTCCCATAACACTTGTCATCACATTATACTTTAACGTCTTCATTTGTTGATTCTTGTCCTTTTTTTTTTTTTTTTTTTTAACATAAACAATAAACACCTTTAATACATGGGCTAAGGATGGTTTATTTGCCTTTCCGGCTTTGATCTTCCTCAGACAGAACTCCAGCTCCTTGCCCCTTGCCCTCTAACACACAGCCATCTGCTCTGCCGCACTGGCCTGTCTCCATGCAATGCAGGCTGTAAGAGACCATGTGGTCCTTAGCAAAAGCACAAAGAGGTCCCACCCAATCCATCTCCTTAAAGACCATGTGGGCTGGGCATGGTGGTGCACACCTTTAATCCCAGCACTTGGGAGGCAGAGGTAGAAGGATCGCCATGAATTTGAGGCCACTCTGAGACTACATAGTTAATTTCAGGTCATCCTGGGCCAGAGTGAGACCCTACCTAGAAAAACAAAAACAAAAACAACAACAAAAAAAAGAGACCATGTGGTCTGATAGCATGGGTGTAGGCATAAAGCCCACTGTCTCTTCAGATATACTTTATCACCACTTAAAGTCAGTAGCAGAACTGGACAAAATTCTTGTCACTGAGACAAATCTTGTCCTTTTTTAGGTGGATATAAGTCTGGGAGGACAAGATCTTTGCTTTTTTCTTTAATTCAACTGCTACAGCCCCAGCCCTCAGGTACAGAGTCGGCATCAGTAAATATTTTACGATTTGTTTAGTCTATACTTCTTTTGAAAATTCTTTACTATGAATAATTTCAAACATACAGAAAAGTAGATTGAATCATTTTATTATTATTATTAAGGGTCTTATGAATACCTCCCGAGTCACCTACTTATCTCACTGCTGGGACAAAATACCTGACAGAAGAAACTTAAGGAAGGAAGAGTTTATTTCTGTTTGGGGTCTGATGGTACAGTCTGCCATGGCAGGGAAGATGTGCTAGCAGGAGCCTGAGGTGGCTGGCCATGTGGAATGCTGTGTTCACCTCTGCGCCCAGTGCCCGGCTGTTCCCTTTTTATTCAGTTGGGGCTCAACCCATGGGGTGCCGCCGCCCATATCCGGTGTGGATATTTGTTCCTCAGGTAACATTCTCAGGGAACCCCCTCACAGACATGCCCAGAGGGGTGTCCCCTAGGTGCTTCTCGATCCAGTCAAGTTAACAATGAGGATTATTCATCACAGCTCCCGCTTAGCTGGAACCATTGGGCACCTTTTGCCATATTGGTTTCAAGTCCTTTTAAAAAATAATTTATTTTATTATTTACTTATTTGCAAGGAGGCGGGGGTGGGGGAGAGAGAGAGAGAGAGAGAGAGACAATGTTCGCACCAGGGCCTCCAGCCACTGCAAATAAGCTCCAGATATATGCACTACTTTGTGGATCTGGCTTACGCGGGTATTGGGGAATTGAACCCAGGTTATTAGGTTTTATAGAAAAGCATTTTAACCTCTGAGCTGTCTCTCCAGCCCCAACTCCTTTTGGGGGGGGGCTGAAATATTTTATATTCATATTTTATTTATAGTCAACACAAGGTTTACCTCTAAAGACTTTAGTGTACATCCTGAACAGAGGGAATCCAAAGTATCATTGTAACACCTAACATACAGAACTTCAAATCTTTAGTAATATCTAATTCCTCTGCAGTCATATTTCTCCACTGGCCTGGGACCCAGTCAAAGTCCACGTACTGCCTGACCTTCCATCTTTGGTCTCTAGCTCTATGTCTCATTTCCCCCTCTCTTTCCACGTCACTGACTTGTTGAAGCAACTAGGTCCATTGCCTTGCCGGTCGAATAACCTATTTTCCTATTTATCTGATGGCTTCTTGGTGGTGCACGTACCTGGCCTCTGTGCTGCCTGCGTTTCCTGTAAATGAGACTCAAGTTCCATGGTTTGATCAGATTGGATTAAACCCTGTTAGCCATCCTTCTTCCCAGGCAATGTTGTAAGCTACATCACACACAGCATGACATGTTGCCACAGGAGTGCAGCTGAAATTAATCTGTGGGTTCGTGTGGTGACAACCTGATCCTTCCATTGTCAAGCTGTGTCATCTAACCAGTGAGTTCTCTGTGGGCTGACAATTTGCCAGCTGTGACTCCACAGCCAGCCTCACATGAACCTTTCACCCTGCAGCTCAGTGCTCCTCCGTGATCCTCACCTGACTCAGTCATTTGGTTCCCAGTTCCAAAACTTGAACACGCACCTTCCTCTAACATTGACGACCTTGCTTTTTATTTATGTATTTGCTTGTTTTGGTTTTTCAAGATAGGGTCATGCTCTATCCCAGGCTGACCTGGAATTCACTACGTAGTCTCAGGGTGGCCTTGAACTCACACAGCGACCCTCCTACCTCTGCCATCCAAGTGCTGGGATTAAAGGCGTGCACCACCACACCTGGCTGATTAATGAGCTTTCTTTATTCTGTAAATAATTTTCTTCCCTCATTGGCTAGGATAGAATAAATTGTTCCTTTTAATTTCTACTATTTTTAGAGTAAAGATTTGATGCAGTAGCTGATTACAGTGGTGACAAATTTGGTTTTTTTTTTTTTTTTTTTTTTCTCTCTAGTGCTAGGAATACTTGCTAATCTTTAAAAATAGATTTAAAGTGTTTCATTATTTTGAAAACAACTTTTTATTTTGGAATAATTTCAGTTGCTAAAACATCTCAGAAAGCTCAGAGTGGTGGAACCCACCTATAATCCCAGCACTAGTAGGGCTGCCCAGTTAGACAGCTTGCTATACCCATAACTGGCTCACTCCAGGCCTTAGTAGAACCTGCCTAGATCTGAGATGGAGCCAGTAGGATTTCAAGTTCATCAAAGCTTGGGGTATAGAGTGCACTTCAGGCCAGCCTGAACTACATAGCAAAACACTGTCGGTAAATGGTGCTGGAGAGATGGCTTAGAGGTTAAGTTTGATTCCCCAGGACCCACATAAGCCAGATTCACAAGGTGGTACATGTACCTGGAGTTTGTTTATAGTGGCTGGAAGCCCTAGCGTGCCCATTCTCTCTCCCCCCTCATTCTCTCTCTCTCAAATAAATAAATAAAAATAATTTTTTATAATGTTTTTTATATTTTATTTTTATTTATTTGAGAGAGAGATACAGAAATAGGCAGGGAGAGAGAGAGAGAGAGAATAGGTGTGCCAGGGCCTCCAGCCACTGCAGACAAACTCCAGACGTGTGTGCCCCCTTGTACATCTGGCTAACGTGGGTCCTGGGGAATTGAACCTGGGTCCTTTGACTTTGCAGGCAAATGCTTTAACTGCTAAGCCATCCCTCCAGCCCAGAAAAAATGTTTTAAAATAAATAAAATGGGGACTGGAGAGATGGCTTAGCAATTAAGGCACTTGCCTGCAAAGCCTAAGGACCCAGGTTTGATTCCCTAGTACCCACATAAGCCAGATGCTGAAGATGGTGCATGAGTCTGGAGTTCTTTTGCAGTGGCTAGAGGCCCTGGTATGTCCATTCTCTCTGCCTCTTTCTCTCAAATAAATAAACAGATACAAATATATATATTTTTAATTTTAAAAATAAAGTGGGGTTCAGGAGATTTCTCAGTTAAAGATGCTTGCCAAGTCTGCTGGCCCAGGTTCAATTCTTCAGCACCCAGTAAAGACCAAATGCACAAGATGGCACATGTGTCTGGAGTTTCAGCAGGAGGCCCTGGCATGTCCAGGGGCATATCAGCAAGCCTCTCACACAAACTGCTTTTAGCCCAGCCCAGGCAAACCTCACAGTCCATAGTTCTTATTGCATTCAGGTCTTTCAGCTGTGACCAGAATAGTCCATCAAGCTGTACTTATAGCACTGCAAGGCATCTCTTAGGCCACAATTTTAAATTTGTCCACACCCTCCTGGAAAGCAGTTCCAAAAGGCCAAAGCCACAGAATCAGGTTTCTAGCAGCAACAATCCACTCCTCTGGTACCAATTTTCAGGTTCACATTGCTGGCAGAAATCACTTGGCCAAGAGCAGATTGTGGGAAAAAAAGGGGTTCATTTTGGCTTACAGACTCAAGGGGAAGCTCTATGATGGCAGGGGAAAATGATGGCATGAGCAGAGAGTGGGCATCACTTCCTGGCCAACATCAGATGGACAATAGCAACAGGAGAGTGTGCCAAACATTGGCAAGGGGAAGCTGGCTGTAATACCCATAAGCCCACCCCCAGCAATACACTGCCTCCACAAGACTTTAATTTCCAAATTGTCATCAGCTGGGGACCTAGTTTTTGGGACACCTAAGATTATGGGGGTCACCTGAGTCAAACCACCACAGCATGTGTGTGGTTTTTTGTTGCTGGTGTTTGGAAACAAAAGAGGTCACTCTGTAGCTCAGGATGGCCCAGAGTTTGCAATCCTTCTGTCTCCGCCTCCTGAGTACTAAGATGAAAGGCAGACCCCAGAGTGCACCACCATACCAGACAACGTGGCAGCACGGAATGTGCGGGCATTCCTACTTGGCAGAGACTAGGTGCAGCTTAGTAGGGCTGCTCACTTAAGTAGCTCACTGCTCCTGTAACCAGCCTTGGTAGAATCCACCTGGATCTGAAAGGCCCCTTTGTTCTCTCTAGGTTAAGGATACAGCCTGCCCTGTCTTCTCCCTCCTGTTAAAACACAGATTCGGTCATTTTAAGACCACCCCCACCTGGCCTGAGACTAATGCCAAACAAATAGGAAAAAGTAAGATTAGGACCCTGTTGCTAGAAAAGTCCAAGGTCACCTGAGTTTATGGCCTTGGGTCCTATCTAGTGTCTTCCCACAGGAAGGGCAGCAACACAGCCCCTCCCCCTTAGTGACCTTGAAGGACCAGAGGCCACTCGAACTCCCACTCTTCTCCACGGCCCCTTGGCTTCTCTCTTGCAGTCTCTTTTCCCAGAGACCCATAGAAGGGTCTTCACGCTTTGTTCCTGGAATTTCCAGAGTCAGTCATTCTCTTTCTCTTTGCCCTCTCTCTCCTGTCCTTTCTCTGTTCTGTCTCTCTCCTCCTGTGCCTCAGGACCCCATCACGTTGCCTGGGGCATAGTGCTACAGCTTTCCTAATAAAGTTCCAATTTGATTTTGTAAATTTATTTATTTGCAAGGGAGAGAGAGAGAGGGAGGGAGAGACAAAATGCCAGGACCTTCAGCCACTGCAAACTCCAGATGCATGTGACATTTTGTGCATCTGGCTTCATGTGGGTACTGGGGAATTGCACATTGAACCCAGGTTGTTAGGCTTTCCAGGCAAGCACCTTGACCGCTAAGCCATCTCTCCAGCCCCAAAGCTCTAATTTTAAAACGGTAATTTGTCTCACCCTGCTGTTCCCAGATCTCATGAATAGTTATCACCACCCACCTTCCCTTTCTAATAATGAAGAGCCTTCCCTGTCCCCATCTGTTTAGTCTTAGATCCATTCTCCTCTTTTCCACGAAGACTATATTTCTCTGGATCTACTGTGAGCTGACTAAGAGGCTTCCAGTTCAACTGAGCCCCCAACAAGCAGAGGCAGAAGATTGTCTGGTGGGGCAAAGGGAGTGCCAGGCGTTTCCCCTTCTCCAACCTCTCAGAGCCTGACGCCACAGAGACTGCATCTCCTCTGCGGTGTTGGGCCTGGCTGAGAAGCCTTAGCTCTCTCTGGGTGGCCCAGCACTGGGCACCTAGATCTGCCTCCCTGTGCCACTGGGCTCCAGCCGCTACTTAGCTCAGTGGGCTCCTCCATCGCCTGTTGGCTTCCTCAGTGCTGCATCAACAACTTCTTGCATTAAATTCCTTCTGTGCATTGGCGAGATGGCTCAGTGGCTAAGGCAATTGTCTTCAAAACCTAAGGACTCAGGTTCAATTCCCCAGGACCCAAATAAAGCCAGATGCACAAAGTGGCACATGTATCTGGAGTTTGTTTGCAGCTGCTAGAGGCCCTTCTCTCTCTGAATGTCTGTCTCTCTTCTCAATTTCTGCTTGCAAATTTGCAAATAAATAAATAAAAATTTAAAAAATCCTTCATTTAAAAGTACCTGCAATGGTTTCATTTCTGCCCCCCTATACTGCAGGTATACCACAGGCCCTGATACCACAGGCCCTGATCTCATGTTATGTATTTGGATTTCTTTTCTCTTCTAGGCATTTATTTTTCTTTTTTCCTTTCTTATTTCTTGCATGCTCTCTCTTTCATTCTCTTTCTCTCTCTCCCTCTTTCTTTCCTTCCTTCCTTCCCTCCCTCCCTCTTCTTTCTTTCTTTCTTTCTTTCTTTCTTTCTTTCTTTCTTTCTTTCTTTCTTTCTTTCTTTCTTTCCTTCTTTCTTTCTTTTTCCTTTTAGTGTTTGAGACCAGGTCTCATGTAGCTCAGGTTGGGCCTTGAACTGGCAATGGCAGCTGAGGATAACCTTAAACTTCTGATCCTCCCGTCTTTACTTCCCTAGTACTGGGATTATAGACGTGCCCCATTAAGCCCAGCCTGATTCTTTATCTTTAGCTGCACTTACATGCTTTGTAACTCTTAATTTCTCTTAGCCTCTGTGTCCCCAACAGGAAAATAGGGTAATAATGATACCCACTTCCTTAGTGGTGCCCTTACCAAATGCAATAATACATATCAGGTGCTTGGCTAAGTTCTTGGCACATCACAAATCTTCAGATGACCTGTCTGTTATTCTAGACTGCAGAGTACAAACTGTTCCTCACCTTACCAGGGATGGCAGGGACTTCTTACTCTGTAACATTATAGATAAATAGCTAATGTTTAGCTATTTGTTATTTAGCTATGTGGCAAGATTTTAACATACTTAATCTTTTTTTTTTTTCAAGGTAGGGTCTCACTCTAGCTCAGGTTGTAATTCACTATGTAGTCTCAGGGTGGCCTCAAACTCATGGTGATCCTCCTACCTCTGCCTCCCGAGTGCTGGGATTAAAGACCTGTGCCACCACGCCCAGCTGAATTTACTTAATCTTGACAAGTATCTTTGTGAAGTACATGTTTGTATTTTTTCATTTTCTGGATGAAACAACATAGCACAGGGAGATTAAATAATTTTTTCAAGGTCACACAGCTCGTAGAGAAGAGGAGTTATGATTTTAATCCAAACCGGAGTCTGGCACCAGAGTCCATGGTTTTTGTTTTGTAATGTTTTATTTATTTACTTGAGAGAGAAAGAGAATATAGGCACACCAGGTCCTCCTGCCACTGAAAATGAACTCCAGATGCATGGGCTACTTTGTGCATCTGGCTTTACGTGGGTACTGGGACCTGAACCCAGGCTGTCAGGCTTTGCAAGCAAGCACTTTTAACTGCTGAACTATCTCTCCAGCTGGAGAATCTATGTTTTTTTTTTAAAATTATTTATTATTATAGTATTTATTTATTGTATTATATTATTATTTGAGAGATAGAGAGAGAGAGAAAGAGGAGATGAAAGAGGGAGAGGGACAGAGAATGGGTGTACCAGGGCTTCTTGCCATTGCAAATGAATGCCAGACTCGTGCGCCACTTTATGTATCTGACTTTATGTGGGTACTAGGGAATTGAACCTGGACCACCAGCCTTTGCAAGCAAGGGCTTTTAACCACTGAGTCATTTCTCCAGCCTCAGTGTTCATATTTTTAAAGTGTCCACTGAATGCCCCAAGCATGCTGAGCCTTATTATCACATTCTATATGAAAACTAGTTACTGCCTTGCTGGAGAGGAAAGGGCTCATCAATTACTTAGCACAATGCAATGTTGTACACAGTTGTCATTCCTCTGTGTGCCCATTCATTCATTCATTCATCCATTCACTCATTTTTTTTTTTTTTGGTTTTCCAAGGTAGGATCTCACTTTAGCTCACCATTCACTCATTTAGCAAACTCTTGGCACCAATTATGTGCCAATCAAGTTCATAGTCACGTGGCAGACTTCAACCAGGCTTGCTGTAGCCACTAAGTACATGGTGGGAGGGGAAACTTCTGGCATTTCGAAAGCAGGAGGATTGCAAGTGGGACATATTTGGCATTGCTTCTTGCTTCTTTGTCTACTTAGCAGATACCTAACCCTTGTATGCTTGTTCATACATAGAAAATGAGTTTATAACAGTATGATCAGGGGAGGGCAGGATGAAGTGAGGAATGCCAAGACCTTAGAGTGCTGGGCTTCCTGTCAGTTAAGACTGCACTTGTCGATGGTTAGTGACCACCAACAATGGAGGCGGTGCTACACACCCCGCACTCCTCCGGCTGGAGAAGTCCGCTGCTTACACACCAGATGTGGCTACTTAAAGACAAGTCTGAGCAGAACAAAAGACGGTGCCAATGGGTGTGGCAGAGAGGTCTTTCAGAAGACACAGTCTGCTCTTGTTTCCCAAGGCTCAGGGAGGCACAGGGGAGCCCCAGCTCCACTCTGCAGGCTCTCTCCACCCTCCCGACGTGCCCAGCCCTGCCTGGCTCCAGGTCTGTCATGCCTGGATAGGTTTAAAGAGCTGCAGTTCACTCTGATTAGAAAGTGTGAATTTCAGTCCACAAGCTTGGGTGCGAAGCACATAAAATTGTTTGCCTTTTTCTATGTCACTTCTATTTCTGTCTCTTCCTCCAGGGTGTGGAAAGATGAGCTTCCAAAAGGTCCCATTGTTCTCTGGGAAGTTCCAAAGTGCCTGTTGGTGGACGGTCCCACTGGGAGGATCCACAGACAGATCCCACAAAGCAGTAACAAAAATTGTACTCTAGAATTCTCTACCAAGCCTGTTACTCCTACATATTCCCCACTGCAACAAATAGTGACTCTGTCTTCCCATGTGCAGACCAAAGACATTGCTATCTTTTTAAAAAAAAATTAAAAAGTTGGGTGCTGGGGAGATGGCTCAGCAGTTAAAGGCACTTGTTTGCAAAGCCTATCAGCACAAGGTTCAATTCTCCAGTAGCCACGTAAAGCTAGAAGCACAAAGTGGTTCAGCATCTAGAGTCTGTTGGCATCGGCAGGGGACCTTGGGGTACCCATATGCTCTCTCCTCTTACATCAGTTCATATAAATTGGCATGGTGACACTCATTTGTCATCCTAGCACTTGGGAGGCTAAGGCAGGAGGATTTTGAGTTCAAGCTGAACCTGGGCTACACAGGAGACCCTGTCTCAAAAACAAAGAAGTAGGGCTAGGGAAATGGCCTACTGAGTAAGAGAACTTGCTGTGCAAAGCGAAGGGCCCAAGTTTGAGTGGAGGGAGGAGAATTGCTGGGGCTCATTGGTCAGCTAGCCCGACTGGTTGAGTCAGAAATTCCATCTCAAGAAAATAAATGGATGATGACCTCACAGTGGCTGACACTACCTACACAAGACCGTCATAATAGAAGGAAAAGATCATGACATCAAACTGAAAAGACAGACTGATTGAGAGGGGGAGGGGATATGATGGAGAGTGAAGTTTCAAAGGGGAAAGTGGGGACAGGGAGGGAAATAACATGGGATATTGTCTACAATTAAAGAAGTTGTCAATAAAAATAAAAATTAAAAAAATTAAAAATAATTTAAAAAACAAAAAAAGAAAATACATGGATGAGTGAAAAGAGAAGATACCTGATGGCCTCCTCTGGACAGGCATGCGCACAGGGCATCCACATCTGTACACATTGTGCACACACCACACACACCAAGTGGAAGTCACAGAGTGCAAAGATCAACCATTTTTATTTTTTGCCTGTGGTTGTGTGCATGGTATGAATGTGTGTGTGCTTCTGATGTGTGTGGAGGCCAGAGACTGAGGTCACGTGTCTTCCTCCATGCTCTCCTATTTATTTTACTGGGGCTAGACCAGTTCAGGATCTCATGTCCACTTTATGAGTGCTGGGATTTCAAGCGGGCTGCCATGCCCATCTGCATTCAAATGGGTTCTGGGGTTCTGAACTCAGGTCCTCATGCTGCAAGGCAAGAGCTTCATATATGGAGAATCTCCCTAGCCCCCAAGACTCCCCGTTTCTATTTCTTTTCTTTCTTTTTTCTTTTTCTTTTTCTAGGTAGGGTCTCCCTCTAGGCCAGGCTGACCTGGAATTCACTCAGTAGTCTCAGGGTGGCCTCAAACTCACTGTGATCCTCCCACCTCTGCCTCCCAAGTGCTGGGATTAAAGGCGTGCGCCACCACACCTGGCTCAAGACTCCCCATTTTTTTTTTTTTTTTTTTTTGCAAGGTAGGGTCTCACTGTGGTCCAGGCTGACCTGGAATTCACTATGTGTGTCTCAGGGTACCTTGAACTCTCAGATCCTCCTACCTCTGCCTCATCGAGTGCTCTGGGCATGCGCCACCACGCCTGGCTTAAGACTCCCCATTTTTGAGTGCAGTGGCAATGCTATGTGACCACTACCTTGAACTCTCAGTTCTTTTCATCTCTCTGGGCCCTCCCTCAGCCCCTGGCATCCCTGGTTCTGCCGTCTGTCTGAATGGACTTCTGCAGTCTGCATTTCTCACGTGAACAGAGCCCATACTGTGTGGCCTCGCTTGTCTGGCTTCTTCCACTTGGAACGCGGTTTCTGAGGGTTAAGCGCTGCGGCACACCCAGCTTCATTCCAGATTGCAGTTGAATCATGTTCTGGAGACGGCCTCTCACATCCCACGGCCAGTAACCAGCTCATCCAGCTGGCTCTGCCTTCACGAGAGTCACTTCCACCATCTCCACTGATGATGCTGGCTTCCCCCATGGCCTCTCACTGGGCTGATGCATTTTGTACCTGTGTCCTTTACAGCCCCACTGTGCTCTTTTGGCCCAGACCCGTCTCCGCACAGAGTCTAGAACAGTTCTGGTAAAAGCACAGTCACATCCTCTCCTCTGCTGAACTTCTCCCAGCCCTCCCCTCCCCTATTTCACTCACCCACCAAACATGTCCCAACAGTGTCCCCAATGCACACCTGGCCTTTGTCCCTTCTCTGGCTTCATGTTTGCCCTTGCCCTTCAATTGGGCTGGAATTCTTGCTCTCAGCACAGGTGGGCATTTCCATCCTACCTCCAATCTTTGTTCTCATGCTCTTTCTGGAACATTCCTCTCTAGAGACAGTTCAATGGTTTGCTTAATTTATAAAATCCCACCCTCTCCTGACCCATTCTGTCCCCTTCTCTGACTTGTGTTTTTCCACAGCATGGCCATCACCATCCAGCACATTTAGGGCGTGCTTCTTGCTGGCCTCCCTCATAGAATACGGGGTCACCGGGGACAAGCCTTTGAGGTGGGTTGGCTTCCTGCTGTATTCCTGTTTGCATAAATCATGGCAGACACATGTCTGTTGCATGGGAAGCCCGTAATACATATTCATTAAATTCATGAATTTGAGATTTTTTTTTTTTTTTTTTGGTTTTTCGAGGTAGGGTCTCACTCTGGTCCAGGCTGACCTGGAATTAGCTATGTAGTCTCAGGGTGGCCTTGAACTCTCGGAGATCCTCCTACCTCTGCCTCCCGAGGGCTGGGATTAAAGGTATGCGCCACCACGCCCGGCTAAGATAGTCTATTTTTTTCTTCTCTTGGGTACTAAGTTCCAAGGGCTTCAGGAGTGCCAGTGCCAAGATGTAGAGAAGGGCTTCCGGGGAAGTGTCTCTTTCCCTTATTTTCGTGATGTCATGCCCTCATTCTCTTTTGTCCTGATGCACCAGGACACCAGGAGCTCCGCCTCCCTGTGCATGCCCATCATGGTGGCACTGCACAGGGCTTGGCTCCAGGCCCTCTGCTGGTCTCCTCTCCCCGCCCTCCCTGCTGTGAGCTCACCGGCTCTCATGAGGGTGTCCTCAGCTGAAATTTCTGCTTGATTCTAGACCCTAGTATAGCTGACTACAGGGCTCCACTCTCCAGGTGTTCTACAGGCACTCCAAACTCAGCAAGTCCAAAGTGAAACTCACCCACTGCCAGCATCCAGGGTTGGCATTCTTCTTGGAAACGTGGCATTGTCTGACGTGAGGCACAGGCCTCATTCGGCTTCATGGGCCACCTGACTCATCTCCCAGCCCTGTCCATTCTACTGCTCATGTCTGGAACGGCCTACTCCCTCTCCAGTTACTCCTGTTGTTCATGCTGTTATCTTTTCTCAACCTGACCGAGGTCTTAGAGCACTTTCTCCAGTTCCCCTTATTTGTTCTCTACACAGAAGGCAAAAAAAAATTTTTTTTGGTTTTTCGAGGTAGGGTCTTGCTCTAGCCCAGGCTGACCTGGAATTCACTCTGTAGTCTCAGGGTGGCCTCGAACTCAACAGTGATCCTCCTACCTCTGCCTCCTGAATGCTGGGATTAAAGGAGTGCGCTACCACGCCTGTCCAAAAATGTTTTTCTAAGTTAAATTTGGGTTGGAGAGATGGCTTAGCAGTTAAGGCATTTGCCTGCAAAGCCCAAGGACTCAGGTTCAACACCCTAGAACCCATATAAACCAGATGCACATGGTGGTGCATGCATCTGGAGTTCATTTGCAGTGGCTACAGGCCCTAGTGTGTCCATTCTTTCTCTCTCTTTCTCTTTCTCCTCTCTCTCTCTTTCTCTCCTCTCTCTGTGTAATAAATAAATATATAAATAAAATTTAAATTTGATCTTCAATTTCTAAACTTTCTATCAGTTCATCTATCCTCGGAATAACATGTATGCATATATATATGCCTGTTTTTGTTTTTGAGGTAGGGTCTCACTCTAGCACAGATTGATGACCTGGATCTCCCTTTGTAGCCCCAGGCTGCCCTTGAAATCATGATGTTCCTCCTACCTTCACCTCCCAAGTGCTGGGACTAAAGGTTTATGCCACCACTCCCTGTTTATGTATATGTTTTGGAGACAGGCTCTAATTCTACTGCTCAGGCTGACCTGAAACTTACAATACAGCTCAGGCTGTCCTCAAACTTGTAGAAATTCTCCTTTCTCAGCCTTCCAAATGCCAGGTATGAGCCACCGTACCTAGCTGGGATAAGTTCTTTAGCCCATTTGATAACACCTTGCTCTGTGCCACCCCTGGGGTTTTGTTACTGCTTCAGATGGCCTCTGCCCCCTGGGGAAGCAGAACTTCTTTCTTCTCTGCACAACTTCATTCTGGATGCTTTGTTTTGGCTTAAATTGATCTATTTTCAACTCAGCTTTTCCTTCCTGCCTCTCCTTCATTCAACTAACTCCTATGATCCTCCAGTGTTTCCTTAGAAACACTCCTCCAAGAAGGTTTCAGGTTATCCCCAGGCCTAGGGTCATTTAATTTACCAATTCTTGCTTCTTTTTAAAATATTTTATTTATTTATTTATTTATTTATTTATTTATTTATTTATTTATTTATGAGAGAGAGAGAGAGAGAGGGCACACCAGGGCCTCCAGCCACTGCAAATGAACTCCAGACACATGCACCACCTTGTAATCTGGCTTTATGTCGGTACTGGAGAATCAAACTTCACAGGCAAGCATCTTAACTGCTAAACCATCTCTCCAGCCCCAATCCCTGGTTCTTTTACTTCTTGGATACATAGTTGGACTACATTTCCCAAACTCTCATGTAGTCAAGTTGGACCATGTGACTGAGTTCTGGCCAATGGAAAGTGGACAAACTGTTGAACAGTATTCAAATGCTCCATGAGAACCTGTCATGCCATCTTCACACTCTTTCCTCTCGCCAGGTGGACGCGTGGAGAACTACTGTCCTTTGGGAAGAAGAGTGGAACGTTTGATGGATAGAATAAGGCTTAGACCCTGTGCCTGTACAGGGCAGTTCCCGCCTACCTGCTCCCCAACCAGCATGAGAGCTTTTTTTTTTTTTTTTTTTTTTTTTTTTTTTTAAAGACAGGGTCTTGTCACATAGCTCAGACTGGCCTCAAGCTTTCTACAATCCTCTTACCTCAGCCTCTGAAGTACTGGGATTTTAGGTGTGTGCCACCATGTCTCTCCCGCCATAAGATTTTAACAGGAGGAAGAAATACATTTTGTTGCATGAAGTCACTGAGATTTGAGAACTGTTCGAGCAATCAGCCTACCCTTATAGAGCCCAGACCCCCTCCCCCGTTCTTACAAGGACACCCTTCCTCTCTGCCTCAGTGCTTACTACGTGGAGTGGCCACAGCTCTGTTTCTTCGCCTGCCTGTGAGGCTGTGGGAGGACATGGATCGAGTCTGCCTTATCTGGAGCAGTGTTCAGCTCACACCTGGCCTGTAGCGGCCACCGAGCAAATATTTGTGGAATTGTTTTTGTGGTTGTTGAACTCTCTGGTGCTGAGTGCCTGTTTTGGTAACCTGCCCAGGACTGAATTCCTCCTGCCTCTCAACAATCCTTTCCAAGTGCCTGTCCTGTCTGTGAGCCCGGGAGCTCCTGATGACACAGCTCCCGAAGCCAATCCCCTGGCTGGGATGCCCAGTGTTGCCAGGGTGCCCAGGCTAGGTCTTTGCCCACCTGTTGGGATCCTTGGAGCTGCCAGCTCTCCCAGGGCTGCTGTCTGCAATTTGGACGATGCATTCCATCTCCGAGGTTGAATTGCCTCTTAAGTCCTGCTACTTTAGTGGTTCAGAGAAGCAGCTCTGACAACAAGACCATCACAAAGACACGTTGTTGAGCAAAATGAAGTCAGGGGCAGGAGGAGGACATATAGCTTGCACTTATGAGAAAAACCAGCAAAGAAATAGACATTAGTGTTTGAAGAAAACACCTTTAGAAGAACACATCAGAAAGTAGAAATAATGGATGGGTGAGAAATGTTTGTGGGAACAGCTGCGAATTTAGCTTTTATTCATTTGCATGGTGTTTAGAACATACGATGCCCCCACCCCCAGCAAAATATCACATCCTAATTCTTGGATCTATGAATATGTTGTGGTATGTGAGTAAAGGAATTCTGCCCATGTAATTTGACAAGGATCTAGAATGGGAGATTAGCTCCATGTAGTGAGTGACAAGTGTCCTGTGAAGGAGAGGCAGAGGGTCAGAAGGGAAGCAGACATGACAGGGAAGCAGGGGCAGGAGGTCACTGCCTGCTCTGAGGGTGGATGGAGCTGGTGGCTGTAAGCTAGGGAATACAGGTGACCCATAGAAGCTTCAAAGAGCAAGGGAACAGATCTTCCCCCAGAGACTCGGAAAGAACACTGTCCTGCCCACACCTCACCTTGAGGACTTCTGATCTCTGGAACAATGAGATAAGTTTGTGATGTCTCAAAGCACCAAATTTAAAAAGTTTGTGATGGTTTGTTACAAAAGCATTAAGAAAATAATACTTAGAATTGAAATTCTTAGGAACCTATGCTTGGATCATCTTCCTTGTCCGTGTTTTCAAAATTATACATTTAAGTCTATATTCAGTTGAGAAATTCTGCTCCTTAGATTCCTTCCTTTAGGAGGAAAAGCACCTCACGGCATGTGTCCAACAAAGTCCTTGCTGTCTGTGTGTGGCAGCATGTGGAGACAATGACTGCCCATTGGTAATGGCACACAGTGGGCCGTCAACATTGCTGTGCAATGGTGATTGTCATGGGTATTCTTGAGTAAGAAAAGTGAGAAAAGGGAAATCTGTGTAAGATGACCTGACTGGACTCGGGATGTGGCTAAGTGGTAGAGTACTTGCTTACTGTGTGAAAGACCTTGGGTTTGATCCCAGCACTGAAAATGAAATTAAAACAATGAGCTTTTTATTTTTGAAAAAGACAAAATTACAAAATCATGTGTGTGTGTGTGTGTGTGTGTGTGTGTGTGTGTGTGTCTATGTGTGCATGTGTATGTGTGAGAAAGAGAGAGAGAGAGATGTTTTGGGGAGTGGGAAAAGAATAAAATTATGTAACAATGAAGAAAAAAATATAGCTGGGCCTGTAGCTCAATGGTAAAATTCTTGCCTGGCATGTGTGAGGCCCTGGGTTCAATCCCCAGTACTAGGGGCCAAGAGGAAGAAAAACAACGCAGAAGGTCATACAGTTGATATGTGTTTACCTGGGAGGCACTCATGGGAAGAAGAGAAATGAGAGAGGGACTGAACAAGTGAAAGACTGTTCTAGAAAGCACACACGCACATGGTTCCACTTCAGAATCTATGTGACATACACACAGAGGTCTATATATCAAACAGAAAGTTCACATTCAAGAGAGCCCTAGACAAAACGAGACCACAACGTTCATAACAATGTTTACCTTGGGTGGAGGATAAGGAAAAACACAAAGACCACGACACCGTGAAGCTGGGGATCCAGGCAACGACGGGCTTCGCGATAGCTGGCTCTGCCCTCCTCCTGTGGGCTGTGGATGGCGGACTTCACCCTGCCCTCCTCTTCAGCCTCTTCAGAAGAATGTGGAGGGCAGCACTGCCTTCCTCAGAAACTGCAGTGAGGAGTGACGAGGAAGGAGGATTATGTCTGCAAAGCACTTAGCTCATACCTGGGACTCTGTAAGGGCTCCATGAACCAACCAACGAACAAGTGTCATGATGTCAACAAACAAGTGTCTGCCACAATGGTTTTACCATTTTGTTTCATGTTCTCCATATATTTTGCATATTTAAAAAAAATTTATTTATTTATTTATTTATTTATTTATTTATTATGTGTATGTCAGAATGCACATGCCAAGGTCTCTTGCTGCTGTAAATGAATACCAGTCTGCCTTTATGTGGTACCTGGAGAACTGAAAACCCTGGCTGGCAGGCTTTGTAAGCAAGCGCCTGTAACCACTAAGCCATATCCTCAGCCTCCATATTTGTGTTTATCAACTGGACACGGTGGCGCACGCCTTTAATCCCAGCACTCAGGAGGCAGAGGTAGGAGGATCTTTGTGTGTTCAAGGCCAGTCTGGGACTGCATAGTGAATTCCAGGTCAGCCTGGACTAGAGAGAGATCCTATCCAAAAAAAAAAAAAAAAAAGAATTAAAAAAAAATCTTTCTCTGACTTCTGACTTCTTCCTGTCCAGTCATGTGGAAGCACTACATGTTCATCTTAATTTTTATCAGTGATTAATCTCTTCTTTTTCTTTTTATTCCCCCCACCCCTGGTATTGGGAACTGGACTCAGGGTAGGCTCTCTACCATTGAGATACATCTTCAGTTCTTTTAATTTTTATTTTGAGACAGGATCTCACTAAGTTGCCCAGGTTGACCTTAAACTCATTATGTAGCTCAGGCAGGCCGTGGACTTCCATTCCTCCCTCCTGACCTTCTAAATAGCTGGGGATTGCAGGTTTTTACCAACAGGACTGGCTAATCCTAAAATTTTAACAATTTTTTTTTTTTGTTTTCAGTTCTGAGGATCAAACTCAGAGCCTCACACATGCTAGTAAGTGCTGGACCTCTGAGATACACCCTCAGTCTTAAAAAAAAATTATTTATTTATTTAATTGTTGAGGCGGGTCTCACTATTGCCTAGGCTGACCTAGAACTCACTCTGTAGCCCAGACTTGTTTCAAACTCACAGCAGTCCTCCTACCTCAGCCTCGGGAGTGCTGGGTTGAAAGGTGCACACCGGTACACCTGGCTACCCTCAGTCTTGAACAAACGTGTTCGAGTTAAGATTTATTGAGAAATGTTATTTACCAGGCACTTTACATTCCTTTCTACAATACTTTTCATCTCCTTTCTTTGATGGTCCGTGGAAGATGCTACTGTGGCCCCCACTGCAGAGGAGGGAACAGGGTGAGAAGGAAGAGTCAGAGGTGTGGAAGGATGCTCACAGTGTAAATATGGAACTGGGCAGCTGGCTCTGTGGCCACAGCATAACCGTACTAGTCACTTTTCTTCTTGCTGTCGCCAAATGTCTGACGAGATGCAGCTTCCTGGAGGAAGGGTTTATTTATTCTGGCTCACAGTTTGAGGAGACACTGTCCACCATGGCGGGGAAGTCCTGGTGGTAGAACACGAGGAAGCTGGTGGCATCTGCGGTCACGAAGCAGAGAGATGAACGTGGTGCTCAGCACATTTTCTTCTTCTTCTTTTTATTTTGATGTTTTATTGACAGCTTCCATAATTGTAGAGAATATCCTATGGTAATTCCCCCCCCCCGCACACTTTCCCCTTTGAAACTCCACTCTCCATCATATCCCCCCCCCCAATCAGTCTTTCTTTTACTTTGATGTCATGATCTTTTCCTCCTATTATGATGGACTTGTGTGTGGAATTCCATCCACATTCAGGGTGAGTTTTCTCACCTCAGTTAAACCTCTTTAGAAACCCCTTCCTAGATACACCTACAGGCAAATTTTCATGACTCTTATCCAGGCAGGTCGACAGTGAAGATTAGCCATGGAAAAGCCATTCAGTTACACCATCTGCATTTCCATGTTGATCTCAAGTGACTGCTCTTGGATCTTGTTACAGCCCAAAGTACAGACTGCCAAGGGCAGGAGCTGTAGACATGAGGACCCCCCACCCCACTTCTCACCTGCAGTTGGTTGCTCATCTCCACTCTGGCTTACTTATGCAAATAGATGTCTGTCTTTACTCGCTTCTGGTTTTTCAGTTCTTTAGAGCACATTCCCATATTTCTATAATGGACTTGCTCAATTATAACAGTTAATTCCCGACTATAATAGTAATTACAATAATATCATTTCTAACTTCTTGGAATTCTAATAATTCCTGTAATAGAATTTGTGGGTGAAAATTATGAAAAAAATTAAAATTTTTCCAAGTACTTGTTAGTAATACAGTAGCAATGTATACACCTATCAGAAGTGGGTGAGATTTTTCTGGCTCATAGTGCTCAGTAAATATTAGCTACTTTTGTTCATTTGCTTCCTTGCAATTGTGCCAATATTTGTTAAAAAAAATTAAACACTCCAATATGAAAAGTTAAAGAAAGGATTTTATTATTTTGATTTGTATTTCTTGGGACTGAACATTTTTGCCAGGGGTTTATTAACTGTTAGCACTTCTTTTCATGTTGCTTAATGATTCCTTTCACATTTCTTTTTAAAAAATTATTTATTGCCAGGCATGGTGGTGCATGCCTTTAATACCAGCACTCGGGAGGTAGAAGTAGGAGGATTGCTGTGAGTTCGAGGCCACCCTGAGACTACATAGTTAATTCCAGGTCAGCCTGGACCAGAGTGAGACCCTACCTTGAAATACCACCCCCCAATATTTATTTTCAAGCAGTGAGACAGAGAGGAGAGAGGGAGGGGGAGAGAGAGAAAGAGAGAGAGAGAGAATAGGTGATCCAGGGCTTCTAGCTGCTGCAAACAAACTCCAGATGCATGTGCCACTTTGTACATCTGGCTTATGTGGGCATTGGGGAATAGTACCTGGGTCATTAGGCTTTGCAGACAAGTGCTTTAACTGCTGAGTCATCTCTCCAGCCCCTCCTTTTATGTTTCTAATATATTGTCTTTTCTCTATTTATTTTTGAAAACTTTTATAGAATAAGGATATAAAACCTTTGTCTCTATATTCGTGGCAAATTATTGCCATTTATTTATGTATCAGTACATTTTCCATTGCTATAACAAAATATCACAGGTTTGATATTTTATAAAGAAAAGAAATTTGCTTAGCTCACAGTTCTGTAAGTCCAAGATCATAATGATTATGGCTTCTGCTCCACTCTGGTGAGGGTCTCTGGATGCATAATGTCAAGACAGTGGGGCCATGTCTAGAAGAGATTAGGTGGTAAGCCAGAGCCATGAGGGGTCAGGCTTGGTCTTCTACACCAACCCACTCTCATGAAAACAAATTCACTCCAGGAGACCAGCATTCATCCTTTCTCAGGTGCTACCAATGACCTCTGAGAAGGCCCTGCCTCTTGCAGGCTCTCCCCACCTCCTCACCTCATCACCCTGAGGACCACACTTCCAACATGTGAACACTTGGGGGACACATTCTAATCATGTTCAAATAACAGCAGGTTGTGCCATCTTTCTCTTTCCAGGACAGTGACATTATATAATACCAAATCTGCCCACCTTTCCTTTGCATAAATACTTAGAAAGGTTTTTCCCCCAGATTTAAGGACACACACACACAACACACACACACACACACACATAGTTTTAAAAAATGTTTTATGATTTTATTTGTTACATTTAATCAATCTGGAACTTATTTTAAAGGGAACAGCTAAGAACCTAATTTATTATTTTTTGTATGTAACCAACATATCCAAAGAAACTGATTGGCCAGGTGTGGTGGTGCGTGCCTTTAGTCCCAGCATTTGGGAGGATGGAGTAGGATGATCCCTGTGAATTTGAGGCTAGCCTGGGCTACAGAGTGAGTTCCAGACCAGCCTGGGCTAGAGTGAGAACCTGCCTCAAAACAAACAAACAGAAACAAAACACAGAAAACGGGTCAGGCTTCGTGGCTTAATCCTACACACCAAGGTAGGAGGATCACTGTGAGTTTGAGACCACCCTGAGACTACATAGTGAAGTTCAGGTCAGGCTAGAGCGAGACCCTACCTTGAAAAACCAAATAATAATAATAATAATTTATTAAGTAATTCCTACTTTCCTCTGATTTCTACTTTTGTGTATATGAATGTATATGGAGTGCATTGTGTGTATGTGTATGCATGTGTGTGTAGTGCACGTGGATGTATGTGAAGTGCATGTGTGTATATGCATGTGTGTATGTGTATGCATGTGTGTGTAGTACACGTGGATGTATGTGAAGTGCATGTGTGTGTATGCATGTGTGTATGTGTATGCATGTGTGCGTATGTGGAGTGCATGTGTATGTATATGTATATATGTATGCATGTGTGTATGTGTATGCATGTGAAGTGCATGTGTGTGTATGTGGAGTGCATGTGTATATATGTGTATGTATGTGGGTGTATGTATATGCATGTGTGTATATGTATGCATGTGTATGTATGTGTATGCATGTGGGTGTATGGTATGCATGTGTGTATGTGTATGCATATGAGGGCACATGTGTGCAGGTGCACATGTATGTTGGGGCTTATGCAAGAGTGTGCATATGGAGGCCAGATGTTGACTTTGGGAGTCTTCCTTGATCACTCCCTATCTTACTTATTGAGACAGGCTCCTTGTTGGAACCCAGAGCTTGCTGATTCAGTCAGGCTAGCTGGTCAGTGTGCCCAGGGATTCGCCTGTCTCTGTCTCCAGAGTGCTGGGATTATAGATCGGCCACTACATCCACCTGGTATTTATATGGGTGCTGGGGATCTGAACTTGGTCCTCATGCTTGCATGGAAAGTATTTTATCCACTGAGCCATCTCCCCAACCCCTCCTCTCATTCTTAATGCCAACACTAATGATATGATAAAATATGATATATTGATTTTTAAAGCTATTTATTTATTTGACAGAGAGAGCACCAGGGTCTTCAGCCACTGCAAATGAACTCCAGATGCATGCACCACCTTGTGCATCTAGCTAACATGGGTCTTGGGGAGTCAAACCTGGGTCCTTTGTCTTTGCAGGCAAACACCTTAACCACTAAGCCATCCCTCCAGCCTGAGAAATTCTTAAATATACTTGTACCCACTTCTGAGATATCTGTTCTTTTACACTGACATTTATATATTTGTAATTCTACCCACACCATATCATTTCATCATGGCAGCTAATAGTAGCTTTTCACATCTGGCAGACAGAAGCTCCCTCTGCAATGTTTTTTGTTTTATTTTATTTTTTCAAGGTAGAGTCTCACTCTAGCCCAGGCTGACTTGGAACACACTCTGTAGTTCCAGGCTGGCCTCGAACTCACAGTGATCCTCCTACCTCTGCCTCCTGAGGGCTGGGATCAAAGGCATTAGCCACCACACCCAGCCAACTTTTATTTTTCACAGTGCTTTAGTTCATGCTTAGCTTTCTGTCCCTCCAGATGAACTTTGAGTGCTTTGTCTAATCTCTGTCCCTGCTGCACCATAACTAGGAGTTATTCTGGAGTTCTGGGTAGAATACCATTAAGTTTGTACGGTATTGATCATTTAAAAATTCTTATAATCTTATGGGAGAGGGGCTGGTTGGAAAGAAGAGGTTTAGTGGAAGGGGTGGGGGAGGAGGGACAAAAGAAAGTAATGTGAGGTGATTATGATGAAAATATATTACATACATGAATGCAAATTGTCAGTGAATAGACTGGAGAGATGCTTTAGCAGTAAAGGCACTTGCCTGCAAAGCCTAAAGACCCAGGTTTGATTCCCTGGTACCCGCGTAAGCCCGATGCCCAAGGTGGTGCATGCACCTGGAGTTCATTTGCAGTGGCTGGAGGTCCTGGTGCCCCCACTCTATCTGCCTCTTTTTCTCTCTGTCTCCATCTCAAATAAATAAATATTTTAAAACAAATATTAAATAAAGAGATGGTTTAGCTGTTAAAACACTTGCCTGCAAAGCCAAAGGACCCAAGTTCAGTTTCCCGGTACCCTCGTAAAGCCAGATGCACAATGTGGCACATGTGTCTGGAGTTTGTTTGTAGTGGCTGGACTCCCTAGCATGGCCATTCTCTCTGTCTCTCTTCCATCTCTCTGCTTGCAAATAAATAAATGAAAAAAATTTTTAAAAGAGAAAATTGTCAATGAAGACATTTAAGAATCATTTGGGTCAACAGAAGAATGAGGGAAATAAGGACTGATAGGGCTCCCTCCAGAGAAATGATGCACTTCTCTTGGTGAGGAGGAGCAATGGCAGAACTAAAGGGTTGTTGAAAACCTGGGGGAAGTCCTTGCAGCACGTGACAGAAAGGGTTAATGCTCTTTACTATGTGAACGCTCTTCAACGTAGGAATGAAGAGTATCCGCTGATAGAAAAATGGTTAATAGGTCATTCACAGGGAACTAAAAATAAGTAGGCAATAAACACATGAAAAAGCCCACCCTACCTCAAACATGTAAGTTAAATCATGAAGGAGGAAATTTCCAACCACACAATTGGCATGGATTTGAAGGACCCATGCTGGCTTCCATCACATCATCCTGTGTTGGGGAAACAATACCCACCGAAACCTGTGGATTGCTCAATCTTTTCCATGCCAGTTTGGCAGGATGGATTGAGAACCTCAAACATATTCATGCTGTAATAAGGCTATAATGATAGATGTGTCCAAACATTTGTCTTGAAGTGTGTTTATTTATAACTGCAGTGCATTGGAAACAACTTGTCAAATAGTAGGGTATTGTTTAAATGGGTCCTGGCTCATTCATATGCTGAAATATAACACCACCCCTGAAAACTATGGCCCAGAATTATCTGACCTGGGAAAATATTGATCACATGTCAATCAAGGGCTCTGGGTCCAACTGTGCATCAGAGTCAACCGAGAAGCTTTTTAAAATGCTGATGCTGAGGGCCAGGGCTGAGATTCTAGTTTCATGGGTCTGAGCTAAGGCTGAGATACTTGTAGTTTCTTAAAGTTTTTTTTTTTTTTTTTTAATTTGGGAGAGAGAGAGAGAAAAAAGAGACAGAGATGAAAATGCAGAGAGAGAAAGAGAGAGAGAGAGAGGAGAATGGGTGCACCAGCAGCCTCTCAGCCACTGTGAACAAACTCCAGATGAGTGCGCCCCCTTGTGGGCAAACATGGCATTGCGTGCTTGCATCACTGTGTCTGGCTAAACGTGGGACCTGGAGATTGAATGGGTGTTCTTAGGCTTGGCAGGCAGGCACCTTAACCACTAAATCATCTTTCCAGTCCTTTTTAAAGCTTTTAAAAAATATTTTATTTATTTATTTTATTTGAGAGAGAGGTAAGGAGAGGCAGAGAGAGAGAGAGATTAGGCATGTCAGGGCCTCTAGTCACTGCAAACAAATTCCAGGTGCATGTGCCACCTTGTGCATTTGGCTTATGTAGGTACTGGGGAATAGAACCCAGGTCCTTAGGCTTTGCCTATGCTATCACTTCAGCCTCTATACTTGTATTTTAAAGTTTTTATTTATTTATTTACACGTGTGTGTGTGTGTGTGTGTGTGTGTGTGTGTGTGTGTGTGTGTGTGTCTGTGTGTCTGTGTACACTTCAGGGCCTCTTGCCACTGCAAATGAACACCAAATGCTCAAACCACCTTATACATCCAGCTTACATGGGTAGCTGGGGAACTGAACCCAGGCAGGCATGCTTTGCAATCATAATATCATTAACCACTGAGCCTCTACTTTTATCTTTTTAAGTTAAATTAAAATTTTGACCTTGAGACAATTATACATGCATATCCAGTTATAAGAACTGGTAAAAATTTCATTTTCACCCAAAACTTTAGAGCAATATCTGAACTGGGGTAATGAGATGAGTTCAGCCACAATAAAGAATATTTCTATCATGAAAAGGGCTCCTTGGGGCTGGAAAGCTGACTTAGTGGTTGGACCTTGCTTGCAACGCTTGATGGCCTGAGCTCAATTTCCTGGTACCCATGTAAAGCCAGATCCACAAAGTTGTGCATACATTTTGAATTTGTTTATAGTGGCAAGAGGCTCTGGCTCTCTCTCTCTCTCTCTCTCTCTCTCTCTCTCTCTCTCTCTCTCTCTACAAACAAATAAAAATGTGTTTTGAAAAGGACCCCTGTGCCACCCTCATAGCTACATCTATTTCTCCCTCAACCCTAGCTTCTCTCCTGTTATTAACCCTAGATGACCACTAATCTGTTCCCCTTCATTATTTAGTGTCCCATGCCTCTTTCTTCTTGTCAGCATGGGGTTTGTTTTGTTCTGTGGTGCTCAGGATGGAATCCAGGGCTTTCTTCATGCTAGGCAGGTACTCTACCACTGAGCTACACCCTCTGCTCCCAGAGTGGATAATTTCTGTTTTTCTACCAATTCAGTGATTCCTTCCTCTGTCCCCTGTAGCTGCTGACCTCATCTACTGAGCTTTTAATTTCAGTTATTGTATTTTTCAGTTCTAGAATAGTCCTTTAGTTGTTCTTTACGTTTTCAACTTGTTTCAAGCATGCTTGTGAATGCTTTTTGGAATAATTTTATTATAGATGCTTTTAACTTTCAGATAATTTTTGTTTTGTTTTGTTTTGTTTTTCAAGGTAGGGTTTCACTCTAGGCCAGGCTGATGTGGAATTCACTATGCAGTCTCAGGATGGCCCAGAATTCATGGTGATCTTCCTACCTCTGCCTCCTGAGTGCTGGGATTAAAGGTGTGTGCCACTGCACATGGTTATTGCAGATAATTTTAACAAGGCTGACATTTCAACAATCTATTGGTTGTCTTTTTTGACATCTTGGTTTTTAAAAAAATACTTTTATTTACTTGAGAGAGAGAAACAGAGAGAGAATATGGGCACACCAGGGCCTCTTGCCACTTGGAATGAACTCCAGATGCATGAACTACTTTGTGCTTCTGGCTTTACATGGGTACTGAGGAACTGAACCTGGTTCAGTGGACTTTGCAAGCAAGTGCCTTTACCCACTGAACTATCTCTCCAGCCACATCTTAGTTATTGATGAAGAGTGACTCAATAGAAACTTTAGTATTCTTACTTATTATGAGACTGAATTTTCTTATTTAATTTTGAGACATGGTCATACTACATAGCCTAGGCTGATCTCAAATGTGCAATCCTCCTGCCTCAGCCTCCTAATGCTGGGATTATGAGCATGCTTCACCATGCCCAGCTGGGTATTATTTATACTGTCTGTTTCAGTGTGCATCTCTGACAGTGATCCAACGGGGAGAACATCAGCACTGCCCGGCTGCTGTCAGGTGAGGTGCACGTCCAGGCAAAGGCCTCGAGGTCTCAACCTCCAGTGGTCCTGAAGGGAATGGGAGGGGGCCTTGATAGTGCTGGGCTGCTTGGGGGACTGTGGAAATGTGAGCTCTGGCTCTCCATGTGGCCTCTGATCATACTAGCCTCGACTTTATTTTGGCCTTCAGACTTTTAGAGAAGCTGCATGATGGCAGGGAAACTTGGCATGAGCAGAGGCCAAGCATAACCTCTTGACCAATGTCAGGTGGACAACAGCAGCAGCAGGAGAGTGTGCCAAACACTGGCAAGGGAAGCTGGTCATAACACCCATAAGTCTGCCCACAATAACACAGCTCCTCCAGGAGGCTCCAATTCCCAAATTACATCAGCTGGGAACCTAGCATTCAGGATACGAGTTTATGAGGGACATCTAATTCAAACCACCACAACTGTGTTACATAAAAAGGGCTAATTTCAAAGGAGTTCGTAGAACTTACAAAATAAATATATATTCACAGAAAGATTCTTAGAAGAAAAAAAAGACAAAATGCTAATATTTATCTTTGTAGTAGCCTTGTAATCACATTTTTACTATAACATTATTTTGGAATAGCTTAAGATTTATGAGAGGGGCTGGAGAGATGGCTTAGTAGTTAAGGCACTTGCCTGCAATGACAAAGGACCTAGGTTTGATTCCCCAGGACCCACGTAAGCCAGATGCACAAGATGGCACATGTGTCTGGAGTTTATTTGCAGTGGCTGGATGCCCTGGCACACCCATTCTCTCTCTCTTTCTTTCTCTCCTTCTCTGTCCGACTCTGTTTCTCTCAAATAAATAAATAAAAATAAAATATATATTTAAAAAGGTTTATGAGAAGTTACAAAACGTAGAGTGACCCATGGACTAGTTTCCTCTAGTGATATCTTTTTTTTTAAAACTTTTTATTTTTTATTTTTTATTATTTTTTTGGAGAGAGAGACAGAGAGAGAGAGAGGGAGAGGAAGACAGAGTTGGGCGCGCCAGCAGTGTCTCAGCTGCTGCCAACGAAATCCAGATGTGTGCGCCCCCTTGTGGTCAAGTGCGGCATTGTGCTCTTGCGTCACTTTGCATCTGGCTAAACGTGGGACCTGGAGATTGGAACCAGTGTTCTTAGGCTTAGGAGGCAGGCACCTTAACCCCTAAGCCATCTCTCCAGCCCTCTAGTGATATCTTGCACCTTTTGTTAGACTGCCAACTCATGTATGCTGATTTTATCAGTTTCAGTATTGTAGGTAATTTTTGTTATGACTTTTCAATGAATGGCAGACTGCAGGTGTGATGGTGGTCCCTTGAGATGGCCTTGCACAGTAATGCTATAGTGTCTCAGTTTGTGTGAGCATACTCTATGATATTCTCACAACCATGAGTTCATCCACCACTATGAACATATCTACCATCTATCTCCATACACGTTATCAACTTCTTTGCACACATAAAAAAATCCACCTGCATATAAATGATACCGATTGATGATAGGTTTAGCTATTTACATATATTAAGGAATTAGCACATTTGACTCTGGGGACTAGCACATTCACAATCTTATAGGGCAGAATAGCAAGGTTGGGAACGGAGGCAAAATTTCTTCACAGTTTTTGCTTTCGTGATCACTTATGTGATGGACAGCAATCTCCTTTACTTAGAGTCTAGTGATTCTAGATGTGCACTACCTCTACCAAACACCTTCAGTCACATCTAGGTTAGTGTTGAGTTGAATAAGTACAGCTGAGACAAGCGGACACATGAAACTCTCACTACTGCTTAGCTGGTGACTACTGGGGGCCATTGGGTTTGAATACCATAGGGAGTTTTGGGAAACAGCCTAGAACATACATTGCCAAGACCCACTCACACACAATGAGTGAACTGGGTCCTTGTACGCCAGCCTTCTTAAGTCTTTGTTTCAGGTCTGGGGGATGGGAGGCAGGTTAGGCAATCAGTTTCAGAGACCAGAGGAACATCTCGGACAAAATAGAGCAACTATTGCTAGGTAGAGGTTGGCAAGGATGCACCCAAAGTGGTTGGGATGAGAAGGTAGAGCTTTTGCTGTGGGCAGCTTTTGAGAACAAAGGGCAGAGAACAGGGTGGAAAGGGGCCAAGTCAGAAAGGGTTTTTTAGGTCACATGAGGACTTAAGTCTTTGTATTTAGAACAGTGGAAGGGTACGCCAGTCATCCCTCCTTCAGTATCCAAGGTGATGGGTTCCAAAACCCCACCACAAACTCCGGGGATGCTTAAGTCTCTCATATTACATGATGTTGTGTTTGCATAAAACCTACACACATCCTTCCACATACTTTAAATCATTCCGGTTACTAGTAACATCTATTACAATTTAAATGGTATGGAAATAATTATTATAGTTGTATTGTTCAGAGAATAATGATAAGAAAACAGAGTCTATACATGGTCAGGAGAGAAGTTATTTTATTTTTCCAAATGTTTTCCCCCCTAAGTTGGATGAATCCAGAGATACAAGACCTGAGGATTCACAGGAGCAGTGATCAGTGCTGCGTGCTTAGGAGAGCTTGGGGCTGAGGTAAGAAGAACGCACTGGAAAGGAGCAGGCAGGATGTGGAGCCACCAGACAGCGGGCATACAAGAAGGGCAGGGGGAGGGTCAATCTAAACTCAAGATATTATGAATAAGACATATGTAAAATTACTTTTTTGAATAAGGGCACATCTAGAAGCTGTAGACTGTTACTAGAAAATTTTCAGTACCTGGGATGGGATACCTTCCAGTGAGTTGTTGGCCAAGGAGGTCCCGGTAGCCTCCAAAACATTAAAGGCTTTTGCCAAAGCCCTTGGTTTCCCTAGAGAAACAGATAGTAAGACCCTATTGCTGAAGACATCTCATGCCTGAGAAGCATGGTCACTGAGAAAGCAAGCTGATGTGGAGCAGAAAACCTTCTCCCTGTAGACCAGCCAACTGAAAGCTGGAAAAAGCTGCATTGCACACAGCATATGGGAGACAGAAGCCATCAACAGTGAAAACAGTGGATGCTGAATATTCAAGCTTGGCCAGACAGGCCCAATGACTGAACGGGTGCAATAGTGGCATGTCTACTCTTGGGGTAACCAACTGCTCCATAATTGGACTGAAGGCCCTCTCTACGGGAGGCAATACATACCTGGTACTGAAAAACCTAAGTAAAAGTCTATGGTAGGTGAGGTCATGAGCCTTAGGGGTATAAGCCTGCTCTCATCTGACTAAATGTATATATTATTCCCACCAAGCTGCCCTGAAAGCACTACACTTAATGTTCATATTCACATATTAACGCTACTCTCACTTATGGTTAGAGAAGCTTCTCTTTTCAGATGGTGATGACCACTGGGATGACCCAAAAGGCAACATAGTGCTGAGAAGAAGGGATGGAGGAGTGCCCAGCACTGAAACACCTCTGTCACACCCTCCAAGGCTCAGGGACCATTGCGGAAGAGGGGGCGGATAGAATGGAAGAGCCAAAGGAAGGGTATGACTTCTTACAATGCAACTGCCCAGACAGAAACTGGCCTCGATATCCATGACCTTGCAGTGCCTAGCAATACCTTCACAAGACCCTCAAAATAGAAGAAAAAGATGATGTCATCAAATTAAAAGAGAGACTAATGGAGAGAGGGTGGGGATATGATGGAGACTTGAGTTCTAAAGTGGAATGGGGGGAGGGAAGGGAAATATCACGTGGGTTTTTTTTTTGTATGTAAGTATAAAAGTCAATAAAAGGGGTGGGAGAGATGGCTTAGCAGTTAAGGCATTTGCCTGCAAAGCCAAAGGACCTCGGTTCGATTCCCCAGGACCCACGTAAGCCAGATGCATAAGGTGGTGCATGCATCTGGAGTTCGTTTGCAGTGGCTGGAAGCCCTGGATGCCCATTCTCTCTCTCTCTTTCTCTCTCTGTCACTCTGCCTCTTTCCCTTTCTCAAATAAAGTAAATAAAAATAAAAATATTTTAAAAAGTCAATAAAAAACAATAATTAAAATTAAAAAAAAAAAGAATTCAAGTGAGAGGTGGTGACACTTGGAGGATGGAGACCAAGCCAAAACAATAGGTCATTGGGGAGCAGTGCCAGTCCCATACCAGAAATCCTCGGGCTCATTTAAAAGCCCTTTTCTTTGGATCACTGGTGCCCCAGTGTGGAACAAACAGACTAGAAAGTTACCCGTAACTAGTTTGACCATGAAAGTGACCTTTTAGTGACCTTGGCTGCTGCCTGATCTGTTTTCACATCCTGAGATGCTTATTGCCTAACCAGAAACCTCCTGTCGAAAATACAGCTGGAAGATACAGTGTCAATGGAGGGTAACGGAGGAAAACACTCCCCTCTCATAGCACCAGGGCGCGTCTCCTAGTGAGGCCAGGGTAGCAGGAGGCCCAGAAACCACGCACCCAAAGCCTGTCACCTTGAAACCAGTGCCTTTAATGCCCAGGACTTAGTTGTCCCAAACATTGGATGTTCCTTAAACTCCCACCTGTTTTTTTGTGTAATATTTTGTTTTGTTCACTGTGTTGAACAAAGGATGGATTTGCCTGCTCTACAGTGGGGGTGTAGTGGTGGGGGAGAAGAGGAGGTGATGGGAAGAGGAAAACTATGTTAGGACTCTCCCAGTTGTCCTTGGTTTTAAGAAACCAGGTGTTGTGATAAAGCACCAGGGGTAGTTCTGGTGGCCCTTTATAAAGCTGAAACTTTCCCTCTTGCTTTCCCCACCCCCATTCACACACTATGAGAATATTCATCTGGCCCAGGTGGAGACATGTCATGATGCCCACATCATGTAAATGACCGGAAAACCACATAGAGCCTTAACTGTAGAATTGGTGACAGGCAGCAGCACGGCTCCTAGCTCATGGTGCATGACCACTCTCAACCCAGACTCTAGCTGGAAGCCTGAGAGGAACTGAACCTGACCCTGCCTGTCCAACCTCCGTGGCCTTCATGGCCCACATGGGGGCAGGCAGAGTAATGGTGCCTGAAGGGGCCCAGCTCTTACTCCCTGGGATCTAGGACTATGTTACATTACATGACTAGAGGACAAAAGGTTGGAGATGGAGCTAACCAGTGGACTTTGAAAGGGTAATTCTCCTGAATTATCTAGGTGGGTCCAATATAATCAGAAGTATCCTTAAATGAGAAAGAAGGAGGCAGAGGAGCCAGAAACAGAGGTACGGTAACATTAGAAAGAGGGACCAGGTCTTTCTGGCTTTGAAGCTGGAGCAGGGACTCAAAAAAAGATTGCAGACAGCCTGTAGAAGCTTGGAAAAGAGAGACTGGGGGTCTGCCCTAGAGTCTCCAGGACACATGCATCCCTGTTGCTATCTCAGTTTTAACCTCATGAGACCCTTTTCAGATTTCTTTAAAAAATATTTTATTTATTTACTTATTGGAGGAGGGAAGGAGAGATAGAGATAGATAGATAGATAGATAGATAGATAGATAGATAGATAGATGAGAGAATGGGTGCACCAGGGCCTCCAGCCACTGCAAACGAATTCCAGACATCAGTGCCACTTTGTGCATATGGCATACGTGGGTACTGGGGAGTTGAACCTGGGTCCTTAGGCTTCACAGGCAAGAGCCTTACTGCTAAGCCATTTCTCCAGCCTCTTTTCAGATTTCTGGCCCCTAGAAATTTAAAATAAGAAATATACTGTGGAGGTACAGTATTCAGCCATAGAGAGGAATGAAATTGTGTCATTCACAGAAAAATGGACCGAACTGGAGATTATCATGCTAAGTAAAATGAACTAGATTCAGATAGACAAATATCTAATATAACATGTTTTCCCTCATATATAGAATCTAGATTTAAGAATATATGTTTAGCCGGGCATGATGGTGCATGCCTTTAATCCCAGCACTCGGGAGACAGAAGTAGGAGGATTGCTGTGAGTTTGAGGCCACCCTGAGACTACATTGTGAATTCCAGGTCAGCCTGAGCCAGAGTGAGACCCTATCTCGATTAAATGACTGGTGGAAGTGGAGGCAAGAGACAGTAATGGGAATAATATGAGCAAAGTACATGACATTACAGGCATGAAAATGTTATGATAAAACCCATCATTTTGTACAATGAATATATGCTAATTTGGAAAGTAACAAATCTGTGTAGCTTTAAGTCACTAATTTGGTGGTCATTTGTCATAGCATCAGTAGGAATCTAATTCAGAATGAACATTCAGTAGATATTTGTGGGACTGAATACATGAAAGGCATCCCCATTGGTGTCCATGGTAACCTGCTTTGGTTTCCATGGTAACTCTTGCAAACTGAGGACCCCTGTCATTGGCTCCTAGTCCAGTGCCTTCAATTGGATATGGGATAAATGAGAACTAATTCCTTCCCTTCTCCATTCTCAGATCATCATTTCAGCTTCATCTTCTCCCACTCCCATGACAGTCAACTGAGCATCTTCCTTCACCCCACTGTGACTGTGCCTTTCTGGCCCTTGTGCATCTTCATTCACATACCATCTTCCTGGACTCTATGCCCCCCATCTGGTGAATAATTCCTTCACCCTTTAAATCCAACTCAGATGCCATGCTGGAAGACTTTCTCTAGTACTTAGGTTAGAATGAACACTTTTAATTTTAGAGAGAGCAAGGGAGGGAGAGAGAGAGAGAGAGAGAGAGAAGTGGCCTGCCAGGGCCTCAGCCACCGCAATTGAACTCTAGACACTTGTGACACCTAGTGGGCATGTGTGACCTTGTGCTTGCCTCACCTTTGCGTGTCTGGCTAACTTGGGATCTGGAGAGTTGAACATGGACCCTTAGGCTTCGCAGGCAAGTGCCTTAACAGCTAAGCCACCTTGCCAGCCTCACAATGAACACTTTTACCATAATAACCCTTTTCATTACCTCCTGATGTTGATGGTCCCGTGCTGTATTAAGCTTCCTGCCTGTCTCCTTCCAACACCATGTAGGGAGATAGTGAGCTGCTCACATGCAGGGCAGCTGCCTTGGTCATCCTTGTATCTATTTGGGATAAAGAGTAAACATCATTGTCAATGGGGGTGGACAGGTGAGAATCCACCCAAAAGTTGTTCTCTGATCCTCACATGTATGTGCTTTCTCCCATCCCTCTCTTTCATAAATAATTTAAAATTTAAAAACAGAAAAACTTTACTGTCAAAAAAGATTAACATGGGCTGAAGAGATGGCTTAGCGGTTAAGGTGCCTGCCTCCTAAGCCTAAGAATGCTGGTTTCAATCTCCAGGTCCCACATTTAGCCAGATGCAAAGTGACACAAGGGTGCAATGCTGCACTTGACCACAAAGGGGCGCACACATCTGGATTTCGTTTGCAGCAGCTGAGAGGCTGCTGGCACGCCCATCTCTGTCTTCCTCTCCCTCTCTCTCTGTGTCTCTCTCCAAAAATAAATATATAAAAATTAAAATTAAAAAAAAAGATTACCATGCCAGGTGACCTCCTTGTGCATCTGGCCTTTATGAGGGTACTGGGGGATAGAACCTGTGTTCTTTGGCTTTGCAGGCAGCTATCTTAACCACTAAGCAATCTCTCCAGCACATGCCCCTGCTTTTTATGTGGGTGTTGGGAGATTCACATGCTCATCCTTGCACCCCAAGTGCTCTTCCCAGCTGAGGCATCTCCCCAGCTCTGGGTCACATTGAGAAAAAGTAAAACAGAGTGCAAACAGTGCAGTTACCTTTGCCTTGCTGACAAAACACCTGACCCAAAGCAGCTGATGGAAGGAAAGGGTTTATTTTGGCTTACAGTTTCCAGGGGAAGCTTCATGGTGGCAGGAAAGCATGGCCGAGCAGAGGCTGGGCATCACTTCTTGCCATAGCAGCTGGCAGAAAGCAGCAAGAGAGGGAGCTGAGCTCTGGCAAGATGGGCCAATAAACCTCACAGTCTGCCCCCAAGTGACAGACCTCCTCCATTAAGGGGGTTCTACCTCCAAAATTGTCAACTGAAGGTGATCAAGCATTCAAAGTTCATAACTCTAGACATCTGATTTAAACCACCACAGTAAACCATCTTTTCTTGATTATACTAATATCATCATCATTGTGCACTATTTGGGGATCAATGAAATCTATACAGAAGAAATGAAATATCCATGAAGGTCACTCATCAAGCTAGCAAGCTAACACAGCTTTAGTTCTGACAACGTGGCAGGCACTGAGTTACACACTTTGTTGGGGACTGATGGAGAAGGTGAGGCTCAGAGAGGTTAAGTGTGAGAGCCCCAGTTTATACACTGAATCTTTTCAGGTCTAAGCCTGATGCCATCAGCTGTCATCGAGGGTGTAACTGTGAAGCCATATTACATGCTCACCATTGGAAAAAGCCAAGGGTTCCAGGACAAATTGTTGAGGCAAGTAAAACTATTTACTTAGAAAGCCAACAGCTAGCAAACTAAGACAGAAGCTACCACCAACAGAGACCACCTTGCTTCAGGATCTTGGGTGCAAGGTGCCCACAGGACCATGTGGGGTGGTCTGTCACATAAGCAGGCACCAGGGTAATTATAGATTTGGGGTGGTCAGCCTTTCTGATGCAAGGGTGGCTCTTATCTTCAGCTTATGAGATGTTCTGGGTTTTGTAAATCTTTGTTTGTTTGTTTGTTTGTTTTGAGGTAGCATCTTGCTCTAGCCCAGGCAGGCCTGGAATTCACTCTGTAATCTCAGGGTGGCCTTGAACTCAGAACTCACACTGATCCTTCTACCTCTACCTGCTGAGTCCTGGAATTAAAGGTGTGCGCCACCACGCCCAGCTTGGGTTTTATAAATCTAAAGAAATGTTAGTGATTACAGCAGGCCATGCTAGTACTCACTTATTCCCAGCACTCGGGAGGCTGAGGCAGGAGGATCATAACTTCTAAGTCAGCCTGGACTACTTATGGATACCCTGTCTCAAGAAATGAAAAAGTTACTGATTAGAAAGTCTTATGACTGATGACTCATGTCTTGTTCGTTCTTTCCCCAGGAATAGTTAACTCTCCTGTCGATTATAAAGATACGGCAGGTGTATTTTCCCGGAGACAGGGGAAGCTAGTTAGGGAAGGAATGACTTGCTTGCATATTTAACAATAATGTTTAAATCTAGGCATTTACCCTGAATACCTTCTTAGGAACCATTTTCCAAAGCAGTGCTGGCTTCATTGGTGCTTGAGTGGCAAGGTCCCCAGCTGTGTTGTGCTGATTCTGGGGCAGCTCACTCCGAGGCTGAGTTTTGCCCCTAAAGTTCTTAGTGTTTTAAATACCCCTTAAGTTGTGATGGACTTCAGTGATAACTCCTCCCTCCTGCAAAGCCTGTCTATGCTTCCAGCATTTAACCCCAGAAAAGGCAGGGAAATGAGCATAGTGATTGTTAGGGGATGATTTCAATTACATGGACCTGAGGGACAGAGTGCGTGTTGTCCTGGACATTCTTTTTCAACTCTGTAGAAATTGTCCAGGACCTTGTGTGAGGCTGTTGGCTTTTTCTAATATATATGCTTTCCCCTCTATTGTCAAGCTCTTTTGTTGCATATTTGGGGGCAGGTATTTATGTTTTGGTTTTGAAACGTGCATTTTTAAAAAAATTGTATATATTTTATATTTTATTTTTATTTGTGCAAGTATCTTTTTGTTGTTGTTGTTGTTGTTTTGTTTTGTTTTTCAACGTAGGGTCTTACTCTAGCCCAGGCTGACCTGGAATTCACTAGGTAGTCTCAGGGTGGCCTTGAACTCACAGCAATCCTCCTACCTCTGTCTCCTGAGTGCTGGGATTAAAGGTGTGCACCACCATGCCCGGCCTTTTATTTTTATTTGAGAGGGGGAGAGAGAGAGAGAGAATGGGCGTGCCAGGGAATCCAGCCACTGCAAACGAATTTCAGATGCATGCACCCTGTTGTTCATCTGGCTTATGTGGGTTCTGGAGAATTGAACTGGGGTCCTTTGGCTTTGCAAGCAAATGCCTTAACCACTAAGCCATCTGTCTAGCCCGAGACATGCATCTTTATGACAGGGTTTCACCATGTAGCCCAGGCTGGTCTGAGACTGGAGGTCCTCCTGCCATCGGCCGTTTAGAACTTGGGTTGCAGTCAGATGCCACCACGGTCTGCAGAACTCATGTCCTTGCATCAGGGGGACACTCATTCTCTTTAAGGTACACAACTTGACTGAAAGTGGCTTAAGCCAGAACAAGAGACTCTATTAGAATTAATTACTAGTTGTAGTCATACAGAGAATAACAATACTGTTGGGTCTGACTGGGTTGGATGCTGAATCAAAGTCCTAAGATGACCTTATTTGTTTTTTATTATTTATTAACAATTTCATACATGTAAGTAATGTGTTTTGATCACATCCACCCCTAACCCTCTCTCATCCCACTCCCACTGAACTCCTTCTTCCCAAGTAGTCCCTTCCTACCTTCATGTCTTTTTCTCTGTGTGACCTGCTGAATTTTATTAGAATTGTCTACATGAGAATGTGTATGTATGTGTGTGGGGGGAGGGTATTTACTGGAGCATGGACAACTAACCAGTGGCTACATCACTGAAGCAAATGATTTCCCCTCCCTAGCAACCCATAACTGCCCATAGATCCTCGGGAAAGGGTAGAATATCATGAGCTCCTCCCCAGCCATGGCACAGAGGCTCAATCTTGCGCAGGTTAACTTTACCTACTATGGACTCATGAGTGCAAAGGCCGTGCTATGGCTGAAAGAGTGTGTTCTATAGCACTGCTCCCCATCCTCCAAATCTTGTGTTCTTTAAAAAATATTTTTAAAATTTATTTGAGAGAGAGTGAGAGAGAGGTAGATAGATAGATAGATAGATAGATAGATAGATAGATAGATAGATAGAGAGGGAGACTGGGCACACTAGGGCCTCTAGCCACTGCAAAATAACTCCAGATGCATGCCCCACCTTGTGCATCTGGTTTTACATGGGTAGTGGGGCATCGAAGCTGGGTCTTTTGGCTCTGAAGGCAAGTGCCTTAATTGCTAAACCATCTCTCCAGCCCTTCTTGTGTGTGTGTGTGTGTGTGTGTGTGTTTACCCTCTCTTCTGTGATGTTCCCTGAGCCTTGGAGTGGATGATATAAATGTCCCAATTAGAGCTGAATACTCATTCCTCTGTGATTCACAGATGCCTGGCCAGTTAGGAATCTCTGCATCAGCCACCGCAAAAAGAAGCTTCTCTAGCCAGTATTGAGAGCAGCACCGATCTATGGATAGAAGCCAGTTTGACACCACGTCCATTTAGCACAGCAATAGTAGCAGTTCTCCACACCAAGGCCCATGACCTCCCTAGCTACTGGCTTTTGACTGGGTTTTCAGTACCATGCGTGAAGTCCATCTTGTGGAGCAGGCCTCAGATCTAATCAGAAAGTGGTTGTTCAGCCCCATAACAGTCATGCCACTACTGCAGCAGTGGGTACATCTTGTCAGGCATGTGTAGCATGCAGGGTCCACAGCTGGATAGACTCTCCAGGAGCCTGCATAGCACCTTCTAGCACTATGAATTTTAGCCAGCAGGGAGGAGGCTTCCCACTCAGCTCCTGCTTGATTTATTCATGTTCGGAAACCAAAGTGTATAGTGTTTTCAGCGACAGAGATTTACCATTCTAGATTTGGTGGACAACCAAACACAGTAGCAATAGCCTGCATTGTTTTAGGGGCCTCTGTGGCTTCACTGACCAAACAAGCATAGGGAGATATATTATACCTGGCACCAGGGTTTTCATTTAATAGCCTATGGTTTCTGGAAGTAGCTTTATTTACTCATGTAGGACACCTTCATTCACACTCTCTTTCTCTCCCCTCCCTGAGTCTCATATTTTAATTAGCTTACAAAGTATTTTCATTTATCTTTAGTTTTGCTTCATCCTCCCTCTCATCCACTATCCCATCTCTACAGGCCCTTCTTTAAAAAAACAAAAATAACAAAAAAAAAAAGTTTTTTGTTTTTTTTGAGGTAGGGTGTTGCTCTAGCCCAAGCTGACCTGAAATTCACTACGTAGTCTCAGGGTGGTCTCTAACTCATGGTGACCCTCCTACCTCTGCTTCCTGAGTGCTGGGATTAAAAGTGTGCATCACCATGCCTGGTTTCGCTTCTATTTTGATATCATCATTTTCCCCCGCCTATTACGCAGGTCTAGGGTCTGTAGCATCAGCCATGATGAGGTCATGATACCACAACCACTTTGCGCCCCTGTCTCTAGAGACCCTTCTTCGTGTCTCCACGGGCTCACTCTTTTCTTCGTTATGCTTTCAGGCCTTCCCTCAACCCAGGGTTCCCCTCACACGTCCAGCGTGCACATTTAGCAAACCCCTTCTCCACACCTGACTTTCCTCCATCTGATGTGGCCCTATGCTGGTTCCCCAAACCCATCACTGTGGCTAGAGAACTAACACTTCCGGCCAGGGTGGTGGGTGTCCAGGTTTCCAGAACAGGAGTCCATGGATATGGTCACCCCTTCTGAAACAGCTCTCTAATCATGGCCAAGCTCCTTTGAAAGTTTCGGTCTCCTTAGCAGGCCATCCAAGGTGCTTCCTCCCAGCACCCCAGCCTCTCTTTACGACTTCAGTTTGCACTTCACCTCCTCTCTCCACACCCTGTGCTCTGGCCCCGGCAAGCTACTCCCCATTTCCAAACAAACGGGTAGTTCTGTTTCTCTGTGAACAGGCTGTTCCATTTGCTAAGAGTTCCCGCTTCCTCCTTACTCATCCTTTAAGGACCTACATCATCCTCAGGCAGCTCACGGGCAGTCCTCTCTAGGCTCCCACCCACCTCTGCTGCTGGCCACGTTGCCCTCATCCTGGATGGGAGTTAACCGTGGACTACTGTGTCCCTTTGGGACTGGACCCTCTGGAGGTCGTGCCCAGGCTAGAATGGACAATCTATTCTGTTCATGTTTGTTGAAAGACAGGTAGATGTGTCAACTCTCCCACATTCTCTTGATAATTTTCACCTTTGTGTTTAGCATAGGCTGCTGTGAGTTTCCTTTTCCTCTCGTCACAGAAGGGATGTCACCAGGACCAAAACTACTTAAAAGTTCCCCAGAGCCAGGCGTGGTGGCCTATGCCTTTAATCCCAGCACTTGGGAGGATCGCCATGAGTTTGAGGCCACCCTGAGACTGTATAGTGAATTTCAGGTCAGCTTGGGCTAGAGTGAGACCTTACCTCTAAAAACCAAAAAAAAAAAAAAAAGTTCCCCAGGGCCCAAAGACATGGAAGGTGTGTTAAGCTCTAAAACTGCCCTGGAGAGTTGAGTCACAATTCCCCTCTGCTGAGCAGGGGTGCAGTTCAGTGGTAGAGGGGCTTGCCTGACATGTGTGAGGCCCTGGGTTCATCCCAGCAGACCCGTTATCCTCTGTAATTCATATCATTGCTTGCTAACAACCCCGGCTCACCTCCTTCCTTTCTCACTTGTCATCTGTCTTACCCACTTGCACACAAATCTTGGATTTCAGATGCCCAGATCTGCCGTTGCAGAACCCAGCCCCAAGATAGAGTGAATGACTTTGTGAGCAGATGGGAAACACTAATGAATTCAGAAAATTTTCACTAACTGTGTGAAAGAAATAAAGAGCTAGAGATCAGATAACCCTTACTGGGACATATAAATGTTATAACAATATAGTACCTACACATACATTATTTTTATTTATTTATTTTTTGGGGGGAGTCAGAATTGCATGATGTAGCCAAGGCCAGCCCCAAACCCACAATCCTCTTGCTTTAGTCTCTTGAGTACTGGGCTTATAGATACATTCTACCATGACCCGCTAAAATGTGTCTTCTTTTTAAATTCAATTCAATTAAATTAATTTATTAAATTTGGGGGGGGGGTATATGTATAGTATTGGGATGTGTGTTGTGTGTGTGCATGTGTGGTGCCTGCACGGATGTGTGCAGAGTTGTGTGCCCCATGTGAACATGTGTGGAGGCCAGGGGACAATGGTCAATGACTGCCTCTATTGCTTATTTCCCTGAGACAGAATCCCTCTCTGAACCTAGAGTACATCATTTCTCTATTAGACTGGCTGGCAGGGACCCCCAGCGATATCCTCCTGTCTCTACACCCTGCAGTGCTGCGTTACACGCACAGTCATGTTTCCTGGCTTTTAACATAGGTGCTGGGAATCAAACGCAGGCTCTCATGCTTGTGCAGTAAATGTTATTACATGCTAAGCCATTCCCCAGCCATGATGTCCTTAAGTTACAAGATTTGCACAGATAGAAAAGGAAAAAAATCGTCCCCAGGCATGGTGGCGCATGCCTTTAGTCCTAGTACTTGGGAGGCAAAGGTAGAAGGATTGCTGTGAGTTCGAGGCCACCCTGAGACTACATAGTGAATTCTAGGAAAAGGAATAAATCAATGTCAGAGACAAAGTCACAGCATGTACGTGGGTAGCAGTGTAAAATGATGGAGAACAAGACCAGAAATGTAGACTTGGAACCCATTCAAAAGCTCTTGGACTTTATCTCCTAAGGTGATGGGGGGGGGTCAACATTAATTTATTCATTCAACAAACATTTAATGAGGGCCTGGAACTTGTGGCACACCCAGATGGGAACAAGGTGTTCTCTAGCAAGGGTGTTCCTCCACTGGCCTGTCTGTTCTGACCAGAATCCTGCCTGTGTTTGTTATCTGGATCCACCTAACATTGCAGGAGAGATTTTCCCCCTAACCAGCTTCATCGTGTGAGTTGTTTTTCAGAGCACAAGGCAAAGACTCATCCTCATAAAACTGCAAATATTAAACTACACGAAGGATGTCTGCTCAGGTCAGAGTCCTGGAAGCCTTGAGTGAGGGCTGGGGCACTCACACCATGGAGACGTGCTGGGAGCTAGAAGGTCCATGGGGTTGAGTTTAGGCTTGTTTGTCAGGAACAATTATCTGGAGCAGTTATGCCAACCGACCTCTGTGCTCTATTTCTGCTTTTCTTCCCCAAGTATTCAGTTCACTCTGCTTTGAAAGGTAGTCAGGGTTAAGGTCAGAAGTAAGCTGGTGCCTGCGATTGGTGTGGTGTGGCTCCAGAGGAAAGGCCAAGTCCTAAGCAGCAGCAATTCTAGGCAATGCCAGCTAGTGCTACTGGCTGGTGACACCCAGTGACACCACTAAGCCTTCTTGCAGAGCCAGAGGGGCAAGACTGTGCTGACTGCTACCTGAGAAATTCTGGAGTGTTGTCATTTTGTACATGTTAAAAATGCAACTTTTAACATGAAAATGTAACAACATTTTGAGATTTAATAAATTATATTTTAATATAGTGGAATAATAAAAAAAAGGTAACTTTAAGCCAGGCTTGGTGGCTCACACTTGTAACCCCATTGCTTAGGAGGCTGAGGCAGGAGCATGAATTCAAGGCCAGCCTGAGCTACATAGTGAGATCTTGTTACAAAACAAAGCAAAAAGCAGCTTTATTTGTTTGTGCATATTTGGAGAGCTCCCTACTGTATATTATATATTTTAATTGGGGATGTGAGGAGTCCTTCTTGAAAGCTGAACCACCAACAGCCAGTCAGAGAGCCTGTTGTCTTTCATCCTCTCATTGGATAAATGAACAGATAAAATTTAACAAATATGGGGCTGGAGAGATGGCTTAGCAGTTAAGTCACTTACCTGCGAAGCCTAAGGACTGAGGTTTGATTCCCCAGGTCCCACATAAATCAGATGCACAGGTGGCACACGTATTTGGCATTTGTTTGCAGGGGCTGGAGGCCCTGGCACGCCCATTCTTTGTATCTGCCTCTCTCTATCCAATAAATAAATAAATAAATAAAATAAAAATTTAACAAATACGTATGTCAGTTATACCTATATAGATATGTAGTTTGGTTAAATATGTATGTGTATTTGTTATATTTCATCATTTGTAAATATATGTAATCATTAGTAAAGTGGCTAACCATCTTTCAGCCATCTGTATTTCTTGTGGTGCTGACTGGTCACGACCTTGACAGCCTTTGTCCTCATTTGTTTCTGACCTGGTGATGAAGATGATGCTGCGTGCATGAAAATGATGCTATCTCTTTTGCTTGGCATGTCCCCTAAGTGGTTTTCCCAGCAGAATGTAATTATGTCAGTTTCCTGAGGACATTTCTTTAGTATCTGGGACAACTACTTCCCTTACTTTTGTTTTTACCCTGTGGTTATCAAGCACTTCCCTTCACTCTCTCAGACTTCTGTGTCTGCTGGGGCCTAGCCTATGCCATGAATCCTGTATGTGTGCACTAATCACATGAGTCCTGTAAGTGTGAGAACACCCGTGTGGGTGGGGATCTCCATACCTTTGCTCTCTGTGTGTATTTATCTTCCAGGTGGCTGCCGTATGTCCTCAAATGGATGTTTCCAGAATGAGTGATGGTGCTCACTCGCTTACATGACTGAGTCCTTCCACATAGGAGAGCATCCTTGGTTTCTCTTAGTACACAGTCAGTATTCCCACTCATGTTGATCTGAGCAGTCTAGGAGCTCCGCTCTTGGCATTCCGGCCAGGGCGGGGAGGAGAGCGAGGGATGGAGGGAGGGAGCTGTGTGAATCAGAAGGGAATGGAATTCCAAATAGCCAGAAGAGAGAACTTTGAATGTTCTCACAACAAAGAAATGAGGGATGTTTGAGGTGGTGAGTTGCTGCCTACCCTCATTCTGCTGGAAATAACACTTACTCGGGATACAGCAGAGAAAACATACAACATTGCTGACACATAGACAGCTTTGCACAAACATTACACAGCACACACACATTTCATGCAGACGTTGTCTATAAATATGTACGGTCATTATGTACCAACACAAATTTTTAAAAGATGGAGACAAGTCCTGTGATCAGGAAGCTCTTTAAAGCCCAGCTGAAGGGCACTGAAGGCATCAGGTCAGAGGGACAGACATCTGGCTAGAGCATGGGAAGATGGGCCTGGAAGTTAGTGGGAAGAGTACTAGAAAGGGAGAAGGGACCTAGCTATCAGGTAGGAATGAATTTGGCTACAAATTGCAGAAAGGTCCACGCAGGAATTCACTCTATCCCGTGTGAGAAGTGCAGACACAGCGGTGCCAGTGTAACTCGAGCAGCTCACCGTAGCTGCTTTGTGGGGCTCTCAGCCTGCACCTCGTGCTCACAGAAGGGTTGATTGTTGCAGCTCCACATAGTCTATTTGTATCAACGCACACGTGGAGGGAGGAGGAAAGAAACACAACTCACTCATTTTAATGGGCAAGTAAAATCTTCCCAGGACTCCCTCTTATCCCAACAGGCTTCTGTTTATGTCTCATTAGCCAGACAGAGGTGTGGCGTATGGTCATCTGATCTCCAAGGAGTCTGGGAAGTCAAGATAATTAGCTGACATACTTCAAAAGGAAAACGGGGAAGGAATATTTACAGGTGACTTACAGCATCCATCAGAACACAAAAACCACTGCTGCCACCAGGAGAGCCAAACAAACGAGCAAGGTCAGTTGGACGTTGTTAAGATGAAGTACTTCTGTCTCTCCACCAAACAGCATCACTGAAGAGAGAAGATCATGTGAGGCCCAGGGTAGGAAAAAGCTCTCCTAATCCCTTGGCTGCTGCACTCTGAGCATGCGCTCATCAGGTGACATGCTCTACACTGGCTGCTGCTGCACTCATCAGACTAGTACCCAGCTTAATGCAAAGAACAGAAAATGAGCTGGTGTGGTGGCTCACATCCTTAATCTCAGCATTCAGGAGGCAGAGGTAGGAGGATCACTGTGAGTTCAAGGCCACCCTGAGATTATATAGTGAATTCCAGGTCAGCTTGGGCTAAAGTGAGCCCTTACCTCAAAAATAAAAAAGGCACAGCAATGCATGGCAATCCCTCCACCCTTGGTATTGTTCCGAGTAGTCCCACAGCTGAATGCCTGCGGGGGCCACAAGGGCTGCGGAAAGAAAGAGAGGAACATAGTAAGGATGGCTAACATTTAAAAAAAAATGAAAACAAATGCTGGCGAGGCTGTGGAGAAATAGGAACAAGCCTTCACTGTTGGTGGGAATGTAAAATGGCACAACCATTATGGAAAGCTATGTGGAGACTCCTGAAAAGGATGACCATAGACCTACCAACAGATCCAGCTATTCCCTTACTGGGCATTTACCCTAAAGGCTCCAAGCCTCAGTTCAGAGACATTTGCTCAACCATGTTTATAGCTGCTCAATTCATAATAGCAAAAAACTGGAATCAACCCAGATGTCCATCATTAGATGAATGGATAACAAAGATGTGGTATATCTATACTATGGAATTCTACGTAGCAGTAAGGAAAGATGAAATAAGGAAATTCGAAAACAGTGGTCAAACATGGAACAGGTCATCCTCAGTGAGCTCACCCAATCACAAAAAGATAATTGCCGCATGGTCTCGTTTATCTGTGGCTCCTAACCTGAATCCACCTGAGATGCTACCAAACCTAATAAGCACTCTGAGGACCAGACAATAGGGAGGATGGGATGGGAGGAGGGTAAAGGTGGGAGGGAACGAGAGGGTGGGATGGAGGACAAGGGGGGGGATACAAATAGGGACCCAAAAGGAAATGATACTATAAAACCCTTTATACCGAACAACAGGTTAAATCATTGATCCTTCAGCAGGCCCGCAGAGGGAACACCTGAACCACAGGAAAGTGGAGAGAACATCACGAAGACCGACCTTAATCTTTTCGTGCCTCTCTCTTCTCTCTCTCCCTCTCTCTCCTCTCTATACTCACTTTCTCTTTCATATTATCTTTCTTTTTCTTCCCTCACCTCCCTTGGCGCTGACTTACAACTCCCAGTAACAACATGGGGTTAACTTTCACAAGGAGCTGTTGATCTGAAACACCTACAAGGTCTCCCCCCCACCACCACCAAAAAAGAGACAGATTTCTGTCAGAGTTCTTGATGACCCACCAAAGGTTAATGGTAAGACCCTACTGTTGAAGACAGCATACGCATGTGAGATAAAACATGGAGAGACCTGGCCAGAATCTGGAAGAGTGTCAGTCCCCAGACAGTTAGCTAGTCTAGTGCCAGAGGGTGCTACACGAGCAACTGGGGGAAAATGGCCAACATCTGTCCAAACAACTTGCAGTCTAAGATACCCAGCAGGAAACAACCTGACTTAATGCTCAAACAAGTGCAGTAGTGGCAAACAGCCATGGTGGGTAACCAACTGTTCTTGATTTGGCTAACAGATCCACTCAGTGGAATGGAACTCATTGCTGGAACTGGGAAATAAGTCAAAACCATGTACAAAAATGAGCTCAGTCTCCAAGATCAAGATACCACCAAATGTGAGTGAGAAAAGGACCTATGCATATAAAATTTCCTCTAAAATATCTATGGCCATCCCATATATCTAGTACTCACTTAATCTTTCCATTGGAGAATTTGCTTATCTTTTTCAGATGGACAACAAACCTGAAGGGAAAATCGGCCAATCACACCTCACCAGGGCTCCAGCTGAAACCATAGAGTAATGCAGGGGAAGGGCAAGAGTACAGCATTCTTGGTGATCACAACACCAGAAAAAGGCTGAAGGAGATAAACACAGAGAACATCCAACTCCTACTAAGCCAGATATCCAGAGACACAGAGGCTCCCAAAACCTCATCACTGAAGTATAACTAAAATGACCCCAACATGGCTCAGGGACATTTGCGGAAGAGGGAGCAGAAAGAATGTTAGAGCCACAAGTTGGGTCATTATGCACAGAGACTTGGCCTATCCCTCATAACTCTTGACTACCCCCACAATGCGTGAACCACATTCCCCATTGATGAGGGTCCCTTCGGAAGAGGGAGGTCAGGGGGGAGGAAAATGGAGTCACCATTACGAATGTAAACTTAGAATAATATAAACAAAAAAGAAGAAGAAGCCGGGCGTGGCGGCGCACGCCTTTAATCCCAGCACTCGGGAGGCAGAGGTAGGAGGATCACTGTGAGTTTGAGGCCACCCTGAGACTACATAGTTAATTCCAGGTCAGCCTGGACCAGAGTGAAACCCTACCTCGAAAAACCAAAAAAAAAAAAAAAAAAAAAAAAAAGAAAGAAAGAAAGAAAGAAAGAAAGAAAGAAAGAAAGAGAGGGACAGTGACTTCCAGTGAGAGTAGTTTGTGGTTGTGGCTGATTAGTGCCACACTGCCATGTAGTCCACCGAAGTCACACTTTCCAGTTTTGTGTGTGTGTGTAATTTTTTTGTATGTGTGTGGGTGCACATGTCCGTGGAGGCAGGAGTTGATGTCCAGTGTCTTCCTCTGTCACTCTCTGCATTCTTGCTTTGAGACAGGGTCTCTCCCTAAACCTAGAGCTCACCAGTCCACTTAGACAAGCTAGCCAGCAAGCTCCAGGGATCCCCCTGTCTCTGGCTTCCCCAGCACTGGGATGACAGGTACGTGCCACCACACCTGGCTTTTATGTGGGTGCTGGGGATCTGAACTCACGTCCTCACGCTTTAAGGCAGCACTTTATCCAATGGGCCAGCCATCTTCCCAGTCCCACATTTTCCCAAACTTTTTAAAAGGAAGATGGTCAGACCATCTAAAATGCCTTTGGGATTTCAAATTTTGGCAGTTTATTCCAATGAGCCGGGCCAGTGAAAAAGGCATCAGGGGCAGATTTTGCCAGTGGGTCTTCTGTTTGCAACCTCTCATTGAATCCAGAAACAGGATCTACTGGAGCCATGATCATAGGAACAGAGCTATTTCTTCCTCAGGGAACTTACTACGCCCTTATCTAAAAAGCATTTCCTCGGCTCTAAGATGACATCCACATGTTTAAATATGCCATGTTTACATACCCAGCATATGGTGGGGTCAGGACTCACAGATCTGCTACACACTCAGCCCAGAGTGCAAATCATGACTCTGCACTACTTCCCACCTGTGTGCAATGAATATCATCAGGAACAAACGTTGTCCTTTTCCATGAAATTACAGCAGGCAGAGCGGTGGTAACAAGCAGACACAGGCAGGCAGTGCCACGAACAAAATGAAAATGTTTCTTGTTCACTTAACGTTCCTTGGCTCCTCAGGGGCGGCATGAGCAGCTCCTTGCTGTCTTGTCTGCCCATCGGAGCATGGCTAAGTGCCTTTTCAACATGGGATCTCCAAAAGGTCACCAGCTCGGTGAGCTAGAAGGAGGAACAGACACCCGCTGTTTTGTTAGTAACACAGAAGTAACAACTATTCACATTGTAGTCAGAGCAACCCGGATGGCGGCTGCTACTGTTTTACTATGGAAAGTGGAAATGAATTTTGGGGAAGAGCTACTAGATTTTTTTTTTAATAAAATAGATTATAGACCTGAGCAAATACTGAGTCACAGAGACAGTCTGAACTTGCTGCTAAAATAGTCATTTTATTGGCAATTTTTATATAGGTACATAATGTATTTTGATCATAACCCTTTCCTTATCTTCTTACCTCTCTTCATCCCCTTTCCACTGAACTCTTTTTTTCTGACTGTAGTTTCCCTCTTCTATTTTTTATTTATTTATTTATTTATTTTTGGTTTTTCGAGGTAGGGTCTCACTCTGAGCCCAGGCTGACCTGGAATTCACTATGTAGTCTCAGGGTGGCCTCAAATTAACATCGATCCTCTTACCTCTGCCTCCTGAGTGCTGGGATTAAAGGCGTGCACTACCATACCCAGCTTTTCCTCTTCTACTTTGATGTAGTTTTCTTTCTTGCTTGCTTGCTTTTTATTTATTTATTTATTTTGCTCTCCCTCATGATAAAACGTGAATGGGCTCGATACTGTGCAAGTCTTGTGCAGATAACAACGGTTACTGTGAATTCACGAATGCACCAGCCGCTTCACGTCCAGAAGACGGTGTTCCACAGCTTTCATCCCCGTCCTTTGCTCTTCCTGGCTTTCCACCGCCTCTTGCACAACGATCCTTGAGCCATGGAGGGTATAACAGAGACTTCTCACATAATGTTGAACACTCCACTGTCACCTCTCAGCACTTTGATGCATTCTGGGTCTTCTAGTATTCACTAACAACTACAAAAAGAAGTTTTTCTGAACAAAGGTGAGAGCCACACTAATCTATGAAAAATAAACATTTAGAGGACAGTTTGATGACTATAGCATATCCATTTAGCCAAGCCATACTAGTAGCTTTCCTGCTAGGGCCTGTGACCTCCCCAGCCATAGGTTTTGAATAGGTTTTCAGTACAAAGCATGAATTCCCTCCCATGGAGAGGGCCTCAGATCCTATCAGAGAGAGCAGGTAGTTACCCCACAGCAGTCACACCACTATTGCAACTACTATGGCAATCATGGCACATCTTTTTGTGTTTGTTTGATTTTGATTTTGTTTTCTTTCCAGGCAGGGTTTTGCTCTAGCCGAGGCTAACCTGGAATTCAGTATGTAGTCTCAGGGTGGCCTCAAACTCACGGTGATCCTCCTACATCTTTGCTGGGATTAAAGGTGTGTGCCACCATGCCATCACTGAGCACATCTTGTCTGGCTGGCTGGTTGCACAGCTGTCAGGTAAGATGATGCTTAGCACACCTTTACTTTGTCTACCTTCTTTTTTTATTTTTCGCACAGACAGAAGAGTGTCCACTAGTGCTGAGTAATGCTGCTTCCTTTTACTCTATTCTACAGTTTCCTTTTTCCTTTTTGGCAGCTGATGCTGGGCAGGGATAAAAAAGTTTCCTTTTACAAATTAATATTTTGAAAATTTAAAATATCATTAGGTGTTTTACCATATTAAATAATTGGCCGATGGTGTGTAGTATGACAAAAGTTTGTGAAGGTGCTCTGCAAGTCAATGAATATGGATAAACAATGTCCCACACTACAGATGGGCCATGACCCTGAAGTGGGGGTGTCACTGTGAGAAAACACCAGAAGAAATTTAGCTTCGAAGACTTGGATGGGGACGTAGCTCAGTGGTAGATTGCTTACCTGGCATGCGTGAAGTCCTGCATTCAATCCCTGGCACTGCATAAACTGGACATGGTATTGTATACTTGTAATCCAGCACTTGGGAGGTGGAGGCAGGAGGATCAGGAGTTCACTGAGTTTGAGGCCAGATTGGGCCCTGTCTCAAAAAAAAAAAAAAAAAAAAAAAGAAAGGTCCAGGGGTCAGGGTGGGGGTGGACTGGGGAGATGGCTCAGCAGTTAAAGAGACTAGCTGCAAAACTGCTGGCCCTTGTTCAATTCCCAAGTACCCATATAAAAAGCCAAATGTGCCGGTCATGGTGGCATACACCTTTAATCCAAGCACTTTGGAGGTAGAGGTATGAAGATGGCTGTGAGTTTGAGCCAGTCTGGCTCTACAGAGTGAGTTTCAGGTCAGCCTAGACTAGAGTGAGACCCTGCCTTGAAAAAACAAACAACAACAAAAATCCAAATGCACAGAGTGGTTCATGTATCTAGAGTTTGTTTGCACCTGTAAGAGGCCCTAAATGCCCGGACTCACTCTCTCTGCTTGCAAATGAATAAATAATTTAATGCAAAGGGTTATTTCATTTTGTGTTTTTGTTTGGTGTTTGGGTTAGGAGGTGGGGTCTCACTCTGCCTCTCAAGTGCCAGGATTAAAGGTGTGCGCTCCCCTGGCCTGGCTCTCACTTTATGTCTTTGGATGTCTCAGTAGTGCTTGGTGCCTGTAGTGAGTCAGAGCATCATGGTGGAAGGAAGGGCATGATGGAGGAAAGCTGCTCACCTCATGCCAGCCAGGAAGCAGACACGGAAAGAGAAGAAGAAAGGGGTGGGGACTCCCACCCACTTGCTCTCTTTTAACCAGGCCTCACATCCTAAGAGTCCATTCATGTATGAATTCATCTAGGGAACGATCCATTGATGAAGTTAGCACCCTCGGGGTTCATTGACCTATGATCACTACTGTAGGACAGAGCCTCTAACACATGAACCCTTGGAGGTGTATCCTATCCTATCCTATTCTATCCAATCCACAACCCTGGATGATGGGCAGCCAGCTGGGCATGGCACTATGTAGTACAGGTTGGCAGCAGATGAGTCTTGCTTGAGACACCAGCTGCTCCTAGAGCCTGTGAGGAAAGCCCAGCTCTGAGAGAAACCCAAGGCCTTCCACCTTTGTGAGCAAGGCTGTATCGACCATGCCCAGTGACTGAAGCTGGCACAGGGCTGGGCACATCCCTCCCTGCTTGTTCCCCTTTGTCCCTTTTGGAGCCCCTTTTAGAGAGTTGAAGTCTTGGGTGCTTTTTGCGGAAGACTCTGTACTTTGGCTATGCTCCCAACTGGCTGGCTGGCTGTGACACTTCCTGAGGGCAAAGGAAAGGTAGAGTGGGCCCCAGTCCTGGAACTGGGTGAGTGCAGACCTGCACTGCAGAGCCCACATGCTTCCTGGAAATAGCTGGTTGCTCGAGGCGTTTCTAGGTATTCCATCTGGCTAGTGACGAACACATGCATTTGCCCAGGGATGGAGAATCATGGGAAACCCCTCGGGAGATGAAAGACCTGGAAGTGAGCCGACAAGCTCTGTTTGCAGCATCGCTGAGGGCTCTGAGTGGCCAGAGGACGTGGAATACCCATTGGTTGTAAGGGAAATCAATCAGATGGTTTCCACTCTTCAGAGTGGCTCAAAGTGAAAATATGATGCTAGTAGACCAAGGACATGGGGAAAACACTGTCAAGTGCAGCTAGTTAGCTATCTTCCTATATTTATATTGCACAACAAATTGGCACTACCCAGAAAACCATCAATATTTTGCCTGAAAAGCTCTTACAGGGCAGGTGTGATGGTGCGTGCATTTAATTCCAGCACTCAGGGGGCTGAGGTAGGAATATCGCCATAAATTCAAGGCAAGCCTGGACTACAGAGTAAGTTACAGGTCAGTCTGCTTCAAAAACAAAAACTAAAGCTCTTACAGGGCTGGGAGATAGCTTAGTAGGTAAAGTGCTTGCTTCACAAGCATGAAGGCCTGAGTTCGATCTCCAGAACCCACATCACAGTGCTGGGTGTGGTGGTGCCCATTTACAATCCCAGCACTGGCGAGATGGAGACAGAAGGATCCCTGGAGTTAGCTGGCCAGCCAGTCTAGCCTCATTGGTGACCTCCAGGTCAATGAGTGACCTTGTTTGGAAGGAGGTGGAGGTGTTCATGCAGATGACACTTGAGGTTTCCCTCTGCACACACATGCTAAGAGTGTAAGACACATGTACACATGGAGACCTGTGCAAGCTTGTTCACTGCCTTATGGTTTGTAACAGCAAACGTTAAAACAGAACTGACACATTATGGTTTGCATAGGAAGTGACCCCTCCCATGTCTCGAACGTTTGGTCTCTAACTGGCAGTGCTAGTGAGAGGTGTTGGGTCACAAGGGCTCTGACTTAAGGGGTAGATTAATCCAGCATTATTGGGAGTTGATGGAAATGAGGAGAGGGCACACTTTTGAAGGATATGTCATGAGCCTGGGCTAGAGTGAGACCCTACCTCAAAACAATAACAGCAACAACAAAAGTTTTCTTAATTCTGATGGGCGAAAGGTCCTCAAACAGACCCAGCTCATACCTTAAAAACTCAGAAGAGGGGGTGGAAAGATCGTTAGAGCCGTAAGTTGGGTCATTATGTACAGAGACATTGCCTCACCCCCATAACTGATGGCTATCCCCACAATGCGAGACCCACAATCCCCAAGAGAGGAGGGAAGGGAGAAGGCTAACAGTGGTACCATCGTGGCTGTATGCACATTATTTATTATTATTATATTTTATTAAATAACTAATAAAAAAATTAATATATAAAAAATTTTAAAAACTCAGAAACCCTAGAAAAATGCATTTGCAATACCAAGCATGGATTTATCCTGCCATGGCCAGGGATGTAGGAAGCTCTGACCAATTACCACGCCTGGGTATGGAGACCATTTAACTACATAAATGGTATCAGCCCACACATGTGCAATGTTTAAAATAAATCTACCAATTCTCTGAATCCAGGAGCCAAAATAAAGCACCCCCCCTTATGTTGTTGCCATGACCTCGCCTGTGTGCATAAGTCACTGTGCTTGGTCCACACGAAGGGAAGAAGAACCAGCTCCAAAGAATTGGTAGACTTATTTTATTGATTTATTAGAGGTGGGGGAGACAGAGAGTAAGAATGGGCCCACCAGGGCCTCTAGCCATTGCAAACGAACTCCAGATGTATGCGCCACCATGTGCATCTGGCTTATGTAGGACCTGGAGAATTGAACCTGGGTCCTTAAGTTTCACAGGCATGCGCCTTAACCACTAAGCCATCTCTCCAGCCCTGGTAGACTTATTTTAAACATTGCACACGTGTGGGCTGATACCATTTATATAGTTAAATGTTCTTCATGACCAGGCTTGGAAATCGCTCAGAGCTTCCTACCTTCCTGGCCATGGAGGGATCAATCCATGGTTGGCTATTGGAAATTCATTTTTCTAGGGTTTCTGAGTTTTTAAGGTATGAGCTTGGTCAATTTGAGGACCTTTCACCTATCAGAATTAAGAAAACATTTTGGGGGGGGGTTGAGGTAGGGTCTCACTCTAGCCCAGGCTGATCTGGAATCCACCCTGTAGTCTCATGGTGGCCTCAAACTCACGGTGACCCTCCTACCTCTGCCTCTTGAGTGCAGGGACTAAAGGCGTGCACCACCACACTGGCAAGAAATCATTTCTGATAAAAAGAGACAGAGAGAGAACTACAGCCCTAAATGTTTTCATTTGAGCCCCTGGATCAAGTCATTCTTGAACTTGATTCATCCTTCCACGGTCTTTTCAGTTATATAAAACAAAACAAAACAAATTAACAAACAAACAGAAAACCTTCCCTTTTCTGCCTGAGGAGGACTTAAATGGGGTTTCTGTTCCTCACTGCCACTGCACTCTTCATGTATGCAAAAAATGATACTGTTGGAGCTTAGGTCAAGGTTAAGGTCAAGATTAGAGTCGGGTAAAGTAGAGATTTGCAATGAAAGCAACTCTCTGTCTGGGCTTTGGTTTCAACTTTTCACCGTCACTTGGAAATGTCTGGAATGTGTCTGCCCCTGCACTTCTGGTTTAGTTCAGCCCCTCAGTGCATGAGTTTTGTGATTGGTCCCTCCCCCATGCCACCCTCTTCCTTCATCTGCCCCCATGCTAACAGACTATGGCTTTGAGATGGGTGTGATCATATTGCTTCCAGGTTCAAGAACATTCTACGACATCAAGTGCTTTAGTCTGGCATTAAAGTTGCCCATCAATCATTCAGCCTCAACTTTCTTTTCAAGCACCATGTCCCAGTGTAACAAACACACACACACAGAGACACACACACAGACATACACACACACACAAACACATACACACAGAGACACACACATAGATACACACACACACACACATTCTTTTCCTCCTTAGATTCATTAAGAAGAGTAATGTAGCATTAGAGCTCAGGCCAAGTTGGGTCTGTGATAATTAAATAAGATGGTCCCCAATGATTCTTGGCCATGGTATTTACAATCTTGAGGTTTTCAGCTTTGTTCTCACATAATAAATAGGGCAACCTAGAAAACAGATAGGATATTATAAAAATGATGGAATATGTGCTGTGTGTAGTTTTGTGAATCAACTTGACTGGGCCATGGGGTGCCCGGATAATGGTAAAACGTTACTTCTGGATGTGCCTGTGAGGACAAAGTGTGTTTCCAGATGAGATGAACATTTTTACTGTCGGTCTCCACTGAGTTAGATGCTCTCCCCCACGTGGGTGGCATTCATCTGCTCCACTGAGGACCCCAGTACAAATGAAGGAGGAAGGGACACTTTGCCCGCTCTCAGTCTTTGAGCTCAGACACTGGTCCTCTCTTATCCTGACAATGGAACTGAGAAGATCGATGTCTTAGGTTCTAAAACGTTCAGATGTGAACTGGGAGTGACATCATCATGTCTTCTGGGGTGTGACTGGGACTCTACCACTGGCAATTACACCGCAGGGCCTCGAGCTTGCGTGAGCATCACGGGAGCCAGTTGCTCCAGCCCTGTTCTCCTGGCGGCCGATGAGAGCACGGGCATCCCTCCATTCTCCTCTTCCAGCTGCTCACCTTCCCCACGCCTCATCTTTTCCGAGTTTTAGAAAAGCATTCAGATCCATTCGTGGGTTCACTGCCTTCTTGGACCCCATAGATCTTGTTCCCGTCTCCAGAATGTGTTTTTTATGTTCTCAGGTTATTTCCCTGTGAAGAATTACTTTAGCAATTCCATAGTCTCAAGCCTTGTAAAGGCGACAAATTAGCTATTCGTTTCCCTTAAATGCCATCCCCTGGGCAGTAAGGATAAAGTGCCAGGGACATTTGCTATAATCTTTCCCGTCAGTGTCCTTTGACCTGCTTCGTAAGTTACTCTCTGTTTGCTCATTTTTACAGAAGGAGGCCCATGTTTGTTTAACGCTGGCTATTAAGATGGCTTAAACAGTCTGTTTAAATATTTTTGCCCCAGACAAAGGAATGAGGGAAAGGTTTATATTTACTGTACTTTTACTTAAGCCTACTAACGAGTGAGCAAGCTGTGCGATGGGAGGGCTCTTCAACACTGAGCACACATGATGAAGGATTTCTTCTGGGTGTCCAGTGTCCTCTGTTTTTCTTTGCATGTGTATGTGCGTGGGGTATGCATGTGTGCGTGAATCCATGTTTGTATGTGTATGGAACCATGCGTGTATGAAAGTGTGTATGCCTGTGGAAGCCTGTGATTAATGTCAGGGGTCTTCTTCAATAGCTCTTCACTTAATTTTTTAAAATTTTTTAATTTAAATATATATATATATTTAATTTATATTATTCTGATTTTACATTCATAGTATTGGTTCCATTGTCCTCCTCCCTGTCCTCCCACTTTCAAAGGGACCCTCATCAATGGGGAATGTGGGTCTTGCATTGTGAGGTTAGTCAAGAATTCTGGGGGGTAAGCCCCAGTCTCTGTGCATAATGCCCCAACTTGTGACTCTAACAATCTTTCCGCCCCCTCTTCCGCGAGTTTCCCTGAGCCACATTGGGGTCATTTTAGTTCTGCTTCAGTGGTGAGGTTTTGGGAGCCTCTGCGTCTCTGGATATCTGGCTTAGTTGGAGTTGGATATTCTCTGTGTTTATCTCCTTCAGTCTTTTTCTGGTGTCGTGATCGCCATGAACGCTGAACTCTTGTCCTTCCCCTGCGTTGTTCTATGGTTTCAGCCGGGACCCTGGTGAGGTTTGGTTAGCTGATCCCCCTTCAGGTTTGTTGTCCACCTGAAAAAAGATAAGTGAATTCTCCAACGGAGAGAGAAGTTAGTACTAGATAGAAGGGATGACCATATATGTTTTGGAGGGAATTTTGTATGCGTTGGCTCTCTTCTAGCCCACATTTGGTGGTATCTTGCTCTTGAGACTGAGCTCATTCTTTGTACCTGGTTTTGACTTATTTCCCTGTTCCAGCAATGAGTTCCATTCCACTGAGTGGATCTTTTAGCCAAATCAAGAACAGTTGGTTACCCACCATGGCTGTTTGCCACTACTGCACTTGTATGAGCATTACGTCAAGTTGTTTCCTGCTGGGTATCTTAGACTGCAAGTTGTTTGGACCAATGTCAGACATTTTCCCCCAGTTGCTCGTGTAGCACCCTCTGGTACTAGACTAGCTAACTGTCTGGGGACTGACCTTCTTCCAGATTCTGGCCAGGTCTCTCTGTGTTTGGTCTCACACATGTATGCTATCTTCGACAGTAGGGTCTTACCATTAACCTTTGGTGGGTCACCAAGAACTCTGACAGAAGTCTGTCTTTTTTTTTTTTTTGGGGTGGGACCTTGTAGGTGTCTTGGATCAAGAGCTCATTGTGGAGTTTAACCCCGTGCTGGCACTGGGAGTTTTAAGTCTGCACCTAGAATGGTGAGGGAAGAAAAAGATAGATAATATTATAGAGGAAGTGAGTATAGAGAGGAGAGGTAGGAAGAGAGAGTGAGAGGGAGAGAGAGAGAAGCAGGACAAGATTAGGGTTAGCCTTCATGATGCTCTCTCCAGATTCCTGTGGTTTGGGTGTTCCCTCTGCAGGCCTGCTGAAGGATCAATGTTTTAGCCTGTTGTTCAGAGTAAAGGGTTTTATAGTATCTTTTCCTTTTGGGTCCCAATTGTATCCCCGCCCCTTGTCCTTCCCCCCACCCTCTCATTCCCTCCCACCCTTACCTTCCCCCCATCTCGCCCTCCTTTTATTTTATTTTGTTTATTTATTTATTTATTTATTTTGAGAGAGACAGGGGGGGGAGAGGGAGACAGATAGAGAATGGGCATGCCAGCAGCCTCTCAGCTGCTGTGAATGAACTCCAGATGTGTGCACCCTCTTGTGAGCAAGTGCAGCATTGCGCCCTTGCGTCACTTTGCATCTGGCTAAATGTGGGACCTAGAGATTGGAACCTGCATTCTTAGGCTTAGCAGGCAGGTGCCTAAACCACTAAGCCATCTCTCCAGCCCTTATTTATTTATTTATTTGCAAGGAGAGAAAGGGGTGGTGAAATGGGCCTGCCAGGGTCTCTAGCCACTCCAAACAAACTCCAGATGCATGCATCACTTTATGCATCCAGCTTTACATGGGAATCAAACCCATGTTGTTAGGCTTTGCAGGCAAGCACCTTAACCACTGAGCCATCTCCCTAGCTCTTATTTTTTGAGACAGGGTCTCCCACTGAACTTGGAGCTCACCAACTCAAGTAGACTAGCTGGCCAGCAAACCCCAGGGCTCCTCCTCTCCCTAGCACTAGGAATAGAGGCACAGGCCACTGCCCTGCCCAGCTTGCATGTGGGTGCTGAGGATCTGAACTCAGGTCCTCATGCTTGTGTGGCAAGTGTTTTACTCACTGAACCATCTGCCCAGCTTCCAAGGTCCTCACAGTTGGCTGAGTCTCAGTTAACGGAGGCAGTGACAACGTCTTTAAAAAGTTCAGCTGCCCCTATTTATCCTAGCACAGCTTCCGGCTTGAAGAAGTATCTGTGAATGCTCTCACAGACTTATTCTCAGCTTCCCCATAAACCATACCCATAGTGTATATCCTTTGGAGCTGGCAGAGACCATAGAAATGTTTCCTCCTCTTCTTCCTCCTTCTCCCCTTCTTTCCTCTTCTTCTTCCTTTTCTTCTTTTGCAACAGTCAATATATAGCTCATTCTGGCCTTGATCTCACAACGCCCTGCCTCAGCCTCCCTAGTGCTGGGATTACAGCAACCATCCACCATGCCCAGCCTCTGCTTCTTTGACTAGACTTGGCTGTTGCCTGGAGTAAGCTATGGCTTGGCAGGCCCTGCTCTCAATCTGACCTAAGCTCAGTATATCTTACAGATAAGTGTGCTTCTGGACTGTTGTACGTGGCACTGCTCCCAATTTTCCATCTGTGAGGTGGTTTTCCTCTTTTGATAAACCTGACCCCTGTGCCCTCACTCTCTCCCACTTGGCCCCAGCACAAGCCCTGCTCCCTCCAGGAAGCATTCCAGGAAGATCCCCTCTAGAAACCCGAAGCTGTGCTCTTAGCCATTCTCGTCTTTTGCCACTCATGGAGCTCATTATGTGGAATCTTGCCTATAGATCAGTTTTCCACTATCGACTGTAGACTACAGAGCCATGGTGGGAATTCACTCACTCAAATAATAGGTATGGAAGGCTGGGGAGATGGCTCCGTGCTTAAGATTGCTTGCTGCTTAAAGCATGAGGTCCTCTTGGATGGAGACCATGAAGTTCGACTCCTCAGAACCCACATAAAAAGCTGGGCGTGGCCATGCACATCTGTAACCCCAGTCCATGGGGTGGGGAGTTGACGAGAATGCTGGGGCTGGCTGGTGGACAGCAGCTCCAGGTTAAGGGAGGAAATTCGCAGATGAGTGATAAGAGCAGGATATCTGACATTCCCCTCTGGCCTCCACACATGTGCATATACCACATATTACACACCACACACACACACGCACACACACACACACACACACACACACATACACGTACACACACATGCACACACACAGAGGTATGGACAGCCAAGTTATGTGAGGCACAGTTCTAACAGTTTTTAACGCTGACCCCAGTGCCTGTCACACATTATTATCTTTTTTTTGGGGGGGGTTGTTTTTTGTTTTTTTGAGATAGGGTCTCACACTAGCCCAGGCTGACTTGGAATTCAGTATGTATTCTCAGGGTGGCCTTGAACTCAGAGATCCTCCTACCTCTGCCTCCTGAGTGCTAGGATTAAAGGCGTACACCACCATGCCTTCTTTCTTTCTTTATTTATTTAGACAGAATCTCCTGAGTCCCGGGCTGGCCTTGAACTTTCTTTGTAGCTGAGGATGACCTTGAGTGTTTTTACTGCTTGCTGTTTGCAGGACTGTGTTTCCAATCCTGGGCCTTGAGCATGGTAGGCAAGCACTGTACCATAGAGTTGAGCCTTACCCCCAGCCTTGAACCTCTGATCCTTCTGCTTCTGCCTCTCCACTTCTGGGTGTGCACCATCATACCTGGTTTAATTGGTGCTGGGAATCAAACCCAGGGCATTGCAAATGCTAAGGCAAAGCACTCTACCAACTGAAGCTACATTCCCAAACCTGGCATAAATTATTTATTGGAAAAATTCATGGCCAGCTTCAGGGAACCAGCCAGGCCTGCAAACATAATTGATGAGGTGAAAAGAATGTGGTCACGGGCCTGGGGAACATGATACATGGTAGTATTGAAGGAACTGAGCTTTTCTAAACTTCCCTAAAGTTGGCCAACAGGGGCCATGAGGAATTTACCCTGCATGGCAAAGCTAAGGCCAAGGGCATGGTAAGGAGTGAGTCATGGGCAGGTAAGGAGAAGCGCTCTGACATGCTGTGAAGTCTCAGTTAGATACAGGGAGCAGTATCTGTGGCTGACTCCTCCAGTGCTGGTGCTCTGTACGGAGAACCATTGTGCCCCGCGTTGTGAAGTCTTTGAATTTTGCAGTTGACCGTGGTGACTCGAGAGTTGCTCCAGTCCTCAGAGCCCCAGTTTGCTGTAGAATGGGAATTAGACTAGTACTTACCTCACAGGGCCAACCTGGGCATTGAAAATGATCTCCTGTAGCATAGTCGTATATGTAGCATATTAGCATATGTAGCAGATTAGTCTAATGTCTGGCATCCGGCATACAGTAAGCATTTGACAAATGGCGAAATTGAGTAATCTCTATTGCTCATATTGCGTATGGAATTGATGAGAAGAGCAAAACTTTTGTTCTAGTTTAGAGGTACGTGTTTAGTTATCTCTGAGTTCCTGGCATGTATCAGCCAATAGCGCATGCAAGGGCCTTCCTGGGCTGGGCCTTTTCCAGACCTGTCTGTGAACTGGGTTGCAGCACAGAACAGCTGTATCTTCTCCGATGTGCCACCTCTCTAGATGAGGCTCAAGGTTGTTGTCACCTGGGAGAGACGGGTGAATCCTCAGCAATAACTCAGCATATCTGACCACAGCCCAATGAGTGGCCCAAGATAAAAGATGCTACCTGGACATTTGTTTATACTTTATTTATTTATTTACTTATTTTTATTTTAAAAGTATTTTTTATTTATGGACAGAGAGAGAGGGGGAGGGAGGGAAAGAGAGAGAGAAAGGGCACACAAGAGCCTCTTGCTACTGCAAATGGACTCCAGATGCATATGCCACTTTGTACATCTGACTTTATGTGGGTACAGCAGAATTGAACCCAGGCCAGCAGGCTTTGCAAGCAAGTGCCTGTAACCACTGAGCAATCTCCCAGCCCTGCATTAATTTCCCTCTCTGTTTCTTTCTCTCTCTGTACATGCACATGGAGGCCAAGACAGCCTTGGGGGTCATTACTCGGTAACAACACCTTTTCTTTTTCTTTCTTTTTAAATTTTTGATACAGGTGATGTCACTGGCCTGAATCTCATCGATCATACTAGTCTGGCTGGCCAGTGAGTTCTAAGGATCTACCCAGCTCTGCCTCTCCAGCTGCAGGATTACAGCATTTTTATGTGGGTTCTGGGGATTGAGCTCAGATCTATATGCTTGTGAGGCAAGCACTTCACTAGCTAAGCTATCTCTCCAGTTCCTGGATGTCATTTGGAGATAAAGGCAGGGGGCTGCATGGATAACTCAGTGGGTAAAGCTCTTGCTTTGAAGCATCAAGATTTGAATTTGATCCCAAGTACCCACATAAACACTGGGCATGTGGCACATGCTTATGATACCAGCACTGAGGATGCAGAGATAGGTGGATCCCTGGGGCTCGCTGGCCAGCCAGTCTAACCTCATCAGTAAGCTTCAGGCCAATGAGAAACCCTGTCTCAAAGACAGTGGACCAGGGGCTGGAGAGATAGCTTAATAGTTAAGGCGCTTGCCTGCGAAGCCTAAGGACCCTGGTTCAAATCTCCAGGTCCCACATAAGCCAGGTGCATATGGTGGCACATGCATCTGGAGTTCATTTGCAGTGGCTAGAGGCCATGGTGTGCCTATTCTCACTCTCCCCCTTTCTCTGTCTCTAATAAATGAATAAATAAAAATAAAATCTTTAAAAAAAGATGGTGGACCACAAGAGGCCATGGCGTGCCCATTCTCACTCTCCCCCTTTCTCTGTCTCTAATAAATGAATAAATAAAAATAAAATCTTTAAAAAAAGATGGTGGACCACATTCCTGAGCAACAACACCCAAGGCTGTCCTCTTCATATGTGTGTGCACACACGCACACATGGGTCTACACATGTGTACCCATATATACATGAAACAGATACACACACACACACACACATACATACACATAAAAGACAAAGTTTAGTTTAGCTACTAAAGAGCTATTCTGAGGACCAACTTGAGAGACATATAGACCAAAAGGGGTATGAAAGAGTCATGTACAGGTTCTTTGAGACTTTTATCCCCAAGCTTAGACCAATTCTCTTTGAAGCTGTCTAACGTTTAAGAGCTTGGTGGTTGTGCTACTCAGTTTTCTATTACTATCAAAATTCCTAAGGTAATCAATCATCTTATAAACAAAAAAGGATATTTTGGCTCACAGTTTTGGGGGCCCTGTTGTGCCCATTCTCTCTCTTTCTTTCTCTCTTTCTCTCTCCCTCCCTCTCTCTCAGTCTGTGTGTCTGTCTGTCTGTCTCTATTTTGAGGAAAGGTCTCACTCTAGCCCAGGCTGATCTGGAATTCATTCTGTAGTCTCAGGGTGGCTTCAAACTCACAGCAATCCTCTTACCTCAGCCTCCTGAGTGCTGGGATTAAAGGTATGTGCCACCACACCTAGCAATAAAATATTTTTTAAAAAAGAAGTGTGTAATTAAGCTGTTTCACGTGGAGGAAACTTAAATACCTATCGATAAGTGAAAGAAGCCAGGCTTGTAAAACTACATACTGTAGTATTCTAACTGTCTGACATTCTAAAAGAAGTAAAACTATGTTGACAGCAAAAGGTAAGAGGGGACTGGGGAGATAGTTCAGTCAGGAAAGCGTGTGTCTGGCAAGTGTGAGGATGGACCCCAGTACCCACATGAATGTCGGGTGTAATGTGTGCCTACAATCCCAGCACTGGCAGAGACAGGAGCATTCCTGAGCTCAGCTCAGTGGTAACTAGTCTAGCTAACGTGTGGGCTCAGGCCAATGACAGACTCGATCTAAAAAAGAGGTGGACAGCACATACAAAAATGAAAAACACATTTCCTTTTGTCTAGAGACTCCTATGAGGGTGACAGCTGAGAAAACTGAATCATGTCTAACTTCCTCAGGCTCCAGAGCAAGAAAGAAGAGCCGGAAGTTAACCGAGCCTGGCTTCCAAAGCCACACCCTCACCCCTTGCACAGAAATGAGAACAGAGCATGTTCCATCCTGTTACTGACCTTGTCACTTCAAATATCTCTGATTTTGTCCCACTTCAACATTTATCTCTATGATTTGTTTTGACAACTGCATATATCCCGCTGAAATGATGTCCATAATTTATTTCATGAGTCCCCTATTGGCAGACATTCATCTCCATTCCTTGATTATGACAAATGCTGTGGCAGCACACATCCTGATACATGGTACATCCTGGCATGCCTGTCCCACAGATTCCTGGAAGGGAGCTGGGCATAGTGGCACATACCTCTGATCCCAACACGCCAGGAGGGCAAGATAGGAGTATTGCCTTGAGTTCACAGCCAGCCTGGGCTACAGAGTGAGTTCCAGGTTAGCCTGGGCTAGAGTAAGAACCTGCTTCAAAAAAAAAATTCCTGGAAAGGGAGTTAAAGACCTAAGAGCCTAATAGGGCATGTATCTTTAGTACTGTACAGTGCTTGCGTCTCCATATCCTACCCAACACGGTGTGAAACTCTTCCATTCTTGCCAACTTAGCCTAAAGAAAAAAGTGGCCCAAAGGAGCTGAAAACATATCCACACAAAAACCTACAGGTACTTATAGTAGCTTTATAATATAATATGATAGTTATATAATAAAGGTATAATAATTTTATTCACTCATAGTTGCCATAACTTGGAAACAACAAATATGCCTTTCAGTATGTAAATGAATGAATAAACTATGGCACATCTGACAACTGAACATTATTCATTGTTAAAAAAGAATGTGTGAACCAAGCGTGGTGGCACACGCCTTTAATCCCAGCACTTGGTAGGCAGAGGTAGGAGGATTGCTGTGAATTCAAGGCCACCCTGAGAATACATAGTGAATTCCAGGTCAGTCTGGGCTAGAGTAAGACCCTATCTTGAAAACAAAACAAACAGAAAAAGAATGTGTGGGTGATTGGAGAGATGGCCTAGCAGTTAAGGCACTTGCCCCCAAAGCCTAAGAACACATGTTTGAATTTCCAGGTCCCATGTAGCCAGACACACAGTGGTGCAGGCATGCAGTGTCACACATGTGCACAAGGGGGCACATGCATCTGGAGTTTGTTCACAGCAGCTGAAAGGCTCTGGTACATCCATTCTCTCTCTCTCTCTGCCTCGTTCTTTCTCTGTCTCTCTCTCAAAAAAAAAGAAGAATGTGTGGGGCTGGAGATATGGCCCAGCAGTTAAAGTACTTGCCTGCAAAGCCTAATAGCCTGGGTTCAGTTCCCCAGTACCCATGTAAAGCCCAATGCACAGAGTGGTTCATGTGTCTAATTGTACTAACTTTTAATAAAAAATGGTGATTTTAATAAAATCTTTATTTTTTTTGGTTTTTCAAGGTAGGGTCTCACTCTGGCCTAGGCTGACCTGGAATTAACTATGTAGTCTCAGGGTGACCTTGAACTCAAGGCGATCCTCCTACCTCTGCCTCCCAAGTGCTGGGATTAAAGGCGTTTCGCCACCACACCCGGCTCAATAAAATTTTTATTGATAAATAATTCACATAGCATGTAATTTGTCCACTTACACAATTCAATAGTTTAAAAACATCAAATGTATTTGTTATTTGTGTCTGTGCATGTGTGTGTGTGTGTGTGTGTGTGTGTGTGTGTGTAGGAATGTATGTGCCATGGTGCAAAAATAGGACAACTTTCAGGTGGGTCCTCACCTTCCACCTCACTTGAGGCTGGGTCTCTCGTTGTTCACTGCTCTGTTTGTGAGCTTTTGGGAAACCCCTCTATTGCCTCCTCTCTTCTCACTGCAGACACACTGGGATTACAAAAGCCTGCCACAGCTTCTGGCTTATTTTATTTTATTTATTTTTGCAGAGACACAGAGAGAGACAGACAGAGAGAGAGGGAGAGGAGGACAGACAGAGATGGGCATGCCAGCAGTCTCTCAGCTGCTGTGAATGAAATCCAGATGCATGCGCCCCCTTGTGGTCAAGTGTGGCATTGCGCCCTTGCATCACTTTGCATCTGGCTAAACGTGGGACCTGGAGATTGGAACCCGGTTCTTAGGCTTAGCAGGCAGGTGCCTTAACCACTAAGCCATCTCTCCAGCCCAGCTTCTGGCTTTTATGTGAGGTCTGGGGATCTGAACTCAGGTACTCAGAGTGGCTAAGCAAGAGCTTTATCGACTGAGCCATCTCCCCAGTACATCTGAAAGACTTGGTGCAGGTGGCCATAGCTGCTGTAGGTTCATGATTGCCACCGAAAAGAATATACAAATAGCAAAGAAGCCCTTGGAAAAGATGCTCATCACCATGCCAGTCACCAGGGAGACAAATGAACATGAAAGCCACAATGAGCCTGCGTGGTGGCGCAGGCCTCCAGTTACATCTATTCTGGAGGTGGAGACAGGCGGGTTGCAAGTTGGAGGCCCGCTTAGGTTGCAAAGTGAGTTCAAATCCAGCCTGGACAACTTAGAGTATAAAAGAGAGCTGGGGATTTAGCGCCAGGGTAAAGCCTACAACACCCCAAGTTTGATCCCAGGTAGTGCAAATATGAATAAACAAACCCACAGCGAGACGCCGCATGAGACTATCAGAGTACTGACTAGTGTGGCTAAGTGACAAAGACACAGGACAGGCCCTGCCACATGCTGAGCGAGGAGTAACAGCTGCTGTTGGGCAGGCCACACTGTGCAGCCATGAGAAGACGGGATGGCACTTTCTTATATGGTTAAACACACTGCTCCACAGAGACCAGCAGCCCCACTCCTAAGAATTCACTCGAGAAAATGAAGGTGTATGTTTACCAAAAGACTTGTACTTGAATGTTCTTAATGGTTTTGTTCAAAACAGCCCCAAACTGGAAAATAAAAACCCAGAGTCGGGCTGGAGAGATGGCTCAGTGGTTAAGGCACTTGCCTGCAAAGCCTGAGGACCTGAATTCACTTCCCCAGGACCCGCATAAAGACAGATGCACAAAGTGGTGCATGTATCTGGAGTCCATCTGCAGTGGCTGGAGGCCTTGGCTGTCCATTCACACACACGCTCTCTTATTCTATCTTTGCAAATAAATAAATTTTAAAAAAAATAAAAAAGAGTCCATCAGCTTGGGAACAGGTGTGCAAACTGGTGTGTCCAGAGCAGGAAAATAGGAAAGGACTGAGTTCACATGAGCACCGAAGAATCTTCAAAACATTATGACATTTTTCAAAAGCTGCATGCTCTTCTATTTTAAAAAAATTAGAAAAGGCAAAATCATAGGGATAGAAAGCAGAGTCATGGTTGCCAGGACTAAAGGTGAGGAAAGAGAGTGACACAGACGCAAGGGATTGGTGGACGAAGAAATAGTGACCCTGGTGGTGCTTCATGACTGGAATTGTTCTCATTAATTTTTTTAGTTAGAATACAAAGTAATAATTTTCATTATGACATTTTCTTGTATGTATATAATTATGTTTTGCTAATATTCACACTGCCTTACCTTCCCTTGTCCTACTTTCCCTTTCCTCCTAGTCCCTCCCCCAACAGTCCCTTTTTTGCTTTCATGTAAAAAAAAAAAAATATATATATATATATATATATATATATATATATATATATATATATATATATTATATTTCTCTCGTTTTCTCTTCACCACCTGCCTACATGACCATGTTTGTGAAACATCCAGTTGCGTACATAAACAAAGATTGATTTAACTGCCACAAAATTCTTGTAACAGGATGGCCTGGTCTGAATGCTCAGTAACGAGGAAACTTAAAAGGACAAGGATGGAAATGACTCATTTGATTGGATGCTCACACATCAGCTTTTGCTGTAGTCAGAGTCAGTGGGTAGTGAGGAAGAGGAGGCAAGGATCTGAGGTCATTTTCCATAATAGATATGGAACAAACATGACCCAACTTCTTTGGTTACTAAAGAAATGAAGATTAAAACAATAATGCTATGGCTCATGTGCTCAGTAAGTCTGATAACCAGGGTGGGTCCCAGTGCAGGGAAGGGATGTGTAATCTTTGTAGAAAGCAATTTAAATCCAAAGACCTTCCACCCCCAAAGTGTAAACTCTTTGACCTGAGCACTAGGCATTTATTCTAAGGAAATAAGGGGGTGACGGGCACAGGAAGATGTGTAAGATGTGTTGATCAGTGCCATTTGTAATGTAAACCACTGGAAGCAAGCTGGAGCGCTCAGTAATAGAGGACTGGCTGAGTAGAATAATAATTTATCATAGAATTTGCTTTGTGCTTTAATATTCTTTTGAGATAGAGTTTCACTATATAGCCCAGGCTAGTCTTGAATTTGGGGGTCCTACTGCCTCCACCTCCTGAGTGTTGGGATTATAGAGGTGTCACCATGCCTGACCACTTGAACATTTATTTTGATCTTTGCAATAGTGTAAAGATAAGAAAGGACTGGGTGAATGGGAAATAGGGATGAGAGGGAAATTTTTTATCAAGTAGCATTTCTACCTTGTGAATATTAAACCATGCAAATCTATTATCTGTTAAAAAGTTTAAAATCTGAATAAAATAAAAACACTAATCTGGAGTTGTAATTGCTCACATGGAAGGCGTTTGAGTATAGAATTTGGTGGGAAATGAAAGCACTATGCTTAATGTTCATATTCACATATTAACACTACTCTCACTTCTGGTTAGAGAAGCTTCTCTTTTCAGATGGTGATGACCATTGGGATGACCCAAAAGGCAACATAGTGCTGAGAAGAAGGGATGGAGGAGTACCCACCACTGAAACACCTCTGTCACACCCTCCAAGGCTCAGAGACCATTGTGGAAGAGTGGGCGGATAGAACGGAAGAGCCAAAGGAAGGGTATGACTTCTTACAATGCAAGTGCCCAGACAGAAATTGGCCTTGATATCCATGACCTTGCAGTGCCTAGCAATACCTCCGCAAGACCCTCAAAATAGAAGAAAAAGATGATGACATCAAATTAAAAGAGAGACTAATGGAGAGAGGGAGTGGATATGATGGAGATTGGAGTTCTAAAGTGGAATGGGGGGAGGGGAGGGAAATATCAGGTGGTTTTTTTGTATGTAAGTATAGAAGTTGTCAATAAACATAATAATAATTTTTTAAAAAAAGAATTTGGTGGGAAAGTAGATTGCAGGACACCATACACACACACACACACACACACACACACACACACACACACATACTCACACTCAGCATTACAAAAAATTAATAAAATGTTATAAGATGAAAATAATAAAATGTGTGGGGTGGTGGGTTTAAGTGCCCATGATTCGCTCTGTCTCTCTCTGTCTCTGTCTCTCTCCAAGAGAGAGAGAGAGAGAGAGAGAAGAATGGGCTCATCAGCAGCCTCTCAGCCACTAGGAATGCACTCCAGATGTGTGCAACCCCTTGTGGGCAAGTGCGGCATTGCGCCCTTGCATCACTTTGCAAGGTGGGACCTGGAGAATCAAACAGGTGTTTCTAGGCTTAACAGGCAGGTGCCTTAACCACTAAGCCATCTCTCCAGCACCCCCTTTTTTTAGCCCTTTTTTTTCTCTTGTTTTAAAAAATATTTTATTTATTTAGAGAGAGGCAGAGAGAGAAAAAGAGAATAAGCACGCCGGGGCTTCCAGCCACTGCAAAGGAACTCCAAACACATGCATCATCTTGTGCATCTGGCTTATGTAGGTTCTGGGGAATTGAACCCAGGTTCTTGGGTTTTGCAGGCTAATGCCTTAACCGCAAAGCCATCTCTCCAGCCTTTTTTTCCTCTTTTTATATTTGCATTTTCTAATTTTTAAATGAATGCAGTCCCTATATAATCAAAGACACACTTTTTTTGGATCCATTAGTGAGGAAATTAGTGAACCTGAATTAGGGACTGAGGGAGATGGCTTAGGTGATGAACTCATACAAGCATGATTACCCAAGTTCAGAATCTCAACCCACATAAAGCCAGACTCTGTAGCAGGCATTTGTAATTCCAAACATGCCCATGGGAGAAGGGAAGTGGAGACAGGAGAACTCACTGGAAGTGTGGGGTTCTGCTAAGCTGAAGAAAGCAGCAATGAACAACACAAGAACAACACAAGATGGACAAGGAGGACCGACACCCAAAAGCTGTCCTTGACCTCACACGTGTGCCTTGACACGTATCTCCTCCCCAAAACCTGAATGGAGTCTGTAGCTCACTGTATAGTTGTGTGTCAATGCTCACATCTTCATTTCAGCAAACATCTCATAGCTGCAGGAGACGGTGACATTAGAAGAAACTGGGAAAGAGTGTATGCAAATTCTTCATAGTATTTTTGTAACTCATCTGTAAGTCTCAAATGCTTTCAGAACAAAAAAAAAAGCTTTTAAAAAGTTTTTTAAAATGTTTACTGATACGGACACATTACGTCTTAATGACAGCATTGTAGGAGGTAGAGAGATGTGTGTGACAAGGGAGACAAAGCCTAAAGCTTGGTGAAGGGAGAGGAAGGTCAAGGTGAAGAAGACAGTGGTTTTAGAAGGGCTTGCATGGAAGGGAACAGCCACAGAACAAGGGGACCAGAGAGGACAGACCGAGATGAATGAGATGCTTTTCTCCAACACTGGAGGGAAATGAACAAAGACAAGACGAGTAATGGTCACAGGCTTAGGAATTTGTTCATGCCAACCTCTGAGCTGTCACCATGAAGTAGGGGCCAGTTCACCTCCTGAGAGGAAATGGTGCCATTTATGATCAACGGAGTACTCGTGGAGCCAGGTGAGTCACACAAACCAAGTGATACAAGAGAGAGGTATTTCCCAAACACATAAGAGCTAGCAGTCACTTTGAGATTGATGAAATTACACATCCTCTTGGCCTCCAGCGTGTGTGCACTAAATCACAAGTTCCATGGAAGAGTCCTGATAATCTTTGCAGTGAAGCACAGTGGGTTGTACTTTGAGAATCGCCCGAGGAGCCCTGGGCTCAAGGAATGCCAAGCCCTAATGGTTTCATGCGGACTTTGAGCATGGCGGCGCTGACCTCACTTGGAAGCTGGTTAGGACACTTCATCTCTTCCCATACCCAACAAATTAGAACACACATTTCAGATTTAATCCCTGGGTGATCTGTGTCAAAGTTTGGGAAGCATTTTGCTATGTCACTGCTGTTCCCATAGATAGGTAACTGGTCAACTATGCCCAGTGTTGTCACACTAGCAGGAAGGCAAAAACGCCCATTAGGACCATCCTGGGGCTGTGAGGGAGGATAGTTGAGATGTTAAGAGGGTAATTGAAATGTTTAAAAATGGAGCCCAGGGTGGAAAGAAGATAAGGAAGAGGAATGCTGAGTTGGGAGCTTAGGGAAGGCTGAGGGAGACTGGAGATTCTGAGTGGGTCAAGAGCAAGGGAAAAAGGAAAAAGAGAAGGGAGTCTTTTGGGTGGGTTAGTTTTCTCCTGAGGCGTGAAGATGACAGTCAGTACCACTGAGGAGCTCAAAGAATGGAGGGGTCTCCCAGCTACGTGGGTCATTCAAAGTTCAAGTACAATTTGCTCGGGATGAGGACTAACACTTATTTGCTCAACCACTATTCTTTGGAGATCCTTGTGACTTGCATCAAACTCTCCCAGATCAAAGATGGGCATGGGCCAAGAACATGGCCATTTCCAGTACTCCATCCTCTGACCATTTGATTGGTTCAGAGCTGAGCACGTGACCTAAGCCAAACTAATATGAAGCCCTTGTTTTGTTTGATATACATGTGTGGGGAGGAACATATTTTCTTTCTTTCTTTTTTTTTTGGTTTTGCGAGGTAGGGTCTCACTCTGGTCCAGGCTGACCTGGAATTAACTATGTAGTCTCAGGGTGGCCTCGAACTCTTGGCGATCCTCCTACCTCTGCCTCCTGAGTGCTGGGATTAAAGGCGTGTGCCACCACGCCCGGCTGAACATATTTTCCTTGACATGAATGAACTATAAAAACAATATGGTGGCTGGAGAGATAGCTCAGTTGATAAAAAGCTTACCACACAAGTGTGAGGACTTGAGTTCAGATTCTCAGTACCCACAAGCTGTGCACAGCTTCACGGGCCTCGAATCCCAGCGCGCGGCGGAGGCAGAGCAGAGGACAGCAGGAGGAGTCAAAGTGCTCCAGGCTCACCCTGTCTCAAAAAATAAGGTCTAGTCAAACTTTAATCCCAGTGAGCGAGGATCGCAGGTTCAGTGAGTTAATTCCAGGAGCCCCAGAGTGTCTGCAAAAACAAAAAAAAAAAAAAAAAAAAATAAGGTGGAGAGAGACTGAAGAAGACTCCTAAAATTGATCTCCAACTTACACGTGCACACAAACACTTGCACCTGCACATATAGGAACATGCATCTATGCTTGTATGCACACCATGCACACATACACATATGCAAAAAAAAAGAAAGGTAAAAGCAATACAGACTTGAGTGTGGAGGTGGGTGTCTCCCATCTTATGGAGAGAAGAGGTCTGAGGATAAAAAGCAGGAAGATGAGGGGCTGAAGAGATGGCCCACTGGTTAAGGCGCTTGCCTGCTAAGCTAAAGGACCCACGTTCAATTCCCCAGGACCCACATATACCAGATGCATAAGGTGGTGCATGTGTCTGGAGTTCGAGCCTCGAAACAAGATCCTTTGGCCTTTAACTGCTAAGCCATCTCTCCACCTCCCTCCTTCCTGCTTTTAAACCAAAGCCAGTGTGAGCTGGGGGTGAGGAGTCTGGGGGTGAGGGGTCAGTAGGGCCATAGTTTAGCAATCCTGGGCCCTGAATGATGATGGGTGGCATAGGCAAGAAGGAAAGGTGGGTATGTCAAATGCCAAGTACTTCAAAAAAGGAGGGGTACAAATATAATGGAGGCAGTGAGGGGGTCCAGGAGAAAGTCAAGGTCTCCTCAAAAAATGCCCGCAGGCAGAGAAGCCACCTTCACATGAAGCCGTCAGGACCAGAGACCTGGCCACTGACTGGCCCCAGTTGGCCCCTCCTGTGGCAACAGAGTAAGCCTGAACTCAGGACTCTTGCCACGCTCTGATCCTGTCCCTATTCTGTCCCTCCTTTCAGACTGGTCAAGCCAGAGCTGGCTGCCTCTTGGTAACCAGTTTCTCTGCTTTTTTGAACTGCATTCATCACTCTCAAAGGCCGGGGACATTACTCCAAGATCTCACAGCACGGCACAGAAAGACAAACCAGGTTTTTGAGCCAGAGAACCAGAGAGAGATCTCCCAAATGCTCCTGTGTCCCCAGTGTCCCCATCCCAGGGGAGGAGATGGTGAGGATTTTTTTTTTTTTTTGGTCCCCAAGAGGTCCTTTGAGCCTATCAGCTTCCATAAATTGTCCATTAGAGACAGGGTGGGCAATTATATTTTTCTGCCCCATCCCCAGGTCTGTAGTTATGTGGGATACAGATCCCCAGATTCCTTGTTTGGCAATGTCTTTGGTGCACAGGCGAGAACCAGGAAGCTTGACTCGATAACGGAAGATGCCTGAGTGCTGCCCTGACTCCTGGGAGTGGCAAAGCCTCAGGTGCCATTACCATTTTTTAAATTATATTTTGGATTGTCTTTATTTTTATTTTTTATTGACAACTTTCCTAAGTATAGACAATAAACCATATTTCCCTCCTGTCACCCTCTTTTCCCCCCTCCCAAATCTTCCCTCCATTGAATCCCTTCTTTCCAACTAGTCTCTCTTCTATTCCGATGACATGCAGGTCTTGTGTAGGTAGTGTCAATCACTGTGAGATTGTGAATATCAAGGCCATTTTGTGTGTGGCTCTTATATTCTTATATTCTTTCCACCTTCTCTTCTGCAATAAACCTTGAGCCTTGGAGGGTGTGATTTTGTTTTAAATTGGGGCTGTGAAGATGGCACAGTGATTAAAAGTACTTGCCTGAAAAACAAGCAGTCCAGGTACAATGCTCAAGCCATCCATGTAAGCCAGAACCAAAAAGTGGCATAAGTGTCTGGTGTTCATTCACAGGGGCAAGAGGCCCTGGCAGGTGTGCACGCATGTGCGCGTGTGCGTGCACACACACACGCACAAGTAAATAAAATAAGTTTTATTTTAAATTAAAGAAAATGGAAGCTTTTTTCTCTGCATATGTGTAGTGTGTGGTGTATTACCGTGTGTGTACAGATGTGGAGTTTCTTGTGTGAAGGCCAGAAAAGAACATCAGGTGCCCTCCTCCATTTCTTGAGATTCTTGGGGACTCTACTTGTCATTTTCTCAAGCTCCAGAGTTTCTCAGATCTCCACTCCTCACAGGACTAGGGTTACAGACATGTGTGACCACCCCCAAGTATTTATGTGGTTTCTGGGGAATTGAACTTCAGCAGTCTCAGGCCCCTCAGGCCCTCACGCTTGCACAAGAAGGGCTTTTAGCCACTGAGCCGTCTCTCTGGCTCTACAGCTTTTCTCTTCCTCCTCCCTCCCTCCCTTCTTTCCTTCCTTCCTTCCTTCCTTCATCCCTCCCTCCCTCCCTTCTCCTCCTTCTTCCTTCCTTCCTTCCTTCCTTCCTTCCTTCCTTCCTTCCTTCCTTCCTTCCTTCCTTCCTTCCTTCCTTCCTTCCTTCCTCCCTCCTTCCTTTTCCTCCTCCTTCTTCCTTCCTTCCTTCCTTCCCCCCTTCCTTCCCCCTTCCTTCCTTCCTTCCTTCTTTCCTTCCTTCCTTCCTTCCTTCCTTCCTTCCTTCCTTCCTCCCTCCCTCCCTCCCTCCCTTCTCCTCCTTCTTCCTTCCTTCCTCTCTCACTATTCCTTCCTTCCTTCCTTCCTTCCCTCCTTCCTTCCTTCCTTCCTCCCTCCCCCCTCCTTTCCTCCCCCTCCCTCCCCCTTTCTTTCTTTCTTTCTTTTCTTTCTTTCTTTCTTTCTTTTTTCTTTCTTTCTCTCTCTCTCTCTTTCTTTCTTTCTTTCTTTCTTTCTTTCTTTCTTTCTTTCTTTCTTTCTTTCTTTCTTTCTTTCTTTCTTTCTTGTTAGGAAGTCCCAGAGAACATTTCCTATAGCAAAATCATTCTTTAGCCAAAATCTGCCTCTAGGGAGCAGAGTGGGGAAAAAACAGTGGCTTGCCTGGAGGTGGCCTGACTGTAAACATTTAATGTTTAGAAAACAATAAAAACCCAACAATAGAAAACCCTTCTAAAAATCTTCCATGAGGCCTGCCCTCAGCGAAAAGCATAGTATCTGTTTTCCTCCATTTTATCACACATGCACACACACGTTTGGGTATATTGGGGACTGGATTTAAAGTCTCATGCTTGCTAGGCAAATGCTCTACCACTGAGCTATATTCCCAGCCTGCTTTTCTTTTCTCTTTTACTTCTTCCCTCTCTCCATTTCTCCCTTTCTTCCTTCTTTTCTTTTCTTTTCTTTTCTTTTGAAGTGAGTCAAGAGAGAGAGAGAGAGAGAGAGAGAATGGGTGCTCCAGTGGCCTCTCAGTCTCTGTGAACAAACTCCAGATGCATGTGTCCCTTGTGGGCAAGTGTGGCATTGTGCCCTTGTGTCACTTTGCATCTGGCTAAATGTGGGACCTGGAGAGTGGAGCGGGTGTTCTTAGGCTTGGCAGACAGGCGCCTTGACCTCTAAGCCATCTCTCCAGCCCCCTTCTTTTCTTTTTTAATAGGGTTTCACTAAGTTGCCCAGGCTAGCCTTGAACTCACTCTGTAAGCCAGGCAGGCATTGAACTTGCAATCCTTCTGTTTCAGCTGTACAGATCTTAGCCACCAGGTTTGTCTCAAAGTAATCTTATGGGGATGGGGAGATAGGACAGTGGTTAAGAGCTCTCACTGTGCAAGCATGAAGGCCTGAAACCACTCAGGCTCCATTCACATAAAAAGCCACCATGACCACATACATCTGTAAATCCAGTCCTGTGTGGGTGGGGGGGGGGGAGGGTTGGAGAATTGATGGATGGCTGGGGACAGCCCTGGATTGAGTGAGAGATTCCATCTCAAGGAAATGGGCCGATGAGCAAAAATAAGGGGACATCTGGTGTTCTCCACTGGCCTCTGCATGCCTGTGTACAAGGCATGTGCATCTGCACACACACACCATGTCACACACAACACCGCACATACTCTACTCAACATACACCAAACATAAAAATGAAAAATAATCTTATTCACAAGACAGTCATATATTAACTAATAACAGAGTTATTCGTTAAGTAACTTGCCCAAAGTCATACACCTAGTACGTGTCAGGGCTTGTATTTGAACCAGAGAGTAACTGACTACATGTACTCAAGAAATAACATAATTTTAAAAGTATATATTTTTGGTTTTTCGAGGTAGGGTCTCACTCTAGCTCAGGCTGACCTGGAATTCACTATATAGTCTCAGGGTGGCCTCGAACTCTTGTTGATCCTTACCTTCTGAGTGCTGGGATTAAAGGTATGCGCCACTACACCAGGCTATTAAAAACATTGGAAGGTAGGAGGATCGCTGTAAGTTCAAGGCCGGCCTGGGACTACAAAGTAAGTTCTAGATCAGCCTGGGATTAAATGAGACTATACCTAAAAAAAATTATTTGTATCTACACAAAAAATAATAAATATTGAGGATCTGGTCTGATAATGATGAAAAGCTAATTAAATTTGGTTTAAGTAAAAAATAAACATTATATGTTTTGGCTCACATAACTTTAGAGCTTAGAAGATAATTCCTGGCTAGATAGATGGGTATTTGGCTGGATGTGTAGACATGTAGATGATGAGTGGATGAGTGGATGGCTGGATAGATTGATGGATGGGTAGGTGGGCACACTGATGACAGATGGATCAGTGGTTGGAGGTGACTTTTTGTTTTTTTGAGGTAGGGTCTTACTCTAGCCCAGGCTGACTGGAATTCACTACGTAGTTTCAGGCTGGTCTTCAGTTCATGGCAATCCTCCCACCTTAGCCTCTTGAGTGCTGGGATTAAAGGCATGGGCCACCACACCCGGTTAGAGGTGATATTTTAAAGTGACCTCAGAAGTTGCTTTGAGGTTGCAGGGACCTGGTGAGTGATGATCTTATGAGGTTCGTGGGGAACCACAGCCAGCCAGCCTTACTTTCTCACCCAAAGTCCTTTGCTTTGATTTCTCACATTCACACCTGGCTCACTTTCACTTTTTGCATTGGGAAATCCTCCAAGCTGCATTTAATTTTCCCAAGTATGAAAAGATGGTGCAGAGGACATAGCAAAGATGCTGGCCATCGAGGAATGATGGCTGACCTTCATTTTGTTGTGTTTTTCTTCAAACTTCCCATTTCCTAGCCCATAGCAAGTATCTATTATCTGTCTGAATGGATCATCACTCCTTGCCCTACTTGCTCTTTTACAAATTTCCTTATTTATATGCACAAGACGTGGAGAGGCTCTAGCACCTCTTGTCACTGCAAACAAACGCCAGAGGTTGTGCCACTTTTTGCATCTGACTTACATTGGTGCTCGGGAATTGAACGTGGGCTGACAAGCATGGCAAGCAAGCCCCTTTAACCACTGACCATCTTCCAAGCCTCCTTCCCTACTCTCTTACTGTTCTCTTTAAGGGGAAGGCTCCTCCCCTAAGTCAGAGATAAACACACAATCCAGACCTGACCAATCACCATTTCATCTTTTGGCCACAGTGATTGGTTCAAGAAGGGGGTCCATAGGGCAAGTATGCTGAATGCTGGCTCATTTGATAAATTTGAGTTTAGGAATAGTTTTAAGAGAGACTCTCCTTTTATTTTGGGGTGCTGAGAGAGAGGACATTTGTCTGGAGTTTCTGACTCCATCTTGACAAACTTTATGAGGACGGTATGTCTGAGAATAATGCTAACGCAGAGGAAAGCACAGATGAGAAGTGGGAGGTGAGAGTTCGGAGCTCATGTTTTCAAGTCCCTGGATCCAGCCATACCTGAGCTAGAGACCTGCGATCTTTTCAATTATGTTAAAAAAAAAAGGATAGTATATGTTTTTCTTAATCCAGATTGAATTACGTTTTCATTATTTTCAGATCATATCTCATATACAATATTTTATTATTTTGTGAAGATACAAATAAAATATTTTATTTTTATTTATTTATTTGAAAGAGGGAGAAGGAGAAAGACGCAGATAGAGAATGGGTGCTCAAGGCAAACAAACTCTAGATGCATGTGCCACCTTGTGCAGCTGGCTTATGTGGGAACTTGAACCTGGCTCCTTTGGCTTTGCAGGCAAATGCCTTAATGGCTAAGCCATCTTTCCAGCCCAAAACATTTTAAATAACTTTTTAAAATTTTAATTATTATTATTTTTATTGACAACTTCTATACTTACATACAAAAAACACATATTTCCCTCCCCTCCCCCATTCCACTTTAGAACTCCAATCTCCATCATATCCCCTCCCTCTCTCCATTAGTCTCTCTTTTAATTTGATGTCATCATCTTTTTCTTCTATTTTGAGGGTTTTGCGAAGGTATTGCTAGGCACTGCAAGGTCATGGATATCGAGGCCAATTTCTGTCTGGGCAGTTGCATTGTAAGAAGTCATACCCTTCCTTTGGCTCTTCTATTCTATCCGCCCCCTCTTCTGCAATGGTCCCTGAGCCTTGGAGGGTGTGACAGAGGTGTTTCAGTGCTGGGCACTCCTCCATCCCTTCTTCTCAGCACTATGTTGCCTTTTGGGTCATCTCAGTGGTCATCGCCATCTGAAAAGAGAAGCTTCTCTAACCAGAAGTGAGGGTAGCGTTAATATGTGAATATAAACATTAAGTGTAGTACTTTCAGGGCAGCTTGGTGGGAATAATATATACATTTAGTCAGATAAGAGCAGGATTTATACCCCTAAGGCTCATGACCTCACCTGCCATAGACTTTTGTTTAGGTTTTTCAGTACCAGGCATGTATTCCCTCCCATAGAGAGGACCTTCAGTCCCATTATGGAGCAGTTGGTTACCCCAAGAGTAGACATGCCACTATTGCACCCGTTCAGTCATTGGGCCTGTATGGCCAAACTTGAATATTCAGCGTCCACTGTTTTCACTACTGATGACTTCCGTCTCCCATACGGCTGCATGCAGTGCAGCTTTTTCCAGCTTTCAGTTGGCTGGTCTACAGGGAGAAGGTTTTCTGTTCAGCACCAGCTTGCTTTCTCAGTGGCCTTGCCTCTTAGGCAAGAGATGTCTTCAGCAATAGGGTCTTACTATCTGTTTCTCAAGGGAAACCAAGGGCTTTGGTAAAAGCCTTTAGTGTTTTGGAGGCTACTGGGACCTCCTTGGCCAACAACTCACTGGAAGGTATCCCATCCCAGGCACTGAAAATTTTCTAGTAACAGTCTACAGCTTCTAGATGTGCCACTATTCAAAAAAAGTAGGTTTACATAAGTCTAAATTTTTTTAAAATCATAAAGGATACTTGGACACGTAGTCAGTTAACAGAGCTGGTCAACAAAACACCTTGCAGGTGTGGCTGGAGTTAAGCTTGAGGCTGGGAAGATTCCCCTAGGAGATTCCCCTAGGAAGATTCCACAAGGAGGGGAAGGAGTGATGTAACGATCAGGTCAGTTTCACCTGTGCTTCCTGCCCCTCCCATCTTCCAGCTGGGCACAAAGAGGCTCCCTCAGCCTGCAGCCTGCAATTAGAGCAGTGTCTCAGGAATCCTGTGGATCCAGGCCCCTCTCCACCCTGGGCTGGTCCTGCCTTGGGACAAAGGGGCTGGAACAGTTCCTCAGTTTGCTGGGAGGAGGTGGTGGAGGCTGCGTGAACCAGAGGTGTTTGGGCATGGGATGCTCCCAAGGGCACCAGCCTTTCTAGCCTTTCTTCAGGACTGCCTCAGTGGAGGAGGGAGGGACAGAGTGAGAGATATTCACGTATTTAGAGCATTTCCTTGAATGGCATTCACTTTTTGGGAATGTCGGGTTGCTTTTAGGATGTTTACAATGCTTATGTTATGAACCACATTATTTTTTTCCTTTCTGAGATTGGTTTTCAAATTGTACAAAACCATATACTAAAGAACAGTGCATAAAAGATTTACATAAGGGCTCTTTTCGGCTCTTCACCTTTCCTGAACTTCTAGGTCCCTGCTGTAGTAAGCCCCTCTCATCTAGGCCCTGTTGAGCTAAGATGGGGGGAGGGAAGGACCCCTAATCCTATGTGGGTTCTCTACCCCCTCCTGCCAGCCACATGTACTTTCTTCTCTCCATCTAATAAAGTCTCTTTAAGTCTTAAAAATATTTACATATGGTTTTAAAAAATAGGAAAGCACATACCTGCCTTTGTGATGCCACTAAGGATGACAAATAGCTCCTTGCCAGCCAGTTTTCCAAACATCCTGTGTGTCTCTGAGCACTTCTCTCCATACTCACTCCAGAAGTTTCCATGTTCTTGATCTCTGTGATCAATGCATCTTGCTTTTCTTTATTGTCTCACTACTTTTCTTTGTCAGCTTATTTTTTCAAATACATATACATACATATGAATATGGATGTGTACTTTTTCTTGACATATCATCTTGCTACATAAAGTAACCATGTTGCTACATATCCCAGGCTGGCCTTCAACTTGCAATCCTCCTGTCTCAGCCTCCTACATGCTAGAATTATAGGCATGTACCACCATGTCCATGCTGAAATTTCTTTTGTGTTTTTTATATAAATTTTATTCTTTCATTTGCTTATTTGCAAGCAGAGGAGAGAGAGAAAGAGGGGCAGTCAGAGAAATTGGCATGCCAGGGCCTCCAGCTGCCCCAAACTCTAGTTGCATGTACCCCTTTGTGCATCTGGCTTTACATGGGTATTGGGGAATCAAACCCAGGACATTGGGCTTTGCAGGCAAATGCTTTAACCACTGAGTATCTCTCAAGCCCTGTTTTGAGTTTCTTACTGGGATAACATTTGCATTCTTTAAAGCTCAGTGGTGTTTGGTACCTTCAGAAAGCTAGGAAACCACTGCTTCTACCCAGTTTCGAAATACGCTCACCACCCCACATAGAAACCCAACTCCACTGAGCAATCAACACACGTCTTCTCCAGGGAGCCATAGATTTGCTTTTGACTCTGAATTTTCCTATTCTGGATTTTTTTAATGTAAAGGGAATCCTTTGGCCTATGATATTTTGTGTCTGTTGGCTTAGTATGATATTTTTGGAGCATATCCATATGTCAGTACCTCATTCCTTTTAATGGCTGAACAATATTCTATTGTAAAAAGATTTATTCTAAAGGAAATGTTAGCCAGGCCTAGTGGTACACACCTTTAATCCCAGAGCTAGGAGGCAGACATTGGAGGACTGCCGTACGTTCAAGGCCACCCTGAAGATTATATAGTGAATTCCAGGTTGGCCTGATTAAAGTGAGACCCTACTTTGAAAAACAAAAATATAAAAGGAAATTTTTTTTATCACTTCTGGCTTTTATCACTCTGTCTGGAACATTCTTCTCCCAGATACAGCTGATTGGATGATTACTTCACTGTTATGGTTGAATATACAGGCTCATTTCTTGAGAGCTTGGGCCCAAGCTGTGGTGCTATGTGGGGAAGAGGTGAACTGGAACCTGTGAATGTTCCCTTCAATGGCACCAAGAAAGACTTTGCAGGTATGGATGAATTAATGATCTTCCAGTGTGGCTCATTTTCACTGTCAGCTTGACTGGATTCGGAATCATGGAAACACACCTCTGGGTGGGTCGGTGAGGGTGTTTCCAGATAGGTTTAACTAAGGAGGGCAGCCCTGCCTTGAATGTGGGCAGTACCATCCCATGGGCTGGGATCCCGGACTGACGAGGGAAAAGGAGAGGTGAGCTGAGCACCAGCATTTATCTTTTGGCTTCCTGACTGTGGACGCAATGTGATCAGGTGCTCATTCAGTCTGCCGCCCTGCCCTCCCCGCCGAGATGCACTGTGCCCTCTCACACCACACAAGCCAAATCAAACCCAGCTTTCCTTAACTTGCTTTTGTCACATCTTTTGTCACAGCAAGGAGAAACAGTAATACGCAAGTCCATGTAACGAACAGCTGAGGCAAGAAGTTGCTTTGTTGGCTTTAAAGGTAGAGGAAGGGGCCAGGAGCAGAGGAAGGGATGCAGCTGAAGAAGATGGAAAATGCAAGAGAATGCGCTTGCCCCCAGAGCCCCTGGAAGAGCGCAGCTCAGCTGACACCTTAATTTAAACCCTTTAAGATTCATTTCCAGAGCTGTCAGAGAATAAATTCTTTTGTTTCACACCACTAGGTTTGTGAGAACTGGTTTTACGGAATCCATAAGAAAGTGACACGGTTTTCAATATCATTTGCGGAACAAGTAAACAAGTGGGACGAAGGGAGAGCCCAGCACCGGTGACAGCAAGCACAGGGATAACAAATGCAAAGGCAGAGAAATGATGTTGAGTCTGACAGCCTGTGTGCTGCAGGCTCTGAAGCAGTTTCTCTGTTAGACAAGAGACATTGTTAAAGACACGCTCACCATCCTGGGACTTTATTTATTTATTTATTTATTTATTTATTTATTTATTTATTTATTTATTTTTGCTCATTTGGTTTGCTTATTCTGTCAGGCAACAATGCTAAACATTTCTATTTGCTGGGGGCAAGGGAACACTGTATAAGAGGTGGTTATAGTTGTACCTACTTGTGAAGGATAAATGAATGAGTGGAATATGGGTGAAAAAAGAAGAGTAGCCAGGCATGGTGGCGCACGCCTTTAATCCCAGCACTCAGGAGGCAGAGGTAGGAGGATCCCATGAGTTCGAGGCCATCCTGAGACTGCATAGTTAATTCCATGTCAGCCTAAGCTAGAGTGAGACCCTACCTCGAAAAACCAAAAAGAGACAGAGAGAGGAAGGCAGTGTGTGGTACGAAAGTGGTCTGCCTGCCACTTCGCGTTTTTACCATAGGGTAAGTTTTGCAACGTCAAAAACGTATGGAGATAATGGGAACATCTAGGCAGGGAGTGCTTTGTCTGTCCTGTGGGGACATCCTCCTGGTGCATCCTGGAGTGGGGATAGGAGGAAGGAGGGCTTAGAGATGGAGAGATGTGGGGGGAGGAGGGGAGTTTCGTGGTGTTTTGTTCAGGGTCCTTCTCGTACTCCAGGCTGCCTCTCTTCCTCTTTTGGCCTGCTCTTCCTCCAGGGTGATGCCTTCCACACTCGAGACTGAACTTGGTTTCACTCATGCCTTCCATCTGTCTCTGGCCCAACCTCCTGAGTTTTCAATCCCAGAAGAGCTTGGATTCCTTCTTCTTCCTCCTCCTCTTCTTCTTCTCCTTCTCCTCCTCCTCCTCCTTCTTTTTTAGTTTATTTATTTGAGGGAGAGAGAGAGGGAGAGAGAATGGGCGTGCCAGGGCCTCAAGCCATTGCAAATGAACTCCAGACACATGGGCCACCTTCTGCATCTGGCTTACATGTGTACTGGGGAATAGAACCCTGGTCCTTAGGCTTCGCAGGCAAGTGCCTTAACTGCTAACCCATCTCACCAGTCCCTGTTTGCTTGTTTTAAGACAGGGTCTTTTACAACCCAAGCTGGCTTCAAACTTGCTATGTGACCAGCTAAGAATGACTTGGAACTGCTACTGCCTCCACCTCCTGAGGGCTAGGGCGACAGGTTTATCCCACCACAATGGTTTTGTGCAGTGCTGGGAATCAAACTCAGGGCTTTGTACATGCTAGGCAAGCACGCTACCAACTGAGCCTCATCCCCAGGCCAGAAAAGCTTGGGGCCTTTGAAAAAATATTTTACTTATTATTAAGAGCAAGGAGTACGAGAGTAAAAGGGAGGGAGGAAGGTAGGTAGAGATAGACATAGAGAGAGAGAGAGAGAGAGAGAGAGAGCATGTGTGTATGAGCACACCAGGGTCTCCTTTCTCTGCAAACATTATACATCACTGAAGCATCAAACCCAGGCCAGCAGGCTTTGCACACAAGCACCTTTAACCGCTGAGCCATCTCCCCAGCCCCAGTCTTTATTTATTTTATTTTATTTATTTTATTTTTTGAGGTAGGTCTTGCTCTGGCCCAGGCTGACCTCACTGGAGCTGGAGAAGGTTCCCTCAGGGCCGAGGAACTTGGCCTGGAGCTTGGGAAGGGGCCTCCACATAAAGGCTACTTGTGCAGTGGCTAAGCACCAAGGCTCTGCCCTCTGGTCTATACCCACAAGTTCCTAGCCATGTGGCTCCAGAAGTGAGGCTGGCCTCGAACTCACAGCAATCTTCCTACCTCTGCCTCCAGAGCGCTGTGATTAAGGCGTGCGCCACCACTATGCCTGGCTCAGCTTAGCGTGGTACAGGTTCCCAAGGACATGCTGAGTTTGAGACCCTCTGACTCATGATGAGATGCCCTTGGATTGTGGGACATGCATCTGGGACTCAGGGCCAAGAGGAAGAAGCGAGAGGAGCAAGCTGAGAGGTGAAGGCTGGGGACACATCAACAACATATGTTCCTGTGACCTGCAAATGTTATTATCCCTAGGACACAGTGGTGGCTGCATATCAAGGAGTCTTGGAATGAAGTTGTTCTTTTCCACCTCACTTCTATTCTGAGATAAGAAGATCCCTGGACCTAAAGCCAAAGAGAGCTGGAGAAGGTTCCCTCAGGGCCGAGGAACTTGGCCTGGAGCTTGGGAAGGGGCCTCCACATAAAGGCTACTTGTGCAGTGGCTAAGCACCAAGGCTCTGCCCTCTGGTCTATACCCACAAGTTCCTAGCCATGTGGCTCCAGAAGAATTCTCTCTGCCCCAGGTTCTTTAGTTCAGTTCCGAGCTACCAGATGTGCACGCAACACTCAGTAGAATCCCTAAGCAAAGAAGAACTCAACAGTATGCCAGCTCTTGTTTTAGTTAGCCCCACGTTTTCCTAAATGCTAGCACTGTGTTTGGTTCTGTCCCAATGTGAGAGCAAAGAGATGACACCATTCCTGCCTTTACAGACAGAGTTCATGGTGTCCTGAAAGACACACGGTGGATAAACATGTGTACCAGTGGCTGACTTTTTTTTTTTTTGTAATGGTAGATGTTCCAACTTTTGGGCAAGGGAAGGACTTAGAAAGGTGTGATGTTTACACCTGTCCTGGAAGGATGAGTGGAGAAGGAGAAAAGGCAGCCCTGGGCATTGCGGGAGTCAGGCTGGAGCAGAGACAGCTGGAGCCAGGAGGTATGCACACCCATCGCTAGGGGACAATTAAGCCAGATGCTGGCTGACTAACCTTTGACACACCCAGCAGCAACCCCAGCCTCGTTGGAAGTGTTTCTGCCAGGGTCATCATGCCAAGGTTGGTCAGTTCTATCAATCTGAGGGCACAGTGCCCCCCTTCTGACTCATGGAGGAGGAGGAGGAGGAAGCTCCTCTCGGGTAGTAGGGTAGTAGCCACGCGGGGGAGCACCCAGGGCAGCTCCCTGACCGCACCGCACTGCACCGGCCGCAGCCACCTGAGCCCAGCCTGGACAGAAGCCAGACTCACACCGCCCTCTGTCCCTCTGTAACCCGATGCTTGCCTGCCTGCCTGCATCAGCCTGTTCCCCAGGGGAGTGTCATCCAGACTGGTGTCACCATGACCTCCTTCCTGCTGGCTGGCCCCTTGAGAAGCACTGGAAACACCACATGGGACAGAGATGGCAATTCTAGGCATGGGTGTGGGGGCAAATTGAACTGGTGTCCCTGGGTTCAGGCAGGTTGCCCATAGCCTCTCTGTTTGACACAGACACTGTGTTGGGGTTAGTCCCAACATGCAAGGCCTTTCTCATCCACGAAGCAAGGACCCTCTTCTGCCCTGGGTCTAGGTACTGAGCTCTTTTATCCCACTCCAAACATCAGCCATATTCTTGTATGTTCAGGGATTGGATGAGAGACTGACAAAGTGCATGCGCTGGAAAGCCAGACTGTCTGGGTTCAAATCCCAGCTCTGTGTCATTTTAGACAAGTAAGCTAACCCCTATGACTCTATGACTCCATTCCCTGTCATTTATTTATTTATTTATTCATTTATTTATTTATTTATTTTTGTTTTTCAAGGCAGGGCTCACTCTAGCCCAGGTTGACCTGGAATTCTCTTTATAGTCTCAGGCTGGCCTCAAACCCACAGCGATCCTCCTGAGTGTTGGGATTAAAGGTGTGCACCACCACACCCAGCTCTGTTTCCTTTTCTTTATGCTTGTGGATATGTGTGTAAGCACATGTAGTGCATGTGCTTATGGAGGCTGGACCACAACCCCAGGTGTCATTGTCAGGAATTCAGCCTACCTGGGTTTTTTGTTGTTTTTTTTTGTTTTGTTTTGTTTTGTTTTTTTTGAGTCAGGGTCTCTTGCTGGCCTGTAGTTCAGCAGTTAGGCTAGACTAGCTGGCTAGTGAGCTCAAGGGATTCCTCCACCTCTTCTGGGTGTGCCACTACACCCAGAATTTTGCATGGGTTCTAAAGATTAAACACAGGTCCTCAAGTTTGTGAGGTAAGCACTTTACCAACTGAGCTATCTCCTTAGTCCTGTCCAATTTCTTATTTTTATTTTTTTAGTTTTTACTTATTTATGTGAGAAAAAGAGAGAATGGGCGCACCAGGGCCTCTAGCCACTGCAAACAAACTCCAGATGCATGTGCCACTTTGTGTATCTGGTTTACATGGATCCTGGGGAATTGAACCTGGGTACTTTGGCTTTGCAGTTTAGTGCCTTAACCACTAAGCCATCTCTCCAGGCCCTGTCCAATTTCTTCATCTACAAAATGAGATAGTCACACCCCCTCATGGCTTAATCCTATTAAGTCAGCAAATTTTTCTAGAAAGTTCCAGTGTTTTAACCACTCAACAGCAGCTATGAACAATGTATAAATGAATGACCAAAAAAGTTTATTCATAGGCACTGACATTTGAATCTCTTATCATTTTCACAAGTCACAAAATATTCCTTTTGATATGTATATATATTAGCTTTGTAAAAATTATAAAAACACACACATTCTCAGTTCACAGGCAAAACCAGGATTTAGCTTGCACACTGCTACTATCCCCCAGAATAATTTATGTAAGTGCTTAGCCTAGCACATCACTCTTGGACTCATATTGAACTTGCAAGGTACGCATGTTTCAAAGCAGGCTGTCTGTGGTGAAGGTTAGGCATTTGGGGGTAGCACGGGAGGTCCGTGTTGGGGAGGTGCTGAGCTGGCCAGCAGAAAGAGCAGCTGAAGGAGGGTTTTGGGAACACCATTTGGCAGGAGTGTCCAGCTATGCCCTTTAACTGGCCCTTCTCTGCTCAGAGTACTGCCCCACCCTAGCCCCAGAGTGGAGACATTCTGCCACACCCCTCTGCCTCCCTCCACTGCACCCTCTCCAAACATGTTTCCAGGCCCTGGGCCAGCTGTCTGCCCAAAGGCTCAGAGGACACCTTGCCCCAATGTCAATGACTGAGGTCAACTTATTCACTAACAGCTCCGATCCATTTCCTTCTGTCATGGCAGAAGACAGTAGCTGTCCAGCTTTGCTGCCAAAGGTCACTTCTTGGGCTGCAACCTAGGCTGGAGGTGTGGGCAAATCTTTGGGCGTGGGGCTTTGGAAGCATCCTTCTCTCTCAAGCTCTAGAGAAGAGCTTACTGCTGGCCCCTGCCTGGACCATTACTGTCGACTCTAATACAGATGTGCTAAGTCCAAGACACAGGCTGTAGCTCATCCTGTAGGTTAGGAGTGTTGGGGTCAGGCTCACCCGTTCCTTCTGCCCAGGCCTACGCCTGTTTTGTTCACAGTAGGCTCTGAGTCCATGTGTCAGAAGCCCACAGTGGGCACAGGAGGGGTCCTCTGTGTATAGGAGATGGGATCTCCTTGGTCCACAGCTATAGCACTTACTGTACTGTTCCCAATTCTGCCTCAGGGCTCACTCGGCAGCTGCGTGTCTGTAAGCTGGGTGGAAAAGGCCCTCTCCAAGCGCAAGGTGTTGTACCTGGGGGGAGGTGTGCCAGGCACCTGGGCCCCCGGGCCCGGAGGCATGCGCATAGCAGAAGTGAAAGTGGGCAGGTCATCATCTATATCAAGGGCTGGGTTGTCCTGGCCCCGCTGCCTGGGGTGAACCTCAGGGCTGGAAGGTGCCTGCCTCCGAGCCCACCATTCCTTGGCTTTCTGCCACTGGTGACGGGCGATGATGGAGAAGGAGTCGATGAAGAAGACTTCAATGATCTCGATGACACAGACGACCGAGCAGCTCATCCATAGGCCCAGCTGGCCACCAAAGTTGGACAGGAGCATCTCAATCTGCAAGAAAGGCCATGTCACACCCTCAAGAGAGGACCCACACCATCAAGAAGCACTCTTGCAGGCGCAGGTGTGGTGGCCCCTGCCTGTGATCCCAGCACTCAGGAAGCAGAGGCAGGAAGATCACCAGTTTGGGGCCAGCCTGGTCTGCCTAGAGAAAGTCTTCCTCAAATCCTGCCCCTAATTTTAAAAAGAGCAAAAACAAAATAAGAAAACCAGAGGGATCCTCCCCCAATCAGACCTCGTGCAGCGTCCTGGGTCTCAAGGAAGATAAAGGCAGGCCTGTCCTCTCTACCTTTGTTGGCTCCGCCAGGTCTGACTGGCCTCTAGCAGCCCTCTAAGGTCAGGCTGGATCCTCCTAGGTCAAGCTCAGTGCTCCCCAGGCTAGGCAGACAGGCACAAGGATAGACTTGGACAAGCTATGGAAGCGTGCCACTCACACTGTTGGCTGGGCTCTCCACGATGGATCTCTGGTTCAGGTCTTTGTAGAATATCAAGAGCTTGGCCAGGTCAGTCCTGCAGAAATTCCAACAGGTAGGACCCAGGTGATGAGAACACTTGACTCCTGCCGGATGGCCACCTCTCAGCATAGCCCATATCGAACTCCCCGCCCCACCCACAGCCCACTGCCCCCAGTGTTAGAATCTGGCCCTCGGGGCTTTTTACACCCCAGATTGCATCTCCAACCTGGGCCTGCTTTGCAGACACAAACTGTTTCCCAACTTCCAAATGAAGTGAGTCTACCCAGACGTACTTCCATTAAAATCCTGACATTGGTAATTGTTTGATGGTGACCTTAAACACATACAGAAGGCCAACAAGTGATGCAAGTGAACACAGTAGGCTAGGAATCAGGTAGTATGATAATGAGCATGGGAGCATGTAGCACTTAGTAGGCACTTCCTGTGTTGCCAAGCACTGTTGGAAGAACTATATATGAATGCATGCAATTCTCACAATGTCACTATCAAGCAGAGAGATGTGTTTTAGTCCTCCCCCAATTTCTAATCTGTGAAAACTGAAACACACATGGATTAGTGGGTGAGCCAGTATTCAAACTTAGAATGATCTGGCTTTCTATTCTTTGTTTGCTTGTTTTGTTTATTTGAGACAAGATCTCACTATGTATCCCAGGCTGGCCTTGAACTCTCCTGCCTTGGCCCCCAAGAGCTGAGATTACTGGTGGACACCACCATGCCTGGCCAAGTCTCTCTCTTTTTTTATCTTTAAAATTTTTATTTATTTATTTGCAAGCAGAGAAAGAGAGATAGAAGAGGGCAGATAGAGAGAGAATTGGCATGCCAGGGCCTCTAGCCACTGCAAACGAACTCCAGATGCATGTGCCACCATGTGCATCTGGCTTACGTGGGTCCTGGAGAATCGAACCAGGATCTTTAGCTTCGCAGGCAAACACCTTAACCACTAAACCATTTCTCCAGCCCCCCACCCCCAAGTCTGTCTTTATCACTATACTGCAGACCTCTTGGGCTCCAAGGATATGCCTGGTCATCTATCCACTCTCACCCCAAGAACTCACGTAGCACCTGGTGCTTTACTGATGCTCTGTGCTGGAGGCCAGACTGGTTTCCCTTGACCCTGTGCTGGGCACGGGTACATGGTGATGACCCAGAGAAATGACCCAGAATTCACATGGCGTGAACCACAGAGGTGAGTTCAACCTTGCCCATCCTCATCTCCTCTGCTAAGGTCCCAGATCACACTGACCTGGAGGATTTTTGCTACAGGTTCTCTACAAGTGAATTTATTTGTGGAAATTCATGCAAAACTAGAAGATGCAATGGTCATAGAAATATTTTTTTCTGAGTCTGGTATCTCAGTAAGCCATGAAATAAACATAAATTTACTCAGCTATGGCTAATATGTTTGCATGTGTGTGTTGTCATATGCAGGAAAGGATCTATGTGCATGTGTGTGCAGATGACATCCCATGTGCCTGCATATGTCTTTGAGATGGGGTCCCTCCCTCTCCCCAGAACTGCTGTCCATCAGCAAGCCCTAGCTACTCTCTGGTCTCTGCCCTTTCGGACTGGGGCTACAGTTGCGCATGGCCACGCTCAGCTTTTTTACGTGGGTTCTCTGGCCCGAGAGGCCCTCATGCTTAAACAAGTACTCAGAACTGCTGAGCCATCTTCTCAGTCCTGACAAGTAAGTGTATTTTACAAAATTAAGTAGAATAGGAAAAGTTGGGTGTGGTGGTGCAAACCTGTAATCCTAACACTTGGGAGTTGGAGGCAAGAGGATCAGGAGTTTAATGCCCTTCTTGGCTATATAGTTCTTGGTTATATAGGGATTTGGAGACCCTGTCTCAAAAGAGAAAGAGAGAGAGAGAGAAATAAAACTGTCAGTATGTATAAAGGTTTATTCAAAAGATTTGCCAGGGCTGGAGAGATGACTTAGCATTAAGGTGCTTGCCTGCGAAGCCTAAGGACCAAGATTCAATCCCCCCGTACCTACATAAGCCAGATGTACAAGGTGGTGCATGTGTCTGGAGTTCACTTGCAGTGGCTGAAGGCCCTGGCATCCCATTCTCTCTATATATCTGCTGCTTCCTCCCCCCCCCTCACTTTCTCTTTTGAATAAATAAATAAAATTTTAAAAAAGATTTGCCAGTTGGAACGGCATGGGTGCTAATGAATCAGATTGGCATGTGTGGCAAGTGGGAATGGACATGTGCTCAGTTCTCCCCCTGTGTCTGTCAGTTTTGCACCACATGTTAAACCAACCATGGATGGAAAATTTTCAGGAAAACAAAAAACTGCATTTGGGTTTAACATGTAGATTTTTCTTGCCATTACTCCCTAAACAATGCTTTTCAATCACTGTTGACTTAGCATTTGCATTGACTGAAGTTTTGTGAGTAATGTGTACGGGAGGATGTGTAAGCTTCATGCAAACACTGCGCCATTTTACATAAGAGATCTGGGCATCCAGGGATTTTGGTCTCCATGGGGGTCTGGGAACCAAAGCCCAGAAGGGAAAAACAATGGGCGTGGCCACAGCAGTGTGTGTCACCTGAAAACCAGCCCCAGTGCTTTGAACATCATAAGGAAACGTTGTGGCATGCTTTATGTCAATTACAGATTCAATAGGCCTCAATGTAAAATGTTTTTCCTATAGTGGATCATAGTCAAACAAAAGTTTGAGCAGGGCCTGGTTTGTGATAGGAGCTCAGTAAATATTTGTTGACTAAATGATTGAATGAGTGAAAAGCAGAGGGCTTGGCAATGAGGAAGCAGGCGATGGGCTTGGAGCCCCGGGCAGACAGAGGCAGCGGGAACTGGGTGGAGGGAAACTCACTTGTTGAGTTTTGTGTTTATTTGCTGGCCTTGGTCCCAGGTGAGAACATTCAGCAACCATTTCTGTGATGGAGAAAGAAAAAGTGGGGCTAGGGATGCCCATCTACCCTCCCTCTCAGTTACCCCCTTTTCCCTGGCCTCAGCAAGACAACTCCCTCCCCCAGAGCCACCTCAGGTCACAGAACAGGTGGGGACATCATGGATAACTTACCTCAGAAACCTCAGATGGCCACTGTGCCAGGCTGGTAGTCAGGGTCCACTCCTTAAAGCTTAGAGGGTGAAGGGACAGAGTGAGCATGGGTGGCCCTGCTCAATTTTGCCCTGCCCACCCCATCCCCACAGGTCACCTTACCTGCAGGTCTCCTTGCACATTGCCTGGCAGCCTAGCTTTTCCTGGACGAAGGCCTGGTACAGTTGGTAGTAACAGTACACTGAGGGAGATGGAGAAGGCCGTGTGAGCTTCTTGGACACAGCACCCTTCCTCCTGGGGATGTGGGTACCTCTGGGCTATGCACGGAATCCCCACATTCTCAGGCTAGTTATTTATTTCTCCGCTTTCTATAAACTCTGATTGTTTGGGAGCAAACGTTGGTTTGTAATGTTAGCAAACAGCGCCGTGGTGATTAATTTAAGTACATGAGTTGGGGTTTGAGTCCAGCTCTGTTCCTCTCTGGCTGTGTGGTCTTGGGCAGGTTGCTTAATCTTTCTGTGCCTCAGTACTCTGTCCAATCTAGAACTGTCCATAGTGTCTTCTGGAGCTGACTGTGTGTGGTCAGGCTGTTAGCACAGGCTAAGAGGTTACATGTAGTCCCTAAGTAGGAAGTATCATTTAAGCCTAGCTCAACACCAGAAGTGGTCTCACACCTCCCTCAGGCAAAAGGCAGTGGGGACAGGAGCTCAGAAGCAACCCTGCCAGGCCAGACAAATCCTTTCCTGTGGCCTGCAAGGCTAGGAGTGGGGCCACTTACTCCAGTTGGGGTGCTGTTGGTAGTTGCAATAATTGGCTGCTGGAGGTAGAGGCTGGCTGTACTGGGCACACCCACACGTCTCCACCATCTTTGTCTGGAAGCACGAGTACAGGCAGATCTGCAAGAGGAGGTGCAAGACGCTCTTAAACTCCTTGCAGGTAGACGCCCAGGGCTCCCTGCCTCCTCCTCCCTCATTCCAAAGGGGCAGACTCCCCCAGACGTGGCTGACCATATCAACAGGTGCCTCATGCCAAATGGGCCATTAGGCTAGAAAATTGAGAATTTAGGCTGAGACACGGAGACCACGTTAAACTAGGGCTGAGGGGTCATTTTCCACTGTACAAGTGCTGACGTGGAGGTAAATGGGGAGACTGGAACAGCAACCCAGAAACAGTGAGAAACCTCCCTCAGGCTGGAGATAGCAGGTATGAAGCCTGGAGAAGGCCAGTGAAGACCAGTCCACTGCCCTAATCCAGCTGTGATTCTCAGAGGGACACAACTTGCCCAAGTCACCTGTAAGTGAAGGGCACAAGTGGGTGTTGAAGCCAAACTCAACCCCTCAGCCAGTGTCTCCTACAGATAGGTTCCCTCCTGTCCTTTACCAGCCAAGCCCATTTAGCAAATGGACCTGTCTAGTCTGTACACTGTGTTCCACACATGAGGCAATTAAGCTCTGGCTACAGAACACCTAAGAAGACTGGAACCAGCTGGTAGCATTTGTACTTGCAGTTTTTGGATCAACCCCAGGGATCCTCACCCTAGTTCCCGATCCGTGCCACACGTTGGCCTAAATATAACTTTGTCTCTTGGACCCAGGCTACAAAGCAGAGCTAAGCCCCGCCCCTGCCCTCCGCCATACCTGGAGGGAGTAAGCAGCATTGTAGATGTTTGTGACAGGCACATCACTACCGTCCTCTGTGCACTGGCTGTAGGGTTCACTCAGCTTATAGGATTCCGTCTGTAATCACAACAGCACCCAGTCATCCCTGCCCTCCCTGAAACCCTGAGGGAGGGAGGGCCTCCTGGGAGACAAGAAACCATTTAGTCATTCAGTTAACAGAAACATGCCAAGCACTAACTAGGTGCTGGGTGCCATTGTAGACATTGTGCAGTCCACAGTGAGCAAGGCTGACAAGCTCCCTGCTCTGCCGAACGCACATTCTAGAGGGGCGTCCAGCTAGATGGCAATAAGCCAGCTCGTTGATAAATGAGCTCATTTTGAGGAGTGATCAGTGAGACTGGGCAGGGAGACAGGAAGGATTAGAAGGACAAGGAATGATGGGGAAGGAGTCTCTGAGAAAGGGACCTTTCGTAGAGACAAAAGGCCAGAAATAAAAGCAAAATTCACACACTTTAACAATAAGTCCATGGCTATGTGGAGCCTGACTCATGATATCTTACAGAAATCTGAAGCCTAACCTCTTAATGACCCATGGTGTCTTACATGACCAGTTTCAAGCAAAACAACCAATCTGTGAATTTACTACTAAACAAAACAGAGGTCTAGCTATCCCCTCAGATGTGGGCCTGCGCGTGAATCCTACCATGAGAAGACCAGGTAACTTCCTCCGTGACTGTGAGGGAACCTCAGCCTCTCCTCAGTGGGGTGCTCTGTCCCGGGCCCTTGCCACTGATCTTCTGCAGTGCATCCCAGTACATTGTCTGTCTGATTATGTCTTAGAAACTCTCTTACCACCTGTGTCACCAGCTTTCCCTGCATGGTTTCACATAGCACCTTTGTCATGTTGTTGGCTCAATATCATGTGATAAGGAAGACCTGGCCTTGCAGGGAAATGGGGAAGTCTCTGGCAGAGGAAGCAGCCAAGATTTGAGGCAGGAGGGGCCAGTTTGCTTGAAACTTGGCAAAAGAGAGATATCTCTGGAAATGAAGCCAGAACAGAGTGGAGGGGATGGCTTGAGGCAAAAACCATACCCTTTGGGGCTAAAGGCATGGCTCAGTGGTTACAGGCGCTTGCTTGTAAAGCCTCACAGCCTAGGTTTGATCCCCAGTACCCACATAAAGTCAGATGTACTAAGTGGCACATGCATCTGGAGTTCGGTTTGCAGTGGCAGGAGGCTCTGGCATGCCCATACTCATTCTCTCTGTCTGCCTCTTTCTCTCTCTCAAATAAATAAATAAATAAAATCATGCCCAGCTTAAAAAATCTGGATTTGGCTTTCAGCCATTGGTGAATCTTCTGGGAATGGAATAAGAAAGATATGTAATGACTCTAAACTGCCCTACCTGAACCACCCCCTCCCCCAAGAAGGGCCCAGTTCCCTCCCTACCTTTTCTTTTCTCTTTTCTTTTTGTCTTTCTTTCTTTCTTTCTTTCTTCTTTTTTTTTTTTTTTTTTTTTTGGTTTTTCAAGATAGGGTCTCACTCTAGCCCAGGCTGACCTGGAATTCAGTATGTAGTCTCAAAGCAGCCTTGAACTCATGGCAATCCTACCTCTGCCTCCCGAGTGCTGGGATTAAAGGCGTGTGCCACCATGCCCAGCCACCATGCCCAGCCACCATGCCCAGCCAGTTCCCTACCTTTTGACCTCCAATACTGACTTTCTTAGAAAGGGCCAAGGAAAGTAGATCAATAGCCAGATCATAAGAAGAGGGACCATAGGGTCACTCAGCGTTCCAAAACACACCCAACCATGTTGTATAGTAACCAGTTTCCCCAGCTTGGCTCCAGCTTAACATTTGTCATTGTGAATTAACAAGCAAAAACCAAAAACTAACATGGAGATGGGGCAGGATAAAATCGGAGGAGCAAAAATCGGACATAAATTATGAGTATCTATGAAGAGTCCACGGTCAGTCTGTGTACAAGAGCGTGCACATGTGCATCCATGCATAAACTTATTTTTTTTTTTTCTGAGAGAGAGGAGAGCAATCCTGGATAAATTGGAAGAGAATAGCAGATTTCTAGAAGAATGATAATTGGGCAAAACAAGGAACAAGGAGGCTTGACACAGGTAGAAAAGGACCATAGACATGTCAAGAGGCTAGGTCTCTGTTTGTTTTGTCATTCATCTGCTGACCCATTAGTCTCCCTCAATTAACTGCAAGTGCCTCGAGGGCACTTGGCAGGGCTCACTTTGTAAAGCTGAACAATGGAAGTAAACACAGGAGCAGCCTCTGGCCTCCCTTCTTCCCCAGCATACCTATCCTCTCACAGCAGATGGAACACCTCCGACATTCACTTTGCTCTGTCCTCTGTCCTTTTTACTAACAATAAACAGTGGACTTGTTCCTGGTCAGTACAGAATAAATGGCCTTAGCTGGCTGGGTAGCAGGTCCATTTAGAGTTTCTAGTGTCTGGCTTGGGCTGGGAACTAAGGTGCAGAGATGCCAAGCAGTGGTTCTCCCTGAGGGCACCTCTATTCCATGCCACCCTCTGGACTGCTCCAAGTAGCAGTTTCCCTGGGCAGATGATCCTGGGGGCAGCAGGTTTTGCCAACTTGTTCACAGAGCTGGGTCTGCCACAGTCTCTCCTTGCCTTCTGCAGGAAGAACTCAGGTGGGCCACGTGTGGCCAGCAAAGGTGGCAGGGACTCTGGCAGCCACAAGTACCCGGAAAGCACAGAAATATCACAATCAAAATGATGCCTCCATTCTCTTTATCTGGCTCTCCCCCCCAAAAAAAATAAATAAATAAAATATATTTTTTAAAAAAATGGTACCTCAATATTCAGTGGTCTTTCTTTTGCAATGGGGCTTGATGAACCCAGAGCACTTGAGTGGTTCAGATAACTTTCTAAAGCAACCAGGAGTAGGGCAGGTGAGAAAAATGAGCTCTCTCCCCAATTATCCCGTTATTCCCCATGGCTAGAGGTCTTTACTTCTTCCCCAGAGGCTCTGGTAGGAGAAGTTTGTCAGGGTGTTCTCCATTCTGCCCCCCCTCCCCATTTTCCAGAACTGCAAGCTTTCAGCAGGTGGTGGACTTTTGGCTCCATCCTGACTTCTAGAGGCATAAATACAAAAGTAAGAATGTGTGTGGAAGTGTGCTATGCATTTGGGCATGCATGGGTACATAGGTAAGGGAATGTGTCTACATGGATGCACACACAATGTGTGTGGGTAGAAGTGAGCGTGTGTGGATATATGCTGGTAAGGCAGTGCTGGTGTTTATCCAATCAGGTGGTGTAGTTGGAATATGAACTATCTCCCACAGACTCATGCACTGAAAGCTTGTTTGTCAGCTTTTAGGAACTGACTGGATAATGAAGGCTGACACTTCATGAATGGATGGATCCACTGATGGAGTCATAATGGGTGGCAAGACTGGGAGGTTAGGGAGATTAGGTGGTGTTGCCTAGTTGGGGGAAGTAGGTCACTAAAGGCATGCCTTGTCCTCTGGCCCTTTCTAGGGTATTTAGTCACTGTGGCATAAAGTTAACTAGCACACTTCCCTCTCAGAATCCAGAGGAAGAAGACCTGACAGGTGCACTGGGGAGGTGGGGTATTTAGCATTCCTCTTTAAGGGGAGGAACTGTGCTCAGGGGAAGCCCAGGTAGCAGCAGTGTCTAAAGGCTGGAAAGTGTGCAGTTGACAAGGGAGTGACCATTACCAAGGCTTCTGTGCTGACAGAGCCAGTCCCTGCCTCTCCCAACGTCTAGGGCTACAACCATCATTATCCCTTCCTCATGTGTGAGGTGCTCAGCTAGGCCAGGCTCTTCCCACACAGGGCAACTGCCAATTATTATATCTATATCTGCATCTATAGCATCTATATCTATCTATCTATAAAATTTATTTCTTTGGGAGAGAGAGAAGATAGAGAAAAGAGAATGGGCATGCCAGGGCCTTCAGCCACTGCAAACTCCAGACATATGTACCACATTGTGCATCTGGTTTTACATGGGTACTGGGGAATCAAACCTGGGTCTGTTGGCTTTGCAGGCAAGCACCTTAACTACTAAGCCATCTCTTCAGCAAACCCCACCCCCAAGTACTGTTTTTACGTTTCAGTGTACTGGTATCTTTTTATTAAGCTACCCTCCCCTCTCTCTCTCTCTCTCTCTTTGCCCATTCACATATCTATATTAAATCTTTTTATTTATTTATTTTGTTACATTTGGCATGTGCATGTGTAGTGTGTGTGGTGTGTGATGTGATGTGTCTATAGTGTGTGTGTGTGTGTGTGTGCGCGCAGATGAATGCACCTGTGCTCATGGTGCTGAGGCCAGAGGAGAAGTCAGGTGCTTCCCTCTTTTCACTCATCTACCTGTTTCCTTGAGACAGAGTCTAACTCAACCCAGAACTGCCAATTATACCTTTTTTTTTTCAGTCAGCAAGCCTCAGCGATTCTACAGTTTTTACCTCCCCACAAGATGGTTGTGGCCATGTTTACATTTACATGGATGCTGGAGGATCAAATTAAGGCCCTTATGCTTGTGCAGCAGGTGATCTGAACTGCTGAGCCATTTCCCCAATCCCTAAGTCCCATCATAAAAAAAGAAAAAAAAAAAAAAAGCCAGGCATGGTGGAGGTAGGAGGATTGCTGTGGATTCAAGTTCCAGGTCAGCCTGAGATAGAGTGAGAACCTATCTCAAAAATAAATAAATAAATAAATAAATAAATAAATAAATAAATAAATAAAATCCCCCCCCAACTCTATTTCATACTAACCACCCTGAAATTCTTCTATGGTGAAAGTCAAGATCTCAGCTCCGCTAAACAGGAATGTACCTGCAGGCCGCACAATTAGCTAGATGGAGCTGCGTCTCCTGCTACCAGTGATGAAGCCACACTCCACCTGCATCTTGTTTTAGGGCCACCACAGTAGGGTGGGCAGTAAGCAAGTTGGTCTCCCAGCTCATCCAGAGTGGTCCTGCATTCCTGTTTTCACTGTTGTACATTTCTTTTTAAGACTTCCTTGAAGTAAAAGATTTCCCCTGTAGTAAAAATTCAGTTGGCCCAAACCATTCCCTGGACTTCTCATCGAAAACTAGGTCCTGCCCTGGCCTAAGTGGAGCCCTTCTTTCCCTTGGTGGGCTTCTGGTTCTGCAGAGAAAGGCTAGTGTGATGGGGATGGAGGAGATGGAGGGGGCCTTTCTCAAACCTGTTCAGTAGGGACTGGGTGTTGAAGAGCTGCTCGCTCCTGCCACCATGCCTTCCTGCAGAGAGGCCTTTACTCTCAGAATGTGAGCCAATCAACCCTTCCTTCCTTCATTGCTTTTGTCATAATAATGAGAAAAGTAACGAATACATTGTATTAACTCATTTGACCACCACAACAGATCCACTTTCCATAAAATAAAGTACAGAGATAACTTGCCTAACACTGCTCTTCTCTGGGTGGATAAAGAATATGTTCGTCATAATGGTGGGGACTTCTAGGGAAGGGAAATAGCCAACCTAGTGTGACAGCACATGGCATTGATACGGGTTCTGGAATTCTCAACTTGTAACTAAAGAAAAGGGGCTATTGACTAGAAATTCCTTCCTTCCTGATTCCCCTTTTCCCTCCCTCCTTTCCACCTTTCCTCCCTTTCCTGGAGCTCGTTTGCAGTAGCAAAAGGCCACATACACATGCACACACACTCACACGTGTGCAATGCCCCCCATACAAATAAATAAAAATCTAAAACTGTAACACTTGACTTTTTGCCAAGGAAAACAATGAATATTATTCCAATGCAGAGAGAGAGAGAGAGAGAGAGAGAGAGAGAGAGAGAGAGAATTTGGTCAAAGTACATGGCTCACATGTAACTACTCAGAAAGAGAGAGCTGAGGTTCCAGTCCAGAGCTTTCCCTCTCACTTCTGTGCCTTTAGTCACTACTGTGAGAATGCCCTGAGCCTAGTGCCGGGAAAGTGTGTAGCACAATGCCTGGTGCAGAGTAAGTTCCCTAAGAAGGTTAGTTTTAATCATGAAAAGAAGTGTGTTTTCTAGTCATGATCTCATCTACTCTCAACAGTGCACCATGAATGACAGATGTCCCCAAATATGACCTCTAGCCCAAATCTTTCTGCTGAGACCTAACTGATCACTGGTCATTTCCACTTTGGTGGCCCATGAATACCTTAAACATACCACATTTAAGGGAGCTTGCAAAAGTAGCCAGATTTGCCATCCCATAAAGAGATAAAGTTTACTTTCTACCCTTGAATCTGGGTCAGTTATGTGACTTAGTGACCGGTAGGTCATTAAGAAGTACAATACCAGTAGATGCTTAAAACTGCTTGCACATCCAGGGATGGGATACCTTCCAGAGAGTTGTTGGCCAGGGAGGTCCCTGATACCCCCAAAATATTACAGGCCATTGCTGAGGCTCTTGCTTTCCAACCAGGAATAGATGGTAAGACCCTATTGCTGAAGACTCCACATACTTGGGCTGCAAGGTCACTGAGAAATCCTGCTGGAGCTGAGCTGAAAACCTCCTCCATGTAGACCAGCTGAGAGAAAGCTGGAAAAAGCTACATTGCATGCAGTTCAGTGGGAGAGAGAGAAATCACCAGTGAAGATACTCAACAGTGGACACTGCAAGCCTTAAATTTTGCCAGCAAGGCCAAATGAGCCAATGGGTGCAACAGTGGCATGTCTGTTATGGGGGAAACCAACTGCTCTCTAATTGGACTGGATGCTCGCTTCATGGGAGGGAATACATCCCTGATACTGAAAACCCAAAACAGGGATAATCATGAGCCTAGGGGTATAATGTCTGCTGGTGTCTGGCTAAATGTATATACTGTGCTCACCAAACTGTCTAGTAAGCACTTCTTTTAATGTTCATACCCATATATTAATGCTCCTCTCACTTTTGGTTAGAGAAGCTTCTCTTTTCAGATGGCAGTGACCTTGGAATGATTCAAAAGGCACCACAGCGCTGAGAAGAAGGGACAGAGGAGTACTCAACACTGAAACATCTCTAACACACCTTCCAAGGCTCAGGGTCCATTGCGGAAGAGGGGTTGGAAAGAGTATAAGAGCCAAAGGAAGGGTAGGACTCCTTACAACATGCTCCCCCAGACACAAAATGGCCTGGATATCCATGACCTCACAGTGCCTGACACCACCTACACAAGACCATCATAATAGGAGGAAAAGATAATGACATCAAAATAAAAGAGAGACTGAAGCCGGGCATGGTGGCACACGCCTTTAATCCCAGCACTCGGGAGGCAGAGGTAGGAGGATCGCTGTGAGTTCGAGGCCTCCCTGAGACTACATAGTGAATTCCAGGTCAGCCTGAGCTAAAGTGAGACCCTACCTCGAAAAACCAAAATAAATAAATAAATAAATAAATAAATAAATAAATAAATAAGAGACTGATTAAGAGGGGGAGGGGGTATGATGGGAGAGCGGAGTTTCAAAGGGGAAAGAGGGGGGAAGGGAGGGAATTACCATGGCTTATCGTCTAAAGTTTATGTCAATAAAAAAATAAATAATAAAAGAAGTGCTTGCACATGGGAATGTGTCTTTGCTTGTCGAGTTTGGAACCTGTGTCACATGTGAACAAGTCCAAGTCAGCCAGCTGGAGAGGAGAGGCCACAGGAGGAGGACAAAGAGAGCCAGGACTGGCTGAAGTCAGCTGAGTCTGGTCTGGATGAGAGAAACTGTGCAGAAGAACCTAGCCCACAGCTCTAACCTCCAGACTGTGACCTAATCATTGGTGGTTGTTTGAAGCCACTTACGTTTGGATAGCTCATATGTAGTCAAAGTTAAGTGACAAGGTGCCTAAACCTGAGCTCAGCATCTCCTCCACCCACCAAAGCCTGCTTGTATTAGCTAATGACAGCCCCATCCATCCTGCTGTCCAAGCTCAAAACCCCAAGCATCATTCTAGAAACTTCTCTCATTCACTCCTTCCAGTCGTCAGTAGAGGTCTAGAACGTCTTTTGAATCTGCTAGTGTTCTTTACTCTTGTTCACTGTGATCCAATTCACATCCTCCATGACCTGGCTATTGAAAGTCACCCAGCTGTCCTCCTGGCCCCACACTTTCCCTTCCTCGGTTCCTCCTCCACACACCCCTCAAGTCTCACCCATCTGAATCACAGATCTGGTCCTATCACTGTTTCTCCTCGCTTGATGATTCACTACAAATGCACCAGCTTAGCTTTCGAAGCGTTCCTCGATTGGCCTCAGATTACTTTTCAAGTTCTACCTTCCTCTTGACTCACTTCAAACCAACAGGCATGTCTGAATTCAATAGTGGGAGGGACTTCATTACAGAAAACGTGGACATTGAAGGTGTAGTTAAAAGTATACAATTGGGTTGGGCACGGTGATGCCTGCCTGTAATCCCAGATACTTGGGAGGGTGAAGCAGGAGGATTGTGGGTTTGAGTGTGGCCTGGGCTACATAGTGAAATCCTATTTCAAAATAAAACAAAATATAATAATAATAATAATAATGATGAAGAAGAAGAAGAATGTGATGATGTAGTTCAATAGTAGAGAGCCTACCTAGTATATCTGAGACCCTGCATTGAATTCCCTAGTACTGCAATAAGTTAAGTTAGACATGAAACAACAAACTATACAGTTGGCCTTTTACATCTATAACTTCAAACAATCAAGCAAAATATATTTTTTTAAACTTATATCTCTAGGGGCTGGGCAGATAGCTCAGTAGATAAAATGCTTCCTGTGCAAGGAGGAAGTCCCAAGTTCAGATCCCCAGCACCCACTTAAAAGGCCAGATGAGGCAGTGCTGGCCTTTAATCCCAGCCGTGGCAGAGACAGGAGGATCCTGGAGCTTGCTGGCTAGTTAGTCTAGCCGCACTGGCGAGCTCCAGGTTCACTGAGATACCCTGTCTGAAAAACACGGTGGAGAGATATTGAGGAAGGCATCTGACATGACCTTGACCTCCACAAGCTCATGTGCACACACGTGTATGTACATGCATACACACACACACAAACACATATGCACACAAGTTATATCATTACTGCACATGTACAGAGTTTTCCCTTAAGATTACCCTGTAAATAACATGGCCTAACAACTATTTGCAATTATACAGTAGTAGGTGTTATAAGCAATTTGGACATGATTTAAAGTATATGGGAGGATGTGTGCAGTAGGCTCAATGCAAATGTTACACCATGTGATTTAGGTTTGAGCACCTATGAATTCGACCCATTATGAACAGAAAATATTTGGGAAAAGTGGCATTTATACAGAACATGTACAGATTTTTCTTATTATTCTCTAAACCATACAATATAATAAAGATTTACATAGCGATGGGTATTATAAGTAATATAGACATTATTTAAAATGTAGAGGAAAACATATGCAAATACTATACCATTTAATATAAGGAACTTAACATCCATGGATTTTCATATCACTGAGGCGTCCTGGAACCAATTTCCCCCACAATGGCAGGCCCTAGGAACTCAGCTTATGGTGATTAACTCTACATTCATAAAACAAAATTTTTTACTGCCATTGAAATTAAATGGCTATATAGTTCCACTTTTATAACAAAACAAAGCAAATAAGCCAATTTTGCAATTAGAAAATAGAGTGGGAGGGCTTTGCCCTGCGTAGGACTATGGGTGGTGTGATGAGTCATCCTCATTGCTCAAGTCAAGTTTAGGAGCATGTGGAAGACACACCTCAGGGACGGTTTCTGAGGAGTCTCCCGAGGCATTTAACTGAGGGGGAAAGACTCATTCTGAATGTGGGCAGCACCAGTTCATGGGCTGGTGTCTGAGAGAATGAAAAGTTTTAATAAGTGAGAATGCGAGCTGAGCACCAGCATTCCTCTCTCCCTGCTTCCTGACTGTGGGCAATGTGAGGCAGTGCCCACACTCTTGATGCCACTGCCGGAGAGGCTCTCGCCAGCATGTCCCCACCCTCCATGATAGACTGAACCCTCAGAGTGCGAAACAAAATAAACTGCTCCTCCCTTCAGTTGCATTTGCCAGGGACTTTGTCACAGCAATGAGAAAAGTAGCCCATACAAGTGGCTTTAACTTTTTTCTTTTGCTTTGATTCTGTTATATGTTATAAATGCTATTTGTGCATGATAAAAAGGATATTCCCAATTATTGGTGAAAATGAATTAAGATGATTTTTAAACCTTTTAGAGGAAGAAATAGATTCAACCTCTACTTCACATCCTGTAGAAAAATTTAACCAGCTGTGGTATTAAGTGAAATACTAATTAATGTAGCTGCAAGAACTCAGAACAGTGTCTGATCTCAAAGTGGGAAACCCCAGTAAGAGGAAAACAAAACTGTAACTCTGCTGTATTTGCTGTTTTTTATTGGGACAAAAAATACCATAAAAGCAAAAACTAGGGCTGGAGATATTGCTCAGTGGTTAGGGCACTTGCCTGCAAAGCTCAACAACCCCGGTTTAATTCCCCAGTACCCATGTAAAGCCAGAGGCACAAAGTAGCACATGTGTTTGAAGTTCATTTGCAGTGGCTAGAAGCCATGGTGTGCCCCTTATCTCTGTCTCTCTTCTCTCTATCTCTCTCTGCTTGCAAATAAATAAAATATTTTTTTAAAAATGCTAAAACTAAAAGGAAAGCATAAACTGGGAAAGATATTTTCAACACATATAATCAGCACACTGTATGCATGTACAATTAGTATCCTTTCCACATAGAATGGCATATTATTCTATAGTAATATAAATATATATCACCTGTAAATATTCCATATAAATCTTTCAAAAGAGAAGAGTATCCAAGAAAACAAGAAAGGGCTGGAGAGATGGCTTGGAGGTTAAGGCACATGCCTGTGAAGTCTAAGGATCCAGGTTCGATTCTCCAGGTCCCACATAAGCCAGATGGACATGGTGGTGCATGCATCTGGAGTTCATTTGCAGTGGCTAGAGGCCCTGGTGTACCCATTCTCACTCTTTCTCTCTCATTCTCTCTGTCTCAAATAAATAAATAAATAAAATAATAAACAAATAAATAATTAATAATTTTTTTAATTTTAAAAAAGAAGATAAGAAAAACCTTTCCTTACCACAGGGTCTCACTATGCATCGCAGGCTGACCTGGACCTCACTATGCAGTCTAGGTTGACATCAGACTTGTGATCTTCCTGTCTGCCTTTCCCTCCTGAGTGCTGAGATCACAGGCCTTCACTCCCCTGCCTGGACCTCACGTCTTTTCTTAACCGTGCATGGGGATAACCAGTGTTCTCTGAGCACGGCACACAAGCGTGTGGTACATGCAGCACGAGTGTTTCACACACATTACCTCACTGAGCTCGCGTCAGCCATGAAATAGCATTGTTTTTGCATCCCTTAGATAAATCAATTTGTGAAAAGAAGTTGTGAATGCGCCTTAGGATAAAAATGGAAAGTGGGCTTTGCAAAGTCAATGCTCCATGGCTCAGGCCGCACCACCAGGACTGAACGGTCCACTCTTTTCACTTCCTCAACTCCCATTCCCATTGAACCCATTGTACTTTGGTTTCTGTGGCGCTCCTTCCCCTGCAAACTTCTCTGACGAAGATCTCCAGCCCTGACCCTTGCCAAACTCAGAGAATACCTTCTCCTTTTACCTTGCTTCACCAGTCAACTGCACGGGCACTTGGAGCGCCTTCCATGAAGCTCCCTTCTGTGCTTCACCTGACACCAGCTCTTTCTGGCTTCTGCTCCTACTTCCCTGCCTCTGTCCCTCCATTTTCCTTCGGTTCAGCCTCTAAACATGCTCATGTTTAGGGTTCTGTTTCAGGACTTGTGTTTATTTCCAACTCTAGAGTCACCTCCCAGATTTTTTCAGAGCTCCAAGTTCACAGCATCTATCTTTCTATCTATTGGGCATTTTAATTTCATCTGTTTTTTCCTAAAGGCATTTTCTCTAAGTACACTCTTTCTCTCATAATGCCTTAATTCTGAGTCTAACATAGATCCACTCTACAGTCCAACCAGCACCTAAATATGTGTCTAGGGCTGGAGAGATGGCTTGGTGGTTAAGGCACTTGCCTGCTGCAAAGCCTAAGGACCCAGGTTCAACTCCCCAGAACCCATGTAAGTTGGATGCACATGATGGTGCATGCTTCTGGAGTTCATTTGCAGTGGCTGGAGGCCCTGGCATGCTCATCTATCTATCTATCTATCTATCTATCTATCTATCTATCTATCTATCTATCTAATCAAATAATACATATCAAATAAATAAAATATGCATCTAACTTCCCTGCTCTTCTTGCTAACATCATCTGTGAAGCTCCCTCACTTCCACACAAATATTTGAAAACCCACTTCTTTCTATCCATCCCCACAGACACTGTCCCGGGAAGGACTTCATCACTCCTCTCTGGAAATACTGTAAACGTGCTGCCTACACTACACTGATTGCACTTCAAGCAAAATGATTTGTTTTGAGACAGAGTCTCATTATGTACCTGGGGCTGGCCTTAAACTCCTGATCCTCCTGTCTCAGCCTCCTTGGTGCTGAGGTTAAGGGCACGTGATGCTCAGCTTCCAGAGTGATTTTTAAAAGCTTCCCTACGTGGTTTATCACTCCTTATGGGACACTTTTGTAATCACTCTACTCTTTTTCTGATTAGCCCTTCCTGGTGCCATTTGTCTGACTTTTGTTCTTTAAGAATTTGTCATTAGGCACAGGCAGGAGAGAACGCTGCAAGTTAAAAGCCAACCTGGGCTATACTGTGAATTCCAGGTCAGCCAGGGTTTCTACATAATAAGACCCTTTCTCCGCTAGCTTTCATCTGGATTTTTATTTGTCCATCCATCCATCAATCTATGCAATATTCACTAAGGATATTCTACAGTCTAAGAACTAAGTCAATAAATGACAGGGTTCTTTTTTTATGTGGACATAGCCACTGTCTTACAAAGATATGTTGAGTTTTATCTTTGTGTGTGCCTCACACACAAAATGTGTGTGTGTGTGTGTGTGTGTGTGTGTGTGCATGTGTAGCTGGGGTGGAACCCAGGACCCCATGATGCTAGGCATGCCGAACCACTGAGCTGCATCCCAGCCCAGGTGTGCTGACTTTCATCTTCCCCCTCTGGAAGGCAGCATCTCCACTGGGTTCATCTTCGAACATTCAGTGCTTTGCCCATGTTAAGTCATGTAGTCCCTCAGTGAAACAAAATGTGGTTAACCAATTGCCCAACTAACTAAGCCTATAAGCTTAACACACCTATCAAAAATAATAAACAGCAGCCAGGCGTGTTGGCGCACGCCTTTAATCCCAGTACTCAGAAGGCAGAGTAGGAGGATCACCAAGAGTTCGAGGCCAGCCTGAGACTACATAGTGAATTCCAGGTCAGCCTGAGCTAGAATAAGACCCTACCTTGAAAAACCAAACATAATAATAATACTAATAATAAACAGCCTGGTGTGGTGACGCACACCTTTAATCCCAGCACTAGGGAGGCAGAGGTAGGAGGAATGCTATGAGTCCTAGGCCAGCCTGAGAGTACAGAGTGAATTCCAAGTCAGCTTGGACTAGAGAGAGACCCTACCTCAAAAAACAAAATAATAATAGCCGGGCATGGTGGCGCACACCTTTAATCCCAGCACTTGGGAGGCAGAGGTAGGAGGATCACTGTGAGTTCTAGGCCACCCTGAGACTACATAGTGAATTCCAGGTCAGCCTGGACTAGAGTGAGACCCTACCTCAGAAAATCAAAATATAATCATCATCATCATCATAATAATAAGCTATCAGGTAAACAAACAATGTGGAAAATGAACAAGAAGGAAGTCTAGTTTGTTTGAATTTATTCTTCGTGACCTCAAGCTGGCCTCTTAGTAATCCCTGGATGTTGTTGTTGTTCTAGATACTCATACATTAGACCTTGAGCTCACTGGCCTTGCTCTGTGGTTTTGATTCTCTAATCTCAAATGTGGTGTAGCAGAAATTTCACCCATGCATTTGTTTACCCACCACTGGTACAGAAAGCATTTGCCCAACAACGTAGTGGGTGTTTCCAACGTCTGAACAGAGAATAAGGGCAGAATCAATTGTTCTTGAATGTCTGCAAGCCCTATTAACACTAATCCATTTGGAGACAATATGAGATAGAGGCAGAAGGAGAGAAAGGGAGAGAGAATAAGGGAAAGACGTACTGCAAAATCTACATCCTTCAGAGTGCCAAGAAACCATATGGGAAATGTTGGATCAAAATGTTCACTAAGGCTGGGCGTGGTGGCACGCGCCTTTAATCCCAGCACTTGGGAGGCTGAGGCTGGAGGATCGCCATGAGTACAAGACCAGCCTGAGACTACATAGTGAATTCCAGTTCAGCCTGGGTTAGAGCAAGACCCTACTTTGAAAAACAAACAAAAAAATGTTTGCTATTAGCCTGGAGAGAAGGCAGAGCAGCTAAAGGTGCTTTCTTTCAAAGCCTAACGACCCTGGTTTGACTCCCCAGTTCCCATGTCCATGATGCATACGGCTGGAGTTCAACTGTAGAGGCAGGAGGCCCTGGCACATCCATAGTCTCTCTCTCTCTCTAAGCCTCTCTCCCTCTCAAATAAGTAAAGCCTTAGGCATTGCCTAGCCCCAAAGACTGACTGCGGCATTCATACCCCCATGGTGAATGCCAGTTACCCCACTGAGGTGAGCCCTCAGTGGAATGGGGGTGATGAAGAGGAGATGTGAGGATAACATGAGGGTAATGGGACCAACACATGATTTGTCCATACAGTAAAGTTCATAATTAATAAAATATAAATAAATTAAAATTTTAAATTTTTATTTATTTATGAGAGAGGGAGGTAAAAAGAATGAGCACACCAGGGCCTCTAGCCACTACAAACACACACCAGATACATGTGCCACTTTGTGCTTCTGATCTTACATGGGTACTGGGGAATTAAATCTGGGTCCTTAGGCTTTGCAGGCAAGTGCCTTAACCACTGGGAAATCTCTCCAGCCCCCCACAAATATATTTTAAGAATGTTCATTATTATCTTCTGGGAGTTTTCTAACTTCCCAGTGACAGAGGTATCAGTGGAGCAGCTCCTAAGTAGTATCCCATCCATGGAACAAAGGCCACAAATGACAAGCCTCCAAGAGCATCTGCATTTCCCATGTCCAGACTGTCATGATGGCTTCCTCGTCCAGGCATTAAAGCCACAGATATCACCTGTACCACCACTGTACTACTTCATCATCTCCACTACCCAGGCTTAACATTCCCAGCATACTTTGCACTTCACCTTTCAACATTAAATAAGAACATTCTAGATCAGCATCCATTGTCATGGTCAAAAGTCATGTGTTGGATACATAATCCCCAAAGTCATATATTTGGATGTAGGGTCTTTGGGGGATAATTAAGATTAGGTGAGATGAAGACAGGGCCCCCAGAGTGACATTAATGGCTTTATAAGAAGAAAAAGAGAGGACCGGAGAGACGGCTTGGCAGTTAAAGTGCTTGCCTGTGAAGCCTAAGGATCCAAGTTCAATTCCCCAGGGCCCATGTAAGCCAGATGCACAAAGTGGTGCATGTGTCTGGAGTTTGTTTGCAGTGGCTCAAGGCCCTGGCATGCCCATTTTCTCTCTCTCTGTCTCTCTCTCTTTCTCCAATAAATAAAATATTTAAAAAGAAGAAAAAGAGAGATCCGAGCTAGCTTGCTCACTTGATGTAACAGCCTCTACATGTCACAAAAGCACCAAGAAGACCTTTACCAGTGCTAGCACTGTGATCTTGGACTTTCCTGCCTCCAGAACTGTGAGCAAAAGTTTGTTCTTTATAAATTATCCAGGTTTAGGCATTTACACAGAAAATAAACTAAGACCCATGATATGATCTCATGAAGCCTGCATATCCCTCACACACACACACACACACACACACACACACATTTTGTTTTTGTTTTCTTCTTACATAGAGTCTTATGTGTAGCCCCTGGAGGCCTGGAACTCCCCATTCTCCAACTTCAGCCTCCTAAATTCTGGGATTACAGGTGTGCACCACCATACCCAGGTGCATTTCTCTTCCATAGCATTTAAGATAATAATTAATTGTCTACTTTCTAATTATTGGTTTCTTATGGACCCCCAACTTCGATGCCCACCACATCACTTCCTAGCCTCTATATCAGAATTAATCAAGTTTTAAGCCGAAACTCCTGAGTGTGGTAGCTTTTGCAATAGTCACTAGAATTTGGTTAAAATAAAAATATATCTAGATTTTTGTGCTCATCCACCAGAGATTTTGATGTGGTACATCTGAGCCTGGAGATCAACCAGGTGTGGAAACCACCACCCTAGAGGAGAAGTTTGTAAGGCTGAGGCCCAGGAAGCTCAGTGTGAGACCATAAGCACAAACACAAATAAAGACCTTGTGGGCTGGAGAGATGGCTTAGTGGTTAAGGTGCATGTCTGTGAAGCCTAAGGACCTAGGTTCGATTCTCCAGGTCCCATGTAAGCCAGATGCACATGGTGGGCTAAAGGCCCTGCCATGCCCATTCTCACTCACTCTCTCTCTCTCTCTCCCCTCTCTGTGTTTCAAATAAATAAATAAAAATAAAATATTTAATTTAAAAAAATTGTCTCCTTGTTTTCCCCACAAACAGGTAGAAAGTGCCACTAAAAATGAATATAAGCCAGGTGTGGTGGTGCACGCCTTTAATCCCAGCAATTGGGAGGCAGAGGTAGGAGGATCATCATGAGTTCAAGGCCACCCGGAGAATACAGAGTGAATTCCAGGTCAGCCTGAGCTAGAGTGAGACTCTACCTTGAGAAACCAAAAAAAAAAAAAAAAAGAATACAAGTTAAATTATAATGGATGCAGTTTTTCTCCTGATAAATTTTAAAAAAATTAAAATTTGAATAATAAGTTCTGTTGGTTGGTGCCTGCAGCCCACATATGCTTCTATTAATGAGTTTGAGGGCTCCTAGCACCCATTTAAGTCAGAGAAGTTTAAAGACATGAGAGGAGAAAAGGGCTCTAGGTAAATGAGGTAAAACTGATAGAAATGTGATGGGCTAAACAGACCTTTGAAACCCAATGACTTTCCATTTGCCTGTAAGCAGTTTGACATGACCCCATATGCTGTGGGTATCCTAGAAAGACAGAACTCATCTTGCATTATCATGGACTTATAGTCAGTGTCTGATGCTTTGCTTCCTTCAGGTCCCATAAATTCTGGAGCTTTTTTTTTTGGGGGGGGTTGGTTTTTCAAGGTAGGGTCTCACTCTAGTCCAGGCCGACCTGGAATTCACTATGTAGTCTCAGGGTGGCCTTGAACTCAGGGTGATCCTCCTACCTCTGCCTCCCAAGTGCTGGGATTAAAGGTGTGTGCTACCACACCCAGCTTTGGAACTTTTTTTTTTTTTGGTTTTTCGAGGTAGGGTCTTACTCTAGCTCAGGCTGACCTGGAATTCACTATGTAGTCTCAGGCTGGCCTCGAACTCATGGTGATCCTCCTACCTCTGCTTCCTGAGTGCTGGGATTAAAGGCATGCACCACCACACCCGGCTTGGAGCATGTTTTTAAACAAGTGTTTTCCTCAAAAGATATCCTGTGCTCGCTTATCCATGCAGAAAATGAGACATTAAACTGTAATGTAACTCTTGGGATGACGACTGGGGTTGTCATGAGAAAACACAGAACCACGCTCCCTTGACAAGCACCCTTTTCCACACGTGCCACCCCCTCAGTCATCACTCAAAATGCCAATTTGTTGCCATCTCTGAACATAAGCCAATCAGAATAGTCTCTTACCAGATGCATTCCTATGGAGGTGGACATGGCTGTCTCAATCTCTGTCCCCACATCTTCGATGAAGGGGTACTCATCCTGCTGATGGATGAGCACCTTCGCCCCAGTGGAGGACACCAGGAAGGGGTTGTACTCATTTTCGTTTATGTACAAGATGACTTGCAGCCCTGGGAGGACAAAGCAGGCGGATGTGGTCAAAGACCAGGAAGACATTCCTAGCCCTTTGGGAGGCTCCATTCCCAAACCCATGCATTTCCAGCAAGTGAGTGGTAGACAAGCCCTCAACTGGAAGTTGGAGGAGGGATGGTTGGCTACTGACTTGCTTACTGCAAGTCCAGATTAGGGGTTCAAACACCACTGGCACTGTTCTTGCTAAGCATAAAGGAACTGGCTGAGGCATGCAAATCCACGTGGTTCTTTGAGATAAGACGTTGTGTTGAGCATTCAAAGGGACCCGCAGCACCACAGCTGCTTACGGACAGGACTCAGGGAAGAGGCGAACTGTGAGTGGTATGTCTGATGACTGGCCCAACTTCTCTCCTTGTCCTGCTTGCACTCACTGGCCGTCTGTTCTGCACCTAGCTGCCAGAGGGTCATCAGGTGTGTGTGTGGGGGGGGTCACTGCCTGGCCTTCAGTGGCATCTCATCTCCATAGCACCAACCTGACTGCCACCACCACTCTCCCTCCTCGGTCAGCTCCAAGCATGCTAGTCTTAGTTCTCATTCTAGTGCAGATCAAGTTCCTTTTCCTCTCAGGGGCTTTGTGGTTGCAGATCCTGACCGCTCCCGTGCAAATCTTGGGACACAGATCTTCTCATCTTTAAATAACTTTCAGTGAGTTCCTTCTGATCTGAGCTCACCTCAAACCCTCATCCTGAGCCCAGGCTGTCTGTCTTTCCCTTTGTTACTTTCTCTTCCTCCTCTTTCCTCTCATTGGGATTTGTGACTACATCACCGCCGTATAGGTGTTTGCTCATTTCTCTTTAGGCAAAGTTCCCCAAAGCAGAAATGACACCTGTCTCCTACACCACTGCCTCCCTGGTGCCTAATAACAGCCCAGCACACAGCAGATATTCAATAAATACCTGGTGCATGAATGAATAAATGAATGAGAAGAGTCTATGTGGAATCAAAGGAAAGAAATTAAGAGCTAGTCTATCTTTTGTTATTTGTAAACAAGAGAACTTAAGCCCAGGGGACAGCTGTGTGCTGGAGATCATATAGCCCCCATGCAACAGAGTGACAACTCTGCTCCTCTTCTTTCTCAGGTCCCAAATGGCTTTCTTCCACTGAAATATGGACTCTGAGTCACTGCTGCTTCCAGTCTTGGAAAGGACAAACTGCACAGTGACAAAAGTCAGGATTCCAAAAGTGGGTTTCCCCTCCAACCAAGCCTTGCCTCTCTGGTGAGAGCATATGTACATATCCAATCATGTTCAATTTGCATTGGACCTTTCAATAACTCCTTAGGGGATGGAGACATGGCTTAGCAGTTAAGGAGCTTGCCTGCGAAGCCTAAGGACCCATGTTTGACTCTCCAGATGCCACGTAAGCCAGATGCACAAGGTGATGCAAACACAAAGTCACACATCTGCACACATCTGGAGTTCGACTGTAGTGGCTGGAAGCCCTGGTGTGCCAATTCTCCCTCCCTCTCTCTCTCTCTTCTCTCAAAAAAAAACCAAACAAAAAAAAAAAAAAAAAAACATAAAAAAGAACTCTTCCTGGCTGGGTGTGGTGGTGTCTGCCTACAATCTCAGTACTTGGGAAACTGAGACAGGAGGGTCACTAGTTTAAGGGCAGCTTGGGCCCCATAGTGAGACCCTATCTCTCAAAACCAAGGGTTAAGGATGTAGCTTAGTTGCAGAGTGCTTGCCTAGCATGTTGAATCCTTAGCAACACACGAGCGCACACGCACGCGCACACGCACGCGCACACGCACCACACACGCACACACACAACTTCGTGTGGGTATTCCTTTGTGAGTAAGCCAAGGCAGTCTGCAGAGTCCCCACCTTCCCTATTACAGTAGGATCGCAATAATGTGAAGGTAGCATTGGAAGTAGTGATCACATCACAGGTGACAGAACAAGCAACAGTGACAAAGAGCATGTCCTATATGCAGAGTGTGTGTGTTGTTCTGTCCCGCCCCCCACCAGATCCACATGTTGAAGTGCGAACCTCCAGGGCGATGGCATCTGGAGATAGGGCCTTGATTAAGGTTAAATGAGGTCTTACAGGTGTGGCTCTAATTTGATAGGATTGATGCTCTTATAAGAAGATGGAGAGACATCACAGCGCCCTCTTGAGGCAGAGGAGAGGCCAGGTGAAGAGAAGAGCCAAGGAGAGAAGACTAGTAGCCAACAAAAAATTGATCTTGGACTTCCAGCCTCCAGTATTGTGAGAAATTAATGGTTGGTGTTGAAGCCACCCAGACTCTGATATTTTGTTGCGGTGGCCTGAATGTGTACCAGGGCTTATAGTAGCATTCTGCATAACATTTATGGGGGAGACTGCTATTGTTCTCACTGTATAAATGAAGGGCAGTAACCTGCCCAAGCTCACACAGCTGGGTTTTGGATCTGGAATTTGTCATCTCAACTAAGCTAAAGGTGTGTCCACCTGCTTAATCTTCTATTCAGCCCATTTGGGTTTAACTCTGTTTAGAAGCTGCCTGCCCAGCATTAGTCATCCTAGCTACAAGCTAAACCAGCACAGTTTCTCAGTAGAAGGAAGCCCAGCAGTGGCCCTGTCAAAGGTAAAGAAGTCAAAGAAGAAACAGACACCCATGCTGATAACAGGAACCAGCATACGTGCTTATAGAATGCCCAGAAAAGAGAAAGTGTGCCTCGAGTTTGGGGCCAGGCAGAAAGAAGAGAAGCCCAAGTGCCTGATTGTCATGCTGCCACCATGGGCACCATTGGAGTGTCTCAGCCTCTTCTCCATGCAGGGTTCCTTACCATACTCACTGCCCCCCATGGAGGTGCTGAGAGTGGTCGCATTCTCTTGGTTGTTGAATGTATAGCAATTCCCATACATTGGGTGGTGGAAAAGTGTGAAGTTCCTATGGAGGAAGAAAATGTTTCAGAAAGGGCTGGGCTAGGCACTCCCCTTGCTCATCCCAGCTGAAGTCTGGAAGGGCTGCATTGAAGGAGTCGGCTACCTTTTGGAACAATGGATGAGAACATGACTCACTCTTCCTATTTTTCCTCTGATGAAATGAAAAGGCCCCTCAGCCAGGCTGATATGCCTTGACATCAAATTAGACTATTTGTTTTCCCTATTAATCCTCTCACCACTGTATTTAGTCTGCTTTCTTTTTGAGATAGGGACTCATGTATACAAGGCTGGCCTCCAATTCTCTATGTAGCTGAGGATAGCCTTGAACTTCTGATCCTCCAGCCTCTAGCTCCCTAGTGCTGGGATTACAGGCATGTATCACCATGGTTTATGTGGTGATGGGGATTGAACCCAGGGCTTCATGTATGCCAGGCAAGCACTCTACCAACTGAGCTACATTTCCAGCCCTGATTTGGCACTCTTTATTCCTGCCTCTAAATTCTTTTCCATGCTCAAACTTCTCATCCAACACTTAGAACTTTTCAATTCAAATTCTCAGTCCTAAAAAATGATCCTCAGAGAAGGAATCCCATGTCATTTTAGAACCCAACCCTTAGTGTGACATCATTCCTGTCACTCAGTTTTTGCAAAGATCAATGTGTCTATTAAAGGGGGCTGGAAAGATGGCTTAGTAGTTAAGGTGTTTGCCTGCAAAGTCTAAGGACCCATGTTCAACTCTCCAGATCCCACATAAGCCAGATGCTCAAAGGTGAGGTGAGCGCAATGTTGCATATGCCCACTAGGTGGCACAAGTGTCTGGAGTTCGATTGCAGTGGCTGAGGCCCTGGCACCCCAATTCTCTCTCTCTAAAAACTAATAATAATAAAAGAAGAATAAATAAACAGAAAGGCTTAGAATTTGAAAAGAATGACATAAGTCCTTGAGACCAATGGGATCTCCTCAGGATGTCCCATCTACTCCACCAGTAGGGATCTGAGCAGTAACTTCAAAGTGGAACAGCTCACAAACAAGAACATGAGAACTTCTTTTTTCCTCTCTCCATCTTTTCTTCCTTGCTCCCCCATAGACTGGTGGCTGCCCATTGTAGGTATACACCACAGTAATATACAAAGCTTTATGTACATCTACATGTTCTATGGCTGTGCTATGATGAACAATTTAAGGAGTTTAAAGATATTGTGACTCTATGCCACCTACACTGCTCACTGACTCTGGAACCTAGCTCCCCTGTGATTTTGCTGATTCAGTAAGAAGATGGCTTTTTTTTTTTTTTTTTTGGAGAGAGAGAGACAGAGAAAGAGAGGGAGAGGAAGACAGATAGAGATGGGCGCGCCAGCAGCCTCTCAGCTGCTGCGAATGAAATCCAGATGCGTGCACCCCCTTGTGGTCAAGTGCAGCATTGCGCCCTCACATCACTTTGCATCTGGCTAAACGTGGGACCTGGAGATTGGAACCGGCGTTCTTAGGTTTAGGAGGCAGGCGCCTTAACCGCTAAGCCAACTCTCCAGCCCAGATGGCTTTTTGCTCCCAAGAGCTATAGGGGAGCTGCAGGTGTATGCAAGGGATCTGGGGTGCAGAGACTCCAGTCCTCAGGAACTTCCTCTCCTGACCTGGCATCGCAGGACATCCCATCAAAGAAGCAGGTAACCAGCAGTTCCTCAGCAGAGTAGCTCATGTTGACCTTCTTCTCCAGAGGCACCTGTGCCATGATGTTCATGTAGTGCAGCTTGTACCACTCCTGGATGGCATTGAGCCCTGAGCTGAATGTGTAGGTGGCGCAGTCGGAGGTGTCATTTGAACACTGTGAAAAAGAGGAGACACAGCTGAAGCTGTTGGTTCTCTACAGCCACTCCCCACGAAGGAAGGCAGGGACAAGTAACTGAGACACAAGGCCAGATACACAGGGGAGCAGGATGGAAACCCGGGGGAAGCATGCGGGTCTGCTTACTCCTGGGAGCCTGATGAGGTCAACCTCAAGCCTCAGGGACAAAAGGGGAAGCAAGGAGGGACACGGAGGCTGACTCCTGTGACTTCCTATTACCGTTTGCCATCGGGCAAGAAGCAGAACCAGTTTCCTGGGGTCTCAGCACATCTGGGGTTTGCCTGATTAATGCTGCCTTCTGCCAACAGAGTCTCCCATTTCCTATTGCAGAGACAATCTAGAAATCTGGATTCTAGCCCAGATTCTAATACTCCTTCTCTGCAGGATCTTAGGCAAGACATTAATGGATCTAGTATGTCACTAACAAAATGTTGATTGAAATACCATCCTACCCAACCACGCTTAGTAAGCAGTCGGGCTTGTGTTTGGATTATGTAATGACGAGGGCTCTATGGAGAAACTGTGGTACATTCCAGACATTCTCATTGCCCAAGGCTTGGAAACTTTCTTAAAAGGACAGATATCTAGGAATTCATTTTGGTATCAAGGAGACACTTCCAGACCATATGAAAGGAACTAGGTCTTGGAAGGCTGCATGATTTTGGCAAAGGGCCATTTTGGTAAGATCTGTGACCAGATCCATCAGTTCTCACCATGAAGGCTATATGGTACAGAAGAAGACCATGTCCTCCTGAGGTGGCATGGGGAGAGGCCTGGTGGTGATAAAATCTGCCCAGTAGAGCAATGGAATTCATTTTTGGTGGGTGGCCCCTAAAATGGGACCCGGAGGGGAGATGAGTGAGTCCACAGCATCTCATGAAGGCAAGTACTATTGGGAACACCGGTGTCCTGCTACTGTTCCCTTTCTCCCTCAGGGTGTCTGTACTCCAATTTTGCTGTGGGGAAAACTGCCCCGCCCTCCACTAGTCAAGGGTTGATCAGGTGCCTCCAGTTTGGCCAACCAGAGTTCCAAGATGTAATTTGAATCTTAGATATTAACAAAAACTGTGGAAATAAATAGCTTTGTGTGAGTTGTATATGTGCATGTATGTCTGTATGTGTGTGGCGCAGGTGTTTGTGCACGTGTGTGTGTGTGTGTGTGTGTGTGTGTGTGTGTGTGCAGAGGCTGGAGGTCAATGTCAGGTGTCTCCCTCTATCACACTCCACCTTATTTACTGATACTGGGTCTCTTACTGTGTGTGCACGTGTGTGTGGGTGTGTTTGTGCGTGTGCAAGTGTAGAGGCTGGAGGTCGACATCAGGAGTCTCCCTCTATTACTTTCCACCTTATTTAGTGATACTGGCTCTCATCTCACTATTTCTGCTAGTCTAGCTACACCTAATACAGCTTGCCTTGTCGATTTGCCTCTCTCTCCCATTGCATTTGTGTGGGTTCTCAGGCCCTCGTGCTTATGTGGCAAGCATTTTGCCAAATGAGCCAGCTCTCCAGCCATGAAATACTGAAGATACTGATGTTAAAGGCGTGCGTCACCACACCAGGCTCATTTCTGTCCGTAAGAGGGCTCTATGAACTACCTACTGGTCACCTCCTAAGACGTCCTCTGTGTAAGATTGTCTTGGATGTTTACTGTTGCTAGCAGCCAAATCATCTGAACTTAAATGTCTTTCTTCCAATTGGTCTATAGAGGGCTGGAGAGATGGCTCAGTGGTTAAAGGGGCTTGCTTCCAATTGGTCTATAAAATGTCATGACCAAGGCAAAGAGTCCCTGACTACAATCTCCTGTGCCCCTGAACTCTGAGGAAGTACATCTTACCAGCTGGAACCCCACCACCTTCTTGGACTCTTGGACATGCATGACATTGGAAGCCTTATGAATGATGTTCCCGCTAATTTTCCTCTTCCGGCCAGTGAAGAAGTCCCTGGCTTTTCCCTTCTCATCCTTATTGAAGACCAGCAGCGGAATCAGGTTGAGGAATCTGGGTGTTGTGCCTTCCCAGGCTGAACTCCGGGACCTGGTTTCCCGGCGTTCCCGAGGCTTGGCCTCTGAAAAGCCATACAGGGACTCCAAGGCCGAATAGGTTTCCTTATCCAAATCAGCCAGAAGGTAGCCCACAGCACTGCGCCTGCCGAAGTGGGAAGGAAATGTCAGGGAGAGGGGCCACCTCTCTGGAAGACAGTCATTTATCCGTGTTGTTTTCCACCCAAATGGGTCAGCCTTGTGGCCACCTCCTGCTCACCTCCCTGGCTAAGAGGACTAGGCCTTTAACTCCTTGCCCCATCCAAAGGGACCACTGGCTCTGCCCAGTGGGGAAAGCTCATGGGTGAAGCTTGTGTGACCTCCTATAGCTTCACCTTTGCCACCTCTGTCTGCTTGCTCACTGGTGTGTTGATGAGTTGGTCCCAGGCAGAATTTCTGGAGTGGTGACTGCCAAGTGCCTGCCTTATAGCAGTCCCAGTGAAGACAAGCTGCTAACTTCAAGTCTATCCGGGCCTCGACACACTCTGCCTCTCCCTTCTGGATGTCCCCAACCAGTGCTGAAAGGCCAAAGGTGAGGACTGACACCTTGATGACACTCAAGAGCACAGAAGAATGCAAGAGGTGACTTTACTCAACATAATGACATCATGTCTAAAGTTTTCACTATACCAAGTCAGCCCAGCCTCTCTCATGACCCTCCCTTTCTCTGTCTCACTTTATGCACAGGCAACACCACATGCTAAGGACATTGATTGCAGAGCCGATACCTGTGTTGGTGTGACCCATCCTGGTACTGGTTATAACCTTGAGCAAGTTCCTTAGCTTTTCTGTGTCTCTCTTTCCCCATTTGCTAATTTGGGGAAGGCTCAATGAGTTTATTATAGGTATAAGAAATATAGCTGGAGCTGGCCGTGGTGGCGCACGCCTTTAATCCCAGCACTCGGGAGGCAGAGGTAGGAGGATCGCCATGAGTTTGAGGCCACCCTGAGACTGCATAGTGAATTCCAGGTCAGCCTGGGCTAGAGTGAAACCCTACCTCAAAAAAAAAAAAAAATATATATATATATATATAGCTGGGTATGGTGACACATGCCCGTAGTACCAATACTTGGGAGACTGAGGTAGGACGAGTTTGAGGCCAGCTGGGCTACATGGTGAGATCCTCTCTCTAAATAAATAAATAAATAAATATTAAAATCAAAAGACTAATGTGCTGAGCATGGTGACACACACCTTCAATCCCAGCATTCAGAAGGTAGAGGTAGGAGGATCACTGTGAGTTCAAGGCCAGCCAGAGAATACATACTGAATTCCAGGTCAGCGAGGGCTAGATCAAGACCCTGCCTCAAATAAAGGGGGGGGGCTGATGAGATGGCTTAGCAGTTAAGGTGCTTGCCTGCAAAGCTTAAGGATCGAGGTTCAATTCCCCAGTACCCAAATAAACCAGATGTACAAGGTGGCACAGGCATTTGGGGTTCTTTTGCAGTGGCTGGAGGCCCTGGTGCACCCATTCTCTGTCTCACTCTCTTTCTTTATTAAATAAATAAATATTTTTTAAAAACCAAAATAAATACATAAATAAACGCATGTGCATGTATATAATAATTGTCACTATTATTTGTAGACTATGAGCATATCTGAAAATTTGCTCCCTCCGTACAAGGCAAGCTGCACTAAGACAAGCCTCTGTTCAGGTTGTTCAGTTCTCTGCCTCCAAAGCCGGCATAAAGCAGGACAACGCGCAGGTGCACACTAACTGATTAGGAAACAGATGTGTGTGGAAGAAGAGATAAAAAGAAAAGACTGGGAAGGAAGGAAGTACAGAAGGGAGGAAGAAAAGAAATAAAAACAACGAACCTGAAGGGAGAACCAGCCAATCACACCTCACCAAAGCCCCAGCTGAAACCACAGAGTAATGCGGGGGAAGGGCAAGAGTACAGCGTTCTTGGTGATCATGACACCAGAAAAAGGCTGAAGGAGATAAACACAGAGAACATCCAACTCCTACTAAGCCAGATATCCAGAGACACAGAGGCTCCCAAAACCTCATCACTGAAACAGAACTAAAATGATCCCAATTTGGCTCAGGGAAATTCGCAGAAGAGGGGGCAGAAAGAATGTTAGAGCCACAAGTTGGGGCATTATGCACAGAGACTTGACGTATCACCCATAACTCTTGACTACCCCCACAATGCATGACCCACATTCCCCATTGAGGAGGGTCCCTTTGGAAGAGGGAGGACAGGGAGGAGGATAATGGAGTCACCATTACGAATGTAAAATTAGAATAATATAAATAAATAAATTATTTTTAAAAAAGAAAAGAAAAGAAAGAAAATATTCCAGATGGGGTTGAGGAGATAGCTCAGCTGTTAAAGGTACTTGCTTGAAAAGCGTGCTGGCCTGCGGTTCAATTTTCCAGTGCCCATGTTAAGCCACATGCAAAAAGTGGCACAAGGAGGAGAACCTGGTGTGCGCCCCCTATATACATACCACCTTTAAATAAACAAACAAATAGATAAATAAATAAAATTACTGTGGAGGTGGAGAATGAGTCTGAGACCTGGTTTTAACTTTGATCTTTGCCATCAACTAACTCACTGAAGGCTCTGAACAAGTGAGCTTCTTTTGATAATCTTCCTCCTCCTCTTCATCCCTTCTCCCTACCCCTTCCTCTGCTCTGACAAATTCTGCTGGATTCTGATCGCCTCTCAGATCAATTTTCTATAATCCCTATGACCTATTTAGAACAGGTCCTGCAACACCAAGGCTTGGTCCAGCCAGGGCCCAGGGATCTCTATTAGTGGGCTGGGCTCACTGAGAGGAAGGCTTAGGGCGGCTGGGATGCTCCCAGCAGTCATCAGAATGTCACTTCTGAGTCAGCCTGTGTTCTGGAGAGAGTTGAGGGTGTGAACTCAGGTGGGAGGAGGAAAGGTTCAGCTGGGCTCCATGTATGGGTCTGAAAGGGGCAGTGTGAGCTAGCTCATTCTAGAACCACCTTCAAACAGATCCGTACAGCCTCCCCTGCCTGCCTTCCTTAGACTGTGGGGCTGAGAATGGGGCATAGACTTGGAAAGTAGAAGAGGGCTGATCACCAATGTTGGTGATGAAATCAAGTTTCTAGAACGTGTGTCTGCAGGCTGGTGTGGCTCTGGGGCTGCCACAGAGGGGGAAGGTTCCTGGCTTCCAGGAGAAGCAAGACTTCCCACTTTCAGATCCCTTACTTGTAGGGGTTCATGTTACAGATGGTGACAGCAGGAAAGTCCAGCTTCCGGAAGTGGACTTTGATGGAGACAGAGACGGTGTAGAAGGAGATGACAAGAAGGGCACACTGCCAGACTATAAGAGCCACTGCGGTCAGCGTGAACAGGATCCACAGGAGGCGCCTGAGCCGGCCACGGGACACCACGATGCGACGGCAGCCGTGGGTGTTGGTGTTCAGGCAGTACCACTGCATCAGGTCCTTGATGGTCGGTGCCTGCGGGCCTCGCACCGGAAGATTCTTTTTAATTTTGGCTTTGATCTTCTCTCCAGGAGCCATGGTGATGATGGACTTTGCAGCGGGCAGAGAGCTAGAAGGGCAGAGCAGAAGGACAGTTGAGCTCCCAATAGCCAGCCTGTTGGCACGTCCTGAATGCCAGGGGCCAGGGAACACCAGCCCACGTGTCCCCAGAGGCCTCCTTCCTCTTCCTCTGTGGGTTGGGCAGGCTGCATTCTGAGCCCTTGGCCCCTTCTCCAGGATGTTTGCTTTTGGCCACCACAGCTGCCTCCTCCTCTTAGGGCCCCCAGGCCTAGTCCTGTGGGGGCGGGGTGAGGCATAACCTGTATGTACTGGCCTGACTGGCTGAAATACCTTTTCCCAGGCGATACTGGGGCAGATGCCCTCACAGCAGCCTGGCCTGACCTCGCTTATCACGCAGAGGTTCTATAACCTGTGCTTTATCGCTTTCATGAGCCCATTCTCCTGAGAGTAGCCCTCATATCTCATGACGTCTCTGGGTGCCTAGCAAAGTGTCTCCCCCACAGAGCACACACTCAGAAAGGTATCACGGGCAAGAAATCTGCCACAGATCATGTTCCTGGCCACATGTTCCCGAGCAACCTCCCCCCACCCTTTTTATTTTTTATTTTTCAAGGTAGGGTCTCACTCTAGCTCAAGCTGACCTGGAATTCACTCTGTAGTGTCAGGGTGGCCTCGAACTCAAGGTGATCCTCCTACCTCTGCCTCCGGAGTGCTGGGATTAAAGGTGTGCACCCCCACACCTGGCTTTCCCCAGCCCTTTTCCCTGTGTGTGAAATGATTTCTGTTTCGTTTCTTCTTTTTACACTCAAGCTCCGTGTGCTCTCAAGCCCCTGATATAACAGCAGCTTACAACTGCTGGGCAGGCATGGTGCCATATTTCCTGATTTTAAGATATCATTGATTTGGAGAATTCACCTTGAGTTAATAACAGCTCTTGGTGTGAGTACTGGGAAGCACATGCCCACATTCACCAACATACATGATACATCTCAGTTGCAGAAACTTTACAGTGGGAAATATTCATTTTAGAAATAAACCCACGGGTTGGAGAGATGGCTTAGTGGTTAAGACACTTGCCTGCAAAGCCAAAGGACCCAGGTTCAATTCCCCAGGACACACATAAGACAGATGCACAAAGTGGTGCATGTATCTGAGGTTTGTTTGCAGCAGTTGGGGGTCCTGGCACACCCATTCTCTCTTTCTCTCTCAAAAATAAAAATGTTTTTTAAAAAAGAGATGAACCACATTATAAAGAATATAGGGACTCAATTTCAGGCTGTACATTCAGTCAGTCTCATAAATATAGAGTCTCTCTCTATATAAATATATGCACTATTTACATACATTTTGTTTCATGTTTCAACAATTTTACAAGGTGGACCTACTGTTACCTCCATCTTACAGAGGAAAATGAGCAGAGAGTGGTGACGTGACCTGTGCAAGATCATTCAACTAGCTAGCAGGGGAGTTTCAGTGGAGTCTTGCAGTAGCTCTCTTTGAGGGGCCTGGTGACGTATTGGCACCCTCCCCCTCAAAGCAAGCAGTGAATTAACAGTATCTCAAAGTAAAGCGAGAAGGAATGAGAAGGGATCCTGAGCTATTTGATTTCCAGACTCTGGACAACAGAAACCTTCATACCAAGACTTTTGAGTGCCAGGATTGAGCAGGGGGTCAGACCAAGCTCTGCTCCCTATGCCTTCCACCCAACAAAGGCAAACAGACATATTCTGACCTAGAACAGGGTGTACAGTGCGTCTCTCATATCCTCAGTGGGCCTGAGTTCCATACAAGGACTTGGGCGAGCCCATCAATTACTTTTTCTTCTTTTTGTTAATTTTTTAAAGTCAGCATACAAAGTCATGGGTGACAGTATGACATTTCATACATATGTATCATTCTGCTTTGTTCTGACTTGTTGTCCTCCCACTGATCTCCCCTGTCTCCGCAATCCCCTCCTGCTAATGCCCTTCCTCCCCCCAAAACAGTCCCCCGGTCTGCTTTTGTATCACATGTATTCCATTACCCTCCTTTTCCCTCTCTCCCCTAGGATTTCTTCCTATCTTTTCATGCTCCCCTTTCTAGACTCAACACCCCACACACACCCCTAGCTTCTGCCTATGGGAGGAAACGTGCAGTACTTGTGTTTCTGTTAATGGCTTATTCTGCTTGACATAATGATTTCCAGTTTCCCCATCAAGTTCTTTGGACCAGGATCAGTGTAATTACTTTTCACCCATCCCAAATCCCTGGGATATAGTCCCAGATTGGGAGGTAGTTAAAACTAAGGGCCTCTCAAGTTTATGATGCTAGTAAGTAAGCTTAAGGCTCAGAATATGGAAGAAATAGGATACTGGGGTCAGGACCATGATGTTCAGAGGCAGCCAGACTGCCCAAACACTTCACAAACTTACATGATTTTTTTTCTAAGATTAAAAAAAAAAAAAAAAAGATCTCTGGTCCTCAAAATGTTATTAGAACCTGGGTGTGGTGGCACATGTCTTTGATCCCAGAGCTCAGGAGGCAGAGGTAGGAGGATTGCTATGAGTTCAAGGCCAGCTTGGACAACAGAGGGAGTTCCAAGCTAGAGTGAGAACCTAACTCACAAACACACACAAAAAAAATTATTAGCTGCTGCTTCTCACTCACTCACCAAAGATAATTGGGGATTCCTCTACCCATCCATCCTTTCCCCAGAACTAACCCTGACCCCAGTGGACCAGCCAGTAATGTCAGAGGAGTCCTCAAGATGTTCAAACAAATACTTCAGATTCAAAGTGCAGTTACAAACAGTGTTGTACCTACTGTTTGATGGTTCCACTGGATGCCTTTCCTGAGGAATCGAAGCTGACAGACACAGCACTCCCTCTTCTAAATATAAGTCTTACTTATTTAATGTTCTCAAGTCTTCGAGGTAGGCATGGTCATTTCCTCCATTATACAAAGGAAATGGAGACATGAGAGGGTAAGTAGCTAACCCAAGGTCACATTAGAAAGTGGCCTGTCTGGGGGCTGGAGAGATGGCTCAGCGGTTAATTTATTTGCCTGCAAAGTCTAATGACTTGGATTTGATTCCCCAGTACCCATGTAAAGCCAGATACACAAAGTGGCTCATGCATCTGGAGTTCTGTTTGCAGGGGCTAGTTGCCCTAGTTGCTCATTCTCTCTCTCTTTCTCCTTCCTTCCCTTCCTCCCTCTCTCTCTGCTTGCAAATAAATTTAATTTAATTTTTAAAAAGAAGGAAAGTGGCCAGGCTGGAATTTGAACCCAGTAACCCATTTTTTTTTTTTTTAATCTGCTAGCTATTCTGTTCTTAAATAGCAGCTCTCACTCTGTGCCCAGGCTCCTAATTCAAACCTTGTTACACGTTGCCTAATTCAATTTTCACTACAGATTATGTGAAGTGCAAAATGGTTAGGTAACTTGCCCAAGGCCACATAGGTAAAGAAGGACTTATAGGATTCTTGCAAACTCCATGTCCCTGGTTCATCTTGACATCCGTTTTTCCCTACTGCAACCCCTTGCTTATCCCTCACCTTGCCTCTTCCCCATACCAGGGAAGGAACTAGAAGTTTGGAGAGGGATGAAAGGTTTGCTTCAAGTCTAGGATACGTTTGCCCCAAAGTGTGGACAGGAAAATCTGGGGCCACAGCCACAGCCCTATGCGTGCCCTACTGTTCCGAAACCCCTTCAACTTCAGACTGGGGCCACAAGGCCTAGTGCCTCCTGGAAGATGCCATACACCCTCTGCTCCCCTGAGCCTAACGACCTGGCACAGTCTTCTGGCCTAAGCCACCTCTGCTCCCAGACAGCTCCAGCTGAAGCCTCCAGCCGGGAGACTCCCAGCCGCTGTCTGCATCTTTCTCCAACAGTCACTCCCAAAGAAAGCTCTCCCTCCACAGGAACCAAGTCTGGGAACCCGGCTGAGCTGGGAGGAAGGAAAAGGTGAGATGCCTGCCACCAACGACTGTCACTGTACCCCAGGCCGTGGTGTGGGCGGACCTCAGGGCTGGAGCCGCATCGCCCCAGGACGGGTCTTAGCATCCCGCCACCCGCGTCCGGAAAGCCACCGCGCCCCGCGGCCGCTCTGGTACCCGAAACTCCGACGCCGCCCGGCTCACCTCGAGGCTGGCGGCTGGCGTGTACGCGGTCCGGGTATTATCCTCTTCTGCTGGCCTCACGGCGCCAGCATCTCCAGGAGGCACAAGGGCACTTGTAGGCCGGACCTGGACCCCGCCCTCGGCCCCGCCCCTCACCTGCCCAGGTGTTTTCCCCAGGTCACCCAGGACCCGCCGCAGCCCGCGACGCCGCAGCGCCACCTGCCTCCCCCAGGCCTGCGCTGCGCCTTGCTCTGGCACTGCGCTTGCTTGCTGCCACCCTGCGGCCACCCAGCACTTTGCAGCCCCGCTGAGTTTTGGTCTCATCTTCCCCAAAGCATCTCTTAGCGCCTCCTTCTGTCTCAGCAGTGATACGCGCCTTCTGCTCTGGTCCAGATGACTGGCGCCCTCCTATCACAGCCCCAGCAGGAATCCCAACCAGGGGCTGGCTTAGTGATTAAAGGGGCTTGTTTGCAAAGCTTGTTGGCCCGGGTTCCATTCCCCAGTGCCAACAGAAAGCCAAACGTACAAAGTGGGGCATCAGTTGCAGTGGCAAGAGGCCCTGATACACCTACACACACATGCATTCTCACACTCTCAAATCAATAGTTTATTAAAAAGTAATCCTGGGGCTGGAGATATAGCTCTTGCTTGCAAAGCCTGACTGCTTGAGTTTCATTTCCTTAGTACTTACATAAATTCAGATGCACAAAGCAGTGCATGTGTCTGGAGTTCATTTTCAATGGCAGGAGGCTCTGGCTTGCCAATTCTCTCTCTCTCTCTCTCTCTCTCTCTCTCTCTCTCTCTCTCTCTCCTCTCTGCCTCCCTCCCTCCCTCTCCTTTTCTCTTAAATAAAGAAAGAAATACAGCTGGGCATGGTGGCTCACACCTTTAATCCTAGCACTTGGAAAGCCAAGGTAAGAGGATTCCTGTGAGCTCTAGGCCATCCTCCCTCCCTCCCTCCTAGAGCAAGACCCTACCTTTTTAAAAAGAGAGAAATAAATACATAAAGAAATCCCAAGCAGCCTCTTGTCTCTTGCCTTTTGGACCCCTTGGGGACTGGCAGCCTGGAGCTGCTTCCAGCTATGGGCAACATGTACTGTTCAACCAGATTCTCTGAACTTTTCAGCTGCCTTCTTACCATCCCATGCAGATGACTATTATAAATGAGTTTAGAAAGCTGCACTTGGAAAGGGCCATAGATAGATGCTTTGGTTACAGTCCCTTAGAGTCAGGAAGAAATGGACCCAGACTGGGGAAGACTTTAAAAAGGCTATCCTTAAGACGTTCACATTGTTAAAATGCAGACTCTGATTCAGGTCAGCATATTTTATTTCTATATTTATTTGAGAGAGAATGAGAAAGAGGCAGGTAGAGAGAATGGGCATGTTCATGCAATGACTGTTATGTGATAAAGGACCATGGCAAGGGCAACCTGCCCAAAAAAAAGTTATTGGAGAGATTAAAGAAATCTCAAATGATGCATGTTCAAAGAAATCCTCCACTAAGCATAGTCATTAGCCATGGTAGTGTTTGTATTCAGTATATACTGGATGTATGTGTGTGGTGGGATTTAAAAATACATACATAGTTATATTCTCTTTGTAGAATAAAGCCATATAGAGGCTGGGGATATGGCTCAGCAGTGGCCTCCTAGCATACCTACAATAAGATGAGAGGAGGAGACAGGAGAAATTTTCTGGAAGCTTGCAGACAAGTTATTCTGGTGAATGGACAGACCTGTCTGAAGCCAGGTGGAAGGTGAGGACTCACCCTTGAAAGTTGTCCTCTAATCTCATGTCAATGTGGTACATGCACACCCACAGTTACACACACATGTGTGTAATCACACACATGCACACACTTACCTAAAAAGCCACATTTTCTCCACATGATATTTTATAGGCAACTTGTCTTGCCATGATGTACATTTACTTAGGCATTCCATTTACATAATTTACATAACCAGTTTTTGGTATATTTATTATCTACAAATTTTCCCTAATTGCCGTAGAAAATCTTCAGGTACATCTCTGATTCTTTCCTTAGGATAAACTCCTACTAATGGGATTTTCCCTCTGTTAATGTACTTACTCAGTTTAGTTGGTAAAACAAAAAAGGAGAGTCAAAATAGCAAGGCGGGGCTGGGGAGATGGCCCATGTTTGATTCTCCAGTACTCATGTAAAACCAGATGCACAAAGTAGTGCATTGTATGGCACAATATAGGCCTGGTCCTAGCCAGACCACATGGCAGAAGAAAACAGGAAGTGGCTTCTGTAAAAATGGCGTTCTGCACAGGCTTGATGTGACAACAGTTACAGTCCCGTGCTCACGAGAAGCCTACTACGAGATGTCCTATCCAGAGACAGGCTGTCATTGGTCACCAAAAGGGGGACCACCCCATACAAGGATTAGCCAGCCAAGCCCCTCAAAACCCATGTGCACTTCCTGAATTAACGAGTTTGTGGATTCTCGCTTCTGCTTTCACCCAACTCCCGGAGTCTGTGTCGTGACTCCGCGCTGCTCACCCCAATTAGGCAGAGACCCTATCGTCCCTCCTGAGCTGACCTTGGGGGGACCCCAACAGTGCATGCATCTGGAGATTATAGTGTTAAGAAGCCCTGATGTGCCCATTCTCTTTCTTTTCTCTCCCCCCTCAAATAAATAAAAAATATTTTTAATTTTTTTAAAAGAAAAAATAGTATCATTAGACCAGTCTTATAAAATAAACAGAGAGAATGTACTCTTATAGTAAGATAAATAAAGTTCTCAGTTATAAAGAAAGTTGAAGTTATGATATTTGCTGAAAATGTATGGAATTGGAAAAATTATACTAAGGAAGGTAACCCAAGGCCAGAGCACAAAAATCACATATTGCCTCCCATATGTGGATCTAACTTTTAACGTTTGCTTGTATGTAAATAAAGGGATATGAGACTGAGGATAGGCTATGATTCTAAATAGGAGACTGTAAGAGGGGGGTGACAGATGGTGAGAAATAGGAAAGGACAAAAGAAAATATTTAGTATGAAAGTAGAAAGGAGAATAAGTTGGGGGGGAGATACAAAGGAGATGGAGAAGGGAGGGAGAAGGGAAGGAAAATAAAAAATATGTGTGAACATACCATAATGAAACTTAATTCTTTGTAAGCTAATAAAAATGTTAATAAAAAGAAACTTTGGAGAGGCTGGGGAAATGGCTTGGGGGTTAAAGATATTTGCTTGCAAAGCCTGCCAGCTCAAGTTCAATTCCCCATTACTCATATAAAGCCAGATGCTGGAGTTCATTTGCAGTGGAAAGAGGCCCTGGTGTGCCCATACTCGCTTACTCTCTCCCTCCCTCCCTTCCTCCCCTCCTTCCCTCCCTCTCTCTCTCCACAAATAAATAGTTTGTTCAGACAAGCCAAATAACTGAACAGGTGCAATAGTGGTATGTCTGCTCTGGGGGAAACCAACTGCTCTCTAATTGGACTGGAGCCATGTTCTATGGGAGGGAATACATGCCTGGTACTGAAAACCTAATCAAAGGCCTATAGCAGGGGAGGTCATGAGCCTTAGGGATATAAAGCCTGCTCTTGTCTGGCTAATTGCATATATTATTCTCACCAAACTGCACTGAAAACACTACAGTTAATGTTCATATTCATATATTAATGCTACTGTCACTTTGGGTTAGAGAAGCTTCTCTTTTCAGATGGTGGTGACCACTGGGATGACCCAAAAGGCAACATAGTGCTGAGAAGAAGTGACAGAGGAAGAAAGGTTTACAAGTGATTTTTACTGGTCTGTGTTGTTTTGTTTTGCTGAAGTAAATACATGTGAGCCAGGTATAGTGGCTTATAGTCCCCCAAGAGAAGTTCAGCAAATTCTGGATGCAAAAACATCTAATAGTCAGTTTCCCTACCTGCAATTGGCAATCATCCATTAAGTACTCCATTCATTTGGCTCCTCACACTCTCCAAAGTTAATACCACTTAGAACTATTTTTGCAATGCCTGTAGAGTCTCTGGGTTTTAGAGGGTTGGCATTGGTGTTCAGGCTCTCAAGAGACAAATTACAAGAAACAGCGGGTGACAAATCTTTCAGAGTCAGAGAGTTAAACATGTGTAAGGTGGCTTAGAAGACCTGGCTAAGCCAAAATGGAAGCTTAGGTGTCAGCATGGGAAGCTGGTGAGATAAATAGGTTTGCTCCCACATAAAGCCACAGGATTCCTGTGGCTCTAGACGTTACCCCTCACTTCTTGCTGATGTCACCTTGCACCTCCAAGATAGGATCAAGTCTCTTCGTAAACCAACTGTTGATCACTGGGGAGTAGACACCAGGGTTTTAGATTCACTGTGAAAATTCCATCATCATTTTTTGATGCCGCTTCTCTCACAGCAAGTTGGCTTCAGGGGATCAGCACCGTGGACAGCAGCAACAGAGCGTTCTGGTTTCCCCTTGCAGGCAGAAGGGTTCTCAAAACACCATGCGCCACAAATGAACTCCAGACGCATGCACCACCTTGTGAATCTACCTTACATGGCTCCTGGGGAATGTTTCTCTTATGTATGTACGTATGTATATACATACACACACACACACACACACACACACACACACACACACACACACATAATTTATGGCTAATAGATCCACTCAGTGGAATGGAACTCATTGCTGGAACTGGGAAATAAGTCAAAACCATGTACAAAAAATGAGCTCAGTCTCCAAGATCAAGATACCACAAAATGCGGGTTAGAAGAGAGCCTACCTATATAAAATTCCCTCTAAAATATCTATGGCCATCCCATTGTACATAGTACATCTATCTAGTACTAACTTCTCTCTCCATTGGAAAATTTGCTTATCTTTTTCAGATGGACAACGAACCTGAAGGGAGGATCAACCAACCACACCTCACCAGGGCCCCAGCTGAAACCATAGAGTAATGCGGGGGAAGGGCAAGAATACACCGTTCTTGGGGATCTCGACACCAGAAAAAGGCTGAAGGAGATAAACACAGAGAACATCCAACTCCTACTAAGCCAGATATCCAGAGACACAGAGGCTCCCAAAACCTCATCACTGAAGTATAACTAAAATGACCCCAATGTGGCTCAGGGAAATTCACGGAAGAGGGGCAGAAAGAATGTTAGAGCCACAAGTTGGGGCATGATGCACAGAGACTTGGCCTATCCCCCATAACTCTTGACTACCCCTACAACGCATGACCCACATTCCCCATTGATGAGGGTCCCTTTGGAAGAGGGAGGACAGGGAGGAGGATAATGGAGTCATAATTATGAATGTAAAATTAGAATAATATAAATAAATAATTTTAAAAAGTGATTACAAAAAATATTTAAAGCACCATGAGCTATTTAAAGATGAATTGGGTGGAAAGGATCAAGGAGCAAAGGGGACAACCTCCAGCTAACCTATTCAGCCCATACCAATGAAATCAACTGCAGTTAAATTGCCTTGCTAACTAGAAATGCACAGTGAATTCTTACTATTCGTGGTACTCTATAAACTTGCCGCACATTGAATTAGTCAATACTGAACTATCTCCCAGGCAAAATGAACACTTTCTTCACTGAGAGCCTCTTGTCAGAACACAACCATACAACCACACACGCCCACACAACCACACCATTACACACAATCTGCACAACCACACAATCCATGCAATTTTGTTTATGTGGGTTTCTGTTTAACATCACCTTATGTAACATACAATTGGTATGTTAACATTGAACTCATGACCGGCAGGAATATAACTCAGTTATGAATAAAGTGTAGCGAATAAGCTGATGACATTTTCTCACTAAGAACCATCACTTTCTTCTAGAAGCACTTCAGTGCTATTCATGGAAAGCTATTATAAGCAGAAAACTTGCCAAAAATATGAGAACACTGGCAATAAAGGGACTACAGAGAGGAGCACTTGCTTACAGCATGACAGCTGAAACAAGGAGGCAGAGTGATGCATATCTGATCCTGGCTGAGAATATGCATGTTGGATGACTCGGGTGTTTGGTGCTCTGTGCACATCCATAAGAGCTCCTCAGTATTGCTTGTAGGGTTACAAATAAATTTCAGTGATTAAAAGACTTCACAAATATGGAATTTGTGAATAATGAGTGTTGACTATATAGTTTGGTTGTCTTTAAATCAATTTGGGCTGATTATTTCACTTGCTCTTCTTATTTTAGGGTGGCAACTAGGTTATTTTTGTTGTTGTTGGTGGTGGTGTTTTGAGGTAGAGTCTTGCTCTAGCTCAGCATGACCTGGAATTCACTATGTTGTCTCAGGGCAGCCTTGTACTCATGGAAATCCTCCTACCTCTGCCTCCCAAGTGTTGGGATTAAAGGTGTGTGCCACCATGCCCAGCTATGTTATTCATTTACTGTCTTTATTTTTTTTCAAGGTAGGGTCTTGCTCTAGCCCAGGCTGACTTGGAATTCACTATGTAGTCTTAGGCTGGCCTTGAACTCACAGTGAACCTCCTCCTCTGCCTCTCAAGTGCTGGGATTAAAGGTGTGTGCCACTGTTGGGCATTGCTAAAAACGATCTGGGACTGTGAGGAGGCTGGCCTGAACTGCTGGACATGGCCAGGGACCCTGGGCTGTGGGGTTGCAGCTGGCCCTATTGTCAGGAGTCCCTGGCGATGGTGACTGACCTTCCCTACATTGTAGGTTGTAGTGTGCCCTGTCATCCCCCAGAGTGGGCAGAACTGGCGGGGCCCTCCCCTGGATCCCAAAAGGCTCTGACCATTCCATAAGTCAGATTTTGCCCCCATAGTTCCTGACCTTGTGGCTAGCTGCCTAAGAGGCCCTTATGTGGCTGAAGTCACATAGCCTTTCCATCATCTCTCATCCCCCACAGCCTTTGAAGTCATAGCCTTCCACCATTCCCCTTATCTTCTCTCGCAACTCCTCCCCCCACAGCTTTGAAGTTACTAGTCCTTCCACCACCTTGATATCATCCCATTGCCATATAGTCTGTATGTGCCATCTCAACTTTCCCCAAGTGTTTATAAACCCACTCCCTTTTGAATAAACGAGTGCTGTCCATCAGACAGTCTCCCGGGTGTTCATTGCCCATCATCTTTGTCGTTGCATCTTCACCCGCTGCTCCAGGACCCTTCTGCTTTCCCCTGACTCCTCTCTCCCTCGCCTGGGGACGTCAGTGGCCAAGGACCCTGGGAAATGGTAAAGACCCATGTGTCACCACGCCTGGCCTAGCTCGCTTATTTTCAGTGGAAGTATTTACAGCTATAACTTGCCCTCTACTAACTGTTCGAGTATGTTTCATAATGTTTGACATGTTGTGTGTTCACCTTCACTCACCTCCAATTCTTTTCTAATTTCTCTTGTAGTTTCTCTTGTGACCCATGTTATTTTTGAGGATCTTGTTTATTTCTCATATATTTATGAATTTCTCTAATTTCTTTTTTTGTGTGTGTGGTTTTTCAAGGTAGGGTCTCACTCTAGTCCAGGCTGACCTGGATTTTACTATATAGGGTGGCCTTGAACTTATGGTGATCCTCCTACCTCTGCCTCCCAAATGCTGGGATTAAAGGTGTGCACAACCATGCCCAGCTCTAATTTCTTTCTATCACTAATTTTGACTCATTTGTGGTCAGAAAACACACACTATGGTTTAGGTAAGGGTCCTTCAAAGATCCACATGTTAAAGTCTTGGTACTCAGCTCATGGCACTATTGGAAGGTGGTGAAATCAGACAGGATATGTAACTGACTGCGGTGGTTTGATTCAGGTGACCCCCATAAACTTAGGTGTTCTGAATGCTAGGTTCCCCAGCTGATGGCAATTGGAAATTAAAGACTCCTGGAGGCGGTATATTGTTGGGGGCGGGCTTATGGGTGTTATATCCACTTTCCCTTTTTTTCCCACAAGCTGCTTTTGGTTGGGTGATTTCTGCCAGTGATGTGAACCTGACTGCCACACTGAGGATGATCTCAAACTCATGATTAGGATCCTCCTGCCTCAGCTTCCTAAGCACCAGATTATGGGCATGAGCCACCATACCCACATGCCAGTAGAACCTTGAAGAAGTAAGACCTACTGGGAAGTTTTAGGTCACAAGGGACAGGTCCAACAAGAGGCTGATGGGATGCTAATCTCTTTTCACTTTGCTTCCCTGACATCATTGTAAGAGCACCTTGCTCTACCATGTACTATGCCCGGGGTGTTCTGCCTGGCCAAGGGCCAAAAGCAACAGGGCCAGTTGATATCAAATTCATAATCATACAAACTCATAAGCAAAAGCAAACCTTTCCTCTTTTAAAGTTGACTTTTTAAGGGCTGGGAGGATGGCTCGTGGTTAAACATGCTTGCTTGTAAGGTTTATTTCAAATATTTTGTTACAATAGTGGAAAACAAAGTAATGCTGCATGATTCCAACCCTTGTAAATAGTGGGAGTGACTTATGGCCTATCATGTTCTCTGTCCTGGAGCCCTATTGGATTTAGTACCGATATACTAGTAATCAATCTAATGCCACATTCTACATTCTGTTCCTTATGCATTCCCTTTCTGTAATACTCAAATACATTCAGACACAGGCCCATCTCAAAGGCTTCTCCTATTGCCTCTCTTCCTGGATACCCCTCCTAATTTTTTCCTAGCTCCTTATTTCATCTCTTGCTTACTCCTCTTCCTCCTCTTTCATCTTCTTTTTTTTTTTTTTTTTCTGGAGAGAGACACAGATAGAGACAGAGAGTGAGGGGAGAAGAAGGCAGATAGAGATGGGCGTGCCAGCAGCCTCTCAGCTGCTGAGAATGAAATCCAGATGCGTGCGCCCCCTTGTGGTCAAGTGCAGCATTGTGCCCTTGCCTCACTTTGCATCTGACTAAACATGGGACCTGGAGATTGGAACCAGCGTTTAAGCTTAGGAAGCAGGCGCCTTAACTGCTAAGCCATCTCTCCAGCCCTCATCTTCTTCTTTTGAGGTAGAGTTTAACTCTAGTCCAGGCTGACCTGGAATTCACTATGGCTCAGGGTGGCCTGGAACTCATGGCAATCCTCCCACCTCTGCCTGCCAAATGATGGGATTAAAGGTGTGTGCCACCATGCCTAGCTTTTGGCTTTCTTTTGTTTTGAGGTAGGGTCTTGTTCTAGCCCAAGCTGACCTGGAATTAGTCTGAGGCTAGCCTCAAACCCACAGTAATCCTCAGTCTCCCAAGTGCTGGGATTAAAAGCATGTATTACCACACCTGACTTCATCTCCTTTTGATCTCTGCTCAACAGTAAGCCTTCCATGATGAGTTGATTTAAAATTGCCATGCCTTGTATAAAGTTTCTTCCCTCCTTCCCTGTTTTGTTTTCTCCATAGCATCTATTTTTAATGAATACATTGTGCTCAATGTACACATGTGTGTCTATTACTTGCTTATTGTCTATAGTTTTCTCTTTCCCTATTTTGGTCACTGTTCCTTATCCAATGGAGAGATTGGTACCTGGTACACACTCAGAGCTCAATCTGTTTTTTATCAATGTGTAAGCCAAATAATGAGCCAGTCCTTATAGTAGAGCTGGTCCTTGCTCTAGAAGGCTATGTCTGAGGAGGAAGGGATTGTCTTAGAGGAAATGCAGGCTGGAGGGTTGCAGTGTACAATACAAAACAGTTATATTACAAGTTTCACATTCTCTGAGATCTATAACCTGCATTTAAATGATATCCACAAGGCCAAATGCCTGGGTGTACAACCTGTGCAATTGTGCAAGGCTCTATCTTAAAAGGATGTATTATACTTGCCCTTTCTGTCATTGTCTTGAAATTCATAGTAAGTTTTTGCACAGAGCTCTATATTTTATTTTCAAGGGATGTAGCCAGTCCTACACATGCACAATTCTCAGGTAAAAGTGAGTAAGTGCTACAGAAAACATGCATGGAATCCAGAAGGATCAGAGCTTCCCTAACAAGAAGACTCAGTTTAAGAATGTGGCCTAGCAAGCTCAGACCTCAGAGGGGGAAAATAGTAAGCCAACATGCATTAACTTCTCAATGATTCACTTGGGGAGGGGAGAGGAGGGGGGCAGAGTAGAATCGTTGGCAATGTATGCATTATTTAAATGTGTATGCTTGGCTGAAGAGATTGCTTAGTGGTCAAAGAGCTTGCCTGAGAACCCTAGGGATCCACATTCAACTCTCCTGGTCCCACGTAAGCCAGACACATAAGGTGACACAAGCGCAAGGTGGCACATGCGCACAAGATGGTGCGTGCATCTGGAGTTCAACTGCAGTGGCTGGAGGCCCTGGTGCACCATTCTCTTGTTCTCTCACTCTTGCTCTCATTCTTGCATAAAAAAGGCCAGTCTGTTGGGCTAGCGTCAAAAAGATAAAATGTACCATAACTCTGAGAAGGGACAGAGGAGTGCTCAGCACTGAAATATCTCTATCACACCTTCCAAGGCTCAGGGCCTGTTGTGGAAGAGGGCAGAAAGAATGTAAGAGCCAAAGGAAGGGTAGGACTCCTTACAACATGCTCTTCCAGACACAAAATGGCCTGGATATCCATGACCTCACAGTGCCTGGCACTACCTACACAAGACCATCATAATAGGAGGAAAAGATGATGACATCAAAATAAAAGAGATGGATTTAGAGGGGGAGGGGATATGATAGAGTAGAGCTGTGAAGGGGAAAGTGAGGAAGGAGGGGATTATCATGGTGTACTGTCAATAATTATGGAAGTTGTCAACAATAAGAAAATAAAAAATAATAAAATAATAAAATGTGGTGCCATCCATGATGGCACATGCCTTTAATCCCAGCACTCAGGAGGCAGAGGTAGGAGGATCGCCGTGAGTTCGAGGCTAGCCTGAGATGGCATAGTGAATTCCAGGTCAGCCTGGGCTAGAGTGAGACCCTACCTCACAAAAATAAATAAATAGGGCTGGAGAGATGGCTTAGTGGTTAAGGTGCTTACCTGCAAAGCCAAAGGACCCAGGCTCAATTCCCCAGGACCCATATAAGTCAGATGCACAAGGTGGCGCATGTGTCTGGAGTTCATTTGCAGTGGCTGAAGGCCCTGGCGTACCCATTCTCTCTATCTGCCTTTCTCTCTCTAATAAATAAAGAGTTTTAATAAATAAATAAATAAAATGTGTATGCTATTGCTATATATATATATATATGAGTGATACAAACATATATGGTATGTACATGTATAATATAAATGAAAAATATGTGTATGTTCAGGCTTGTTATTTGTTTATTGGAGTTGATGCTCTATGTGGTTTTAAATTAGCAACAATTTACACTCATGTACATATTGTATTATATATTTTGGTCATAATTCCGCCCCCCAAATCCATTACCTTCTTTTGTGGTCTCCCCCACCTCTTCAATTGCCCTCTACTTCTTTCCAACTTGAGTCCCTCTTCTATTTTGATGTCTTTTTCCCCTCCTCCACCATATATAACAGAATGTTATATTGTGTGGATCTTGTGCAGGTAACAACGTGAATGCAATGGCCACTCCATGTCTAGATGACAGCATTTCACAGCAGTCCTCCCCACCCTCTGCTTCTTCTATTCTTCCCACCCTCTCTTCTACAATGTTCCTTGATGTTCCATGTATTGATCAGCAGCTTGCTCAACAGCAATTGATCTTTACAGTGTTTTAAACATCTCTCTCTCTCAGCAAGTAATTAATTTAGATTGACAAGAGGGAATTTTGCTATTTAAATAGCAATTATGTTCTTTTCAACCATCCATTTAAAAAAAATGAAGTATAAACCAGGCGTGGTGGTGCATGCTTTTAATCCTAGCACTCGGGAGGCAGAAGTAGGAGGATCATTGTGAGTTCAAGGCCACCCTGAGAATACATAGTTAATTCCAGGTCAGCCTGGACTAGAGTGAGACCCTACCTCAAAAAAAAAAAAAAAAAAAAAAAAAGAAGTATACTTGGGTTTTTGTGTGTGTACGGTAAGTGTGAAGTCGTATGTGTGGTGTATGTGTGTGGTGTGTGCATGTGTGTGTGCAGATGTGATACCTTGTGTATGTAAGGAGGCTAGAGAATTTTGGGTGCCCCCCACATTGCTTATCTGCTGGTTTCCTTGAGATGAAATCTCTTCATCAATTCTGGAGTTTGCCATTTTTCATGCACCCCAGTGATTGTCCAGTCTCTGCTCCTCCTAGGACTGGGATTATAGGAGTGTGTATCTGTGTCCAGCTATTTTACAGGAGCTCAAGGGAATCAAACTCAGCATTCTCAGGCCCCTTTAGGCCCTCATGAGCAATTGATCTTTACAGTGTTTTAAACATCTCTCTCTCTCAGCAAGTAATTAATTTAGATTGACAAGAGGGAATTTTGCTATTTAAATAGCAATTATGTTCTTTTCAACCATCCATTTAAAAAAAATGAAGTATAAACCAGGCGTGGTGGTGCATGCTTTTAATCCTAGCACTCGGGAGGCAGAAGTAGGAGGATCATTGTGAGTTCAAGGCCACCCTGAGAATACATAGTTAATTCCAGGTCAGCCTGGACTAGAGTGAGACCCTACCTCAAAAAAAAAAAAAAAAAAAGAAGTATACTTGGGTTTTTGTGTGTGTACGGTAAGTGTGAAGTCGTATGTGTGGTGTATGTGTGTGGTATGTGCATGTGTGTGTGCAGATGTGATACCTTGTGTATGTAAGGAGGCTAGAGAATTTTGGGTGCCCCCCACATTGCTTATCTGCTGGTTTCCTTGAGATGAAATCTCTTCATCAATTCTGGAGTTTGCCATTTTTCATGCACCCCAGTGATTGTCCAGTCTCTGCTCCTCCTAGGACTGGGATTATAGGAGTGTGTATCTGTGCCCAGCTATTTTACAGGAGCTCAAGGGAATCAAACTCAGCATTCTCAGGCCCCTTTAGGCCCTCATGTTTGAGCAGGAGGAACTTTTATCTGCAGAGCCTTCTGTCTAGCTTCTAAAGGTGTAGCCCAAGCTGGTTTTGAACTCCTGATCCTCCTGCCTCCCCCTCCTCAATAGTTGCCTACCAGTGTGGACCTCCACAGCTGGCTGAAAGTTTTGGTTGTAATAGTCACTATAAAATGCTAAGCAGGGCTGGAGAGATGGCTTAGTGGTTAAGGCGCCTGCCTCCTAAGCCTAAGAACGCTGGTTCCAATCTCCAGGTCCCACGTTTAGCCAGATGCAAAGTGACCAAGGGTGCAATGCTGCACTTGCCCACAAGGGGGCGCACGCATCTGGATTTCGTTCACAGCAGCTGAGAGACTGCTGGCGCGCCCATCTCTATCTGTCTCCCTCTCCCTCTCTGTCTCTCTCTGTGTCTCTCTCCAAAAAAATAAATAAAATAATAAAAAAATTTTTTAATGGTAAGCAATTCAGACAGATAGATTATTAATATTACTACCACTACCACCTAATTATTAATAACTATGTCTGTTATTTCAGATTTAAAAGTTGTTATATAAATAACTACTTTTATTGCAAACAGGCTTGTGCTTTCTGGAATCTTTTTTCACTCAATAACAAATTATGATCATCTTTCCATGAAAATCAATAAATACATACCTCATTCTTTTTTAATATTTTATTTTATTTATTTTCAAGCAGAGAGATAAATAGAGGTAGAGGGAGAGAAATAAGAGCTATACATAGAGAAAGAATGAGTATACCAGGGACTCTAGCCACTGCAAATGAACTCCAGATGCATACACCACTTTGTATATATGGCTTACTTGGGTACTGGGGAATCGAACCCAGGTCATAAGGCTTTGCAGACAAGTGCCTTAACCACTGAGCAATCTCTCCAGTCCCCATGCTTTATTCTTTGTAACAGCCATGTAGCATTTCCAATATTTCTTGATCTACAGATACCTGCCTTTCTCCCATCTAGCCACTAATTTTTCATGAAAATATAAGTCAAATTCAAGATTTTCTTATAAAACTACACATGGGCTGGATATATTCAGTGATTAAAGGCATTTTCTTGCAAAGCCTGACAGCCTGAGTTCAATTTCCCAGTACCCAAGTAAAGCCAGATGTATAGTGGTGCATGCATTTGGAGTTTGCAGTGACAGGAGGCCCTGTCTTGCCCACACTCATTCTCTGTCTTCCTCTTTCTCCGTCTCTCTCAAGTAAATAAATAAAAATATTTTTAAACCAGGTGTGGTGGTGTATGACTTTAATAGCAATACTTGGGAGGTAGAGGCAGGAGGATCGTCATGAGTTCAAGGCCCATGAGACTACATAGTGAATTTCAGGTCAGCCTGGGCTAGGGTGAGACCCTACTTTGAAAAACAAACAAACAAACAAACAAATAAAAAAGTTTTTTTTAACTATACGTGTACTCAACACAAAATCATTCATTCACATCCTTGGGCAGAAAATAGAAACTTGAGTTCAGGCAAATATCTGTACATGAGTGCATATAGCACTTTACCCACCAAGCCATAACCCAACCCTTCCTACTTTCTCAAATTACTGTTCTTATTTAAGGTTATGATGGTAGCTGGAGGACCTGAGTTTGACCTCAAGAACCCATGTAAAAATGCCAGGCATTCCTGGGGCCCACTCATCAGCCAATCTAGCCTAATTGGCAAGCTCTGGGCCAATGAGAGACTTTACCTCCAAAAAAGGTAGATGACTTTCTTGAAAAACAGCACCCTAGAGCTGGAAAGATGGCATAGTGGTTAAGGCACTTGCCTTGGGAAGCCTAAAGATCCAGGTTCAATTCCCTAGTACCCATGTAAGCCAGATGCACAAGGTGGCACATGTGTCTGGAGTTCGTTTGCAGCAGCTGGAGGCCCTGGTGCATCCATTCTCTTTCTCTCTCCCTATTTGACTCTTTCTCTCAAAGAAATAAAATATTTTAAAAACAGTAGTCTAGGTTGTCTTCTGGCCTCCACATGCATGCATGCACGCACACATGCACTCACACACACATGCAATTTAAAATAATAAAGTAGGGCTTTATAAATAAAGTAGAGATAGCTTAGTGTCTAAGGCACTTGCTTTTGCTTTTGAAGGCTAAGGACCCAGGTTCAATTCCCTAGTACCCACATAAGCCAGATGCACAAGGTGATGTGTACATCTAGATTTTGTTTGCAGTGGCTAGAGGCCCTGGAGCACCCATTCTCTCTCTTGCAAATAAACAAATAAAAATAAATTTTAAAAATGATAATAATAAAGTAGAGAGAGATAAAGAAATAAAGGCATTATTTATGCAGTCTTGATGTCTAGCATTCAAGTTTTCATTCTTCACAATTGTTCTGGCTAATCTAGGTCTTCTGTATGTCCTAATAAAATGTAGAAATTAGCCTGTCAAGTTCCGCAAAAAAAACAAAAAAAAAGATAGAGAATGTGTTTAATTTATATATCAATTTGATGGGAATTGACTTGCTACTGTGTCTTCTAAATATGAATGTAGTACATCCTTATATGTAGGTTTTCTTAATTTCTCTCTGCAATGTTTTATAGTTTTGACACAAAACACACAGCTCTCACCTCAAAGGGGATAAGAGATAGTTTGTTCTAGAGCCAAATATGAGTGACTATGGTCTAGGAGCCCAGATTTAGGTAACCCCAAATTCAATGTTCCAACATATAAACAATATCATGAAGGTTTTTTTAAAAAAGATTTATTTTTTTAAAATTTATTTATTAGAGACAGAGAGAGGGAAAAAGAGAGTAAGAATGGGTACACTAGGGCCTCTAGCCACTTTAAACGAACTCCAGATGCATGGGCCACCATGTGCATCTGGCTTACGTGGGACCTGGAGAATCAAACCGGGGTCCTTAGGCTTCACAGGCATGTGCCTTAACCACTAAGCCATCTCTCCAGCCCTCGTGAAAGTTTAAAAATTTTTATTTTATTTTTATTTTTTATCTTTTGGTTTTTCAAGATAAGGTCTCACTCTAGCCCAGGCTGACCTGGAATTCACTATGTAGTCTCAGGGTGGCCTTGAACTCATGGCAATCCTACCTCTGCCTCCTGAGTGCTAGGATTAAAGGTGTGCACCACCCCACCCAGCTTTAATTTAATTTTTTTATTGATAACTTCCATAATTGTAGACAATAAATCATGGTAATTCCCTCCCCCCAAATTTCCCTTCACAACTCCACTCTCCATCATATTCCTTGCCCCTCTCAATCAGTCTCTCTTTTATTTTTGATATCATCATCTTTTCCTTCTATTATGAGGGTCTTGTGTAGGTAGTGTCAGGCACTGTGAGGTCATGGATATTCAGGCCATTTTCTGTCTGGAAGAGTGCATTGTAAGGAGTCCAACCCTTCCTTTGGCTCTTACATTCTTTCCACCACCTCTTCCATAATTGACCGGGAGCCTTGGAAGGTGTGATAGAGATGTTTCAGTGCTGAGCATTCCTCTGTCACTTCTCAAAACTATGGTATCTTCTGAATCATCCCAAGGTCCCTGCTAGCTGAAAAGAGTAGCTTCTTTAACCAAAAGTGAGAGTAGCATTAATATGTGGGTATGAACATTAAGAGAAGTGCTTACCGGGCAGTTTGGTGAGCATAATACGTACATTTAGGCAGACACCAGCAGACGTTACACCCCTAGGGCTCATGATTTCTCCCATCATAGGTTTTCAGTATCAGGCATGTATTCCCTCCCATGGTGTGTGTCTCTAGTCCAATTAGAGAGAGGTTGGTTCCTCCATAACAGACATGCCACTATTGTACCCATTGGATCATTTGGTCTGGATGGCCAAACTTAAGGCTTGCAGTGTCCACAGTTGTTTATCCCCACTGGTGATTTCTCTCTCTCCCATGGAACTGTATGCAATAGCTTTTTCCAGCTTTCTGTCAGCTGGTCTATAGGGAGAAGGTTTTCAGCTCAGCTCCAGCTTGATTTCTCAATGACCTTGCAGCCCAAGCATGTGGAGTCTTCAGCAATAGCGTCTGGCCATCTATTCCTGGTGGGAAACCAAGAGCCTTGGCAATGGCCTGTAATATTTTGGGGGGACATCAGGGACCTCCCTGGCCAACAACTCACTGGAAGGTATCCCATCCCTGGCACTGAACTTTTCTAGTAACAATCTATGGCTTCTGGGTGTGCCATTGTCCACAAAAGTAGGTTTCCATATGACTTAATCATACCCTCTTAGATTCTGATTAACCTTCCCCCTACTTTTCCTTTACTCAGTCTCTTCCCCTGACCTCACTTGGGCCTTTCCATCCCCAGTAATCTGTTTTCTACTTACACATATATATAATACCATCCCCTTAAAGCCCCTATCCCTCCCTTATGTACCCTTTCTAGCTTTCTGGCCTCTGCTACTGACTTTTATTCCAACTCACATACAAGTCCAAACATTTGTAGCTAGGATCCACATAGGAGAGAGAACAGGCAGATTTCTGGACCTGGGTTACCTCATTAAGTATAATCCTTTCCAGGTCCATCCATTTCCCTGCAAACTTCATAATTTCACTTTTCTTTACCACTGAATAGAACTCCATTGTATAAATGTACCATATCTTCATTATCCACTCATCAGTAGAGGGACATCTAGGCTGGTTCCATTTCTTAGCTATTGTGAATAGAGCAGCGATAAACATGGCTGTGTGTCATGAAGGTTTTATAGTTACAAAACAAAAGAAACTCATAAACAAAGGCTCTTTTCAAATGTCTTTGGTGGACACATCAGATTGGTGTGTTATAGCAAAGCAGAGAAATCTCTGCTATAGCTATATGCTGTAAACGTTAGGGCTGCCATATGTGCCAACCGGTGCAATGGTGGCATATCTATTTTAGGGGAAACCACTTACTCTCTTTTTGGATTTGGGGCCCTCTGCACTGGAGGGAATTCATGCCTGGTACTGAAAACCTAGTCAAAAACCTTTGGCTGAGGAAGTCATGGGCCCTAGCTGGGGGCCCATGTCTGTTAAGTGCATATATTATGCCCACCAATCTGTCCTCTAAACACTTATGTTTATACCCATATATTAATGTTACTCTCATTTTTGGTTAGAACAGCTTCTCTTTGCAGATGGTGGTGACCACTGGGGTGACTCAAAAATGATCGAAGTGCTGAGAAGAAGTGACAGTGAAGTGTTTAACACGAAGTGAGCTATCTCTATCACACTCTCCAAGCCTCAGGGACCATTGTGGAAAAGATGGGGAAAAGAATCTAGGAGCCAAAAGGAGAAGAGAACTGCCCACAATGCTGTCATCCAGACACAAAGTGGCCTTGATATTCATGACCTCACAGTAGCAGATGCTACCTACATGAGATGTGCATCATATTAGGGGAAAATGATGACATCAAAATAGAAGAGAGACTAGTTAGAAAGAAGGCATTCAGTGGGAAGGGATTTGGGAAAGGGAAAAGGGAGGGTGATGAGAAGGGATTAAAATCATGGTATAGTGTTTATATTGATGAAAGTTATCAATAAAAAGTTCAAAAAATAAAGAAATCTCTGCTCTAGTCTTCAGATGCTACCTGATACATTCTTAGCCTTTGGACTGATGGAAACTGGTGGTCTGCTAGTACATTCTAAAAAGGTTTCACCTGGTTCAAAGATGTCATCAATAACTAGTTTATATGTCTTTGCCTCTATTATTCTTAGCATGTGTTTTTTTAAAGAAACAACAGCTCTGTTTTATTTATTTATTTATTTATTTATTTATTTATTTATTTATTAGAGACAGAGGGAAAAAGGGAGAGTGAGAATGGGTGCACCAGGGCCTCTAGCCACTGCAAATGAACTCCAGATGTGTGCACTTTCTTGTGCATCTTGCTTACATGGGACCTGGAGAATCGAACTGGGGTCCTTAGGCTTCACAGGCATGTGCCTTAACCACTAAGCCATCTCTCCAGCCCAGCATGTGGATTTCATTCTCACAAGATAGCTGCTGTGTCCCCAGGCCTGGAATCTGGGGAGACAAGAGATGAGAAAGAGGAAGAAGAGTACGAGGAGGAGGAAAAAATAATATGGAAAGCACCAAGATCAGAAAATAATTTCCAGAATTTACTACATATTTCTGCTCCATTTCAGTCATTAGAACTGTATGGCTACTCCTACGTGTAGACTAGGGGAAACCTGGACTTTTATGCTCTGTATAAACTCCCCAAACACAATCAACACTCTATGAGCAACTCATAGAGAGAAAGAGAGAGAGAGAGAGAAAGGAAATGGGTAAACTAGGGCATTTTGCCATTGCAAACAAATTCCAGATGCATGCGCCACTTTTTGTATTTGGCTTTATGTGGGTACTGGGAAATTGAACTCTAGCCATCAGCCTTTGCAAACAAGTGTCTTTAACCACTAAGCAACCTCCCCAGCCCCCAAATTCTATTTTGTTTTTGTTTTTGTTTTTGTTTTTGTTTTGAGGTAGGGCCTCACTCTAATCCAGGCTGACCTGGAATTCACTATGTAGTCTCAGGGTGGTCTTGAACTCATAGCAATCCTCCTACCTCTGCATCTTGAGTGCTGGGATTAAAGATATGCGTCACCATGCCTGGCTCAAATTCTATTTTTAAAATATTTTATTTATTTATTTGCAAGGAGAGAAAGAGAGAGAGAGGGAGGGAGGGAGGGAGAGAAAGGGAAAATGGATGCACCTGAGCCTATAGCCACTGATAATGAACTACAGACAGATGCATTACTTTTTGAATCTGGCTTTACATGGGTATTGGGGAATCAAACCCAGGCCATTAGGCTTTGCAGGCAAGTGTCTTAACAGATGACCCATCTCTCTAGATCCCCCAAATTCTATTTATTTATTTATTTATTTATTTATTTATTTATTTATTTATTTTTATTTTCTCTTTTTTTTAATTGACAACTTCTATACTTCTATACTTACAGACAATAAACCATGATATTCCCCTTCAGAACTCCTTCACAATGAGAAAAAGATGATGACATCAAATTAAAAGAGAGACCAATGGAGAGAGGGAGGGGATATGCTGGAGAGTGGAGCCCCAAATTCTATTTTATTCATGTAATCAGACACACTGTTTCCCTTTCTTCCTCCTCGGATACATCTTCCTAGAGTCTTCTCACTAAGTCTAAAGTCTCACTGAGTGCTCCCTATACATTCTGAAATTTTTCTTAGCTTCTTTCTGTTGGATTTTTCTGTATCTTGGCCCTCCTTAAGGGCTAACCTCTCATTTTGGTGAACTATAGTTTTCAATAGATTCTTAATCAAGAAGTCATGGGAAGTACATTTTTAGAGACATTACTTCTTAAGACATTTCATCCTTTCATTTGTCTGGTAGCTTGGGAATCAAGTTCTCGGCTGGAAATAATATTTGCTATTATTATGAAGGTTTCACTGTGTTCACTTTCTTGTGCTCCCTTTGAATGTCTGATAAGATTCTGACTGCCACTTTTTTTTTTTTTTTTTTTAGGTAGCAAATTAAAGGACATTTAACTTTACTACATTGTTTTTAGAAGGCAGGTATACACCATCTTTTTACAAAGTGTTCCATGTACCACTAGTTCCGTGCAGTCCCTTGCTGGGGAGAGGATGCCCCACTGCTGACAGCTGGGACAAGTCCGCCTGCAGAGGAGCAGTGATCTCACAAATGGCATTCTCCAAAGACTACCAAGAGTCCCACAGCATCTCCAGCACCCCACAGGGCTCATCTGTACAATGCCTTTGGGAGAAATGTGGAAATCTGAGGTTTTAGAGATTTATAAATATAGCCATTGTTCCTAACATGCATGAGGTCCCAGGTCTGATCAGATTTTCACATTTTTATGTGACTTTTTGGGCTCCCTTTTCAGTATAGATAGATTTCACATAAAAGATGTTTTTGTCTTTGGTTTTCTAAACGTTCACAGTTTTATGCCTGTGCAGGGTCTTTGAGAAATACCTCACTCTGGATATTTTTAATTTGGATACACTCCTTCAGTTCTGGACATTTGACTATATTATTTCATGGTAGGCACCACTGCTCTTTCTCCAGAACCTCTGTCAATTGGTTATTGGACATAAACCAGTTAAGTCTCTAATTTTATTATCTTTTGTTTTCTCTTTCCATTGATTTTTCTTTTTTCTTCTACCATCTTTTTTATGTCTTTAAAACATTTAAAAAATTATTTATTTATTTATTTGAGAGAGAGAGAGAACGGGCATGCAAGGGCCTCTAGTCACTGCAAACTCCACATGCATATGCCACCTTGTGCATCTGGTTTTATGTGGGTACTGGGGAATTAAACATGGGTCTTTAGAATTTGTAAGCAAGCGCCTTAGCCACTGAGCCATTTCTCCAGCCCCTTTAAAAACATTTTTATGGACAACTTCCATAAGTACAAACACTATACCATGCTCATAAACCCTTCCCACCATCCTCCCTTTTCCCTCACCCAAATCCCCCCTCCACTAAATCCATTCTTCACAACTCGTCTCTCTTCTATTTTGATGTCATCATTTTTCCCTTCTATCATGCAGGTCTTGTGTAGGTAGCATCAGGCACTGTGAGATCATGAATATCAAGGCCACTTTGTTTCTGAAAGCCAGTATTGTAAGTAGTCCTCTCCTTCCATTGGCTCTTACTTTTTTTTTTCCCCAAGGTAGGGTCTCACTCCAGCTCAGGCTGTCCTGGAATTCACTATGTAGTCTCAGGGGGGCCTTGAACTCATGGTGATCCTCCTACCTCTGCCTCCCAAGTGCTGGGATTAAAGGTGTGCGCCACCACACCTGGCTTCTTACATTCTTTTTTTAAAAATATTTTATTTGGGCTAGAGAGATGGCTTAGTGGTTAAGGCACTTGCCTGTGAAGCCTGAGAACCCATGTTTGATCACCCAGTACCCATGTCACCCAGGTGCACAAGGTGGTGCATGCATCTGGAGTTTGTTTGCAGTGGCTAGCGGCACTGGTGTGCCCATTCTCTCTCTCTCTCTATCCCTCACTCTCAAATAAATAAATGAAATATTTTAACATATTTCTTTATTTATTTACAAGCAGAGAGAGAGAGAGAGAGAGAGAGAATGGGCATGCCAGGGCCTCCAGCTCCAACAAACTAACTCCAGATGCATGCACTACTTTGTGCATCTAGCTTTACAAGACTACTGGGGAATCAAACCTGGGCCATTAGGCTTTGCAGGCAAGTGCCTTAACCACAGAGCTATCTCTCCAGTCCTCTTACATTCTTTCTTTCTGCCAACTCTTCTGCAATGGTCCCTGAGTCTTGGGGTGTGATAGAGATGATTCACTTAATGCTAAACACTTCATTGTCACTTCTCAGCACTATGGTGCTTTTTAAGTCATCCCCGTGGTCACCACTATCTGAAAAGAGAAGCTTCTCTAAATAAAGGTGAGAGAAGCATTAATATATGGGTATAAACATAAGTGCTTAAAGGGCAGTTTGGTTGACATAATATATCCATTTAACTAGACAACAGTAGTTGTACTTTCTAAGAGATTTCTGCAACTTTATCTTCTAATTCTTCTATTCAGTTGTAAATTCCTTTTATCAAACCATTTCCAAAAACCATGTACAGTCTTGAAAAATCATGTAACGCAGCCAGGTGTGGTGGCGCATGCCTTTAATCCCAGCACTTGGGAGGCAGAGGTAGGAGGATCGCTGAGAGTTCGAGGCCACCCTGAGACTACATAGTTAATTCCAGGTCAGCCTGGACCAGAGTGAGACCCTACCTCGAAAAACCAAAAAAAAAAAAAAAAAAAAACATGTAACGTATAATTGGATTATCTTTTCCTATTTCTCTAGACATATTAGATACAATTTTAAAAATTGAGGGGGGCGCTGGAGAGATGGCTTAGCGGTTAAGGCGCTGCCTGCTAAGCCTAAGAACCCGGTTCCAATCTCCAGGTCCCACATTTAGCCAGATACAAAGTGATGCAAGGGCACAATGCCGCACTTGACCACAAGGGGGCGCACGCATCTGGATTTCATTCACAGCAGCTGAGAGACTGCTGGTATGCCCATCTCTGTCTGTCCTCCTCTCCCTCTCTCTCTGTCTGTCTCTCTCTGTGTCTCTCCAAAAAAAAATTTTTTTTAAATAGATTGAGGTGGGCTGGAGAGATGGCTTAGCAGTTAAGGAGTTTGCCTACAAAGCCAAAGGATCCCGGTTCAATTCTCCAGGACCCACGTTAGCCAGATGCAGGAGCACACGCATCTGGAGTTTGTTTGCAGTGGCTGGAGGCCCTGGTGCACCCATTCTCTCTCTCTCTCTCTTTCTCTCTCCCTCCCTCTTTCTCTCCACCTCTCAAATAAATAGATAAATAAAATATTTTAAAACATTGAGGGAGCGGGCTGGGAATGGCTCTGTGAATAAAGTACTTACCACTCAAGCCTGAATATCTAAGTTTGGATCCCCAGACCCCATGCAAAAACTGGAAGCTGTGGCAGGCTTCCGTAATCCCAGCATGCTGACAGCAAGATGGGAGGTGGAGATTGGAGAACTTCCCAGAAGCTCACAGACCAACTACCCTGGCAAGTGGTGAGCAACAACAATGAGAATGAGAAAGAGAGAGAGAGAGAGAGAGAGAGCGAGGGGGGGGGGACCCAGTTTCAAATGAGGTGGAAGGCAAGGACACCAAAAATCATCCTCTAACCTTCACGCATGAGCTATATACTATGTGTGTACCTGCACTCACACACATGAACACATACACTTGCAAAAAAGTGTGCTTAGGGCTGGAGAGATGGCTTAGGGGTTAAGGCGCCTGCCTCCTAAGCTTAAGAGCACTAGTTCCAATTTCCAGCGGTTCCAATCTCCAGGTCCCACGTTTAGCCAGATGCAAAGTGACGCAAGGGCGCAATGCCGCATGTGACCACAAGGGGGCACACACATCTGGATTTTGTTCGCAGCAGCTGAGACACTGCTGGCACACCCATGTCTGTCTTCCTCTCCCTCTCCCTCTCTGTCTCTCTCTGTGTCTCTCTCCAAAAAAATAATTTAAAAAAATTTTTTAAGTTTTTTTTAAAAAAAGTGTGCTTAAATTATTTATTTATTTGAGAGAGAAAGTATGTGTGTATTTGGACATGCCAGGGCCTCTTGCTACTACAAATGCATGTACCACTTTGTGCATCTCACTGTACATGGTTACTGAGGACTTAAAACTGGAAAAAGAGTTGTTTTTTTAAATTTAATTTTCCTTTGCCTTTTTATTTGTCTTTATTCCTTTCTGTTATATTCAGCTTCATGTTGCTGGCAGAAAACACCTGACCAAGAGCAGATTTTGGGAGGAAAGGGTTTATTTTGGCTTACAGACTTGAAGGGAAGCTCCATAATGGCAGGGGAAAATGAAGGCATGAGCAGAGGGTGGACATCACCTCCTGGCCAATATCAGATGACAACAGCAGCAGGGAAGTATGCCAAACACTGGCAAGGGGAAGCTGGCTATGACACCCATGAGCCCACCCCCAACAATACACCACCTCCAGGAGGACCCAATTCTCAAATTGCCACTAGTTGGGGACCTAGCATTCAGAACACATTAGTTTATGAGGGGCACCTGAATCAAACCACTACTCTCTGTCCCTGGTCCCCATAAACTGATTGCCATCCATAAGTAAAATGCAATGCATTCAGTACAACTTCAAAAGCCCCCATGGTTTTTTATCAATCCCAGTGATGTTCAAACACCCTCATAGTCCAAGGTCTTTTAACTGAACTGTAATACAAAAAAAAAAAAAAAAAAAAAAAGCACATAAGGACACATAATAAACATTCATAATGCAAAAGATGGCACTAGACATAGCAAAGAAATATTCAACCAATACAAGATTTAAAACAAACAGGGCAAGCATCGAATTCTGTAGCTCCAAGTCTGATAACACTAACCAGTGTTGAGTCTCCAAATCCCATAATGCTAACCAGTGACAAGTCTCTGCAGTTTCAGTTCTGCCCCTCCAGCTAGGCTACTCACTGTCCTGGGAAACTGCTTCTGGTGCGGGCAGTTTCTCCTTGGCAATCATCCCATAGTCCTGGAAACCCCCCTGGCCTCTAGCTACAACCCATGGTTCATACACAAGGCTCCATCAGGCTTCCACACAGGTAATCCAACAAGCCTGCTTCACATTGCCCACGGCCATTTCCAAAAAGCAAAACCATGTTGCAAATTCAAATTCTCTTTCCTGCATTTGTTGTTCTCCATAGTGCCAAGTGGACTACCAATTTGTTAATCACTGGTGGGGGGGGTAGTAAATCTAACTTTGAAGAACAGGACACTCCTTCAGCATTCAGGCCCCTTACTTCAAAAGAGCCTGCATCCTTCCTGCTGTCCCAATGCAGGTCAGCTGGCCCAATCTCAATAGCAGCTGAATGGGCAGCAGTTTTGGCCCAAAGATTTCATTTCTTTCTGAGCCATATTCTTCTGCTCACACCATTCCATTTCCATGCAACACAACCCTGGATAAAGTACACTGTGACTGAAGAAGACATTTAACACCAATCTCTCTGGCTTCCACATGCACCTCAACACACACATGCCAGCAGCACACATAGAAACATGCATATACACATGCATGGATGCATGCATACACATGCACAGAAAAAAAAAGAAAGACAAAAGTACTCTATGAGCCGGGCATGGTGGCACACGCCTTTAATCCCAGCACTCGGGAGGCAGAGGTAGGAGGATCACCATGAGTTCGAGGCCAACCTGAGACTGCACAGTGAATTCCAGGTCAGCCTGGGCTACAGTGAGACCCTACCTCAAAATCCCCCCCAAAAAGAACTTTATGGATTTATGGAACTTTAGGAAGGGTTCAAGTGATAGGAAATTGAGGCTTGTGCAGCCATGGGAAAGAATGGCGTACCCATTCCCTCTGTCTCTTTTCTCTCTTTCTCTCCCTGTCTTTGTTGTTAATAAATAAATAAAAATTTTAAAACTTAATAAATAAATAAAGAGTATATTGTGCTGTTTTTCTGCTTATTTTGCACCCCGCCCCCAAGCTGCTTTGGCATGGCTACTACGCTGCCAATTTAACTGGAACTCAATTATATAAAAAAAATTTTTTTGGTTTTTCGAGGTAGGGTCTTATTCTAGCCCAGACCTGATTCACTGTGTAGTCTCAGGGTGGCCTTGAATTCATGGCGATCCTCCTACCTCTGCCTCCCAAGGGCTGGGATTAAAGGCATGTGCCACCATGCCCGGCAATTATGTAAATTTTTAAATGATTTTTTTTTTTTTGCAGAGAGACACAGAGAGAGAGAGAGAGGAGAGGGAGACAGATAGTGATGGGTGCGCCAGCAGTCTTTCAGCTGCTGTGAAAGAAATCCAGATGCATGCTCCCCCTTGTGGGCAAGTGTGGCATTGCGCCCTTGTGTCACTTTGCATCTGGCTAAACATGGGACCTAGAGATTGGAACTAACGTTCTTAGGCTTAGCAGGCAGGTGCCTTAACTGCTAAGCCATCTCTCCAGCCCATAAATGAAGTTTTTAATTAATGAAATAACAATATTGGACTGGAGAGATGGCATAGATGGACAATGTGTCCACTAGTGCAATAGTGGCATGTCTATTATGGAGATAACCACCTGTACTCAGATTAGAATTTGAGACTTTCTCTGTGGGAGGGAAATAATGCCTGATACTGTAAAACCTAGTCAAAAGCCTATGGCTAGTTGACGACTGCTGTTTGGCTAAATGAATATATTATGCCCACCAAATTAACCTGAGTATTTATGCTTATGCTCATATATTAATTCTGCTCTCCCTTTTGGATAGTGATGCTTCTTTTTTTCAGGTGACGGTGATCACTGGGTTAAAGTGCTGAGAAGTGACAGTGGAGTGCTCAGCACTAAGTGAGACATCTGTCTCACACCCTGCAAGGCTCAGGAACCATTGTGGAAGAGGTGGTGGAAAGAAATGAGGCAAGAGATGGAGAGGGGTGCTTTGGAATGCTGTCTTCCAGACGCGAGGTGGCTGTTGCTCTCGGTACTTGAACAATAGTTGCGTAATACTGGACCCATGGACAGGTTGTCATGGATGACGGAGGAGGGAAAAACCACATCAACATAGAAGAGGGAATAGTTGTTTGGAAAGAAGAAGTGGTTCAGAGGAAGGGGTGAGGGAGGGAGGCAAAAGAGAGTTATGGGGGACTGGAGAGATGGCTCAGTGGTTAAAGGTGCTTTCTTGCAAAGCCTGATGGCCTTGGTTCAGTTCTCCAGTACCTACATAAAGTCAGATCACAAAGTGGCCCATGTGTCTGGAGTTTGCAGTGGCAGGAGGCTGCCTCTTTCTCACTGTCTGTCAAGTAAATAATAAATACAAATTTTTTTTATAAAAGAGAGTGGTGGGACGGGATTATGTAAATTTTATGTAAAGTTTTGAATTAATAAGAGAACAATATTGGGCTGGAGAGATGACTTAGCAGTTAAGGCACTTGCCTTCAAAGCCTAACAATCCAGGTTCTATTCCCCAGTACCCACATAAAGCCAGCATGCATCTGGAGTTGATTTGTAGTGGCTGGAGGCCCTGGTACACCCATTCTCTCTGTTTCTGTTCTCTTTCTCTCTCTACTTGAAAATATTTTTTTTTAAAAAAGAGAACAATATTGTGTATATTTTAGACCTTATTTATTCCTTGTGTTATATAACTTCTCTGAGTCATGTTTGGCTTCCAAGTTTACTTTACATTTTTAGCTCTAAAGCACAGCAACCACATGTGCTTTGTTGCTGTAAGTTTCTGCCCGTGTGTCCTCTGGCTTATAAACCTCCCTCTGCACACTATGGTTTCCTATCTTGCCAACTCCTATTGGTCCTTTAAAACCAGATTGGCTAGGTATAGTGGCACACGCCTTTAATCCCAGTACTCTGGAGGCAGAGGTAGGAGGATAGTTGTGAGTTCGAGGCCACCCTAAGACTGCATTGTGAATTCCAGGTCACCCTGGGCTAGAGTGAGACCTTATCTTGAGAAACCAGCACCAGGCAAACAAACAAAACCCCAGGTTGAATAACTCTTTGTTCTATATTGAAAATTTGTGGCAAAATTTAAATACCACTCTCTAAATGAAGTGTTGGCTGCCTCTGCATCTTAGTACACTTAGGCTGCTGTAATAAAATGTTATAAACTATGTATGAGCAACACACACTTATTTTTCATAGCTTTGGAGTCTGGAAGTCTCTAGATTCAGTGTCTGGTGAAGGCCAGCTTTCTGGTCCATAGAGGTAGTAGAGTCTCACTATGTCTATATTGAGTCTCTTTTATAAGAGATCCCTCCCCATGACCCATTCTTCACCCTAAACAACCACCTCCTGATACAGTCACCTTGGGAGTTAGGATTTCAAACTATGAATGGGGGGGGGTTACAAATTTAGACCATAGCATCTCCCAATTTACTTATCACTCCCATCTTCTGATGCTTCAGGATCTCGTTCACATCTCTATTATAACATCTGGATAGCAAGGTGTAATTTATTAGCTGGTATGCTGTTCTTTAAGGTCACGAACTAAGTTAGCTTATCTTTGTCTTAGACTAGTTTCCCATGACCAGATGCTGAGATGAGAATTCTTTTTTAAAATATTTATTTATTTGAGGGGAAGAGAAAGAGAGAAAGAGGCAGAGAGAGAGAAAGAGAGAGAGAATGGGCACATTAGGGCCTCCAGCCACTACAAATGAACTCCAGATGCATGCACCACTTTGTGCATCTAGTTTTAAATGGGTACTGTTTTAAATGGGTAGTTTTAAATTGAAGTCCTTGGGTTTTGTGGGCAAGCATCTAAACTGCTGAGCCATCTCTCCAGCCCAGAATTCTTTTCTTTTTGTTTGTTTTTCAAGGTAGGGTGTGGCTCTAGTCCAGGCTGACCTGGAATTCACTATGTAGTCTCACAGTGATCTTGAACTCACAGTGATCCTCCTACCTCCTCCTCCTGAGTGCTGAGATTAAAGGTGTACACCACCACACCTGGCCCAGAATTATTTATTTATTTATTTATTTATTTATTTATTTATTTATTTATTTATGTTAGGTATGGTGTTACTGTAGCTCAAGCTGACCTAGAACTCACTCTGTAGCCTCGACTGGCCTCAAACTCATGGTGATCTTTCTACCTCTGCCTCCCAAGTGGGGAGATTAAAGGCATGAGCCACAGTGCTTGACCTAAGATGAGAATTCTTATGAAAATTAATATCTAGGTAAGAGTTCTCAGAAGAGACTAAGGTAGATGTTAGCTTTCCAATACTATTATGCAATACTTGAGATAATCAACATAAAAAGAAGAAAAGTTTAAAAGTGCTCACAATTTTGGAGGTTTCAGGCCATGGTTGGTTGATCTTTTTGTTTCTGGACCTGTGGTGACTCAGGAGTATGTGGTATATGAAAGCTGCTCACCTCACAGTGGCCGGGTTGCACCCCACAATCCCTTTCAACGGCATGCCCCCAATGACCTAAAACCTTTCACTAGGCCTCACCTTGCAAAGGCTCCAGCACCTTTCAAAAGTGTCAAGCCAAAGACTAAGCCCTTAACCCAGGAGTCTTTGGGGAATATTCCAGATTCAAAACTATGGCAAGAAAGACGTCAAGCAGAGATGAACTTGGGGAAGGTTCTAGAAAGAGTATCTGTAGCCTAGCTCTTCAGGGAGCTCTGGAATATGAGGCGAGAAAGCTGGCTTCCACACACCTGCACCCAATAGTCATTGGTTGAGAATCCCCGACACAAAGGCCCGAGTCTTTCCAGTTCACTGCGTGTGCCTTGATGCCCTGCTGGTAGCCTGCAGGCAGCAGCCATCAGGGAGAGACAACCTCAGCCGTGACAGAAGTAAAGCATGCAGAAGCTGGGCTGCCCATGTGAGATGTCAAGGGTTCCACAGGATCTTGGGAGAGTATTAACCGTGTGGGCTGCAATGTGTCACTCAGTGTCTTTGGAAAGAAGAGCCTAAGATTGGGAGCAGCAGACACCAACTAGCTTCTCAAATGGAGAATGCATTAACTCATTTCTGTGGCTCAAAGCTAATAGAGAGAGCAGCATAATGATAGTAATTTTTGTAAGATTTCACAAATGATCACAATATCTGTGTCATTCTCTAGAAAAAATGAAAACGCTAAAATTAACTTACAAAAAGAAGGAAAACCTTGATAGGTCAATATTAATGGATGAAAATTTAGAAAGCATTTCAAAGAACTACCTCTCTTCCTGCCAGATTGGTCAAATAAATTGGATGAATCTTTTTTTTTTTTCCTTCTTGAGGAAAGCCCAACAGATTGCCTTTTTTTAAATGTGAGAGTGAGTGAGACAGTGTGAGAGAGAATTGGCACGCCAAGGGCTCCAGCCATTGCAATCAAACTCTAGATGCTTGTGCCTCTTTGTGTGCATGTGTGACCTTGTAGGATTATGTCACTGTGCGTCTGGTTTATATGGGACCTGGAAAGTAGAACATGAGTACTTAGGCTTCACGGGCAAGTGCCTTAAACGCTAAGCCATTTCTCCAGCCCTGGATGAGTTCTTATCACCTTTCATTCATCATTTAGGTTATTCTAGAGCCTAAAGAAATCAGGACTGTGACATAGTCTTTTTTTTTTTTTTTTTTTTTTTTTGTTTTTCGAGGTAGGGTCTCACACTAGCTCAGGCTGACCTGGAATTCACTATGTAGTCTCAGGGTGGCCTCGAACTCATTGCGATCCTCCTACCTCTGCCTCCCAAGTGCTGGGATTAAAGGCATGCACCACCACGCCTGGCTGACATAGTCTTTTTTAAAGAACTGGTAAAACTGAAGCCTGACAAGGACAGTGCATACATGGAAACACACATAAATACACACATATACAGAGATATACACACAGGCACAGAGACACACACATAGAGTAAGCTGGCTTTCTTTCTTTCTTTTTTAGCTTTCTATTTTTAAACTCTTTTGTTGACAACTTCCATAAATGTAAACAAGTGTACCACGATCATAATCTCCTCCCACCACCCTCATTTTCCCCTCCCAATTTCCCCTAAGCTGGCTTTCTTAAACAAATATAAAATCATTAGGAAATATGTCTAAACAATATATTTACTTCCACCTGAAAGGCACCCTACATGAGATGCAGATGTGTGATTTTTCATTGGCCAGCACTGAATAATCTTCCTGTAGGGGCACCTCACTGTAGATGGGAGGTGGCTCTGTCTCCTACAGTGGTGGCTGCAGGGAGATGAGCTCTTTATGTCTCTGCTGCTGGGGAGAAGATCTAGGACCTAGCCTGACACACAGCATGTCCACTTTGGGTTAGAGTGATAATGGTGTGACAGCCAGTGTTCACACTATTCACGGACATGCATAGTGGCCTCAGAGTTGAGCAGTTTGGCTGCTGTCCAGCGGCAGTGCCATCTGCCATCAGTTTCGCTGTGGGTGCCAACAATGACATCTTAGCAGCATTTCCTGGAGCAGGCTCTTGGCTCTGTTTTGTCTTCTTTGATTTCCCCCGTTTCACTCTGAAGCTTTTCTGGCAGGCCTGTGAGTTTCTCTATATGCTTCCAGTGAAGTTCTAAGCTCAAGTTAGCAAAAGCAATTTATGTTGTTTCTGGGTTACTTTGCTCACTGCAGTGACCAAGTACTTGAAAGAAGCAATCGACAGGAGGAGTAGTGTTTCAGGGATACAGTCCACCATGGCAGGGGAAGCATGGCCATGGAGCCAGGGCTCCCACGTGGCATTGGCTTACTGTGTTAGGAAGCACACAGCTAGACCAGTGAAGCTGTCCTGTAACTCTCATGACCTGCTCCTATGGTCTACAGCCACCAGGTCCAAAAGGTTCCACAGCCTCCCCACAAACAGCTCCACCATCTGGGAACCGAGTGTTCAAACACATGGGCCTGTGGGGCACCTTCCACATCCCAACCACAGCACACTGTTCCCAAGAACCTCTGACAAGCTCACACTGCCAAGGAGAAAAGCCTGGATGCTCATTTTTGTTGGTGTGCAGAAAGCATTTGATAAAATTCAAGATCTATTTCTAATAATGACCTTGTCTGAAGAAGGAATGCATGGATACCACTTTAATGTGATAAATAATATATATCTCAAACCAGAAGCCAGCATCTTGCTTAGTGGTGAGGTCCTGGGAGCCCCATTATCAATGGCACAAACATTACAGGCCTTCTTACTCATTATTATTACTAACAGAGTTCTGCAAGGGCAGTTAGACAAGACAGAAAAAAAGATGAAGAACAAATGTGATCAAACAAGAGACAAGATTGTCTCCCATCTTGACATGAACTCTTGAAAAACCTCATGAGAATCAACTGAAAATTAAGAGAAAGAATCAAAGATCATTAAAGATGGATGGTTATTGACAAAGATAGCTCAGCAGTTAAAGGCACTTGCTTGCAAAGCCAGTCTCAGTTCAATTCACAGGCTATCTTCATAAGCCAGACACTAAAAGTGGTGCAAATGTCTGGTGTTCATTTGCAGAGGTAAGAGGTCTGGCATGCACATGCACATGCCCATATGAGTGAAACACACACACACACACACACACACACACACACACACACACTAATCAATAAAAAAAAATTAAAATCCCATTCCTGGGCTGGAGAGATGGGCTAATCTGTTAAGGTGCTTGCCTGCAAAGCCTAACAACCTGGATTTGATTCCCCAGTCCCCATGTGGAGTCAGATGCACAAAGTGGTGCATGCATCTGGAGCTCATTTACAGTGGGTAGAGTCCCTGGCGCACCCAAGCACATACACACTCTCTTTCTCTCTGCTTGGAAATAAATTTTAAAAATATTTTTTAAAATCCCATTCCTCATAGAGAAAAAATAGGAACTTATTAATTTGTGTGAAATCTAAAAGGACACTATAGCCTCTGAGGGACATAAACAACCCCTGATTGGCTTTCATTTTTATTTTACTTATTTTTGTGTGCTAGGGATGGGACTCAGGACATTGTGCATGCTAGGTGAGTGCAGTAATACTGCATTCCACCCTCAGCCCTCCTGTATGGTTTAAAAAACACATACTCCATGCCTGGTGTGGTGGCACATGCCTCTAATCCCAGCACTCAGGAGGCAAAGGTAGGAGGATCACCAGGTCAGCCTAGACTAGAATGAGACCTCGGAAAACCAGGGGGAAAAAAAGACATACTCCATTTCAGACACAATGAATATTGTGATGATGTCAATTCATCTAAATTAACCCCAGAAAAATAAATTTAAGACACTTGGCAAACAAACAGCAAATAAAATATAAGAGGAGATGATGGCCTATCAGACAGTTCAGTATATTCTAAAGTTATATTACCTCTGGAGTATAAAGACATCTCTTCAGACACTAAATGTATCTCAAGTTTAAGAGATGATGAAAGTAGAAAGTAAAAAGTCTTTTGGAGAGGGTTATATTATTGTTATTTTGTTGTTGTTTTGAGGCAGGGTCTTACTCTAGCCCAGGCTGATCTGGAACTCACTCTGTAGGCCAGGCTGGCCTCAAACTCATAGCAATCCTTCTACCTATGCCTCCAGAGTGCTGGGATTAATGGTGTGCATCACCACACCTAGCCAGATTATTTTCTTTAATGGTGCTGAGCAACTGACTAGTCATGTAGTATGAAGGAAAAAACAAGGCCTTGTGTTAGACTGTTTCTATTGCTATAACAGGATATCCAATACTGTGTAAGTTGATAAAGAAAGGGAGGCTTGGGCTGGAGAGATGGCTTAGCAGTTAAGGCATTTGCCTGCAAAGTCAAAGGACCTTGGTTTGATTCCCCAGGACCCATGTAAGCCAGGTACACAAAGTGATGCATGTGTGTGGAGTTTGCAGTGGCTGGGGGCCCTGAAGCACCCATTCTCTCTCTCTCTCTGCCTCGTTCTCTCTTGCTATCTCAAATAAAAATTAATTTAATTTAAAAATTAAGAAAAGAAACATGCTTCTTTTAAAAGGTGGCTTTTAAATTTAATTTAATTTAATGGTGGTGTGTGTGTGTGTGTATATTTATGCTTGAATCTGAGTGCATACATAACATTTAGCATGTGTGGAGGTCATAGGACAACCTCAGTCAGTCCTTGCCTTTCCCCTTTGTTTGAGGAAGGCTCACAGTTGCATTGACCAAGCCGCTGGCTCACAGGGATTTCAGGACTTTCCTGTGTCTGCATGCCATCTTGACGTAGGTATGCTGGGATGATCGACACTTGCACTACTGTGTGTGGCTTTATATGGGTCTGAGGACCTGAATCAGATACTCATACTTGTGCAGCAGGAACTTTATCTACTGAGCCATCTTCCCAGCTGCCCCCTGCCCACACACTTTTAAAAATAGGGTCTCATGTAGCCCAGACTCAAACTTACTGTGTAGTTGAGTATGATCTCGAAATTCTGATCCTTCTGCCTCCACCTCGAGAGTGCTGGGGTTGTAGGTGTACCCCACCATTCCCACTTATATGGTGTTGGCTATAGAACCTGAGGCCTCTTGCACGCCAAGAAAGCAACTCTAACCACTGAACCACATCCATAAGGCTCAGGCCTCTGGAAGCTGGCAAGTCGGAAACCTGGTGTTGGCATTTGGTTACGCTCTTGTGCCTTGCTGTTTCAACTCATGGCAGAAAGCAGGAGGGCAGGAAGCATGGAAACACTTGAAAAGTGGAGGAGATTAAACTTGCTTTATAACAACCTGCCTTCACAGCCTAGGAGATGAATCAGTTGGTGAAATCTGGGTCCCCAGAACCCATGTAAAAGCCTGGCCTGGTGGTGTATGCTTATAATATCAGCACTGATGGAGAGGGAAAGAGACAGGGAATCCCTGATGAGACTCACTGGCTAGCTGAATTAGTGAGAGACCTTATAATCCCAGCACTCAGGAGGCAGATGGATTGAGGCCACCCTGAGAAAGAGAGGTCAGCCTGGGCCAGAGTGGAATCCCTGATGAGCCTTTAACTCACTGTGAGTGGCTGAGACTGAATTGCAGGCCAGTGAGTGAGACTTGAAAAAAAACAAATAATAATAATAATAATAGTCAATAACAATAACAATAATAATAAGGTTGGGGTCAAGGGAATGGGATGGAGAGGAAGAAAGGTGGGAGGAGGCTTAATCAAAAGTTAAGATGAGAAAGCTGGGCATGGTGGTGCATGCCTTTAATCCCCCAGCACTTGAGTTCAAGGCCACACTGAGACCACATGGTGAGTTCCAGGCAGAGTGAGTCCCTACCTTGAAAACCCTTGAAAAAAAAAAAAAAAGTTAAGATGGTATGGGGCTGGAGAGATGGTTTAGCAGTTAAGGTGCCTCAAGGCCTAAGAACTCCTGAGACATTTAGCCAGATGCAAAAGTTACATGTGCCAGGTCATCCTGGCTGAGAAGCCCTGGCATGCCCATTCTCTCTCTGACTCTGTGTCTCTCTTGAGCCGGGCGTGGTGACCCTTTAATCCCAGCACTTGGGAGGCAGAGGTAGGAGGAAAACCTGAGATAGTTAATTCCAGGTCAAATGAGAAACCTCGAAAAAAGATAAATAAATAAATAAATAAATAAATAAATAAATAAATAAATAATTTTTTTAAAAAGTTAAGATGTTATGAACAAGCCACATGAAAACCAAATTCCTCACTAGCAAATAACATATATGTTTACAAAAAAGAGAATTTGGGCAGAAGTATCCTATGATTGTGGATAATGTTGTCACTAGAAGCCAAAGATTGTTATTAGAAAAGTTTCAGTGCCAGGGGTGGGATACTTTCCAGCAAGTTGTTGGCTAGGGAGGCTCCCCTATCATGCCCCAACACATTTCAGGTTATTGCCAAGGCTCTTGGTTGCCCACCAGAACTAGATAATCAGACCTTATTCTAAAGACTTCACATGCTTGGGCTGCCGGATGCTGTCAGGATGCTGGATAGAACTATGCAGCATGCAGACTTTGTGGGGAGAAAAGACATCAATGGTCTTAACCAGCAGTGGACCCTGCAAACTTAAAAAAAATTATGAAAGAGAATTGGTGTGCTAGGGCTCCTGCCACTGCAATCGAACTCCAGATGTTTGCACCACCTTGTGCACATGTGCACCTTGTGCACTTGAGTCACCTCATGTGTCAGGCTTACGTGGGACCCAGAGAGCCAAGCATGGGTCCTTAGGCTTTGCAGGCAAGTGCCTTAACTGCTAAGCCTTTTCTCCAGCCCAACCCTGAAAACTTTATGGCTGGCCAGCCAGGTGAAATGTAACAACCGATGCAATGGTGGCATGTTTGTTATGGGAGAAAACAGCTGCTCTCAGTTTGGTCTTGAGGCCTGCTCCACAGGAAGGAATTCATGCCTGGTTCTGAAAACCTAATCAAAAACCTATTTCTGGCCGGGCGTGGTGGAGCACGCCTTTAATCCCAGCACTCAGGAGGTAGAGGTAGGAGGATCACCATGAGTTCGAGGCCACCCTGAGACTACATAGTGAATTCCAGGTCAGCGTGAGCTAGAGTGAGATCCTGCCTCAAAAAACAAACAAACAAACAAACAAACAAACAAACAAACAAAAAAACCCTTTTCTGAGGAGGTCATAAGCCCTAAGGTGGGAACTACTACAGTTGTCTGCCTAAATGGATATGTTATGCCTACCAAAATGCCCTCTAAACACCTACATTTATGCCCATATATTAATGCTACTCTCGTGGTTAGAGGAGGCTTCTCTTTCAGATGGCACTGAGTGATCAGTGCAGTGACTGAAAAATGGCCAAAGCACTGAGAAGTGACAGTGGAGTGAGTGTTCTGCCCTGCATCACACTCTCCAAGGCTCAGGCACCATTGAGGAAAAGATGGCAGAAAAGAATGTAGGAGCCAAAGGATGGAGGGGAGTGCTTTGGAATGCTGTCTTCTAGGCACAAACTGGCTGTTGCCTTCAAAACCTCGCAGTAGCGGCCAGTATCTGCATAGGACCTATATAATGTTGGGCCCATCAACAGGTTGTCATAGATGATGCAGGAGGGAAAAAAAAAAAACTCCATCAAAACGACCCCTCCCCCAAAAAACCCCACCACATCAAAATAGATGGACTAATTGGAAAGAAGAGAGGGTTCAGTGCATGAGGATGGGGCAGGGGGACAAAAGAGGGTGGTAGGAAGGGATTATATAATTTTTATTTTTGGAGAGAGATAGAGAGATAGGGAGAGGAAGACAGAGATGGGCACGCCAGCAGCCTCTCAGCTGCTGCAAAAGAAATCCAGATGTGCACCCCCTTGTGGTCAAGTGCGGCATTGTGTCCTTGCGTCACTTTACATCTGGCTAAATGTGGGACTTGGAGATTGGAACCACTGGAGATTGGAACCAGCATTCTTAGGCCTAGGAGACAGGTGCCTTAAATCTAAGCCATTTCTTCAGTCCAGATTATATACATTTTAAATAATTTTTTTTAAAAAAGCAAAAACCATTTTGTAAAATGTCAAAGGTGAACAGAAGAGATAAATAGCTTATTTTAAAAAATAAGGTAGGGCTGGAGAGATGGCTTAGGGGTTAAGGCACCTGCCTCCTAACCCTCAGAACACTGGTTCCAATCTTCAGCGGTTCCAATCTCCAGGTCCCACGTTTAGCCAGATGCAAAGTGACGCAAGGGTGCAATGCTGCACTTGGCCACAAGGGGGCGTGCACATCTGGATTTCGTTCTCAGCAGCTGAGACACTGCTCGCGCCCATCTCTGTCTCTCTCTCTCTCTCTCTCTCTCTCTCTCTCTCTGCCTCTCTCTGTGTCTCTCTCCGAAAAAAATAAGATAAAATAAAAAGTTTAAAAAAAATAAGGTAGAGGGCCTGGAGAGCTAGCTTAGTGGTTAAGCCCTTGCCTGTGAAGCCTAAGAACCCCGGTTCGAGACTTGATTCCCCAGGACCCACATAAGCCAGATGCACAAGGTGGCGCATGCATTTGGAGCTCATTTGCAGTGGCTGGAGGCCCTGGTGGGCACCCATTATCTCTGTATCTATCTGCCTCTTTCTCCATCTATTGCTTTCACATAAATAAATAAAATAAACAAAAAAATTTTAAAAATAAGGTAGAGAGTGATTAAGAAACACCCTCACCCACATACATATGAATGTGCATGCATGCGCAATAACCACCTGTACCCATACTAAAAAGAAGTTATGGAGAGGGCTCTGTCCCCATGACTCACCCCTCTTTGCTGGGTCCCACCTCCCAACACTGCCTTGTGGGGAGAATGTAACTGAAACCAAATGAAATATAAGCAAAACTCAAATATCATTGGCTCCATAGTAGGCTCCCTCACACCTGAGGGAGACAACATTAAAAATAAGGGGACTGCTGGGCATGGTGGTGCATGCCTTTAATCCCAACACTCAGGAGGCAGAGGTAGGAGGATCACTGTGAGTTTGAGGCCATCCTGAGACTACATAGTGAATTCCAGGTCAGCCTGGGCTAGAGTGAGACCCTATGTCAACAAACCAAAACAAAAAAAGGTATGTGTGGGGGATAACCGCTCACAACAGAAGTAAAGGAAAACACGGGCTGGTGCTTTTGTGATCATAGGGCAGGGAAAGGCTGTCTGAACATGTAAAAAAAAAAATGGAAACCTTTATGAAAAAGATGAATCAATTTGATTACATATTAAAATTCTCTTTATAGATCCAGGCGTGGTGGCGCATGCCTTTAATCTCAGCACTCAGGAGGCAGAGGTAGGAGGATCACTGTGAGTTTGAGGCCACCCAGAGAATACATAGTGAATTCTAGGTCAGCCTGGACAGAGTGAAACCCTACCTTGAAAAACCAAAAATAAATAAATAAATAAATAAATAAATAAATAAATAAATAATTAAAAAAATTCTCTTTAGGAATGGAAACATTTACACATGGTTCTAAGGTGACTAAATAAAATGGCCCAGAAACAGAATAATGGAATTCAAGGCCGGTTGGATGGCACATACTTGTAACTCCAGTTCTTGAGTGATTGACACGGGAGTGCCATGAGTTCCAGGCCAGCCTGGGATGCATTGTGAGTCCTTGTCTTAAAAATAATAATAAGGGGGCTGGAGAGATGGCTTAGCAGTTAAGGCACTTGCCTGCAAAGCCAAAGTACCCAGGTTTGATTCCCTAGGACCCACATAAACCAGATGCACAAGGTGGCACATACGTCTAGAGTTCATTTGCAGTGGCTAGAGGCCCTGGCATGTCCATTCTCTCTCTGTGTTTGCCTCTTTCTCTCACTCTGTCATAAATAAATAAGTGAATGAAATAAAAAAACATATAATAATAATATATATATATATATATATATATGTGGTACTTTGTCAGCCAACACTTATAAAAGGAATACAACAAAAAGAAAAATGGACAAATAATGTATGGAGGTAAATCACAACAACAAACACACACACAAAATACACATTGGTAATTAAAAGGTACTCTAGTCATTTTCTTGATTGTACACAAAAGAAACTGACACTGGTTAGTTCCAGCAATAAAGGAATTTATAGAGTGCTCACAAAAAAAAAAAAAAAAATCAGAGCTGGAGAAACAGGCTTGGGCAGAAACCCAGGAGGCACACTGGTAAGAACTTGCTAGTAGGTACAGCAGCCAGCAGGAATAGGCTGCCACCATGTCTGGCACTGTACAACACCACATGTCACACTGCTGAACATGTAGCCTTAGTAGTCACTGTATCATGTTCAGCTAACTTGTGTTAACACTTTCAGAGTCCAAGTCCAAGTAGGTAGATCTGATTGGTCTTTCTGAGGACCTTTTCTAGCTAGTAGGGGAACATTTTCCCCCAACACCTGATCTAATGGGAACTCCAGTTCTCTTCCCCAATTCTGTCTCCCTTCCAGAATGGAAGTTGGCTTAAATGCTGGCTACCTGAAAGCCCTATCATATTCCACTTCACTCCTGCAGATGAAATCACATTACTACACCAGCTAAGAGCAGCATACTTCTTTTCCTGCTCAATAGAATATGTTGCTGTTGACCACTGGTCAGCAAAGTATGAGGCACTTATTTTATTTTTGAGGCAGGGTCTCACCTTAGCCCAGGCTGACCTGGCACTCACTCTGTAGCTCCAGGCTGACTTCCAGCTCATGGTGATCCTCCTACCTCAGCCTCCCAAGTACTGGAATTAAAGGTGTGCACCATCATGCCTGGAAAACACTTCAGTACATTACCAAATATAATAATATCTACAAAAATGTGGAGAGACAGGCATTACTCCTTTTTGCAGATGAAAAACTGAGTTTCAAAGAAATAGGTGACTTCTCCTATAGGTGTTTGGTAGTGTTAACCCCGCCTCATGAACCCCTAAGGATGGTGCTGATATCTGGGTTATTTTTCATCAAAGCTGCCAATGTAAGAAAGACTATAAAACTCAACATATGTCTGGGATGGGAAATGTGTACCTCCCATTCATCTTCATCCAGATAACCGTCTGGATGGTCATCCTGACCATAGGTCAAGTGTGCATGCTCTTTGACCCAAGTTTCAGCCTAAGGGTAGTTCAAGGATGAATACAGCACAGGCCAGGCCAGGACAGTGCTCTGTTCTTTGTGTTTCCAAAGCAGAAGTGTAAGGGAAGGACAGCCCAACATTTACTATGGAATGTTGCTCCTAGTAGGACATAAACAATGAATGTATTAGTGCTCCCACGAGGGTCTCTTCTAAGTTTATTCTGGTTAAGCCAGGATTAGATGATTTGGGGTCCCAGTGGGCTAATAAACCCACATAGAATTAAATAGTTGGAAGGGCTCAGACTGGAAAGGGATTTCTCACACATACCACCAGGACTTCATATAGTGTTTAGATACACTGTATCAAGGGTCCAGACTGTTATATGACAACTGCCTTGTGTGGATATCCAAGAGGGAGTAAGGTTGGTGGAGGGGTATCTTCTGGGCTAAGCCTCAGGTGTGTTTTCTTTTCAATATTTTTATTTATTTATTTGAGTGTGTGTGTGTGGGGTACACACTAGTGCCTCTTCTAGCTGCAAATGAACTCCAGACACATGTACCACTTTGTGCATCTGGATTTACATGGGTGGGTACTAGGAAATCAAACCCAGGCCATCAGGCATTGCAAGCAAGTGCATTAACTGCTGAGACATCTCTCCATCTCTGAGCCTCAGATAGTAAGCTGAATTCCAGTATGGGCAGGTCAGTTATGAAGGGAAGGTACTTAAAGAACCTGTAGAAAAGATGCCTCCAGGAGGGGTTGACACCTAAGGTGAGATTCTGAGGATGAAAAGCAGTGAGCTAAGTGAAGAGAGTCAAGGGGAGACATTCACAACCGACAGAACAGCTTGGGCTAAAGCTCTGAATCAGGATCAGACAACTCGGCGCAGCAAACGTGCGTGCAAGGGTGGAGGGCCTCGGTGTTCACCTTTTATTGCCATCAGATGGCTTTCTTCTTCATGTCCCAAGGAGCTCAAAGTAGCTAGGAATGGATATTCTGATGTGGAGGTAGAAGTGGTTTGGGCCAATAGAGCATTCCAGGGGAATCACTGTAGGATCCTACTTACTACTGTGTCAGAAGCCAGAGGCAAGGGCCATTTACTTTGACGTGGCTGTAAGATGTCCTCTGTGCTTTAAGAAGGCAAAGGAGTGGAGTTGGGGGAGGGTTCAGTGGTTAAAGACATCTGCTTGCAAAACCTTACAATCCAGGTCAATTCCCCAGCACCCACATAAAGCCAGATGCACAAAGTAGTGCCTGCATCTGGAATTTATTTGCCATAGCAAGAGGCCCATCGTGTGTGTGTGTGTGTGTGTGTGTGTGTGTGTGTGTATTTAATGCAAAAGATTTTCTCTTCCTTGATTTCTTCTGCAGTAACCAGGACTCATGTTAGCCCAGCCAGCAAAACAAGCATAAAGAGAGGTCTGAGGGCTGGAGAGATGGCTTAGTGGTTAAGGCACATGCCTGTGAAGCCTAAGGACCCTGGTTCGATTCTCCAGGTCCCAAGTTAGCCAGATGTACAAGGTGGTGCATGCGTCTGGAGTTCATCTGCAGGGGCTAGAAGCCCTGGTGAGCCCATTCTCACTCTTTTTTCTCTCTCTCTCTCTCTGTTTTTCTCTTCCCCTCTCTCTGTCTTTAATAAATAAATACAAATAAAATAATTTTTTTTTAAAAAACAGAGGTCTAAAACCAGTGGGTTTTGTGTGGAAGACAGCCTTAGTACATACTGCTTTTCCACCCCCCCCCATGCACTGTTTTTGGCCTTTTTAATTGAGCCATTTAAAAATAGGATTTCCACCTTCTCTTTAAAAATCAGGTGATCTGGCCACACTGAGCCTGAATTCTCGAATGGGAACAACTGACTGCAGGTGAGTGACAGTCACCCTTTTAGAAGGATGTTAGTTTACAGCTTGTCACCCCTGTTCCTTATATTTTGAGACCAAGACACTTATAATAATAGATCAGTAGATAATTCTGCCATGACTTACCTGTTCTCCATAATAGTTGTGGGTCTGTGTCCCTTGGTTTAGAGGTCAAGACCTTTGGTTTAGAGGTCAAATTTAGGCCTTTGAGTCAAGCTTGGGTTCCAATGAGCTAATCTTAAAGGCATTGAAAATTAAGGAAGATAGTTCGTGCTTGGCACAACCTATGAAAAACAGAGGCTATCATAAGAATCCACTAAGTGTAAGTTGTAGATGTAAGAGTCCCGGATCTTTCTCCTTCCGCTTGGACATGCTTAGACTAGGTCTGGGATCTTGGAACCACTCCTGATATGATAATTGAGGATACCTCTGGGCTGAGAAGAGGGAATGCCACCTCCCCTCGCTCCTATCTCAACACCCAAAGTCTTTCCCTCGCCCCTCCTCTTTCCATACCCTTAAAGACTTCTCTCTGGTCGTCTTACCACTCTCTCTTTGGCTTTCCTGCTCCCTCCAATGTTCTCGCTTGCTTGCCCTCCCTTGTTCTTTCTTTGCCCCATCTTTTCCCCACCCCTTACAATAAAGACATGAGCTCAAGAAACGGTTTATCAGGGTGTCTCTATCCTGAACCCAAAATCTGACATTAGGAGGGCAAGTGGAAATTCTTTGTAACAATCCTCAGCGTCTAGCGCAGTACCTGGCACACAGCAGGTGTTCAGTATCTATTGAATGAATGAATTAACGAATTAAGGATGAGCAAGCTCAGCGGGATTGTAAAGGGCAGTTTTTACAGGACTCTGAAACCTCCGGGTACCCTATTTCACTGAGCCCCTTAACGTGCGTTCTGGAAGAAGAGCCCGCCATTCAGAATGTGCCAGGGTCTGTGACCGCGTTTGGGTGGCACGCAGGCGTCAGAAAGTCTTGCCCAGAGTCTGGCACGGCCGCTTTCCTCAGCTCGTGAACCGTCTGGTAGGGGCAGCAGCCTGACTTGTGTAGGTTCCCTAGACCTCTTGGCCCGCTGATCAGCAAACGCCGAGACCCACCCCTTGGCAAACCCCAGCTTTTTTTTTTTTTTTTTTTTTTTTTTTTTTTGACGATGCCCATACTAGACATGGCTACTCTGAGCTTCACGCTGCAGAATCGCTCCCAGAGCCGGGAGTCCTTGCGTCGGCCTGGAGAGGCGGCGCCTTGCCCTCAGTCAACATGGCGACCGGTGCGGCTTCACCCAGGATGGGCGGTGCCGCCCGCGGGTCACGTGAGCAGCCCAGCTGGGCGGACCGCGCGCCCGCCCGCCCGCCCCGGCCCCGCCGCTTTCTGGCTCTCCTGCTGCAGGCTGCTGGCTGGCTCGGCGGCGCTCGGAGGCGTGTGGGGCTTGAAGCCCCCCGGGCCCGGTGAGGCGCGGCGCGGCGGGATGCGGCGGCGGCCGTGGCGGGGCCGCGGGTCGAGCGGGCAGGCGCGGTGATGAGCGTCGGTGGCCGCCGCCATGTCCAAGGTAACGGCGCCCGGGCCGGGGCCGCCGGTGGCGGCGGCGGGCGGGAAGGAGAAGCGCTCCTTCAGCAAGCGGCTGTTCCGGAGCGGCCGCGCGGGCGGCGGCGGTGGCGGTGCCGGGGGGCCCGGGCCGGCCGCGCCGTCCTCGGCTCGCTCGGTGGGCAGCTTCATGAGCCGCGTCCTCAAGACGCTGTCCACGCTCTCGCACCTCAGCTCCGAGGGCGCCGCCCCGGACCGCGGCGGCCTCCGCAGCTGCTTCCCGCCGGGGCCGCCCGCCGCGCCCACGCCGCCCCCGTGCCCGCCGCCGCCCGCCTCGCCCGCGCCGCCCGCCTGCGCCGCCGAGCCGGTGCCCGGCGTGGCGGGGCTCCGCAACCACGGCAACACGTGCTTCATGAACGCCACGCTGCAGTGCCTCAGCAACACCGAGCTCTTCGCCGAGTACCTGGCGCTGGGCCAGTACCGGGCCGGGCGACCCGAGCCCTCGCCTGACCCCGATCCCGAGCAGCCCGCGGGCCGCGGCGGTGCGCAGGGACAGGGCGAGGTCACCGAGCAGCTGGCGCACCTGGTGCGCGCGCTCTGGACCCTGGAGTACACCCCGCAGCACAGCCGCGACTTCAAGGTGAGCCGGCGCGCGCGCGTGCGTCCCCTCCGGGCGGGCTCGGCGGATGCTCGCCGGGATCCGGGAAGAGGCTGCTCGCTGCGAAAGGAGATGCGTTCATTCACATTCAGCCTTTCGTGCCGCCTGCCTAGATTTGACAGCCCAGCACACATGCGCCGAGGCCCGTGATTGGCACCGGACAGCGATGTCACTGTGAGCCGGAGCCTGTTTTCCTGGGGCTTACATGGGTGGGAGAGTGTGAGTGGGTTCGAACCTCGCCCAGGCCACTAACTAGCAACTTATGCAGCCTCCTCATGCCACAGTTTCTTTATCTGGTATTTACTTCGTATCAAACTTTTTTTTTTGGCTGGACATCGAAATTGCCCATTTTGGCTCTTTGATACAGTTCAACCTGCTAGGTAAAGTGCTTCAAGGGAGTCTAGAACCATAAATGCATGGCGCTTTTTACTTTTTATTTTTTTCTTTTTTGGTTTTTCGAGGTAGGGTCTCACTCTGGCCCAGGCTGACCTGGAGGTGACTATGTAGTCTCAGGGTGGCCTCGAACTCACGGCGGCGATCCTCCTACCTCTGCCTCCAGAGGGCTGGGATTAAAGGCGTGCGCCACCATGCCCGGCATTTTTTACATTTTTATTCTTAAGTAACGTGAGTCAGTTATTATAGATAATAGTTTGTGGTAGATGAAGTTGGCCCTTGAACCCTGGTTTGCTAGCTGCTGGTGCCACAACCACAGTAGTGAGAGGGTGAGATTTGGGCTGGGCCCACATGGTGTAAGTACATTTAGGCTGAAATTGGGCCCTTATTCCAAGCAGAAGTGGAAGATGAGTGTGGATTGTATGAGATACTTTGAGATGGGACATGGGTATGGTGTTAAATAGAGTGAAGTCTGGGCTGGAGAGATGGCTTAGTGATTAAAGGCACTTCCTTGCAAAGCCTGTCTGCTGGGTTCGATTCCTCAGGACCCATGTAAAGCCAGATACACAAAGTGTTGTATGCATCTGGAGTTCATTTGCAGTGGTAAGAGGCCCTGACACCCATTCTCTTTCTCTTTTTGCTTGCAAATAAAGAAAAAAAAAAAAAAAAATATATATATATATATATATATATATATACACATTTTTTTTTTTTTGGTTTTTCGAGGTAGGGTTTCACTCTGGCCTAGGCTGACCTGGAATTAACTATGTAGTCTCAGGGTGGCCTCGAACTCACGGCAATCCTCCTACCTCTGCCTCCCAAGTGCTGGGATTAAAGGCGTGCGCCACCACGCCCAGCTCAAGAAAAATTTTTTTTTTTTTTTTTTTGGTTTTTCGAGGTAGGGTCTCACTCTGGCCCAGGCTGACCTGGAATTAACTACGTAGTCTCAGGGTGGCCTCGAACTCTCGGCGATCCTCCTACCTCTGCCTCCCAAGTGCTGGGATTAAAGGCGTGCGCCACCACGCCCGGCTCAAGAAAAATATTTTTAAAAAATGGAGTGAAGTGAAGTCACAGAGAGAAAATGAGTTCTATTCTCTTTATTCTAATCTTATTAGAAGCACTGTTTGATGTTTAGCTGTTTTTTTTTTTTTTTAAACAAGGTTTGGGACTCGCTGTAGCCCAGGCTGACCTTGAACTCACAGCGATCCTCCTACCTCTACCTCCCAAGTGCTGGGATTAAAGGCGTGTGCCACCACGTAGGGCTTTAGCCTGTTTTTAACACCTCTGCCTCACTCCCTTGTTTTACTGCCCCTCATTTTATTTTTTTGAGACAGGTCTCATTATGTAGGCCATGTTGGCTTCCAAATTGCAATCTTCCTGACTCAATCTCCTGAGCACTGGGATTAACGCCCTCCTCTCCTTTAAACAAAAAAGAAAACATGCTTCAAGTTGAGAGGCTTTGTTTGGCAACAGTAGCCAAATTTAATAAGGCTCTGCTTTTATTGGATTTGTTTTTGATTTATTTTCTATTTATGGCAAGTGGTACTGGTTTTCCATTGGTGCGATCAAGTTTCTTTCTGAAATACATTTGTTTAAGTAATGACTGGGCTGTAGGATGAACAATGATGTGGCCAAGGCATCTGTCTGGTCTGTGCTGTCCTGCTCTTCTGCTGAGGAGCAGCAAGCACTGCCTGCCATGGCTCCCCCACCCCCCTTTTCATCAGTTTTTCTTACATTCTTACATTTTATTTACGTTGCTCAAAGTGGCTGTTTTGATTTTTAGAATTTAAATGAAAATACTTGACTGAGATAAGGACTGGAAAAAAAAACAAGGCAAGATAGATGTTAGAAATCTGAAAATAAGAAAGAATGGCAACCAGCTGGCTTCTGTAGGCTTTCTTTCCTTCTCCGCCCCATTTACAGATGCCTGTGAGGAGCTACAGCAGTTGGAATTTTCAAGGTGGGAGCGCCGGATTTAAGTTTGGTTTTCTATTCCTTGTCCAAATGTGAATATCAGTTGCTATAGCTTCTCATTACGTGAGTTCCAGTTGCTTTTATGAGCTGATGTTCACTTCTGTATCCATTAAGCTGTGAACTAGCAGAAGTGGGTTAATCATTCCAGATATGCAGGGACTGATTGATAGATATTCTTTGGTAAAGTTGAGCACATTCTTAGAGGTAATTTCCATTGTTTTTTTTTTTTTTTATTATGAGGTTTTTCATCCATTAAGCTAGGAACAGAAATAGGTCAGTACTTCTAGAAGGACAGAGGCTTCATAGGCACACTTTGGCAAGGCTGAGCACATTCTTTGAGGCCCTGGTTTCGAAACAGTGTAATCTTCAGAACCTTGAGTAGATTTCACTCTGTTCATTCATCCACCTCCCATTTACTGAAGGTTGACCCAATCAGTTAGGAATGCAGTCCGCAGCAGAAAGCAAATCCTGTGAGGGAGGGTGCCTTTAGCAGTAGAAATGTAGAATAGGCTCACACGCCAGCCTGAAGGTAGATGGTTCAGTGGTGGTCCACAGGCATGCTGGGCCCCATGCTGATCTAGACTACTGTCTCCACTCTGTTACTGAGCCATTACTGGCTCTTTGTTCTCATGTTTGTCACCTCATGGTTGCCTGATGATGATAGCTCCAAAACACTACGTTTCACATAGGAAGGCAGGAAGTCATTAGAAAAATAAAATTCTCTCAGCAGGTTTCTACTGACATCTCACTGACCATAAACATGTCAGCTGGCTGCCACAGAGGCTGGCAGGTGATATTTTGATTTCCTGCCTTAATACAGGAGCTAAGCAGAGGACAGGTTAGCCTCTAGGCAGCCCATCCACTTGCTTCACCTGCTCTGTGCCAGGCACCTTGATTTGAGGCAGTCACTCTTCCTGCTGTTGTAAGGGTGGAGTCTAGTAGGACTTGGTAAGTTCCCTGAGAGCGTTTCTTGTATTTTAACTCACATAATTCAATGATTAGTAGAGCTGGGGTGTGGCCTCTGAGCCTGCATTTCTAACAAGCTCCTAGGTGCTGCTGCTGCTGGATCAAGGAACAGATGAAGAAGCATCACAGCAAAGGTGACTTTTTAGCAGTGTTCTAAAGAATGCACAAGAGGCTGGAGAGATGGTTCAGTGGTTAAGGCTCTTGGATTGCAAAGCCTAGTGACCCCATATAAAGCCAGAAGTACAAAGTGGCGCATGCATCTGGAGTTCATTTGTACTAGGTTGAGGCCCTGGCTCACCCATTGTCTCTCTCTTTCTGCTTAACGATAAATATAGAAACAAAAATATTTTTAAAATATTTTATTTTTATTTATTTATTTATTAAGAGACAGAGAAACGGGGAGAGAGAGTGAGAATGGGCACGCCAGGGCCTCTAGCCACTGCACGTGAACTCCAGACGCATGCTTTATCAAATGCGCCACCATGTGTGTCTGGCTTATGTGGGACCTGGAGAATCAAACCAGGATCCTTAGGCTTCGCCGGCATGCGCCTTATCTGCTAAGCCATCTCTCCAGCCCATAAAGGAAAGTATTTTTTAAAAAAGAATGAATCCACATTTTCCTGGCTGAGAATCATCAGGAGTGGCGTGAAAGTTCATGTGCTGTCTGTAAACAGTGAAACATTTATGGCTGGTTGTGCCATGGACAGCCATGGTGGTGTGGACCATCTGGGAGTAATGTGTTATAAAGAGACTGTGAAGGGCTTTGTGGCTGGTTTGGACTTTGTCCTCTGAAAGTTGAGAACCCAGAGCTAATTTTTTTTGTTTGTTTGTTTTTAATTTGAGAGAGAGACAGAGATAGAGACAGAGGGAGAGGCAGAGAGAATGGGCGTGCCAGGGCTTCTCAGCCGCTGTGAACGAACTCCATATGCATGCACCCTCTTGTGCACATGTGCGACATTGCGCGCTTGCATCACTTTTTTGCATCTGGGACGTGGAGACCTAGAGATTGGACTGGGCGTTCTTAGGTTTCGAAGGCAGACGCCTTAACTGCTAAGCCATTTCTCCAGCCCCAGAGCTGATTTTTTTTTTTTTTAATCTTGGAGTCTCTCTCTCTTTTATTTTTTATTTTTATTTATTTATAAGAGAGAGAGAGAGAGAGAGAGAGAAAGAGGCAGATAGAGAGAGAATGGGTGTGCCAGAGCCTCTAGCCACTGCAAACAAACTCCAGACACACGTGCCCCCTTGTGCATGTGGCTTACATGGGTCCTGGGGAATTGAACTGAGGTCCTTAGGCTTCACAGGCAAGCACCTTAACTGCTAAGCCATTTCTCCAGCCCCCCCCCCGGGGCTGATTTTTTTTTTTTTTTTTTTTTTTTTGGTTTTGCAAGGTAGGGTCTCACTCTGGTCCAGGCTGACCTGGAATTAACTATGTAGTCTCAGGGTGGCCTCGAACTCTCGGCGATCCTCCTACCTCTGCCTCCCGAGTGCTGGGATTAAAGGCGTGCGCCACCACACCCGGCTTGATTTTTAAGTAATAAAATAATAGCTTTTTTTCTTTCTTTCGTTTCTTTCACCCCGTTAGGTTAAGCCTGATGGCACTGTGGAGGACTGCATCCCTATCCACTGCATTTTTCCTCAGCTCAGTTTGCTGAGTATTGTTTTGAGCATGAAGGAAACTAAAGACATGAGGCTTACTTGTGCCCTTGCCTGTTCATGTAGATGCTTGTTTCCCATACTTTTCACATGCGGATATCTCACATTGAGTCTCAGAATCCTGCTCACTTCTGGGCTTTACGCAGCTACCACCTGTTGACTGGAGTTGGCAGAAGACATAAAACCAATTTGCCATCTTGAGTCTATTCAAATGTGCATTTAAAGAACTAAAACTAAGTTATTAATGTTCCTCTGTGTCTTTCAATTAGAATTCCTTCTTTGTAACCACAATGATTTGAGCTTAAGCAGCTTGCCAGGTAAACTTTGCAGTTTTGGATGGGCTAGATGGTTGTTAAAGTTGGCTCATTTCCTAGAATGATGTGGATTGACTGGGCCAATCTTGATAGGCTTTAAGAAATGTACATATGTATGCATATGTATATGTATGTATGTATGTATGTGTGTGTGTGTGTGTGTGTGTGTGTGTGTATATATATATATATATATATATATATATATATATATAGTTGCAACCTATGTCACTCTTGCCTCTTATCTATATGTACCACCCACCTCATCTCCTGGGACATTTGTCTTGAGTCTGGAGACATACTGCTCCTGACACCTAGTGGGTAGATTTCAAGTATCCTGGTTCATGTAAGACAATGCAGGAATCCTCCAGCCCCCACTGTTGAACCCTACATATCAGTAGTGCAAAGGTTTTGAAAGTGGGAGGAACTTCTTGCACCTCCTGGGCACATTCCCTTGCCTTGTAACTCTGTCCTCCCTGTGTTTGTGTATGTGTTTGCAGCAGCACTTGGGTAACACTTGGACTTGAGCCTGTGTTAGTCACTGTCTTAGTGAAACAGTGAAAGTAAGCAAATCATTGTGAAACCAGAATGCTCAGCATGGTGTTCTGAGGGGAGTCAGCTTATTGCTGTCACTTTATGAGGAGCATGGGTGCTCCGGGCCTTACACGTGCTCTTTGATTTCTGGTACTTCATAGTACCAGAAAAAGAAATCAAAATATCAAAGCAGCAGTTTTGAAACCATGCTCCCAGAGAGTAACTTGAGTAGAGTGAGGTACCGACAAAGCAACTAGGGAGCTCCTTCGAAGTTTGCACTAAGAAAATGAGAGAATTTGCCCTCCCATATCCCCCTTGAATTTCAGTGCTTCATGGTAGTGTTTGTTTATTAGTGAGAGAGAAGACTCTGGGTGCAAAAGAACAAATGAGTATGAAACTCAGTCTGCTAGTCACTTACGGTTATTGATCTGTGCAGGAGCACTGATGTAGGCTGTAGTCCTGTGATATGCGCTTGCCCGACTTGTAATGAGGCTCTTTAGTATATTGATATTTTGTCCCTCACAAAGTACCTTGACTACAGTGTCCCTCCTCCCTCAATGAATTTTGAAATGTTGGAAATAAAATGAAATTGTGTAAGTCACATTGAGATTAATGACAAACTTTAAGAGCAGCAGTTCCCATGTGTCCAGTGTTGTCACTTGAATCTTAGTTCCACATCTTTGAAGGGGGAAAGGGATGATGGGATCATGAAGTTTTGAACTTGTAAGAAGTGAGTAGCCCCCAATCTTGGATGGGGGAGGCATGGCTCCCTCACTGAACAGAAGCTGAGGCAGCAGAATCATATTACCACTTACTTTCCCTTTGTGCACCCTGCTGTGCTGTGTGCATGCCACGGCCTAGGCCTTTTAGGCCTTATCAACACAACTGATGACATGACAGGTCTCAGTGTAGCACTGGAACAGCCCCTGGACATGCTTAGATGAACAGCGTTTTTTCCCTCTGAGATTGTGGTGCTGAGTGCAGTGAAAATAAGGTTGTCTGTACCACCTACCTTCATAGGTGTGCCAAGGCTCAGGTACTTTTGGAAATCTTTCTTCAAAACCAGTCCTTTCAGACTAAGTGCATGAGCTGACATATGCAGCTTCTTACTAAGTTTAGGAAGGGAATCAGAATGATATGACATCTTTGAAGAGGGCTTCTGGGGGGGGGGCAGAAATGCACAGGATGATTACAGCACTCTATGTTTGTTGATGTTCTAGTTCATCTTGTGTTGCTGTAATGATGCCACAGACCTGGTAGCTTACAAAGAAAAGGTTTATTTTTTACAGTTCTAGAAGCTGGGAAGCCCTAGGCTGAGGGACCCATATCTGGCCAGGGCCTTCATGCTTCATCACTCCATGGCAGAAGGTGGAAGGAGGAGAGAGAGAACACTTGACACTTCGAAGGGTAGATAGAGAAGGAGGGTGAACTCATAACTTACTCTTTTTTCAGGAACCCATGGCTGTGATAGTGACATTCATCTGTTCTTAGGACAAAATCCTCAAGACCTAATTACCTCTTCAGGGTCTCAGCACTTATACCGGGAGTAAATTTCCTGAGTAGGAGCGTTGGGGACATGTTCAAAACATCATCCTTAAAACCTGACTTACACAACTTCTACTGCTCAATTATTGTTTGTAAAGGTACTAGTTTAGGGTCAAGGTTGGGAATAGAGGATTTAAAATGAAGGTTATAGGTCAAAGTTCTTGCCCTTAGAAAAATATAAGGAAGCTGCTGGGCGTGATGGCACACACCTTTAATTCCAGCACATGGGACTTAGGAGGCAGAGATAGGAGGATCACTGTGAATTTGAGGCCAGCCTGGGGGACTACATAGTGAATTCCAGGTCAGCCAGGCTAGAATGAGCCTACCTCAAAAAAAAAAAAAAAAAAAAAAAAAAAAAGTGTATGTGTGTGTGTGTTTATGGTATTTTAAATTGATGGGAAGTTCAGAGAAGGGCAGCTTGTGAGCTAAAGTGTTGCAGTAGAAGATTCGCTTACTCGTATCACTCATTGTCAGCTGTTAAGCTTCTACAAACTGAAGTTCCTAGCTTCTTGCACTCCTAACATGCTGTGATAATTATTGGGTATGTAGTGTAGTAGGTGGGGTTTGGGAGCAAAATGAATGCAAAAGGCTCTGTTCTTAGAAAGACCTAGGGGGACATTTAAAAGTCTGACAAGTCTTGTTTATAACTTAGGAGGAAAGTGTGGGAGACAGGGCCTGATAGGAATGGAGTAGGACACACTGGGCCTTGTAGGCTAACATAACTGCTGAGGTTTTATTCTACAAGCAAAGGCTGGCTGCTGCTGGGTTTAAACAGTGTTCTGGCATGATTGTGTTCAAATGTGAAATGACTGTTCTGGGTGCTGAATAGTGAACAGAGAGGAAGCAGGGAGACCAGTGAGGAGGCTTTTGTGAGAGACCTGCTGAAAGTGGTAGAGGGAGGAGAATGGGAAGGAAATGGATTTGAGAGGATAGAGGGTGGCCTCGGCAGGATTTGCCATTGGCTTTCTTTGGGGGAAGGAATTGATGTAGGAAAGAACTGAGGTAGTGAGAGTGTCAGAATACTCCTTGCCTCAGGGGTCGCTGGCACAGTGTCCTTGCAGAGAAGCAGTTTGGGGAAGTCATTTGTATTAAGTAGGACATTCAAATGTCTGGGATGATTCTGGATGAGGGTTCCCAGAGTGCAGGAGCTTGATACTGGGTGGACATGAACATTTGGGAGCCATCACCCATTTTAGCACCATCATTCTACAGATGGTACAGAAAACCCTGAGATGTGAATGAGTAGGATTTGAGGATGACTAAGGCTTGGTTGCCTGAGATAATCTCAGGGTTGGCGTTCTCAGCTGTGGCACTGTTACAGGATGTGTAGCACAGGCTGCCTTTCCAGGAGTCATCCTGGTGCTTCTCTCCTCCCACCTCAGTCAGAACAACCAACATGTCTGCAGATAATATTGAATGCCCCCTGGGAGCCAGGATTGCCCTTGGTTCATAGCTACTGCTTTGCAAAGTAGAGGAAACAAGTATGGATGGCTGGGGAGTGGACAGCGGGCAATTGTGGGTAGCTTTGAAAGTCTGTCCGCAAGTCGATCCTTGAAGCTGCCATCAGTAGTGATACAGTTGCAGCTCCCAAGTTTTGCAGAGACTGATTTGATGAGACCTTTAAACAATGGACTTGATGGTGAACACAAACAAATCAGATGGAAGAGGAGTAAACAGGGTGGACCATAGCAGGTGCAAAGTGAAGAGGAAAAGTGAATCCAAGAGACACATTTCTGGACATTGTGGCTTGGAGACTTGAAGGGATGGAGCGGTCAGGGGAGTTCTGAGGTCTCAGGCCTGCACAATGGGGAAATAATGGGGATGTCTGCTGGAAACAGCAGTTGGAAGGGAAAGATAGTGTTGGAGTACAGGCTGGTGAGTGAATCATCCATTGAATTCAGATATGAGAGGATGGGGGTCAGGGATAGACAGTTGGAACTGCAGAATGTTTTGGGGCTGTGTTCAAGCATAACCGCAGTCAGGACTGTACTTCATGCGTAGAAAGGTGAGAACCCACAGCCAGACACTTGGGGGAAACTAAAATTGAAAGGACCAGTTGAAGGCTGTGAAGGAGGAAAAGCAGGTGTCCATGACACCTATTACTGCACAGCCTGACTACCTCCTCTTAGCCCTGAGTATCATGTAGAGTGGCAGAAAGGCCAGTTCATACCTGCGAAGAATCAAATTGAGCTGGGCATGGTGGTTCACACTTGTAGTCCTCTTAGTCAGGAGGCTGAGGCAGGAGGGTTGCTGTGAATTCAAGATAGCCTAGAGTACAGTGGGTGAGTCCTTGTCTCAGAAACAATATAGAAAAAAGAAAAAGAATAAAATTCAGGTTGATATTTTACAGAACCAATGTGAGAACAGAAAGTTATTGAGCATGTTTCATGCTCTGGTCCTGCAGTTACAAGGTGCCGGGAGTGTGAAGAGGGAGGAACTTCAGGGTCTTAAGGGAAGACTGGTGAGTAGAGGAATATTGCAGTAGGGTAGCTTGAGTGCTGTGGCAGAGTTACATACAGAAGCATGGGCAAACTTTGGTGAACATCGCTGATAGAGGAGTGAATGGTGGACTGAAGAGACAGTACCTGAACTGTGTACCGAAAGATCCATTAGGAACCATTTGGGTGTACGAGGGAAGGTGGGACCATCCTTTCCAGTATAGAGTTGGAACTTCAAACAATGTGGCTTATTCAGAAAATGTCAACGTCTCGTGCATTTGTAGCAGAAGGGTAGAATGGTGGTTTTGGTAGGTGTGTGACGAGGAGGCTCACTGAGTGATGGTTTGGACAGGACTGGGGCTGGGAGTCCTTGTGTCCGATTGTAGCATCCACCAAAGAATTTTAGACAAATGTTAGGATTGTCTTTTTCTCTTAGTTATTTTTAAAAGAATGATCACTCAAAAGCTTGGGACATTGAGAGTGGATATAATGATGATTGAGAGGGCAGGGGCAGACCCAGGCTCAGGGAGAACCTCCTTCCTTCCTCCCTCCCTCCCTCCCTCCCTCCCTCCCTCCCTCCTTCCTTCCCTTCCTCCCTCCCTTTCTCTCTGTTTCTGTCTCTCTCCCTCTTTTTCCTTTTTTCTTTTCGTTCTTCTTTTGCTTCTTTGGAAGTGGCCACATTTGTGAAATTGAGGCAATCTGGATTTTTCAAACATGATAAATTCTGTGTCAAGCATATTTGAAATTTCATGGTCCCTGATACATGATCCATCTAGGGTAGAATTTTGGCTACTTCTATTGTATTGCTGAATATCCTTTGGGTTGTAAACCCCCAAATCTGATGTATTAAAAGGATGACTTTGCAGAGATGGAGGTGGTACTGCCCACTTGTGATCTCAGCACTCAGAAGGTGGAGACAGGAAGATTGCAAGTTTGAGGCCAGCCTGGAGCTACCCAGCAAGATCTTTTCTCAAAACAACTACCCCTTTCTCGAACAAAACAAAACCCTCCAAAGCAAAATCTTTCTACCTAACAACTCAAATCAGCACTAAATCTTATTCTTATTTGACCTGTTCAGTGTGATAATAATGTCTGTGTTCTAACTCTTTCTTGGAAGTGCCATCAATTTATTTATGTGTTTGCTGCTGCTGCTGCTCTTCTTCCTCCTCTCTCCACCCCCATCCCCCTTCTCTTCCTCCTCCTGTACTGGGAGCCAGACAAGCCTGCTTTCTAGTCCTGCTGCACCACTTATGTTGGGACCTTGGACACTTGCCTCTCTGCACTTCTTCATCTGCAAAGTGGAGATAAGAGCCTGTCCACTTCATAAGTGTGTTTTGGAAATAAGGGATAAAAGACCTTGACAGAGGGTCTGGAACACTGTTAGTGCTCAGCGAGTGTTAACTGATGTTAATTTTGTCACCAGAAGGCTTCTGTAGAATTGGAAGGTATGTTTCTGTGTCATTGGTTCTGTTGGTTCCGAATGGTGTTTATTTTTCTTTTTCATGCTATTCTCTAGATGTACACACACACACACACACACACACACACACTTACACTTACAAGGAGAAAGACAGAGAGAACGAGCATGGACGTGCCAGGGTCTCTTGCCAATGCAAATGAATTGTAGATGCATTGCCACTTTGTGCTTCTGGCTTTATGTGGGTACTGGGGAATTGAACCCAGGCCATCAGGCTTTGCAAGCAAGTGCCTTTAACTGCTGAGCCATCTCTTCAGCCCCATGCTATTTTTTTTTTTTTTTTTTGAGGTAGGGTCTCACTCTGGCCCAGGCTGACCTGGAATTCACTATGTAGTCTCAGGGTGGCCTCAAACTCTCCGCAATCCTCCTACCTCTGCTTCCTGAGTGCTGGGATTAAAGGTGTGCACCACCACACCCAGCTCTCCATGCTATTCTTTGATAGGTTTCTAAGCTCAAGATATTTTGCCAAGTTTCAAGAAAAGACGGGCTGGAGGGATAGCTTAGCGGTTAAAGTATTTGCCTGCAAAGTCAAAGGACCCAGGTTCAATTCCCCAGGACCCATTGTTAACCAGATGCACAAGGGGCGCACGCATCTGGAGTTCGTTTGCAGTGGCCGGAGGCCCTGGCGTGTCCATTCTCTCTCTCCCTCTTTCTCTGTTAAATAAATCAATAAATAAAGAGAAAAGACAATCCTGTGTGAATTTTAATGTTAAATAATATATGTTAGTTTGGCACAGATAACCCTGTATATTGAATGCTTGCCTGCCACTAATAAAATCTATAGCCTTCAATATGACATAAATAGTGTTACAGTGAGAAAGTCTGAATGGACTGAGGAAGAAATGGAGTTATTAAAGAACTGCCTGTTCCCCCAGAAGATAACAGGATTGGGTTTATTTATTCATACATTCATCCTAGAATCAAACAATCCCTCTGCTGGATGAATTATTTAAAATAATTCACTGTCAGAGGCAAGAGGATTCAGGTTCCCAGTCCCATGGTTTTTCTTGCCTAGTTTCTTTTTTTAAAATTAAAATAATTTATTTCTACTATCTAGTACAGGTAATATACTAAGGAAAGCTAAGATATGAACATGGCATTACATAATTTTTTTGGATGAAATTTGAAACAAGATGACAGCATGAGAAATCTAAATTCTGAACACAAAAGCTTAATATCTGTCCTTTCACAACTTCAAAGAATACACTACATAATAAATTCTAACAGACTCAAATTCAACAACTACCATTTACCACGTGAATGAACCAATTGGGCAGCAATTATATATATATATTTAAACTTTTTTTGCCTAGTTTCTTGCATCAGCGATTATGTCATTTGGCACTGAGCTCCTCGTCTGGTTTGTGGGATGTGCACACTGGTGGTTAATGTGAACTGAGAGGGCCACAGCCAAGGACAGCAGGTGTGTTGATGGTGGATTTGGGTCAGACCCCACCTGAGGAGTGGAGAAATTAGACAATGAGTTGCAGGCCTCATTGACGGACAGTGAAATCACGTAGAGTGAGTTCTGTGCAGAGTTCCTGTCCCTGTATGGTAAGCTGTTCTGAGTGAGGTGAGCAGTCTCATGCCCATCACAGATCAGCTTGGACTCAGTTCCTTTCTTTTCCTTGTCTCATGCCCCTTACTTGACTTTCAAGCATTATGGAGTGTGTACTAGGAGCAGAATTGACCATATGTGACAGCTTTATGGGTGTGTAAGAATGAAAGATGAGATGGAAAGACCATTGGGGGTTCTTGAAACAGGGTGACACTCTTCAAGATTGGGCAACCGAAGTGCAAATGGTTTGGAGGTGGTAGTAAGTTCAGTTTTGGATATATCATACAGTATTTGAAGGTTGTATTTGTTGAGTGCTGCTTTTCAAGGTGCCTTTGCAAGGTGACTCAGGTACCAAGGAGCTGATGTGGTCTGAGCATGGGAACATCTTTAATAGAAGGACTAACGTGGATGCTACCTGTACTTGTTTTATGATTTCCTTTGTATGCTCAAAGTTTGTATTCTGACTCTGCCACTTTCTTTTGATAGTGGGTGGTAGGATGGATTTTTCCTGTCCCATTTATACCTTTGTCACAATGACACTACTAAATGGAACAGTGTTCTCTGTTTGTGTAGTTCCCCACAGCTGTTTCCTATAGTAAAAACTCTGGAAAACAATGACCTCATAGTTTCCACACAAAAAATACAAACCCTTTTATATATATAGTAGAATAGAAAGCATTCAAAATTGGGTGATTTAAAGTTCTGTCTTGTGTTACTTCCTTCAGAAATGTGCTTGTTTGCTGTACTAATTATTTGTTCCTTGGCCCTTCTTCAAATGACCTTTTTTGTCTCACAAACATTTTGCAGCAAGCACATGGGCTTCTAGTCTCCTTCATTGGGCTGTGATTGTTTGCTGTCTGTGGAAGCCATTGTCTGTGCCCTGGTAGTTCCTAGAGGAACTGGGCAGTCACTGAACATCTGCTGCTGCTTCCCGCTGGTCAGGCTTGGATGGCTGCAAGCAGTGTTTCCATAAACAAACAGTTCACACTTAGAAGATTCCCTGGGGCTGGTCAGACAACGCCTTTGTTAGTATCTGCTCTAAAAAGAACTTTGAAGCTTATCACCAGATGAGATCAGTACAGTTTTTGACTTTAACTCTTAGCATTCTTCTAATTTTTAAAGCAGAATCACTTGCTTTTTGGAATTAGTAATCATGAGAATATTACTTTGTGTGTGCAGAGATACATTATTTACAAAATGATTGCATATGCAATTTTTTTTTTCTGAGGTAGGGTCTCACTGTAGCCCAGGCTGGCCTGGAACTCACAGTGATCCTCTTACCTCTGCCTCCCCAGTGCTGGGCTCAAAGGTGGGCTCCACCATACCCAGACTAAAACTACTCCCCACCCCCAGGTAGGGTCTCACTCTAGCCCAGGTTAACCTGGATCTCACTTTGTGGTCCCAGGCTAACCGTGAACTCATAGTGATCCTTCTACTTTTGTCTCCATGCCACCACACCTGCCCAGCTGCATATGCACTTTTAAACCTTCACAGCAGCCCTTGTTATTACTCCACTGTTAAATGTTGTATATTGGGATTCTGTGCTAGTAAACAATAGAATAGGATTGCAGTCCATGTCGTTTTTGTGAGCTTTACATGAGAAGGTGTAAGGAAAGGGTTATTGGAGAATGATGGCTGGTGATAATGCAGGCGCTTGAGTACCTTCCACTACCCCCCAAATGACCAAAGCCCAGAAGAGAAGGCAAGGTGATGGTACAGCTCCTTGCACCTGTATGGTCGGTAGGGTTCTTGGACATCAAATGCCTTCCTTTCATTGCATCATTTGATGGGTGGCCTGCTCATTTTAGTCTTGTAGACATCTAGTGACCATGCAGGCTTCCATATTTCATCTCTCCTAGTGTTGCATTGGTTCTAGCAGGCAGAGTGATTACATATGTAAATATACTAGAACATACGGCATCTACTCCAGGATACAGACTACATGATGATTTTTAAAATTACAGTAGCAATTGAGTAAAATCCTGAATTTGCATTTGGGTACAATGCAATTTGCAATTTGGATTAGATGAGAAGGGCCCTAGGTGTGTCATTGGCATGGCACTTAGGCTGATACAGCTACCAAAAATGTGGACAATTTTCTTCTACTTTCAAGTGTCATGATTGGGAGAGGGAATAGCGCTGTTCCAGTCAGACCACACCTAAGATGTCATGTCTCATTATGGATGCCTAGGGCATTGTGTAATTTGGTGCTGGGCAGAAGAGAGGGCATGGCTTGGGAGGGGTGTTTTCAGTAGGAATGGGGAGTCACTTGGAGAGTAACTCTCTGCACATAATCCCAGCTCCTCTAGCACTCACCTTTGTTGTGTCTCAGTCACACACAGTTGCCTTCTAGCTCTTCTCTGTGCATCTAAACTCTGTCACTTCTGGTTTCTAGGTTAGGCTTCTTAAAGATTACTGATAATTACATTGCTTTTCTTTTCTTTTCTTTTTTTTTTCTGTCGGGCAGACAGTCAGGAAAGAGATTTAGGATGTATAGTGAAAGGTCACATGCACTCAGGTGGACACACTCATAGTAAGGAAGATACACGGAAAGAAGTGTGACATCACCCAGCATCTCAGATGACTGGCTCTGTATCTTTAAAAACATTTTTTGTTTATTTTATTGAGAGCGACAGAGAAAGATGCAGAGAGAGAGAGAATGGGCGCACCAGGGCCTCCAGCCACTGCAAATGAACTCCAGATGCGTGCACCATTTTGTGCATCTGGCTAACATGGGTACTGGGGAATCGAGCCTCTAACTCGGATCTTTAGGCTTCACAGGCAAGCCCTTAACCGCTAAGCCATCTCTCCAGCCCTAATTACATTTCTTGTCAGAAATTGCTATTGCCTTGCAATTTTGCCAGCTAGTCATCTTTATATTAACCCATTGTAGTAAGAAACTTCTGCGCCAGTCTGTGGTTACATCCAGTAGCTCTGCTGTGGGGCTTCCTATAGTCTGACTTGTATTACTGCAGCTGGAGTTGAAATAGTTACTGCCCTTGCTTCTCCTGTCAGAAGATATTAAGTCTAGAGTTTAATGAGATTCAGGCTTGAGGGGTTTTCTCCCTTGTTTGGGTAATGCCTGGCTGTGCCTCTTGAATTATCAGCAGTCATTGGAGATGATCCCTTGATCCATTAATTCATTAAAGGCTGAAAGAAATGATGACATCATAATTCTGACATTCATTCACTATTGCTGCTCTGTAGCACTTACACAGGTACTCGCCCTCTTCCATCTTCAGTGTTTTTAGTTACCCTAAAGTAAATCTCATGAAAGGTAAATAGCTTGATCTTTCCCTCTTTATTTTTCAGTTTTCAAAATAATTACTTAATTTCCCAATGTGGTTAGTTTTTGTAACCTTATGAACTCATGGGCTTAAGCTATTTTCACTCAGTCATAATTATTAACCTTTTATTTTATGAGAAAAGTTCTCACTGTGTTCATAGGCTCAAGTGGTCCTTCTGTCTCAAGCTCCCAGGTGCTGGGACCTGTGCCACTTCACTTGGCTATGTTAGCTATTTTGATATTTAAATTTTGGGCCATTTTTGGCCAGTGGAACAGGTTGGTTTCCAAGTCCTTTAAACACAATACGAGTTAAAGGAAGCTGGAATACTCTAGGTTTCTTGAGCTGTTCCTTGTACGAGATCTAGAATCAATCCTTTTTTATTAAAAAAATTAAGTAAGTCGGGTGTGGTGGTGCACTCCTTTAATCCCAGCATTTGGGAGGCAAGGGGAAGGAGGATCGCTGTGAGTTCGAGGCCACCTTGAGACTACATAGTGCATTCCAGGTCAGCCTGAGCTAGAGTGACACCCTACCTTGAAAAACCAAAAACAAAGAAAAATAAATAAAAATTAAATATTTTATTTATATGCAGAGAGACGGGGGGAAGGAGAGAGAGAGAAAAAGAGAAAGAAAAATATGAATGGGTGCTCCAGGGCCTCCAACCACTGCAAAAGTACTCCAGATGCATGTGCTACTTTGTGCATCTAGTTTTACGTGGGTACTGGGAAATTGAACCTGGGTTGTTAGGTTTTGCAGAAAAATGCCTTAACTGCTGAGCCATCCTTTTCTTGAAGGAGCCCTACTGTTTTGGTGGCAAATGGTACTCTGAGACTACAAACCCAGGCATTAGGAGGATGCATAGTTTTAAAGATAAGTCAGATTCTAATTAGTAGTCTAGTTGTGGGTTTCAGGGGTTTTATTCAACTCCATTGGTTTGACTTCTGTGTTGGCTTTCTCCTATGTGGGAAATCCTGTTTGTCACAACACTGTAGATTTACCTGCTTTATCCCACTGCCTATTAGTAAGTCTCAGAATACCAACCTCACCGCTTTTGCCAACAAATGTGTATTTGAAAATGTTTTCAGATTATTGGATATCTTTTTAATTTTTTTAACTTTCTGTTGACAACATACATAAACACTATGTATCCTCATCATAATCCCTTCCCACCACCTTCCTTTGTCCCACCCTCACCTCTCCTTCACTGAACTGCTGCTTTCTAACTAGTCCCTCTTTTGTTTTGATGCCATCTCCCCCCTCATGTTATGTAGGTCTTGTGTATGTAGTGTCAGCCACTATGAGGTCATGAATGCAATGGCCACTTTGTGTCTGGAAGATAGTGTTGTAAGCACTTTCTTCCTTTGGCTCTTGTATTCTTTCCACCACCTCTTCTGCAATGGTTCCTGAGCCTTGGAAGGTGTGATAGAGATGTCTCACTAGTGCTGAATACACCACTGTCATGTCTGAACACTTTGATGAGTTTTGAGTCTCCCCAGTAGTCATTGCCATCTGAAAAGAGAAGCTTCTTTAACCAAAAGTGAGAGTATTACTCCTATCAGAATGGCTATTATCAAGAAAACAAATGACAATAAATGCTGGCGAGGATGTGGAAAAAGGGGAACCCTTCTACACTGTTGGTGGGAATGTAATCTGGTATGCCATTGTGGAAATCAGTGTGGAGGTTCCTGAGACAGCTAAAAATAGATTTACCATATGATCCAGCTATAGTACTCCTAGGCATATATCTTAAGGACTCTTCTCACTACCTTAGAGATACTTGCTCAACCATGTTTATTGCTGCTCTGTTCACAATAGCTAGGAGATGGAACCAGCCTAGATATCCCTCAACTGATGAGTGGATAATGAAGATGTGGTACATTTATACAATGGAGTTCTACTCAGCGGCAAAGAAAAATGAAATTATGGAATTTGCAGGGAAATGGGTGGATCTAGAAAGGATTATATTTAGTGAGGTAACCCAAGCCCAGAAAGCCAAATGCCACATGTTCTCTCTCCCATGTGGATCCTAGCTACAAATGTTTGGACTTGTATGAGTTGGAATAAAACTCAATAGTAGAGGCCAGTAAGCTAGAAAGGGGCTATAAGGAAGGAAGGAGACAGGAGGACTTAGTAGGATGGTATTGTATATATGTAAGTAGATGAACAGATTACTACGGTTGGAATGGCCTAAGTGAGGTCAGGGGAAGAGATTGAGTAAGGGAAGGGTAGGAGGAGGGTTAATCAAAATTTAAGAGGGTATGAATAAGTCATATGGAAACCTACTCTTTTGGACAGTGACACATCCAGAAGCCATAGCTTATTCCTAGAAAATTTTCAGTGCCAGGGATGGGATACCGTCCAGTGGGTTGCTGGCTAGGGAGGTCCCTGATGCCCCCCAGAACAGTACAGGCCATTGCCAAGGCTCTTGGTTTCCCACCAGGGATAGATTGTCAGACCCTATTGCTGAAGACTCCATATACTTGGGCTGCAAGGTCACTGAGACATCATGCTGGAGCTGAGCTGAAAACCTCTTCCATGTAGATCAGCTGACAGAAAGCTGGAAAAAGCTCCATGGGAGACAGAGAAGTGATCAGTGGAGATAAACAACAGTGGACACTGCAAGCCTTAAGTTTGGTCAGCCAGGCCAAATGACCCAATGGGTGAATAGTGGTATGTCTGTTATGGGGGAACCAACCTCTCTCTAATTGGGCTGGAGGCCTACTCCATGGGAGGGAATACATGCCTGATACTGAACACCTGTGATGGGGGAAGTCATGAGCCCTAAGGGTGTAACGCCTGCTGGTGTCTGCCTAAATGCATACATTATGCTCACCAAACTGGCCAGTAAGCACTTCTCTTAATGTTCATATCCATATATTAATGCTACTCTCACTTTTGGTTAGAGAAGCTTCTGTTTTCAGATGGTGATGATCTCTGATAATGCTGAGAAGAAGGGACAGAGGAGTGCTCAGCATTGAAACATCTCTAACACACCTTCCAAGGCTCAGGGTCCATTATGGAAGAGGTGGTGGAAAGAATGTAAGAGCCAAAGGAAGGGTAGGACTCCTTACAATATGCTCCTCCAGACATAAAATAGCCTGGATATCCATGACCTCACAGTATCTGGCACTACCTACACAAGGCCATCATAATAGGAGGAAAAGATGATGACATCAAAATAAAAGAGAGACTGATGGAGAGAGGGAGGAGATATGGTGGAGTTGTGAAGGGGAAAGTAAGGGGTGGGAGGAAATTACTATAGTTTATTATCTATAATTATGGAAGTTATCATAATAAAAAATTAAAGCGAGAGTAGTATTAATATATGTGCATAAGCATAAATATTTAGAAAGCAATTTGGTGGGTATAATACATCCTTTTTGCCAAACAGCAGTAGTAGCCTCCCACCCCAGGTCTTAGGAACCTTTCCAGCCATAAGCTTTTGATTAGGTTTTAAGAACCAGGCACAAATTCCCTCCCATGGAGCTGGCATCAAATCCAGAGAACAGTTGGTTTCTCCCATGACAAACATGCCTTCATTATGCCAGTTGGCACATTTTGCCTGGCTGACTAGCTGTGTAGCTTGTAGGGTCCACTACTGGTTAAGACCATTGGTGACTTTTCTCCCCCATAAGGTTACATAGCTCTTTTCTACACCATGACAGCTAGTCTTCCTAACAGGACTATAGAATTCACTGTGTTTTAAAGTCACTTGAAGTAATCCCAGTGTGGGTTTGCAATCAACTGGTTATAGAGTTAAACCATTTGGGTTTGTTTTATTTATTTATGTTCACTTATTTATTTTCTTACAAGCAAAGAGAGAAAGAGAGACAGAGAGAAAGGGCCTACCAGGGCCTCTAGCCACTGCGAACAAACTCCAAAAGCATGGGCCACTCTGTGCTTCTGGCTTTATTATTATTATTATTATTATTATTGGTTTTTCGAGGTAGGGTCTCACTGTAGCTCAAGCTGACCTGGAATTCACTGTGTAGTCTCAGGGTGGCCTCGAACTCATGGCGATCCTCCTACCTCTGCCTCCTGAGTGCTGGGATTAAAGGCGTGCACCACCATGCCTGGCTTTGTTTTTGGTTTTTTTTGAGGTAGGGTCTCACTCTGGCCCAGGCTGACCTGGAATTCAGTATGGAGTCTCAGGGTGGCCTTGAACTCATGACGATCCTCCTATCTCTACCTCCTGAATGCTGGGATTAAAGGTGTGTGCTTGGCTTTATGTTTATATTGGAGACTCGAACCTGGGTCATTATGCTTTGCAGGCAAGCACCTTAAGTACTGATCCTTCTCCCCAGCCCTGGTTTGTTTTTTGTTTGTTTGTCTTGTGCTTGTGCTTTTGCTTTTGAGGGATTGCTGTTTAAAATTTAACTTTGTTAGCCGGGTGTGGTGGCACATGCCTTTAATCCCAGCACTCAGGAGGCAGAGGTAGGAAGATCACCATGAGTTCAAGGCCACCCTGAGACTACATAGTGATTTTCAGGTCAGCCTGAGCTAGAGTGAGACCCTACCTCGAAAAACCAGAAAAAAAAAAATTAACTTTGTTGCATAAATAATGTGAAAAGTAGAAGAGATGGCCTCAAATTAATCCTGTGTGATCTGCTCAAAAGTTTAGCATGGTCTCTGATCCTTACCTTGTCTTTTCTTTCTGAGTTCATGTTTCATTATTTCCTTGTTCAAATATAAGTGTGTGTGTGTGTGTGTGTGTGTGTGTGAGAGAGAGAGAGAGAGAGAGCGTGTGTATGTGAATGAGTGTATGTGTGTATTCATTCTTGTTCTCTCATTTGGGTAATGGTAGCACACAGTCTGTTTTTCTTCATTTTTCTAACACACGAATGCTTACTATATGCCCTGTACAATGGGTTATTTTATTTATTACTTACAGTATTATTATCTGTTTATAGATTATGAAAAGGGCATTTCTGTACAGACTTTTAATTCCATTATTCTCTTTCTGCCCTGTAGTAACTAGTCCTGCCTTTTGTGTGCATGCTCATGGGTGTGTGAATGATCAGGAAACTGACTTCTTTTTCTGCTTTACTTTCAGTAGTGATGGGCAGAGAAAGGCTGGAAACCATAGGGCAAGGAAATTCAGTCCTTGTTTGGAGGCCTTACCAGATTTGCTCTCAGTAGTTACAAACATAGATTAAGTTCACCTTTCTTTAGTCTTACCCTAAGAGTCCTCATTTAACAGTGCAGTCACAACTTGGTGGTTAGCCTTTATTTCATGGACGTTATAATAGTAAACTTGGGCAATGAAAGAAAAGATAAACTCCCTTAATAGCAATCACTCATGGAAAATATCTACAAGTATATGATTTTGGAATTTTAATATTAATGGAAAGAAAGGAAAGAAGAGAGTGGCTTCATTTTCCTCTGGGCAGAAAGAGGGAGGTTGGCCACTCTTATCTTTCCTGCAACAGGAAGAGTTGGTTACCCTTCTTCCATTGTGATGTCCAGGAAGCTGATTAGGGTGTTGCAGCTGTGACTCCTTCCTGGATCTTTTTTTTTTTTTTTTTTTTTTTGAGGTAGGGTCTCGCTCTAGCCCAGGCTGACTTGGACTTCACTATGTAGTTTCATTCTGGCCTTGAAGTCATGGTGATCCTCTTACCTCAGCCTCCTGGAGTACTGGGTCTAAAGGTGTGTGCCACCATTCCCTGCCTTTTCTCCTTCCTGGATCTTTGAGGCTGTCAGCATTACAGGACTATGCTGAGATGAATGAGGGCAGGGGTAGTCAGAGTTGGGGCTGCTCCTTTCTTTTGGGAAGTCCGTGAACCCCATATATCTGACTGGCTGGAATCCTGGTGTGCTGCATGCAGTCTTGACGAAGTCATGGAACCTCTGCAACCTTAGTTTTCCTTTCATCACCATGTAACTGTACTACTACCCTTATAGACTGTAATATTTAACAACCATTTGCTGCTTTACACTGGGAAATGTTTTAGCAGGGAAAACCAGCTATGAAACAGCAAGTCAGACATTGGAAAGGGACCTTGGTAGGACCAAGACAGGGATCCTACAAAAGGCTGAAGAGAGAAGTATGCTTCACCTCAAAATCTCCTTAGGCTGGACTCAACCATGATTGTGTGTGGGCTTACCCTCCATGTACATGCCTGGGATTTCAGACCTAGAGTCTCAGACTGTATTTTAAGGGATGATGTCTTCATTTCCAGTCTATACCCGGGAGAATATTTATCAGTGATATGTCCTTCCTGTACTGCTGTATTGTTATTGTATGCTCTTAAGGAACAGCATCTCATTCATCTGGCCTTTGCATGTCTTTCACATAAGCTGCTTTTCAGGCACTTAGTTGAAAGTCAACTGTCCTTATGATTTGTAACTTTTTTTGAAGCCTTTAAAATATTTTTATTTATTTATTTATAAGAAGAGAGAGAGAAGAAAAAGAGGAGGAGGAGAAGGTGGTGGCCAGGAATGAATGAATAAATATAGGTGCACCAGGGCCTCTAGTCATTGCAAATGAACTCCAGATGCATGTGCCTCTGTGCATCTGGCTTTACATGGGTATTGGAGAATTGAACCCAGGTTGCTATGCTTTACAAGCAAATGCCTTAACCTCTCAGCCATCTCTCCAGCCCTTCTTATTGACAATCATATATGTACATAATGTATTTTGATCATAATTCCCTCCTATTATTTTCTTTTGTCCTCTGTCCCCTACCCCTTACATTGAACCATTTCTTCTTTCCTACTATTCCCTCTTCTGTTTTTTTTTTTTAATATTTTTATTTATTTATTTGCAGCAGAGAAATACAGACACTGAGAGAGACAGGGAAAGAGAATAGATGTACCAGGGCCTCCAGCCACTGCAAACAAATTTCAGAAGAATGCGCTGCTCTGTGCATCTGGCTTTCGTGGGTCCTGGGGAATTGAACTCAGGTTGTTAGGCTTGGCAGACAAGCTCCTTAACTGCTGATCCATCTCTCCATGCCCCGCCTCTTCTATTTTGATGCCTCTCCCTCCACTCTGTCATCCATGATGACATGTTGATGGGTCTAGTGTTGTGCAAGTAATGACAGCTGTTGTGAGGTCATGAAAGCAACACTCACTTGGTGTCTGGAAGTCAGTGTTTTATAGAACTCCTCCCCATTCTGTGCCTCTTACATTCTTTCTGCCACCTCTTCTGTAATGTTCCCTGAGCCTTGGTGTGTGTGATAGAAAGGACTCATTTAATGCTGGGCACTTTAACTGTCACTTCTCAGCACTTTGAGTTTTGAGTCTCCCTAGTAGTCAAAAAGATGCTTCTCTGAGCAAAAATGAGAGCAGCACTAATCTATGGGTATAAATATAAGTACTTAGAGGGCAGTTTGATTGGCACAACATATCCATTTAGCCAAAAAAAAAAACAATAGTAATTTCCCTCCAGGGCTTATGACCTTCTAAGTCACAGGCTTTTAACTAGTTTTCCAGCACCAGCATGAATTCCCTCCTGAGGAGCGGACCTCAAATCCAATCTGAGAGCAGTTGGTTACCCCCATAACAGTCATACTACTGTTGCATCCGTAGGTACATCTTACTTGGTTGGCCATTTGGGTAGCTCACAGGGTCCACTGCTGGTTAAGACTGTTGATGACTTTTATCCCCCAGTATCCTGCGCAGCACTTTCTAGGACTATGGCAGTTAACCAGCAGGGAGAAGGCTTCTAGCTCAATGCCAGCTTGATTTTTCAGTGTTCTACAATGAATGGATGCTTATGGTGTCTTCAGCAGTAGTGTATTACCATCTAACTCTGGTGGAGAACCAAGAGCATTGGCAATAGCCCTGTATTTTTTGGAGGCCTCATGGGCTTCTCTGACCAACAACTCACCGGCACTGAGATTTTCCTGTGACAACCTGTGGCTTCTGGGCATAACTTTTTTTTTAAATAGCTGGATCACACTCTGTGCACTTTTCTAAGTCATACTTAGGGCTTTCCTTGATTTGGGTCTCCCATATAAGCATCAGCTAGCTGTTGAGCCCCTCTTCTGCAATATGGAACGGTCTTAGGGGCCCGTTGGATTACCTGGTATCAAGTTAAGTGAAGGGCTCTAGATTGCCACTTGCATTCTTGCTCTACTTGGTGATATTCCCTCTCACGCTTTGCTCAGTGTCCTTCATGCCAAGTGTTCTCTTGTTTTAGCTTGCCTCTGGGAGCCTCTTTCTAATCTGCTTTTAGTTAAGTAAGTAGAGAAGTAGAATCTGCTGGAAATCAATGGAGGCAGAGTCTAAGTTTAGTGGTTTTCCTTTTTTGAAGGTAACAGTTTTCTTTTAAACTCTTTTAAAAAAGATTTTTATTTATTTATTTATTAGAGACAGAGAGAGGGAGATAGAGAGTGAGAATGGGCGTGCCAGGGCCTCTAGCCACTGCACATGAACCCCAGATGCATGCACCACCATGTGCATCTGGCTTACATGGGACCTGGAGAATCGAATCTGGTTTCTTAGGTTTTATAGGCATGTGCCTTAACCGCTAACATCTTTCCAGCCCCCCCTTTTAAACTCTTAAATAAAGGATGATGTACAGCTAGATGAATTGTGCTAAAGTGATCTTTTGTTACTCAGGGGGAAATAAAAAGTCTTCAGCACTCTAGATGCCTCTCCACTTTCCTCTGTAGCTTTATCCCCAAAGACTATGTCTCCTGGCATAGAGCACAATGATCGGTTTGGTTAGCTTAAGCTTTAATATGAAGTAGATAGTAAGCATACATTCTGTTAAAAAGCAGTTTTATTGAGATGCAATGTGCATATTAGGCTATTCATTTATTTAAGGTATATAGTTCAAGTAGTTTGAATGTTCACAGGACTGCAGTCACCACAGTTAATTTTAGAACACTTTCATTGTTCCTTTAAAGACACCTTTACTCATTGACAGTCACTATTTCCCAGCCTTCCGGCCACGGGTCTCCAGATATACCTTGTCTGGAGGTTGCATGTAAACCACCCCCTAGCATGTGGCCTTTGCTTTTGGCTTCCTTCACTTTGCCTGCTGCCTGTAAGGTTTGTCATGTTGGTGCATGCATCATACTTCATTCCTTTCACAGCAAAAAATTCCATCACACATATTCCATCTTTTGTTTTTTTGGTGACAGTATGTGACCAAGGCCAGACTGGAACTCACTAGCTATCCCAGGCTGGCCTGGAACTTGTAATCCTCCTGCCTCAGCCTCACAAATGCTGGGATTATAGGTGTGTGCCTGTATTCCATATTGTGCTTATCTGTTGAGAGACCTTTGGGTTGTTTCCATTTGGGACCGTTACGAATAGTATGCTATGAAATTTGTGTTCGACCTTTGAGTGAATGTATGTTCTCGTTTCTGCTGGGTGTAAGTCAGGAGTGGAATTGCTGGGTTGTATGGTAACTATGTTAATTGTTTGAAAAATGTTGGACTCTACCAACATGGTTACACCATACTTGAGATCAAGCCATTTATGTTTGTGTGTCCATGTGTAGTTTATATTGTGATTTCTATTTTATATAGTATTTTGAGTGATTACCTCATAAAAAATTCTTCTAAGAATTTCATGAGCATACTATTATGGATTTTGGCACATTTAAGTAGTTTTTGGTTGTGGTGAACTTCTCTGTCTCTCTTTACATGTAAATCTTCTTCAGGCTAAATAGTAGTGGAATGTCTGTCAATAGTTATCTCAAGTGATACTATTATTTTACAAATTTGACTACTAGCAGTGGGAAAAAATATCTGTTGAAATAAAAAAGAAATCTTTTGTTTTGCTAAGTAAAAAAATCTTTATTGATTTAATTTATATTTCTCTTGTTAGTAGTGAGGTAGGCAGCTTGATTTTTGCAGTGCTAGGGATCAAACCCAAGTCCTCACACACATTAGGCAAACATCCTACTACTGTGCTACACCACACCCCAGCTTGATCTGCTCTATAAAGTGGGAGAAAGCCTGCATGCTGGTCACATTTTGGCATTAGGGAATACTCTCTTCTGATTTCACAGACTTCTCTGTGCTAAGTATAAAATACTTCTATTTAACATCTTTGTACTACAGGGAGATGACTAAGGCCTGAACTGATTAGAATTGGTCAAGATTGGGCCAGGCTAGGTATAGGCAGAAAGATTCTTAATTGTGTGTACTTTGTTAGACAAACAAACAAACAAACAAACAAAACTGGAGGCTTCACATCTGAGCTGTTCTTTATGAAGTTACATTGTTGTGGTAAGGTTGAAAGAACAGAGACTAATTGGGCTGGAAACCTTGCCCCTCTGTGGTAGAAAAGTTAGCCTGGCTTGACTGTCAGGCATGCATGGTGTTGGTGTGGAGAGAGATGTGCAACCCATGATTTGAAACCATCTTTAGCCAGTTAAGATTTACTGGGCTTGAGCTGGGCGTGGTGGCGCACGCCTTTAATCCCAAGCACTTGGGAGGCAGAGGTAGGAGGATCGCCGAGAGAGTTCGAGGCCACCCTGAGAGCCTAGACTAGCGTGAAACCCTACCTCGCAAAACCAAAAAAAAAAAAAAAAAAAAAAAAAAAAAAAAAAAAAAAAAAAAAAAAAGATTTACTGGGCTCACCTGGGCTTATGAAACGTGGGTTAAGTGAAACTTGCTGGATGTGCTTAGGTATAAGATCTTTTGGTTATTAATAGATGTTTTGGTTATGAAAATGCAGTAGCAAAATAGTGATTCAAAACAAGGGTATTTCTGGAATAGTTCGGATATCCTTAAAAAGTTAGCCTCGGGCTGGAGAAATGGCTTAGCGGTTAAGGCGTTTGCCTGCGAAGCCAAAGGATCCCGGTTTGATTCTCCAGGACCCACGTAAGCCACATGCACAAGGGGACGCATGCATCTGGAGTTCATTTGCAGTGGCTAGATGCCCTGGCATGCCCTTTCTCTCTCTCTCTGCCTCTCTTCTATCTCTCTCTCTCTCTGCTTGCAAATAAATAAATAAACATTAAAAAAAGCCTCAAATATTTTATATTGGTTATCAAATATAAACATATTTAAAAATCAAGAGGATATAATATATAGTCTCTCTGTCTTTCTCAGAAATACGGTCTGTCCCCTATTAACTGCTGGTTCTCTATTCATGCAGTGGGAAGAAAATTGCATCTCTGCTGAACATGCATGAGCATTTTCCCTTGCCATTGTTCTGTAGGCAATACAGCAGAATACTGTTTACATAGGTCTTATATTATATGAGGTGTAGGGTAATTTGTACAGGAGGGTATGCATGGATTAAATGTGCATCAGCAGCTTTGGTATCCACAGACCCTGGCAGTAGTCTCCAGAAGGAGACTGATGGGTAGTTCCAAGACTTCACATCTTTCCTTGTCCCAGCTCCCAAGATGAAGGTCTCTTCTACCCCAAAGAGAAGTGCCATTCAGTCAGAAGCACTGATTGTCTCCAGTGCTCCTCCATCTGCCTCCTTCCACCTCCTTCCACTGATCTAGAAGTAGAAGCTGATGTGTTTTTCTCTTCTTAGGGCTCAGTTTTCACTTCTCACTCTTGGTAAGCCCTGGGTGCCCACAAAGGCTCCTGGTGGGCAGACAGCACCATTCTTTTCCTCCTTCCTTCCTTCATGTTACACTGGTGCTGGCAGCTGCCACTTTTTTTTTTTCCTCATGGATAAGGTCCAAAGGTTGGTTTAGGCTTTGAGTTTAGATTAATAGAGTGCAGTAAACTTGGGGTGGGATAAGGCTTTGTAGGCCTGTTAGGTTTTTCTCTTTTAAAACAGCTTTATTGAGATGTTGATATATATATATATATATATATATATATATATATATATATATGTATATGTATATGTATATGTATATGTATATGTATATAATTTGTTTGTTTTTTTGAGGTAGAGTCTCCCGCTAGTCCAGGCTGACCTGGAATTCACTAGGTAGTCTCAGGGTGGCCTCGAACTCATGGCAATACTCCTATCTCTGTCTCCCAAGTGCTGGGATTAAAGGTGTGTGCCACCATGCCTGGCGAGATGCTGATATATTTTTTAAAAATTATTTATTTATTTGAGGGAGGGGAAGAGAGGGAGTGAATGGGTGTGCCATGGCCTCTAGTCACTGAAGACACATTCCAGATGCATGTGCCACCTTGTGCATCTGGATTTATGTGGATACTGGGGAATTGAACCTGGGTCCTTAGGCTTTGCAGGCAAGTGACTTAACTGCTAAGCCATCTCTCCAGCCTAAGATGTTGATATTTTAAAATTGCGTGCATGCACATGCATGCATGTATAGTGTATATTTTGATGTTTTTAAAAATTCAAACATTTGTAATGTTCTGTTGTAGGAATAGGAATAGTTTCTTGATCATTTAGATGATTTTTCTAGGTTTCATTTTGACTTTAAACTGATTCAGATTATTACACTTCCCTTAGGATTATGGTACCTCCATTGTATTGTGCTTGGCTATTGGCTTTTTAACCGTAAGCCAAAATCTCCCACCTCTTCCTTTGAAGAAAAGAAAAGAAAAAGGCTATGTTTTTACCATAGTTGGGAAAAACTATAGATTATGTGGGGAAATCACAAGAAGACACTGAATTGCTTAAGTTACTTAATTAGATATATAAACACATTTTGGTCACCTGAGCTGGCTTTAAAGTTGGCCACTTAGCCAGGCATGATTATGCATGTCTTTATCCCAAGCACTCAAGAGGCCAAGGTAGGAGGATTGCTGTGATTTTGAGGCTAGCATGAGAGTACATAGTGAATTCCAGGTTAGCCTGGGATAGAGAAAGAGCGTACCTCAAAAAACAAAAACAAAAACAAAACAAAACAAAACAAAAAACCTTTGATTCCAGCACTAGGGAGGCCAAGGTAGGAGGATTGCTGTGAGTTCAAAGCTAGCCTGAGACTACATAGTGAATTGCAGGTCAGCCTGAGTTAGAGCAAGACCCTACCACAAAAAATCAAAAACAAAAAAACCCAAAAGTTGGGCTGGAGAGATGGCTTAGCTAAAGGTGCCTGCCTGCTAAGCCTAAGAACGCTGGTTCCAATCTCCAGCGGTTCCAATCTCTAGGTCCCACGTTTAGCCAGATGCAAAGTGATGCAAGGGTGCAATGCCGTGCTTGCCCACAAGGGGGTGCACGCATCTGGATTTCGTTCACAGCAGCTGAGAGACTGCTGGCGCGCCCATCTCTGTCTTCCTCTCCCTCTCTGTCTATCTCTGTCTCTCTCCAAAAATAAATAAAAAATAATTTTAAAAAATTAAAAAAAAAAAAAAACAACCCAAAAGTTGGCCACTCAGTATACAGGAAAGGACAGTAAGAATTGATTTCCACTCTCACAGTGCTTGGGTGTTGGGTGTTGCCTGGTGAAATGAAGAGCTCTCCTGCCCTTTTAGGTGAGCTAATGGGTCTCAAGCCTTACCCTTAGGCTCTTGTTTCCTTCTCTAGCATCCTTTGAGCTGGGGTGATGGTTCTTCACATGCTGCAACTTGTTCCTCCTAAATAGTCGGAATTCCTCCTTCCTGCTCAAACAACACTGTCTCAGTTAGAAAAACTGCAGTTTTGTTTCTGGGCTATATTTTAGTCATAGGAAAATGCAAAGTATAACAAAATAGAAAATGATAAACAAGATTTATTTAAAATTAGCACTAACCCCTTTCAGAAGCCTCGATGTGAGTATGTGTATAGTTTAGGGTATAGCTTTGGAGAATTGGCATTCAATGTTAGGAACCTCAGACCCTGTATGATTCTCAGTTGTATTAAGTGGAAAAAATTTTTTGAAAGGACTTCAAAGCATTTCAAATCAGATGAGGTTGAACACTAGTGTTAAGTTTGGGCAAGTTACTTCACTTTTCCCAAGTTTTTTCATTTGTAAATAATGTACCATAGAGAATTTTCTAGGGTGAGTTTTTAGGAAATAACACTGACAATAATTAGTATAGTGCCCAATACAGCATAGACACTCAATAATTACCACTGTCACTAGTGCTGCTCTTTGTTGTAATAGGGAACATCTCATAAGCTTTGGTGCTTTTGGAAGTAAAACCCAGAACCTTTCCAATGTGGCCATGTTTGTTCTGTCAGCCTTCACATCAGAAGTAGTCATTAAAAAAAAAAAAAATCAGGGCTAGAGAGATGGCTTAGTAGTTAGGCCATGGCATGCCTCTTCTCTTTCTCTCTTCACGCGTTCTCTCTCATAAAAAAATACAAAAAAAACAAAAAAACAAAAAAACGAAAAACCGCATGATGGAAACTCACAGTGCTCAAGCTGTGCAATACACTAATGAAGTCTGCATCCTCAACTGCTATCAGGGCTTGACTTGTCCACCTGTCTATCCATCCATCAGTCTATCCATGGTTTCCCAGGCGATTTTAATGTGCAGCCAGGGAATAGAATCACTGCTTTAGACTTTTTAAAATTTCTTTTCCTGGTATTTTCAGGGTTGTGTACCACCACAGGAAATGAGTCTTTTCATGGTTTTGAAACATTGCATAATATAGTTTTAGAGTTTATAAAATGCTTTATGACTCATAAAAGTAATCCTTGTATTACTGTCCCCATTTTGCAGAAAAGATAGTTGAGGCTCAGTGAAAACATGTGTTAAGTAAAAGGTTATGTAAAGAAGGCATGGAGCCAGGCAGGTATTCATAATGAACTTTTTATTTATTTATTTATTTATTTTTTTGGTTTTTCGAGGTAAGGTCTCACTCTAGCCCAGGCTGACCTGCACTATGTAGTCTCAGGGTGGCCTCGAACTCATGATGATCCTCCTACCTCTGCCTCCTGAGTGCTGGGATTAAATGCGTGCACTACCACACATGGCCATGGTGGACTTTTTTTTTTTTTTTTTTTTTTTTTTTTTGGAGAGAATCAGAGAGAGAGGGGGGGGAGGGGGGAAGGAGGGAGGGAGAGATAGATAGAGAATGATTGCGCCAGCAGCCTCTCAGCTGCTGTGAACGAATTCCAGACTCGTGTGCCCCCTTGTGGGCAAGTGCGGAATTGCGCCCTTGAGCCACTGTGTCTGGTTAAACATGGGACCTGGAGAATTGAATGGGCATCATTCTTAGGCTTAGCAGGCAGGCGCCTTAACCGCTAAGCCATCTCTCCAGCCCCATGATGGACTTTTTATTCCTACTGCATTTATAGTGGAAATGTGCAACCATGTTTAAATACTTGGAGCATTTCTCTTGCTGTTGTATTTCTGCCTGTGTGGCCTTATGTCTGCTTGTTTATCTGGCTGCTAGAGGATGAACCCATGCCACCAAGACTTTTCAGTACTTAGAAGTGTGTTTAAAATTCCAGGTTCATCTTACAACAATGTCTATGCCTTTGTGGTCCAGATCTGTTTTTTTCCCGAGTTTGGATCCCGAGAACTTCGTGATGAAGGTCATCTAAACTTGAATATCCCTAGGCTAAGCCCTTAATGTCGGGAGGGATGGAATACTGTATCAGGAATAACATCTTTTCCCTGTGTCCCATGAGGCCTTCCCCACTATTTTCACGAGGTTGTTTTTCTGTCCTGGTTGGAACCTCCCACCTTTTCTCTCTCTTCTCTCTCATCATGAGCCCCACTTCTCCCCTCCCATCTTGCTGAGAAGGAGAGTGAACTTGTGGGTAAGGGTTTGGGGGTGAAGGGCATTCCGTTATGTGTGAAAGTAGAGGCCTTAGTGTTGCTTTCCAGGGCCTATTACCATGGCCAACTGATAGGGGGGGCCTCTGCAGCTAGGTTTGTGGTGATAGGCTAAAAAGCTTCGGAAGCCAGGGTGAAGATGAAGAGGAATGGGACAAAGGAACACAGGCCCTGTTTGGCCATGGTGTGTTCTGGTGTGGCTTTCCACTGCCTGAGGACTTCACAACTATGTTACCGTTTTCTCGTGCGTCTCATGTTCTACAGTGCTTACCCACTAGTGAAAGTTTCATCTCTTAAGTTTTAGTCAGTCTTTGCTAACTTAGTAGGTGTCCTGGAAGTCATATTCAAATGATGAAACCTTTTTCACCTAGCAGCAGTCCAGAGGCCATGGTTCACTCTAGATGACATCTGTGAATCTAGCTGACCACATTTAATCTCTTTCTCTAAAATTGTAAATACAAATTGAGTAACCCACATCTGAAATGTTTGGAGTGAGAAATGTTTCAGGTTTCAGATTTTTTTTTAGATTTTTGGAATATTTGCATATATGTAATGAGATATCTTAGGGGTGGACCCAAATCTAAACACAAAATTAATTTATGCTTCATACATACCTTGTTTACAAAGCCCAGAATGAATCATAATGAGTGTTTTTAGCATTCTTGTGTGTGACTGTGACCCATCACTGATGTCAGGGGTGGTGTGTGTATGTGTGAGAGACTGTGACTCGTCCCTGAGGTCAGTGGTGGGATATGTGTGTGACTGTGACTGTGACCTGTCCATGAGGTTAGGGTGGGGTCTATGTATGACTGACCTGTCACTGAGGTCACGGGTTGGATTCTCTACTTGCAGTGTCATATCAGCCTTGGAAAATTTAGGATTTTGTGAACCTTAGACTATTCAGACTAGTGATGCTCAACCTATGTTTTTGTGCCCCTAAATTCTTCTGTTTTTCTTTTTCCTACCCCAAATCCCTGGAAATGAATTCCACATTCCTTCTGGCAAAGGTAGTAAATAGTGATTACTTTGATGTTTTACCTTGTCCTTAGAGTAGCCCAGCTCCTGATCAGTCATGTTAGACCCGTTTTGTCCTGGTGGGAGGAAATCACCAATGGTTATTGATCATTACTGTGTTGTGTTTTTCTTTTTTCTTTTTAATTAATTAATTACTTTGAGAACAACAGACAGACACAGAAAAAGGCAGTTAGATAGAGAATGGGCCTCCACCCACTGCAAACGAACTCCAGATGCATGTGCTACCTTGTGCATCTGGCTAATGTGGGTCCTGGGGAATCGAGCCTCAAACCGGGGTCCTTAGGCTTCATAGGCAAGCACTTAACTGCTAAGCTATCTCTCCAGGTCCCTGTGTTGTGTTTTTCCTATGGGCAGGTAATGGGTGTCTGGGCCTGGCCAGTGGCTTCCCTGGAACCCAGGATGTTGCTGCTTCTCTGTAGGGCTTAATGGGGACAAAGAATCTTGTGTCTGGTGGTAGGCTCCACTGTAGACAGTTTTTTTTTATTTTTTAACTGAGCTCCCTTCCTCTTTCCCTCCCTCCCTCCTTTCTTTTTTTGATTTTTCAAGGTAGGGTCTCGCTCTAGCCCAGGCTGACCTGGAATTCACTAGGTAGTCTCAGGGTGGCCTTGAACTCACAGTGATCCTCCTACCTCTGCCTCCTGAGTGTTGGGATTAAAGGCATGTGCCACCACGTCTGGCTTAAGGTCCACATGTTCTTTCTAATATCCCTTTTGATCTCTTCCCCCAATCTGTAACTCAAAATGTTTTATGTGTTTTGGTTATTCACCTGTAATTGGTCATTAAGCTATGACAGATCTTCAAAATCAAATTACGAATCTATTACTTCTTTTCTTCTCACTCACCTTGTGGGAATTTCCTGAATGAGACTCAGAGTTGTTCAGACAGAGGAGAGGAAGATTTATTCACACCAGCAGTCTGACACCCAGTTCAGCTCCGAGCTTAGGCAAAGGGGGGCTTTTTATATGTTTTTTTTTCTTATAAGCAAGTAAGGTTATAGAAGTGTATGTGGCATGAGCAGGCAGCTACATAGTTTAAGTTTCTTGTAATTTCTGTTCTAGTCTGCCCAAAACTATCAGTAACTCACAGTGTGGGCAGGAAACTTATCTTCATTCCCTGGTTGTTCCTTGTGGGCAAGAAACTTATCTCTGTGTTCTTTGGTCTTCTCCTGTGAAGGCTTGTTTCTGTTCTCTGGTCTCTCCCTGTGGGTGGCTCAAGGGCGACCAGGGACTGATCTCTGCTCTCTGTGGGTAACTTCTGGCCTATTGGGCTCTGTAACCCAGTACAGGTTTTCTTTTAATATTGCTCTTTTCTGTTAGATCTATTTTTTATCTTTATAATTCTTTATGACTTTTTTAATGGGATCTTTTGATATTGGCGAATAACTTATCTTTCTATTCTTTAGTCTGCCCCCTGTAAAGACTTAGAAACAAACAAAAATTTATCTATTTTCTAGTCTTTCCCTATAGATAACTCAAAGACAACCAAAAACTTATTTCTACTCTCTGTAACTTCTGGCCTGTTGGGGGGCTCTATAACCCAATACAAGTTTTTTTTTTTTTTTTTTTTTTTGAGGTAGGGTCTCAGTCTAGCCCATGCTGACCTGGAATTCACTATGTAGTCTCAGGGTGGTCTCGAACTCACAGCGATCCTCCTAACTCTGCCTCCCAAATGCTGGGATTAAAGGCGTGCGCCACCATGCCCAGCTAAGTTTTCTTTTAATGTTACTTCTACTAGAACCTCTATAAATATTATTTATTTATGAGAGAGAGAGAGAGAGAAGGGGTGTGCCAGGGCCTCTAGCCACTGAAATGAGCTTGAGACACATGTGCCACCATGTGCATCTGGCTTACATGGGTACTGGGGAATTGAACCTGAGTCCTTAGGCTTCACAGGCAAGCTCCTTAGCCATCAAGCCATCTCTCTAGCCCATCACTCACTTCTAGAGAGGACATGTAGGTAACATGGACGTCACTTCCTCACTTTCCACTTTGATTGGGTCACAAATTCTATTGATTCTACAACTTAAAAGTCCTAAATCTCTTTCATCTGCTCTCCTGTTCCTGTTTCTTTCCTCATTTTGTGTCTTAACTACTTTCCCACTGTGCAGATGTTTTCCTCCTTTCTCTGTGTTCCAGATATACTCACAGCTAAATTTTGAGTGCTTATTTTTGTGTTTCATGTACATATAAGGTGCTTTGCATGCACTCTCACATGCCAATCACAGTGGGTCGTTATGATCCCTTTGCTAAAGGAGAGTTGTCTTGGACCTCATACATAGTAAGTGCAGCAACAGTGCAGAGCATTGCTTCACTTGCTCCCGCCAGCCTTTCCTGGCTCCCCTCGGCATCTTTGGTTGGGCTTTAAGGTCCTTCCTGAGCTAGTCTCTCTCTACTTACATTTCTCCTTCCACTGTGCTTAGGACTGCTGTTTCAGTCCTCTTGAGCTTCCTGGCCTTCCTTGAAGACATCATACTTTTTTATACTCAACTTTTTGTGTTTGAACATGTTGCTTCTTCCACATTGAATTCCTGCCTCTATCCTTCAAGGTTCCGGCCTAAGTGACAATCTCTTGGAATATCATCACTGTCCTCCTGTTCAAGCTGCCTCTGTTATACTCCCATGATACCTTCTACATGCAACTATAATATTTATATTGGTAAAAACTTACATATTTCTATTTCTTAAAAAGAAGTTCATGAATCTTTACACTTTAGGATAGTAGTTTTAGATTTATAGAAAAGTTGGCACAGGTAGCATAGATTGTTCCCATGAACTCCACAGTTTCCTTGTTAGCATCTCGTGCTACTGTAGAACTGTGTTACAGCTAAGAAGCTGTCATTGGTACCATGCTATTGACTGCAACTTGCACTTGCTTGGGGTTTTTTATTGTCCTGGAAAGTATTCTCTAACACTTTTGCACCCTTCTTTCAGGATTATGACAGTTTCTCTTTAATGCCAGGAATTCACACCTGCTTGTGCTGATTTATTTACTTGCATAGAGTATTGTGTCAAAGAATGCTCTGCAGTATCGAGGGAATTCCCAGCATGATGCCCAGGAGTTTCTGCTGTGGCTTTTGGACCGAGTTCATGAAGACCTCAATCACGCTGTAAAGCAGAGTGGCCAGTCTCCTGTGAAGGTGAGGATGGGCAGTCGAGCGGCAGAAGGGAGCACCGGGGAAGTGGACAAGGGGCAGGAGAGTCTGCTAAACCTCCACTGAGGACTTGTTGCAGTTAGTAGACTGATTATGCTCTGGATGAGTATAAAACCAAGTGGATATTTTAAGGAATAGTTCCCCTTGTCTACTACTGGGTTGGCAGTGTAAGGTACCAGAGGCATTGTCCCCAAATGAGGGGAAATACAGTAAGACACATACTCTGTGTCACATACTAGGGAAATGTATGGATGTTCTGCTATGAGAATTGGATTTGAGCATAGAAACTGAGAACCCAGAATGGTTTCTCTAAGAAACAAGTCACTCTTGAACTGTACATGTAGCCTTAATATGATAGTTAAAGTGATTCATAGCATGGGAAAAATTAAAGAAGAGTTACTTCCCTATGGAACTTTTGAAGTTTTTTATAGTTCAGCTCTGTGATTCAAAATTCCTAGTTTTGAGGGAACAGAAAGATTGTAAGAACCAAAGGGTGGAAGGAGTGCTTGAGCCATCCTCCCCCCAACATAGTGAATACCAATAACCCCACTGAGGAGGATCCTCAAGGGAATGGGGGCAGGGGAGTGGGAACATAAGAATATAACCAGATGGGAATATGACCAATATGTAATATGGTAAAAACAAATTATATTTATATGTATGTATGCTTTTCGAGGTAAGGTCTCACTCTAGCTCAGGCTGACCTGGAATTCACTATGTAGTGTCAGGGTGGCCTCTAACTCACAGCGATCCTCCCACCTCTGCCTCCCAAGTGCTGGGATTAAAGGCGTGCACCACCATACCTGACCTTAAATAAAATATATTTTTTAAATTCCTAGTTTTTATAAGTTGGTAAATTATTCTGAATCGAGGTTCTGTTAAAAATAAATTTAGATATTTATTTATTTATTTGAGAGACTAACAGAGAGAGAGAGAGACAAACAGAAAGAGTGAGTGTTGGGGTGCCAGGGCCTCTTGCCACTGTAAATGAACTCCAGATGCATGTGCCACTTTGTGCATCTGGCTTTACATGGACACTAGGGAATTGAACCCAGGCCATCAGCCTCTGCAAGTAAGTGCCTTTAACCACTGAGCAATCTCTTCAGCCCTCAAGGCCTTTTGTGCCTGAACATTTTACTGTACAGAGGCTGGCTGTGCCTCCACACTGAATCATCCTCAAGGTCCGCCGCCATGCCTTACTTATTCTTGTGTCCTGCCATCCTGTCCTGTACGTTGTTCCATACATGTGTCAGCAGACGCTCAGTAGCTAGCTGTTAGGTGGTGGGGCATGGGAAGGTTAGCTCAAATGTGAAACAGACTGATTGGCATCAGAGTGAAGATTGGAACAGCCTAGGGAAGGAGAGCTGGCCAGGCCCTGAATGGATGGAGATGTTTAAAGATGCTCTGCAATAGTCTGTCTGAATGGATGAGTCCATGGGACCCAAGCTGCTATGTTCTGGTGCATTGAGCACTGCCTGTCACTGAAGCACCTGGGCTCCACATACAACTTGGAATTGAGCTTGAATATACTGTGATATTTTAGGCTCATCTTCAATCAAGAATGTCACCTCTAGTTTGTGAACCATACCTTTTTATTTTTTAAAAAATATTTTATTTTTATTTGAGAGAGAGAGAGGAGCAGATAGAGAATGGATTGCCAGGGTCTCTAGCCACTGCAAACAATCTCCAGATGCATGTGCCACTTGGTGCATCTGGCTTTACGTGTGTGGGTACTGGGGAATTGAATTGGGGCCATCAGTCTTTGCAAGCAAGTGCCCTTAATCCCTGAGCCATCTCTCCAGCCTGAATTACAGTTATTATTATTTTTTTTCTTTAGCCACCATCAGACACTGATATGATGCCTGAGGGACCGTCTTTTCCTGTGTGTAGCACTTTTGTACAAGAACTTTTTCAAGCCCAATACAGGTATGGAGCAAATAAAATGTTCCTTTTTATTTTGTCTGCTTGATATAGTTCTAGGTGATCTTAATGTGAGCCTCTTACATTTTTTTTTCAAAGATCTTCTTTGACATGTCCCCATTGTCAGAAACAGAGCAACACTTTTGACCCTTTCCTGTGTATTTCTTTGCCAATTCCTCTACCCCACACAAGGTAAGAGGGGATGTAGTAGCATTGAGACTATATTGTGATAGTGTACCTTTTCCTTTGTTGCCTCCTGTTAGGGCTTCTCACTTATTTAGACAAGGAAAAGGTTTTGTGATAAAACAGGCACTTTGAGGCTGAGTTGTGCCGTAGTCTTGTCCAACTGCTAGTCATCCACAGACTATGTGTGGGGGGAGAGGTATGTTGAGTGACTGCAGGATTCTCTAGATGCCCTCTTTGTACTTTTAATTAGTTGCTTTATTTAAGACATTTCAGTATTTGTAGAGTTTGGCCATTTTGAAGGAAAAGACAGGATCAAGTGAATATATCATTTCCCCTCCCTCAAAGATCTCTTGACTTGTTTTGTAGTTCTGGCTAATTTCAAATGAACTTTTGCCATGTATTTGCCTCAGTATTTTTGTTGTTGTTGTTAATTTTATGTTAGGTTTGTTTTATTTCTTTCTTATTTTAGTTAAAATAAGTGACTAATGAGAAGATCTGACTTTGATCTGTACAGGCCTCTCTATGTTACTGTAGTGTATCAAGGGAAATGTTCACACTGCATGAGAATTGGTGTGGCTGTACCTCTGTCTGGGACTGTTGCCAGACTCCGGGAAGCTGTGTCTATGGAGACAAAGATCCCCACTGACCAGGTAATGACCTGCTAAGACCGACTACACGTCAGCCTTTGCCTTCTGCTTCTTTACATTAAAAAAAATTAATTAATTAATTAATTTTATTTGAGAGAGAGAGAGAGAGAGAGAGAGAGAGAGAGAGACAGAGGGAGCGGAGAGAGAGAATTGGCACACCAGGATCTCAGCCACAGCATTCGATTGCCAGGCACTTGCCTCACCTTTGTGAGACTTGTGTGGGATCTGGAGAGAGCTCAAACATGGGTCCTTGGGCTTTTCAGGCAAGTGCTTTAACTGCTAAGCCATCTCTCCAGCCCTCTCTACATTTTTTAAAACATTTTCTGCCAAATATGTTAGATAGAAATGTAAAGCCAGTTGCATGTAATGCAGAGGAGAAAAAAATTAAAACTCTAAAGAATAAAATCTCTGCTTCATTTAGTGTTCTATCTATGAAGGAAGAGCTGTGACCTTCTACTCAGACCTTCTTGTAGCTGTGTTTATAGAGCACACTTACCTCTCTCACCTCACCTCTCTGTGGATGGTGGAAGAGTCCCTGTGGCATTTGACAGACAGGGAGGATGGAAATTAGGCAGTGCTGTATTCTGTATTGAGCACATGCTCAGAGTGCTTCTGTTTACCCCTGTGGTGCTGGGGCTTGGACCCAGGACCTTGTTCATGTTCCATGTTTGAGGTACCTGCAACCCTATTTTGTTTCCTTATTGAAGCTGGACCAGAGTCTCTTACCTTGTTAGGTGTGGGAGGTAGGGGACACATCTTTGATAAGTAGTTATGTATAAATTGACGAAAAATATATATATATATATATTTTTGGTTTTGCGAGGTAGGGTCTCACTCTGGTCCAAGCTGACCTGGAATTAACTATGTAGTCTCAGGGTGGCCTCGAACTCTCGGCGATCCTCCTACCTCTGCCTCCCGAGTGCTGGGATTAAAGGCGTGCGCCACCACGCCTGGCTTGAAAAATATTTTTGACTTAGTGACGTCACATTTTATGCAGAGCTCTTTCTGAATTCATTAGTAGGGCAAATATTCCTTAGGACTTCTTAGGGAAAGGTGACTTAATGGCTAAATAATTTTTCCCTAGATAGTTTTTGGAAGCATGAGTCACTTTAACAATAAAGGTATTTAATTTGGTGCTTTGGCCGCGTGTGGCCACAGTAAAAACATACGAAGTTTTCTTGTGTTTTCATAGGCCAGGTACTGGCACATTGATAAAGTTCTTATTTTTCCATAACATGAAAAGCTCCTTGGTTCTGTTTTTCCCTTCATGATGAGGGAAAGGACAGAAGAGGAGGGAGGCTTTGGTGTGGCCAAGTCAATAGCGGTTGTGTCTTTAAAACTTCAGTGCTGTCTAGTTGTCTTTACATGTGGTTTAAGAAGTTTGCTTTAGCCTCAGCTTGCTGAACAGACTGCATTATACTTGCACGCTCACTGGAGAAAAGAGGAGCATTAAAGTCATTAGAAGGACATGTGCTGGGAGTGGTTTTTCCTGGGACATTTGTGGAATAGCCTATCAGCACTTTTTACCTCATAGACATGGAGAGTGTTAATACTGGTAGGGGAAACTTTGGGATCCAGTGCACTCCCAGCCCACTTGAAGGAGCCCAGAGAAACCATGTGAACCATTCAAGCAAGGTCACAGGGTTGGTTGGTGGAAGGTCAGGCCTGGAGCCTCCTCTTGCTCAGTGCTTTTTCATTACATAGTGCTACTGAACACATAATGAAGGCTCTAAATGTCTCCATTGTTTTTCTCCCTATCTTGTTTTTCTGCTTCATTTGGAAAATACTCAACCATTTCAGAAATACAACTTAGAAAGTAAAAATATTGGCCAGGTGTGGTGGCACATACCTTTAATCCCAGCTGAGGTAAATAAAAAATAAATAAAATGAAAATGAAAATATGCTAGGTATCTTAATACTAAGAATGTTACTAGGGCTGGAGAGATGGCTTAACGGTTAAGGCGCATGCCTGCGAAACCTAAGGACCCTGGTTCGATTCTCCAGGTAACACGTAAGCCAGATGCACATGGTGGTGCATGCGTCTAGAGTTCGTTTGCAGTGGCTAGAGGCCCTGGTGCACCCATTCTCACTCTTGCTCTCTCTCTCTCCCTCTCTCTGTCTCTAATAAATAAATTAATTAAAAAGTATATTTTTAAAAAAGAATGTTACTAACCTTAATACTATATTATAAAGTACTTGGATTTTTTTTCTATGTGCATACTTTGTAAAAATAGAATTATTTACAAATATTTTTCTTTGCTTTTTGTTTACTTAGAACATTCCTTTACAGTGCAAATGCATATATGTCATTCTCTCTTAATAACTTTATAATTTAATTGAGTTATTATTATTGGACATTGAATTGATTTCATTATTTTCCAGTGTAGATAGCCAACTGACATTTTTAATATGAAGAGGTAAATTCAATGGTGTGAACTGTCCTGTCTCTGAGACTGAATAGTTAATGGAACCTTAAGCAGATCTCTGTACCTCTCTCTTGTGAAACAAGAGTGATTAAGCCTACAACAAAACTTCAAAGACCTCTGGGTTTACTGCTGTAGAGTTGAGTTCTGGATCAGAGTATATTGTGACAAAATTACAGGGGCTATTGTGCTTCTAAGGTTCTCTTATTACCATCAAATAACATCACTCTAGAAGACATTTCAGATCCTCTTCCAAGCATTGCCACTCTTGATGATCTAGCATAGTTTGTAGTAGGATTGGGAGATCATTTTATAGTGACTATCCAGTTACCCACTTGTTTACATTTTCCCCATTTTTAAAGATTGTGTTAACAGAAATGTACTATGATGGCTTCCATCGTTCCTTCTGTGATACAGACGACCTGGAAACAGTCCATGAAAGTGACTGCATTTTTGCCTTTGAGACTCCAGAAATATTTAGACCTGAAGGAATTCTCAGTCAAAGAGGTAAATGAGCAAGATTTGACATTATCTGCTGTTTTATGTATTTAAGCTTTATATGATACAGTTTTTAAGCTTACAGTAATGTGTACACTACTGTTTTTCAGAGTTTCATTACCCTTTATCTGCTGTTTTTCTTGTCTTCATTTCTCTTATTGCCAATAGTGATCCTTCTCAACTCGAATCTGCACATCTGACCACCTCTTACACTGCTTCACCCTCCTCCATGTTGTGTAGTGGTCCTTCTTTACCTACTAGCTCTTCCTCTTCTGCCCACTGTGCAAGTCTGCTTCAAACTACTTGCACTCTCTAGCTGTGTTATCTTTTCATATCTCTGTTCATTCACTCTTGAAAACTGCATAAAGCATTTTCCTTTTGTTGTTTTCCTGTACTCATCTCCTTGCAACAGGACTTTAGATTCTTGTATTTAGCTAGGTGTTGAAATGATAAATAAAACTATTTGAAGTTGAAGACAGAAAAACAATAGAAGAGGCAAATCGCGTAAAGGAAAAAACTTTAAAAGGGTAGTCCAAACTTTTGTTAATGTTAAGTACAAAAGACATTTGGACTGGCCTAGGTACCAAAGATGCAAAGGCAGTAAGCAAGTGAAGGGCATGTCCCTAGTGATCCACTTCCTCTAGGTAGGCCCCACCTTCTAATAGCACCATTAGCTTTAACATGTGGGCTTTAGGGGGACATTTAAGATTTAAATCAGAATACCTTGTCCAGAATGCCTTTCTCCTTTCCCCATCCCTATGCTTGTAACTGCTGGCACAGCTCCATCATAGCTTCTGCTCATCTACATGTGTGTGCAAATGATCTGTCTTCTCTGTCATTCACTCTGAAATTCTTTGGCGTGGTAACCACCTTCTGCTTCATCTCTCTATGACAGGTGGTTTCTAATATGTAGCAAGACTCCAGTTAATGATTGCTGAACTGAAAATGTTCTTAATTCCTTCCCCACTCCTTGACTGTATAGGGGTAACACTAGGATTCTATTCATAAGTTAATTTCATATTCAAAGCTATCATATGCTAGCTAGAGAGTGCCTCTGTTTGAAAGAGTTATTACTTGCAAGCATGCATCAAACTCTTATCTAAAGACGTATGAATATTCTGTTTAGCACGTGTGAAGCCACTATTTTGCTTCTGAGAATGAGGGCCCTATGACTTAGGTTAAAAGTGACTGGCCCTGGTCACATAGCTGTTAGGTGATGGGCCCATAAGTTGAACATGCAGTGGTATGGAGTACCTTTACCTCATTAGGAATCCCAGTCAACATGGAGACTAGGTCTTCACACACTTACCTTTGCCAAGAATGTGGGAAGTGAGGTCATTTATTAAGGTAATTTGATTTCTGTTATCTTTATTTTCTCATACCAAAGTTTAAAATAGTTACAAAGTAAAATCTAACCTTTTGGGATTTCTTTAGTATTTAAGCTTAAAGCGTGTTCTTCCCTCTAATAACCTGGTAAAGATTCTGTTTTTCCTTATTTCTAGTGACTGCTTCCCCCCCACCCATCTGCAATTTATTTTGGTATGAGCTGTGCACTTGCCATTTTGAATTGTTATAATGCTGATGCATCTTACCAGCAAGTCTTGTATTGCTGAACACTTAGGATACTGTCAGAACTCTGTTAGAGTACTTTTGTGTAACACAGTTTTATTTTCTCCTAGTGTTGATTTTTATTGATGGTGTTGGCAGAAGGGGCTGAGGCTTTCTTCTATTTCCTATTGGGGTGTAGGCTGCATGCTTTCAAAGGATTAAATAGATAAATAAATAAATTAATTAAATAGATATTGGCACTTATTGATTAGTTATAGAGCCTTGCTGGGTGGCTGTGAATGACAGGGACATCTTTAGGATCCTTGAAAGCAACAGTGTGTGTGTCAAGCAGTTTTACTCCCTTTAATGTCATTCTCACAATGGCTCTGGACTAGTATATGAAATTTTATCTTTTGTTTCTTATAATAACCAGGGGGCAAGGAATTGCAATTGAACATTGTGGGTCATCACAAATGTTCTTGCCTTTTTCTTTAAAAATGTTATTTGGAGCTGGAGAGATGGCTTAGCAGTTAAAGCGCTTGCTAGCAAAGGCAAAGGACCTAAGTTCAATTCCCCAGTATCCATGTAAGCCAAATGCACAAGGTGGTACATATGTCTGGAGTTTGTTTGCAGTGGCTGGAGGCCCTGGTGCTCCCATTCTGTCCCTCCCTCCCTCCTTCTCCCTCTTTCTCTCTCAAGTAAATAAATAAAATATTTAAAAAATGTTATTTGATGGCTGGCTGCTGGTTCAGACTTTAAATTTTTTTTGGTGGATCATCTCAGGAAACTTACCCTTCTAAAACTGTGTCTAGGGCTAGAGAGATGGTTTAGTGATTAAGGTGCTTGCCTAAAACTTATATTCGAATCTCCAGGTCCCATTAGCCAGATGCACAGTGATGCAAGCATGCACTGTTGCGCATGTTTCTGCAGTTTGCAGTGTCTGATGATCCTGGCATCCCCATTCTCTCTCTCAAAATAAATGAAAAACAAAAAACAACAACAACAACAAAAAAAAAACAAAACTGTGTCTAACATGTACTGAGGTGGAGAGTTTGATTTTCAGTATATATATATTTTTTGATGTAGGGTCTTACTCTAGCCCAGATACACAAGGTGGCACATGCATCTGGAGTTTGTTTGCAGTGGCTGGAGGTCCTTTAATTCCAGCACTTTGGAGGCAGAGGTAGGAGGTTCGCCATGAGTTCAAGGCCACCCTGAGACTACTACATACTGTATTCCAGGTCAGCCTGGGCTAGATGAGTAATCTCGTGGTAGAGTATTTGTTCTTATTTTTGGTAGTGGTTTAAATTATATTGTGACTTTTATATTACTTCTGTTTCTGATTTTAAATATTTTTATTTACTTTTTTTGAGAGAGAGAGAGAGAGAGACAGAGAGAGAATAGGTGTACCAGGGCCTCTTGTCACTACAAACAAACTCTACATGCATGCACCACTTTGTGCATCTGGCTTCATATGAGTACTGGGGAATTGTACTCTTGGCTATCAGGCTTGCAAGCAAGTGCCTTTAACTGCTGATCCATCTATCTCCCCAGCCCTATTTCTGTTTCTTTGTAACGAATGAGTGAAAAGAAACTTGAAGAGATGCTATTTACTTTGTTTCAGGCATTCATTTAAACAACAATCTAAACCACTTGAGATTTGGCTTGGATCATCACAGGCTCTCTTCACCCACACAGACAGCAGCAAAGCAAGGGAAGGCGGACTTGCCCACCAGAGCAGGAAGTGACAAGATTGTTCTGCTGGTGTGTAACCGAGCCTGCACTGGGCAGCAAGGGAAAAGGTGAAAACCAGTTTATGTCCTGCTAAGTATACTTAAGTATGCTAAGTATACTGAAACTTTAGAGGTTACATATTTTGAAATGTTTTTAAAGCAGTGGTAAGAGAGGGGGCAAAAGAGGAAGGAAAGGAAACAAAATAATTTGCTTGAAAAGTGTCATAAAGAGGGTGTGCTGGCACATGCCTTTAATCCCAGCACTTGGGAGGCAGAGGTAAGAGGATTGCTGTGAGTTGGAGGCCACCCTCAGACTACATAGTGAATTTCAGGTCAGCTGAGCTAGAGTGAAACCCTATCTCGACAAACCAAAACAACAACAACAACAAAAAAAACCAACCTATTTCTTTGCATGCTAATAAAAAATTTTAGTTAAAAAAATCTTTATTTTATTAGTTTTTCTTTTCTTTTGTTTTCTTTTATTTTGGAAATGTAGCCCAGGCTGTCCTTAAACTCATATTTCTCCAGTCTCAGATTCCAAGTACTGGGGTTATAGAAACCGAGTTGACATAGGTTTTTATTTAGGGGAGAGAGCAGGTTGAGGCAAGGTCTCACTCTGGAACTCTCTTTGTAGCCCAGGCTGTCTTTGAACTCATGGCGATCCTCTTAGCCTCCTGGGTACTGGGATCAAAGGCATGTGCCACCATGTCTGTCTCCACTGGGTTTTGAGATCTTAGGTAACATGTCCATATTAGGTTAGGCTCTTCTTGGCCTTTTAGATCTGTGTTCAGTTATGATTTCAACAACTTAAAAAAAAGTCACAGCCGAGTGTGGTGGCACATGCCTTTAACCCACTTGGAAGGCAGAGGTAGGAGGATTGCTGTGAGTTCGAGACCAGCCTGAGATTACATAGTGAATTCCAGGTGAGCGAGACCCTACCTCAAAAAAAAAAAAAAAAAAAAAAAAAAAAAAAGTCGTTAACATATCTGCTTGGATGGTACATGCCCCCAGTCTTGGGTCCCGAGCTGAACTTGAACTCTTTCCTATGAAACTGGACCCGCAGCATTTCCTATCTTGGCAGATGACACTGCTGTTTATTAGTACTGCAGGACAGAAATTTGGGAGTTAGAAATCTCTCAAATTTCTCACCTGCCCTCGCTAAGAATTTATGGGTATTGTGGACTATCTTTTAAAGTAACTTTATCAGAGCCATCTACCTGAGTAATAGGTAACAGCAGACGTGTTTTAGGGGAGAAAGGACTCTGGGCTGCTAGGACCTGTCAGCATAGCCTTTAACTGAGTATTTTGAAATTGTGTTTTTCAACAAGTTGGTGGTAAATAACATAAACATAGATGTGGTGTGTACATTTATGTTTATTAGCAAACATGTTGGTGTTTATAGTGTGTCAGGTACTATTCTGGACACTAGAGATAAGAGTGTCAAAGACAGCCCCTGTCCTCATGGAGCTGCTTCCTAGTTAGGACATAAGCAAACACATTGAACTTGAGATGGTTGTTCACATGTTGAAAGCACTGACACAGGCTAGAATGATAGGATACAAACAAGGACAGGACACATGACTGCATTGGAACTAGAGCTAGGAACATAGCCTTGCTAGAAGGAACATTTCTCATGGAGAAGGAGTAAGTTGTAGGAAAATCCTGGGAGATAATTTCAAGTAGAAGAGCCCCAGTACAGACACTGGGACTAGATGTTTAAGGCGCAGAATGGAAGGGAGCTTATCGTAGTTGTATGACATAGAGGCTTGTGGGCTCCCCTTCGTGCTGCTGTAGGTTCCTAAGAGTGGAGGCATCATCTCATGACAGGGAGCTCCTTTTATGTCTTTGGAGTTTTCAGATAGATAGCTTCAGTGTTATCTCTGTGAGATAACAAAGTTGATGGCCATTAGGAACAGGTTTCTTAGTGATGTTAGCATCTGTGCCTCAGCTTAACCATTATCAGAGTTCATCTATTAGGTCATCCATCCATCCATCTAGCATCTTCTGTTTCCTAGGCTTGGCTGTTTAGGATACTAAGATAAAGAAATCACATAGCTCAGAGTCTGTTGGTAGAGGCAAATGCATAGTTGGGCAGTGTTTACCGCCCAGAGTACTTAGTGCTGTGGTACATGAGGAACCAGGCCTTTGTGCAAATGAGCAAAGGACCTTAGATCTGCATGGGGGGTGGAGAGGTATTTCACACTGAGGGAGTGGCTTGCACAAATGCTGGTATATGGGAGAAGGACACATTCAGGGATCAACAGATTGGCTTTTACAATTGGGACATGGGAGAAGCTGAGGCTAGGCCAGAGGTTGCCAACTTCAGCTGTGTATTAAAACCACTTGGGAGCTCTTGAAAAAAGTCTCAGTGCTTGAGTCACATTCCAGACTGCCTTTATTAGTATCTCTGGGAGCTGGACTTGGGCACTGGTGGTTTTAAATGCTCTGTAGCAGACAGCTTCAGGTTCGCTGAGATAAACTTCCAGACCAGGCACAGTTATGGAGGAAGGGATATTATTTATTGAAGCTTACAGATCCAGGGGAAGTTCCATAATAGCAGAAGAAGTGGCTTGCCTTTCACAGGACCAGGCAAGAGAGAGAAAAGCCAACCATCCACCACAGCACACAGAGCAAAACTACTGCCAAAAGGTCACACAGCAAACTTCAGGAACTCCTGCTAGGCACATTTGCATATCTTTACAATGGAATCTCAAACCCACACCACACCTTATGACCGGGCCCCCAGTGACCTTGCCTCTAGCAAGGTGATTGCAGATGCAAACTATAACTAATAAAACACTGAATATATTGGGGGACATATATTCAAACTACCACATGCTCCTTTGATGATTTTGGTGTGCAGCGGAGGCTGAGAACCACAGTGTTGCCTCTGATTCTGTCGGACATGGGAACCTGGCAGAGAGCCCAGGCAACTTCTGCCTTTAGGGTAGGAGTTGGCTTTGAGTGCCAGCTTGCTTGGCAGTGCCTCCTTATCAGAGATATTTGCCTCTTTAGACCTTCCAGCCCTACCTGTTCCTAATACCTCGTGCCTTATAGGCTTGTCCCTCTCCTGTCTATTCCTGTGCTTTCCCTCTCTCTGTTAAGCCTGCTGCCTGATAGCAACATTGGCCTCTGTAGGAGCCCATGTGCTATACAAGCTATTCCATTGTGAGATCTTAGTAATTCTGACTGTTCCATCATCTCTTTGTGAGAGTTACCAGTGGCTTTCCTGTTTGAGAGTTGTCCTAAAACTGGTTACATTGTGATCCCATGTAAAAAGGTCAAGAATAAGGCACTACAGCCCTGAAAGGGTACTTTATTTTAGTGATTGCAGTGTTTGTGTGTGGTAGATTTGGACTGCCTTTTGTACTGCACTTAGAGAAGACGATAGCATGGGACCTTCTGCAGAAGGAGATCTTGGAGAAGATGAAGTATTTCTTGAGACCTACGGTCTGCATTCAGGTTTGTAAGCACTGTGGTATTCAGAAGAGCATGCTTATATATTTAGAAAAGAAACAGTCGTTACATGCAGCATCTTTTGTTTGCACTTTCAAGACTGAGAGCTCATCCCTCATCTTGTGAAAGGAGCTGACCAGGGAAAGGTCCTTGAACTGCTGTGCATTCCTTTATGATACCTACTTAGTAAATACTGGCACATGAGCTTGGAGAAGTTTTAGAACTTCTACCTGTATATTTTAAAAATTATTCTTACCATGTTAAGGTATTCATGGAAGGCCATTAAATCAATGTTCAGCGAAAGCAATGTATTGTATATCATTTGATATAGAAGCAAATCACATGTGGATGAATCATACCTAAAGTATGTCAAGAAGCGTTTTGCAAAACACGAGTTTACTCTACTTGTACCTGTTTTTGGAATGCCACTGTAAAACATGTCTTTGAAGAGAAATCCAGCCTAATTTTCATTTGACATTTGCCACAGGTGTGTCCATTCAGTTTGCGTGTGGTCAGTGTTGTGGGAATAACATACTTGCTACCCCAGGAGGAACAACCCTTGTGTCACCCAACAGTAGAAAGGTAAACAACAGTAACAGCAAACCTTCTAGAATTTCCCTTGTGCTGATGTGCCATTTAAACTGGTGCTTGGTAGAGTTTCCACATAAGTGTTGAACTTTTTAAGCTCATTTAAGAATGAAGCACTTATTTGAATTTTGATTCATATTGAGTATGAAATGTTTTTATTTATTTATTTTCAAGGGGAGAGAGGGAAAATATGAATGAATATGAGAATGAGAATATGGTGCGCCAGGGCCTCTAGCCACTGCAAAGGGACTTCAGATGCATACACCACTTTGTGCACCTGACTTTACCTGTGATCTTTTTTTAAAAAAATTATTTTATTTTTTATTTGTTTATTTGAGAGAGAGAGGGAGAGGGGGAGGGAGAGGGAGGGAAGCGGATAGAAAGAGAGAATGGGCATGCCAGGGGCTTTGACTGCTGCAAATGAATTCCAGACGCATGTGTCACTTTGTGCATCTTGGCTTACGTGGGTCCCAGAGAATTGAACCTGGGTTCTTTGGCTTTGCAGGTAGGTGCCTTAACTGCTAGACCATATTTCCAGCCCTACCTGTGATCTTTCTTGAAATCACATGGTACTCATGTCAGGAAGCAAGATTGAAGTTTTCTAGGGTGGCATCTGGGTTGTGCTTTACTCCATTCTGAAACCCCTAACTGATGATTGTGGCCTAGAAGATAATATATAAAGTCCATGTCCCTCATATGTGAAGTGCTTCACAGTTTGAGCTCTGCACTTGCCTTTGTCAGGTCCCTTGGCTGCTCCTCTCCCTCTTACCCCAAGCATGCCCTGGCATCAAGGCACTGATGATTGCTTGAAAAGGTGACATGGTGTCTGTGGGGGTGGGGGGTAGATAAATGCAAAAGCAGTCTCTGGGTGGGTGAGAAAAAAAAAGTTAGAAAGGTCTTAAAGAATGTCTTGAGGGTAGGGCTGAAGAGATGGCTCAGTGGTTAAGGTACTTCCTGCAAAGCCTAACAACCCAAGTTTGACTCCCCAGTACCCATGTAAAACATGTAAAACATACATGTAAAACATACAGGGTAGCACATGCATCTGGAGTTCATTTGCAGTGGCTGGAGGCCTTTGGTGCGCCCCTTCTTTCTTTCTCTTGCTCTCTCTCCCCCTCTCCGCTTGCAAACAAATCAATAAGTAAATATTCAAAAAAAGTCTTGAGGATAATTGTGGATAGCCTTATAGAGCAAGATTAAATTGCTTGCATTGTCTTCATTTTTGTTATTGGATTTTTTAAAAAAAAAATTATTTTTATATTTATTTATTTGAGAGCAACAGACAGAGAGAGAAAGAGGCAGAGAGAGAATGGGTGCACCAGGGCCTCTGCCCCCTGCAAACGAACTCCAGATGCATGTGCCACTGTGTGCATCTGGCTTACACGGGTCCGGGGGAATCAAGCCTTGAACCAGGGTCCTTAGGCTTCACAGGCAAGCGCTTAACTGCTAAGCCATCTCTCCAGGCCCTGTTATTGGATGTTTTTTAAAAAAAAATATTTTATTTACTTGCAGGTATATAGAAAGAGAATGAGAATAGGTGTGCCAAGGCCTGTAGCCAGTGCAAATGAACTCCAGACACATGCACCACCTGTGTATTTCGCTTTATGTGGGTACTGGGGAATGGAACTCTAGTCCTTAGACTTTTCAGGCAAGCGCCTTAACTGCTGAAGCATCTCTCTATTCCTGAACTGGATGTTTTAATTTAAGGATTTTTCAGCCTGTTAGTAAATTAGTCATTAAATCTGAGTTTACAGTGGTCCCACTGAAAACATTTCTTTATTTTTGAGGGGGGCAGTGTATGACTTAATTAATTAATTAATTTGTGTGTTTGGTTTTTTTGAGGTAGGGCCTTGCTCTAACCCAGGCTGACCTTTAATTCACTATGTAGCCTCACACAGCGATCCTCCTATCTCTGTCTCCGAAGTGCTGGGATTAAAGCTGTGCTCCACCATACCTGACTGGTTTCGTTTTAAAATTAATTTATCTTTTGACAATTTTATACATGTATTTAATGTGTTTTGATCACATTGACTCCCCCATTACTGTCTTTGTTCAGCTCCTGCTGAGCCCCTTCTTCCTATTGAGTCCTACTTTGATGCCTTTCATTGGTTACCCACTGAGTTAATTAGTTATGATTACATGAGCATGGATGGGGATTATTGAACATGTAAACTTTCTATGAAGATCTTCTATAATTACCTGATTCCAGATAGAAGCTAGTCCCTCTTGAATGAAGCATTTTTTAAGAAAGTGATAAGTGGTTTCCTCTCCCTTTCTTCAGGGCATTAAAATCCTGTGGACCAGGTGGTACAGCTCATGTGAAGTTGGTAGTAGAATGGGACAAGGAAACAAAAGATTTGTAAGTACTTTTTTTTTCACTTTAACATTTACTATCATTTTAGTAGCACTTGGCTCTTAAGTAATGGAAACACAAATCTCTGTTAAGTGTCTTGGGTGTGTTGTTAATCCTTTAACCAAGCAGTTTATTATTCCTTTCCTGTATATTTTTCCCAGTCTCTAAACTGTAGAATATTTATTTGCTGCTGAGAGAGAAGCAGTACATTGATTAACTGCATGTAGGTTCTGTTACTTTGATATTTCTTACATGTTCATCAACTCTAGTAAGTTACATCAAATGCATGCCCTTAGATACCAATGGCAACAGTGTGTGATTTAATCAGAAGTTTATGAGTAGTTCCAGAAAAACAAACTCCCAAGTCATTCCCCCTCCCTCCCTCCCTCCCTCCCTCCTTCCCTCCCTTCCTCCCTCCCTTTCTTCCGTTTTTGGTTTTTCGAGGTAAGTTCTCACTCTAGCCCAGGCTGACCCAGAATTCACTGTGTAGTCTCAGGGTGGCCTTGAAATCACAGCAATCCTCCTACCTCTGGCTCCCGACTGCTGGGATTAAAGGCATGCACCACCACGTCAGGCTTCCCAAGTTTTTAAAATAACTGTGTTTGGAGAACTTTTCAAGAACATTGAAGTGTGGAGTGACCACTATTGCATTCTTTAAAAAAAAAAAAAATTATTTTTATTTATTTGAGACTGACAGAGAGAGAGGGAGGGAGAGAATGGGCGTGCCAGGGCCTCCAGCCACTGCAAACGAACTCTAGACACATGTGCCATCATGTACATCTGGCTTACGTGGGACTTGGAGAATTGAACCTGGGTCCTTAGGCTTCACAGGCAAGCACCTTAACTGCTAAGCCATCTCTCCAGTAACCACTATTGCATTCTTAAGCATTGATCTTTTTGGTTGAGTTCAAAACTTCTTTGTAAAGCTGTAATTGTATTTCTACGTCCATTTCCTAAGACCTTCTAAGGCTGCTTTCCCGCTAATTACAGCTTGTTTGCAAATGCTGAAGATGAGTACATCCCTGATGCAGAGAGTGTCCGTCTACAGAAGGAGCGTCACCAGAATCCTCAGACCTGCACTTTATCCCAGTGTTTCCAACTCTACACCAAAGAGGAGCGGGTAAGGTGACTGTGGGGAAAATAGACTCTGCCCCAGAAAATTTATCAAGATTGTGCATCTTCATGGCTTCCATACTTACTGTGGGCACCTGTGCTAGTCCTCTTAGGACTCTTAACAAGTGGCATACATTTCTAATTAATTGGCATGCTCTAGCAATGAACCTTTGAAATTTTTCTTTTTAATCCTTAAAGTTTTAAATTACTCTCCTTAGTAATAGAAACTTTTCTCAACTTTTTTTTTTTTTTTTTTTTTGAGACAGAGTCTTGATATGTACCCCTGGCTAACCTGGAACTTGCTATAGACCAGGCTGTCCTCAAACTCAAGATAATACTCCTACCTTTACCTCTGTCTGCTGAGTGTTGAGATTACAGGTGTGTGCCACTATGCCCAGCCCAACTTTTCGCAGTTCAGAGCATTATTACTCAGGTGTCAGGACTGGTGCAGTTACCTTCTTGTTGCTGGAACCAGGCATCCTATTAAAAGCAGCTGATGGGAGGAAAGGATTTATTTTGGCTTAGAGTCTTGAAGGCAAGCTTCATGATTGCAGGGGAAAGCAGAAATTGGATCTTACATCTGCCCTAGCAGGTGGAAAACAGCAGCAGGGGGATGAGCTGAGCTCTGGCAAGTGGTGTGCTATGACACCCTTCAGCCCCCCCCCCCCCAACAAGGCCTCACCTTGTGACCTCCAGCAAGGCTTCACCTTGCAAATTGTCATGGGGGTGGTAATGACCAATCATTCAAAACATGTAAGTTTATGGAGGACATCTGTTTCAAACCACCACAAACACCTATTTGAATTTAAATGAATTAAAATGAAATAAAATGACAAATTCATCTCCTTAGTTGTAGAAGCCCCATCTCAGTGAACAATTCAGGTGTAAAGTCTTGCTAGGCAGAACTACTTTGGGCACAGTTTTTTATAGGTAGCAGGGACTCAGTACATTTTTAAATGTTGGCTGGTTAGGTAGATGACTATATAGGCCTCTGTGGGGCCCAAGCCTGTATGTATGTATGTATGTACGTATGTATGTATGTGTGTATATGTGTGTGTGTGTGTTTTATTTATTTATTTGAGAGAGAGAGAATGGGCACACCAGGGCCTCCAGCCATTGCAAATGAACTCCAGATTTAGATGCCACCTTGTGCATCTGGCTTATGTGGGTACTGGGGAATCGAGCCTGGGTTCTTAGGCTTTGCAGGCAAGCGCCTTAATCACTAAGACATCTGTGCAGTCCTAGACCACTGTTCTTTATATTTACTCTTGTACATAGGTAATTAGATTCAGGGTCAGAGGGGACTTTTTCAACCTGTCTGAATCCCTTTCATTGTGAGGGTTTTGCCTGCTCAAAATCAGACTTATCATTCCTCAGTTGATAGTTCAAATATGTCCCCTGGTCACTATGACCAAGAGAGGTATTTCCTTGAGTTTGTTAAGGCTCAAAAGTTGTAATTTTCTCCTGCTTGGTTTTCATGTTCTCGATGCATTCTCCCAAGTTGTCCATAGGTAGTTCTTTTAACAAGTTTTTTCTGACACGTCTTTTTCCCCCAATTTTGAATTCAGTTATAAAATAGCTAGTTGGCTTTGAAACTGGTTGATTATATACTGTGTAGCACCCTGTTTTTAACTTTTTGTATAAAAAGTTATAGAGCTGGAGAGAGCACTTAAAGGTGCTTGCTTACAAAGTCTTGACAGCCAAGGTTCAATTTTCCAGTGCCCACAGAAAGCCAGATGCACAAGGTGGTACATGGGTCTGGGGTGCACTTGCAGTGTCTGAGGCCCTGATGTCTCCGCACTCATTCTCATTTTCTCTCATTCATGTCCCCCCCCCCATAAACTTTAAAAAAGTTTTGAGAGATGTTTGCGCAGGATATTTGTTAGGCTTAGGGGTGAGCAGATCTACCAATGACAGCATTGGCATTGTACAACATCTTCCTGACTGAGGATGACAAGGTCCTGGTGACAAGATAGGTTTCTATAGAAGCTCACTCATGTAGATGTTTATGGGGAGCTTACTGTGTGTTGGGTATTGCAGTAGGAACTAGACACTCAGGGATCAAGATGGACAGTGGTTCTGCCCTTGTGTTGTTCAAAGTCTACAGTGTGTAAATAGGCACACCGGGAAGAAAAGGTCCGGGGGTAGGAAGGAGTTTGACATGGTTAAAAAAGAAAAATGAGAGCTAGGTGTGGTGGCGCACGGCTTTAATCCCAGCACTTGGAAAGCAGAGGTAAGAGGATCACTGTGAGTTTGAGGCCACCCTGAGACTATATACTGAATTCCAGGTTAGCCTCGGCTAGAGTGAGACCTTACCTCAAAAAACAAAACAAAAAAGAGGCTAGTGTGGCTGGAGCACTGGCAGTTAAAAGAGAAAATTAACATAGTATGAGCACTATTGAGAGTAGGGGCTCCATCTGTCACACTAAATATTTCTGTATCTGCAGTAGTACTTGGCACATAGGAAATTTCCAATAAACATATACTGGAATGTGTGAGTGGTACTTGTGAAGTTCAGTTAATAACAGTACAGACATAGAGGAGGAGGAAGCACTTGGCAGTCAGCTGTGTGACAGTAGTGTTGGGATTGAGCTGCCAGCAAGCCCAGTATCAGAATATGAGCCACTTGCTTGCTGCCTTATGGAGGCCTTAGAGACAGTGCCCTGAGCTCTGCTGGTGATAGCACTGCTCTTTTCATCATTTTGAATGCTCACTGCTAATGAGGATGGCAAGCTGGGGCACAAGCAAAGAGAGCACAGTGATGGTGCACTTGGAAGTCAGGACATAGTCAAGAATATTCTGATGAAGGAGACCCTGTGGGGGGTCTGATAATTATTTTTGAGCACTTGAAGGAAGGACTGTCTTGATGGATGAGGGTTTGGGTTTCATTTATACAAAAACTGAAATCTAGGGGTTGAAATGTAAAAAGGGAGAGTGATCTTGTCTTCAAGTGAGAAAGACCTTTTAGCTGATCTCTGAAAGTGGGATATGTCTGCCAAGCTAGCCCAGTCATTGCCAGGCAGAGTTGGTAGGCCAGGAACTTGAAGAGTGGGGGCTGCAGGCCTGGGAGCTTTTCAGCAGTTTACAGTGAGATCAGTATAGGAACAAGAGGAGTGTCCTCAATACTATCAGAGCAATAAAACACTGCCATAGCATTGATACTGTGGGTTTTTTTTAAGATTTATTTTTGTATTTATTTATTAGAGACAGAGAGAGAGAATGAGAATGGGCACACCAGGGCCACCAGCCACTGCAAATGAACTCCAGATGCATGTGCCACCATGTGCATCTGGCTTACGTGGGACCTGGAGACATGAACGTGGGTCCTTAGGCTTTGCAGGCATGTGCCTTAATTGCTAAGCTGTCTCTCCAGCCTGATACTGTGTTTTATAAGTGTCTGTTAGTAACATATTGGCATTTAAGCAAACAGAAACCTGCTTCTTTACTACAAGCATGGGCTAGCATAGCTTAATATGTCACACAGAGGTGTGGGCTTGCCAGATGACCATTTGGGCCCATCTCTGTCTGACATTTATTTATTTAGTTAGTTAATTATTTAGTTAGTTTTTGAGGTAGGGTCTCACTCTGGCCCAGGCTGACCTGGAATTCACTATGTAGTCTCAGGGTGGCCTGGAATTCACAATGATCCTTCTACCTTGACCTACTGAGTGCTGGGATTAAAGGCATGTGCCACCACACCCGGGAGAGAGAGAGGGAGAGGGAGGGAGGAAATAGGCACACTAGGGCTCCAGCTGCTGCAAATGAACTCCAGAGGCATGCACCACGTTGTGCATCTGGCTTTATGTGGGTACTGGGGAATCAAACCCAGATAATTATGCTTTACAGGCAAGTACCTTAACCACTGAGCAATCTCTTCATCCCTGCCTTTTTTTTTTTTAAAAGGAATTCAGCTTTGTTTATTTATTATTTTTATTTATTTGCAAGAAGAGAGGGGGAGGGAGGGAATGAGAATGAACGGGGCATGTAGGGTCACCAGCGGCGATAAACAGAATCCAGATGCATGCACCACTGTGCATCCGGCTTTACATGGATACTGGGGAATCAAACCCAGGTCGTTAGGCTTTTCAGGCAAGTGGCTTAGCTGATGAGCCATCTCTCTAGCCCTGACTCTTTTTAAAAAATATTTTTATTTGTTTATTTGAGAGAAGCAGACAAGGATGGGGTATGGGCATGCCAGGGCCTCTTGCCACTGCAAACAAACTCCAAATGTCTGCACCACTTTGTGCATCTGGCTTTACATGGGTACTGGGGAATCGAACATAGGTGTCAGGCTTTGCATGCAACTGCCTTTAACCACTGAGCCATCTGCACAGCCTGTCAGTCTGATTTTCTGTTTCCCTACCCTCCATCTTTCCTGTGAACATTACTGAGTTGCTTCATCATGAAAACAAGTTCCTAAGTTGTACTTCCCTTTTTTAAATTTTTTGATGTTTTCATGCATATATACTATATTTGATCATATATACTCCACACTACTCTCCCTTGTCCCTCTCAGTCTCACTTAGTTGTACTTCCCTTTTTATGTGACCAACCCAGTCTTACTCACCTGCCTAAATCCCCCTCCCTTTTTGCCTCCCTACCTATAAAGTCTCATGTCATCTGTCTGACTTGGCCAGGTTTTATTTGACCTCCATGTGGCACAGATTACCACACATTCTCATCAGTGTTTTTTTCCTCCCCCTCCCCCGCCCCCATGTAGGGTCTCATTCTGACCCAGGCTGACCTGGAATTTACTATGTAGTCTCAGGGTAGCCTTGAACTCAGCGCAGTCCTTTCTTGCTATGCTGAAAAAAAATACTTTTGATTTCTGGTTATTTATTTATTTATTTGAGAGAGACAGAGAGCAGGGGTGGGGGGAGAGAAAGGGTGTACCAGGACCTCCAGCCACTGCAAATGAATGCCAGATGCATGTGCCACCTTGTGCATCTGGCTTATGTGGGTCCTGGAGAATTGAACCTGAGTCTTTAGGCAAACACCTTAACTGCTAAGCCATCTCTCCAGCCCTATTGATTTTTTTTTTTTTTTTTTCTGTCTGTATCTTCAGGCTCTTGTGGCTTTTGAGTTTGGGCATTTTTCTTGAAAACAGGCATTCACCAAGATTCTGACCTTGGCTTCTTTCTCTTCCATCCCAGTGGGAATTGCCTTTGGTTCCCTGGGCTTTTCTTTCCTGAGGATGATTCCTGGTGCAAACTCTGGATAGGCTGAATTTCTAACATACTGATACCTCTAAATTCACGTGTCTTCATCTTGAAACTTATATATATCCATATAGAGATAATTGTGTTTGGAGTCAGGCTATCAGATATACTTTGAAAGAGCTTGTTGATAGTGGCAGGGGCTTGGGTTCAGGGTAGCCTTCTGTGTTTCATACTGCCCTTTGGTAGGCAGTGGTGGCATTTTTTGAGGTAGGCGTTCTAGAGTAGGAGAGTGAGGGTCCATGTTTAAGAAAGATAATGAGTTATGGTTGAGAGTATGCTGTGCTTAGGGTGCTTCTGTGACAAGAACATCTACTTCACCTTACTTGTCAATTTGGTTGTTCCTCTTGGAGGGAGGTCTGGTCAGTACAGGTTTAGGTACCCATGCTGGCCAGGTGCTTCTTGTGATTGTATCATCCCATTGACTGTCCTCACATGCAGCTTCCAGAGAGGTTCTAAATGATGCCTAACAGAACTCACACTTGTTTCCAGCTTGCCCCAGATGATGCTTGGCGGTGCCCGCACTGCAAACAGCTACAGCAAGGGAGCATTACACTAAGCCTGTGGACTCTTCCCGATGTACTCATCATACACCTCAAGAGATTTCGCCAGGTAAGGAAATAATCTGTCATGGGAAAGCTGGTTTGACCTTTTCTCTTGCACCTTGCCCCTTTCTATGGTTGTGTTTTGTTCTTTTTATTTATTTTTTATTTTTTGTTTTTTGAGGTAGGGTCAGCTCCTGCTGACCTGGAGTTGACTATGTAGTCTCAGGGTGACTTCAAACTCAAAGCAATCCTCCTACCTCTGCCTCCCGAGTGCTGGGATTAAAGGCATGCACCACCGTGCCTGGCTGTGTTTTATTCTTCTGCAAAGCAAAATTTGAGCATTCTGTGACCCTTTAGATCCTGAGCATTGTAGTTCATATTTCACATTTTACTTTGTTCTTGAGGACCTGATTTAGACTTGTGATTGCATAAATTTTAGTGTGTTTACTTTAAGATTAAGAAATGAAAGCCGGGCGTGGTGGCGCACGCCTTTAATCCCAGCACTCGGGAGGCAGAGGTAGGAGGATTGCCGAGAGTTCAAGGCCACCTTGAGACTACATAGTTAATTCCAGGTCAGCCTGGACCAGAGTGAGACCCTACCTTGCAAAAACCAAAAAAAAAAAAAAACAAAGATTAAGAAATGATCCTGAGGGGCTGGAGAAATGGCTCACTGGTTAAGGTGCTTGTCTACAAAGCCCAATGATCTGGGTTTGATTCCCCAGTACTCAGGTAAAGCCAGATACACAAAGTGGTGCGTGCATCTGAAACTTGTTTGCAGTGGATAGAGGCCCTGGAATACCCATTCTCTCTCTGTCTCTCTTTCCTCTGTCTCTCTCTGCTTGAAAATAAATAAATATTAAAAGAAAAAAAGAAATAAAAAAAGAAATGATTGTGAGCTGGGTGTGGTGATGCACACCTTTAATCCCAGCACTCAGGAGGGAGAGGTAGGAGGATCGCTGTGATTTTGAGGCCAGTCTGGGACTACAGAGTAAGTTCCAGGTCAGCCTTGACTAGAATGAATGACCCTACCTAAAAAAAAAAAAAAAAAAAAAAGAACTTCTGTAGGGGAGGTAAAATTCCGTATATACCTAATATATAACCAATGTCATCCTGCTCCAAGAAACTGTTGTATAGTTGGGGAGATGAGTCATAAATAGACAAAGATCTGCTCTTCACTGTACTGCATTGTGAGTCATTTCACGACCCCTCCCCAATGTCTATTCTCTGAGGTCAGGGTTATCCTAGACAGTCACACTTGAAGAGCTAAATGGAAGATGAGCATTAGCAGAGTATGTGAGATCTGGCCTTAAGGTTTGTACCTGAAAGATGAGCAGGCGTTTGCCAAGTGAGATGGAAGCAGGAGTACACCCTTAAGTAACAGAAGTAACAGTTTGTGCCCTAAGAACATGACAACAGACCAGCAGGCTGGCACTCTAGAGGGGTGGGATGGTCTGGGGAGCCAGGTAGAAAAGGGTGGAGGCAGTTGTCCTAGCAAACCCTCATAGACAGAGTAGAATTTTGGTGAAGAGCTTTAAGCAGAGAAGCAACATTGCCAAATGTGTTTTGAAAAGCTTGTTTTATTTGCTGTGTGTAGAGCACATGAGAAGTTGCAAGTATGGGTAGAAAGATGAAGAGAGGAAGCCATGCAAGAGACCCCTGCAGGCAGTGGAGAGGCTGTTGCTGGCTTGGGATAGACATGTGGCCATGGAGATGAAGAAATGTGAAGACTTGCGAGGACGTAGGGGTGGAAGGGACATACCTGATCTCCAGGCTTTGTGCTTCCAGAAGTATAGTAAATGACTGGAGAATTGGTAGGGCTACATGGGCACTTGCCTTCAGCACCCAGCTTCTTACTTCCACTGGGCTCTGTAGGTTCCCACGGGGGGAAGAGTTCAGATCCCAGCCTTTTCTGTCCTCTTCTCATGCTCACTGATGTTCTTGCTCTCTGTTTCTTTTGAAGGCATTGCCATCTCCCTTGCAGAGACCCAGACTCAGAACTGCAGTGTTGTCTTTGATTCTTTCCTCGTGGTCCTCTCATCTAGGTGGTCACTTCTGCATCTTGGTTCTGCTGCTCCGTTGTGTCTTCTTTCTGTCACCCTGCCGCTTCAGACTTGCGGTTACATGCCAGCTGGTTGCAGTTGCAGTGTCTTTCCATTATTTTGCCCTTGCTAACATGCTTGTGCACTGCTCATAGTTCTTCACTCACAACTGTAGACATCACCTCCTCCCTGAAAGGATCAGTGCGTCCTGTTTACTTCTTCAGCCTGGCCCTCCTGACTGCTCTGGATTCTTTCTCCTGGGAATGCTTTTCTTCCCCAAATACTCTTTGAGGCAGTCACATCCATGCCTGTTTTTTTTTTTTAAAGTGCCATGGACACAGGAAACATGCAGTAATATCTGTTCATCTGATGGTTAGGTTTCAAGGATATTCCTAGGGTCTTAATGAATGGAAGGTACAGATTACTAAAGATTGTCAGCTCCATGAAGTTCAACTAAGTCACTGTGAACTCTGATGTGCTTGTTGGAGGAAGGGGCATTGCTTATTGAATGACTTTTCTGTTCCAGACACTGAGTTTTTCCTTTATATAGTTATCATTCTGTTGATCTTCAGACTTTTGTGCCTGAGGTATCAGGAGGAACCACCCTCAGTTGGTGCCTTTTTTTTGCAAGCTAAAATCTCCACAGCCTTAAGAGATGACATGAAAACTCAGAGGTTTGTTTATTCTCATTGATTCCACTCCAGGCTGCATCAGTCTGTTCCTCTGGACAGTTAACACTGTTAGTTTGTCTCCCTCTTCTGTGTGTCTTGGGAAACAGCAGAGCTTCTTTCTCTAGAGGGCCACATTCCATGCTAAACTGATCTGCCATCTGCATACATTAAAATGTCATCAGAACTTGTTTTTCTTCTTGCCACAGGAAGGAGACAGGCGTATGAAACTTCAGAACATGGTCAAGTTCCCCTTGACTGGCCTGGACATGACTCCTCATGTGGTTAAGAGAAGCCAGAGCAGCTGGAGCTTGCCATCCCATTGGTCCCCATGGAGACGGCCCTATGGACTCGGGAGGGACCCTGAGGACTACATCTATGACCTGTATGCTGTGTGCAATCATCATGGCACCATGCAAGGGGGGCACTATACAGGTCTGCAGCGTGAAAGGCCGCATGTCTGTGCTGACGCTTTCTTCAGGCTGTTTGCTTTTGGCTTTTGAACTCCTTTTCTCTTCCAGTGTACTGTATGTCAGCTTAAGGGCAGCTTCATCCTCCACTTCTCTGTCTAAGAGCAAACATATGAACCTTCTTCATCTTTCTCCTGCATTTGATTAGCCAGTGAGCAGACTGATGGGGAAATGTGAGCATAAGATAGAATGATCTGAACAACTGACTCCTTGTTTACCTAGCATGTCTGCCCGTTCAGGCTTTGCTCTGCTTCCTTGAGCTTATAGATTTCCCTTATTTAGAATAATTGTGAACTACTTTTTACAGTGCCTTTGTTCTTTATTCTCTTTTTTTTTTTTTTTTTTTTTTTTTTTTTTTTTGAAGCAAGCCCAACAGACTGGCCTTTTTAAAATTTTATATGAGGTAGGGAGGGAGAGAATTGGCATGCCACAGCCTCCAGCTATTGCAGTCAAACTCCAGACATGTGCATCCCCTTGTGCGCATGTGTAACCTTGCGTCACCTTGTGCATCTAGATGGCTTATGTGGGACCTGGAGAGTGGAACTTGAGTCCTTCGGTTTTACAGGAAAGCACTTTAACTGCTAAATCATCATCTCTTCAGCCCTGTTCTTTATTCTTAAGAGTAATTTTACTTTCCCATTGAATAATGCAACTCTTCATTATATGAACTTTAGAGAAGAGAGAGAGGTGGAAAGAATGCCATCAACTTTGGGCTTGTGCTAACATTTAAAAATTGATTAAGTACACATCATAAAGCCCAACATTTTAGCCAATTTTAAGTGTGTGGTTTGGTGGCATTAATAATACTCACATTGTACAACCATCCTCACTATCCATCTCTAGACCTTTTCATCTTCCCACACAGAAACTTTATACTATTAAACAATACTTCCAGTCTCCTTTCCTTTAGCCCCCTAACTGTTACCGTCTGTTTATATGAATTTACTACTCTAGCTACCTCTTGTAAGTGAATTAGGTAGTATTTATTCTTTTGTGATGATCTATTTTATTATGCATAATGTACTTAAGGCTCATTCACATTTTAGCACACATCACAGTTTTTTCCTTTTTTTAAAGAACATATTTATTTATTTTTTGTTTGTTTATTTAAGAGCGACAGACGGAGAAAGAAAGAGGCAGATAGATAGAGAATGGGCACGCCAGGGCCTCCAGCCACTGCAAACGAACTCCAGATGCATGTGCCATCTTGTACATCTGGCTTACGTGGGTTCTGGGGAATTGAGCCTTGAACCAGGGTCCTTAGGCTTCCACAGTCAAGCGCTTGACCGTTAAGCCATGTCTCCAGGCCCAGTTTTTTCCTTTTTAAAGCTGGGTAATATTCCATTGTGTGTGGAAACACTTTAATTTATGGCATATACACAAGGCCTCTAGCCACTGCAACCAAACTCCAGACTCATGCACCACCTTGAACATTTGGCTTTATGTAGGTTATTATTATTATTATTTTATTTATTTATTTGGGAGAGAGAATGAGCATGCCAGGACCTTCAGTCACTGCAAATGAACTCCAGACGTGTGTGCCCCTTTGTGTGCATGTGCAACATTGTGCACTTGTGTCACCACATCTGGCTTATGTGGGACTGGGAGATTTGAACATGAGTTCTTAGGCTTCACAAGCAAGTACCTTAACTGCTAAGCCATCTATCTCTCCAGCCTTATTTTTTATTATTTATTTATTTATTTTTTTTTTTTTTGATATAGGGTCTTGTTCTAGCCCAGGCTGACCGTCACTATGTAGAATTCACTATGTAGTCTTAGGCTGGTCTTGAACTCACGGCAATTTTCATGTATGCTTTAGCCTCCCAAGTTCAGAAATTAAAGGCATGTGTCACCAAGCCTGGCTAATTTTATTTTAATTAATTAATTTTTTACTTGAGAGAGACAGAGAGGAAGAGGCAGAGAGAGAATGGGCACTCCAGGGCCTTTCAGCTGCTGTGAAAGAACTCCACAAGCGTGTGCCTCCTTGTGTGCATGTGCGACATTGCACACTTGTGTCACTTTGGTGTCTGGCTATACATGGGACCTGGAGATTTTAACAAGCATTTTTAGGCTTTGCAGGTAGGCACCTTAACTGCTAAGCCATCTCTCCAGCCCTATTTTATTTATGTTTAAATATATATATATTTGCAAGCAAAGAGCTAGAAGAAAGAAAGAGAATGGACATTCCAAGGTCTCCAGCCACTGCAAACAAATTGCAGATGCATGTAGCACTTTGTACATCTGGCTTTACATGGGTACTGGGGAATCGAACTCTGGTTCATCAGGCTTTGCAGGCAAGTGCCTTAACTGCTAAGTCATCTTTCTAGCCCCCAACTAATTTTAAATTTAAAGAAAAATATTTTTATTTATTTACAAACAGAGAGAGAAAGAGAGAAAGTGTAGGTGCATCAGGGCCTCTTGCCTCTGCAAACAGACTCCAGACATATGCAACACTTTTTGTGCATCTGGCTTTATGTACATACTAGGGAATCAAACCCAGGTTAGCAAGCTTTGCAAGCTAGTGCCTTTAAATGCTGAGCCATCTGCCCAGTTTGCTATTTTAACATTTTTCAATTTAAAAGTTTTCTTTAAATTTGTTTATTTATTTATTTAGAGAGGGCAAAGTGGTGCATCATGGGCTTTAGTCACTGCAAACAAACTCCAGACACATGTGCATGTGGCTTACATGGGTTCTGGGGAATCAAACGTAGGTTTTTAGGCTTTTTAGGCAAGTACCTTAACTGCTAAGCCATCTCTCAAGCCCTTAATTTAAAAGTCTTGTTCTACACTTGGTCTTAGCCAAAAGGCCAAGAAGTGATGTTTTAATCTAATACTAGTAAATATCCTTGCACATACCTACTTTTTTCTGAACTTTAATTCCATGTTTTCTTGAGATTGAGTCTCTGAAATGGAATTATTTGGTTAATGACATTTATGTGCCATTTGGAGACCAAGGCAGATTTTAGGTTTTATTGCTTGGGCATCTGTTTCTTAAGGGCTGACATGAAGTGACACTGTTAACTTAGTTTATTTGTGTGGGTGGGCAGGACTCAGATTACTACTGCGTCTTTTGCATACTTCTCAAGGACTTTATTTCTTCTTGATTCAGTGGTTTCTTTTTTTAAAATTTATTATTTATTTGAGAGAGAGGAAGAAGCAGATAGAGAGAGAGAATGGGCATGCCAGGGCCTCTAGCCGCTGCAAGCAAACTCCAGATGCATGTGCCCCTTTGTGCATCTGGCTTATGTGGGTCCTGGGGAATTGAACCAGGGTCCTTAGGCTTCACAAATGCCTTAACTGCTAAGTTATTTCCCCAGCCCTGATTCAGTAGTTTCTATAGCAAGACCCTGGTACACTAGTGCCAGCCATTGAGCTATAAGGGTATGTGGAGTTGAAGGAGGTTGGGGCTTTGCCAGTTGGTATTTAAAAATCCCTAAGACTCTTCCTTTAGCAGTTAGCCACCAACCTCCCTGCCCATCACGAAGATAATGGTGTCTGTCAGCCTTTTCAGCCTTGCCCTCTCCCTTGTGCAACCTGCCCTTTTCCTCCTCAGGAGGGAAGAAGGAGGTCAGGAAGATAAACTGGCTACAAGCGATTATTCTTGAAACCTTTTCAGTTCAAATTCTTTAAATGTTTAGATGCTGCTGGGAACAGCTGTGTTTTGAGAGGCATGATCCCAACCTTTGAGTGAGTCTCATGAAGGGATGGCTTCGATTGCCCCTGCTTGCTCTGGGAAACACTCACAAGGAGAGCAAGCACACAGGGAGGCTGAGAGCTGCTCTGACTTCACAGACAAGACACTAATTGCTGAAATAGATTTTACCTTGTACTTTGGCTTAAACCCAACTTCAATGATGATGCTGTTGTTGGTGTCTGAGATAGTGGTTTGTTTTTGTGAGGGCCATGTGGTGGTTCTATATCTGGCTGGATCTTTGCCTTTATGGCATTCTAGTAACATCTGTGTTGCTGCTGAGTCATGGGATTATTTATTCCTTATACTTAGGATGGAAAGGGACTTTAGAGATCATTTAATTTCACTAATTATTTGGCATAGAAACCCCTCTGCCACCATTCCTGATTGATATTCATACAGCTTTAGCTTTGGTAAAGAAGTCATCTTTTTTTTTAATTTGAGAGAGACAGAGAGAGAGAGAGAGAGGGAGAGAATGGGCACACTGGCAGTCTCTCAGCCGCTGTGAACGAACTTGTGATGCATGTGCCTCTTGTGTGCATGTACAACATTGCGTACTTGCATCACTTTTGCATCTGGCTAAACGTGGGACCTGGAGAATCGATTGGGCGTTCTTAGGCTTCGCAGGCAGGCACCTTAACTGCTAAGCCATCTCTCCAGTCCAAGAAGTCATCTTTGACTTAACACTTTCTCAGCAAAATGTGGCCTGGGTTTTAGGTACTTTCTGACAAGACATTGTTTATAAAAATAGCAAGTACTAGAATTCAGTTGGAAAATGCCTGAAAACCCTTGAAGGCAGTTTAACCTAGTGACAGGAGCTGGGTAGGAATACAGACCTGTCTTTCCAGTTCTGACTCTGGCCAAATAACCTTCTTTTGACCTGGGAAACATATTAGTGAGCAGGAAGTGAGAAAGTCTGACTCATAGGCTTCTGACCTAGGAGGTACTCCCATTTTTTCCATGTTTACCCTTTCCAGTTTTTAAGCCATACTACTGCTTTGTCTCATGTATCAAACGTTTAGAAACATAGTTTAGAGAACATTTCAAGTACCCTCAGCACTTTTGAATTAAAGTACTGTGTCCTTAAGGTTTTGTGTGCAGTGTCTGTTCGGATGTGTTCATTTTGTACTGGTTCCAGCTGTAATTGCACAGTGTGTGGATAACTTGCTTGTGCAAGGACTCTAGAAGAGGGCCTCTCAAACCATCTGTGATGAAGACCTTGGTATTTTCTATTTTAAAACTTCTAGTTCTGCCAATACTTCTGAAAAATACAATAAAACATTACAGCAGTATCAATTTGCTATAGACGTTTTTGAATGCTTATCTCTATTTTGGTGTCTTGTGGAGAGGTGCCATCTGTGAGTCGCGGTTTGAGCAGCAATGGCCTATGAAATATTTTGGAAGGCAGTGCTAGGAAGAAAAGCAAGTTGAATTATCTTGTATATACATTGCTTGCCCTTTACTGACTGAGAACAGACCGTCCTTGAAGGGAAACAGATTGAACCTAAAGCAAGGTTACTCTGTCTTCTTCACTTGGGCGTGCCACCCTTATGGTTACACTGCTCCTCACCACTCCAGAATAGCAGCTACTTCCCCAGTTGGGTCATTTGTACATCAAACCTAGCCTGACATGATTGGCCAAGCAAGTGTTGTTAGTGTATAGCTCCCTTTGCAGATATTTCTCCATTTCTTTCCCTCTGGTTTTGATCAGTGCTTAGCTGCAGATGACCTCCTTGCCCACATTCATATATCCTTCCCCCACTCCTCTTTTGGGAATCTGTCTTGTGTAGCAGCCCTTCTTCATCTGAGTCTCTGAGCTTGCGTACTTGAAGAAGTGGAGTTGTCTAATGAGGAGTTCACGCCTGTGCCTCTCAGGTCTGTTCTAGCGTTCGGCTGAATATTCCAGCACTCATCTGTGCTCACTTCATTAAGTGGATACTTTTAGAAAACAGGATGATAATGCTCTTTTTTGGATCCAGTTTATAATGACTGTTGCTCCATCTTAACTAGATTATTGGACTTCATGAAATCAGAAGGTTTTGGGCAGGGGTACTGCTTGGGGTTGGACATAGGATCTTGTACATGCTAAAAGGCCATGTTCTGGCACCAAGCTGTACTTGCAGCCCCAAACTCATACCATTTTTGCTTCTTCTTGCTGATATGGTCTCGTTTTTCTATCTCAGGCTTAACATTTGAACTGCAGGGAAGGCCCATGTGTTTTTGAATTCCTGTGTTCTTAGCTTGCCAGGGGACCGTCATGGATCATTGTTTGGCTTCACTCTGAGGGAAGAGAGAAGGGTAGGGGTGTAAGTACAATTTCAAGGATTAGATAAACCCTGAGTAAATTGGGCTTTGCCCTTTACCAGCCTTATGGCTGCAGACATGCAAGGTAGTATTGAACCTGTGTAAATTGCGAGTAGTAATAATTCTCAGGGTTAAGGTCTATAATAAGTGTTAAATAAGTATTGGTTGTTGGATTATTATTTCTCTTCATATTATTTATGTCTTTAATGAAATACTGAAGTATTGCAATAGTTACAAAAAAAAAAAATCAAGGTTCTTTTCCCCGTGACATTGTGGCTGGATGACTGTGTGTTGTAGAATACTGTCTGTGCCTTGTAGACATGACCTCTGGCCACTGGATGCTTAACATGCCTCCCTAGTTGTGACAGTCAAAATGGCTTTGTTCATTGCTAGGTATTCCTTGCAGTGCAAAATTATCCCTGGTTAAGACCTACTTTTATACTTAAAAATATATTGTGTTTTCTAAGATGAAATAGAACTGTTATTATGGACTTGGGATAGTTTAGAATTTCCTGAAACATTGTGTGTGACTGTGGTTTGAAATTTGGATTTCTTTTTCTTAACCTCTTTCTGCTATTGCATGCAGCCTTAAAACATTCTTGAATTAACTTATCTAACTGGAAAAGTATGGTGTCTGTGAGCACAATGGAATGGCTGGTGTGGCCTGTGCTGATGATGGGCTCTTTTTGGCAGCATACTGTAAGAACTCCGTGGATGGCCTCTGGTATTGCTTTGACGACAGTGATGTGCAGCAACTGTCAGAAGATGAGGTATGCACACAGACAGCCTACATCCTCTTCTACCAGAGGCGGACAGCCATCCCATCATGGTCGGCCAACAGCTCAGTGGCAGGTGAGACTGACCCTGGTTCTTGATTGGATCTTTCCTAGAATAGGAGGTTATAATTTATGGTCCAGCAGATGTCTCAGAAGGCCTCCATCACTGAAAACTTGATCAGATTAAATCTGAGAACTCACATGCATGCAGTCAAGGAAGTAAGGGTGAACTGTGAGAGCCTTTGTGGCCAGCAGAGTTCATGTAGAGATGGGTCAGAGCATGGCCCAGAGAGCTTGTGATGTTTCCCTGTGGGGTAAGCGCATGGAGGAGTGGCACAGTAGCTTGGCATGCTGTTCTGAAATCTTGGGTTATCTTGGAGCTTATCCCGTTTGAGCTACTTGTTCATCTCTGATGTGGTGTGATCATAAGACCTACTCTATGAGGTTGTTGTTGGCATATCATTAGGTGATGGTATGTGAAAGCATGAGGGGAAGGATCAATGGCTATAACAATATTGGATGGCTTGGTTTAGCTGATGGAATATAGTCCCTTGTGTTCTTAGATGTAGAAGTGAGTACCTGCATACAGCATACATGTAGCCACTAATAATCCAAACAAGAGGATGCATGCTTCCTACTGCAGACTGTGGCTTTAAGAAAATGTGGAAGAAGCCAGGCATGGTAGCACATGCCTTTAATCCCAGCACTCGGGAGGCAGAGGTAGGAGGATTGCTGTGAGTTCAAGGCTATCCTGAGACAAAATAGTGAATTCCAGGCAGCCTGGACTAGAGTGAGACCTTACCTCAAAAAACAACAACAAAAAAAAGGTGGAAGAAAAAAACTAAAATGAGGTAATGTGTCAGCTGGGTAGGCAGGGAAGTTACCTGTGTCCCTCTCCAAGTCTGGAGGGGTAAGTTCAAGGTGGTTTGAAAGGAAGCTTCACTCAATCAGAGAGACCTGCTGTGGGACCCAAGCCCCACCTGTTAAGTAGCTGCCTACTCACTTGTCTGGAGGTAGGGACTCCAGTGCTTTCCAGAGTAAAGGTGTGCTCAGAAATGATTGGCTCTTGTCTACTCGAAACAGTGCTGCTTTGTGTCAATTGCAAGAGCACTTTATTTCGCCCTAACACATATTTAAGAACACCCCTGAAACAGATGTACAGAGCTCTCTCTCTTTCTCTGATTAATATTATGAAATGATTAAAAATTTCCACGAGACCGTAAAGGTAAGGAAAAAGATCAGTAGACTGTTTCTGTCTTTCTTTAGATTCAGAAATATTATTGCAGGTGCTCAGAACAGTACTTGACATGCAGGAGCATAATAAGTATTTGTAGAATGACTGAATGTGTGTCTGTGTTCCATTTTCTTGACACCTCTTAAGAGTTAGGTATAGCATTCTGAAGTGTTTGGTCTGGTGCTTGCATTTCACACATGGGGAGCTGCCTTGTGTTTCCTCATCTCTGGGCTGAGGACATGCCTCTCAGGCTCAGCTGGCAGTCCTTAGATGTGGGGTGTATGTTCAGGACCCTGGCTGATCTCAGCATCTATCTTCTCTTCTGCAGGCTCCACAAGTTCTTCCTTATGTGAGCACTGGGTGAGCCGGCTCCCGGGGAGCAAGCAAGCCAGCGTGACCTCTGCGGCCTCCTCCAGACGCACCTCCTTGGCCTCGCTCTCTGAGTCCGTGGAGATGACTGGGGAGAGGAGTGAAGATGACGGTGAGTGTGGGTTTTGGTGACAGTTGTCCAAAACAGCAACTCACAGACAAAGCATAGGGTCTCTTGGGTTAGGATCAAAGTCCCAAGGAAATTGTAGGAGAACTTAAAGGAGGTATATAATGGGTTTTGATCATAAGACACAATGTCTTATATGCATGGGATCATTGGCTTTTCTTCCATGGCCTAGGACTTTTCCCACTTTATTTTCTACTTTTATAGATTAGTGGTAGGCTAGAGCTTCAACTCTGTGTCGTAATGTATTCTTTTTGTTAAATTCATGTTTTAACTCTTGTCATAATGCATATTTTTTATTAAATTGCTCAGAATGATTGTGATGCCTTGCCCGAGCCTATCTGATGTAGTGTTGCTTTCCCAGCCTGGTGAGGAGGCCATTGGCTCTCAGCTTCAGACTTTTTATTCCAAGACTATTCACTATATAAACTTACTGCTTGAGTAACGCATGGCAGGATAGACCTCAGTACTAGTAGGAATCCTGGATGGTGTGAATCAAATGGGCAGGCCAGATACTCAGAGCTGGAAGGGGAGAGGGTGAGCTCAGTTTCTGTACTGAGCATGATGACTCATCTTCCAACAAGGCTGTGTGGCCAGCATGTTGATTGCTCTGATCTACTTCTAGTAGTGATAGATCATTCTCAAAAGATGAAATGGAGCCAGACTTGAAGGAGGTTGGAAGCAGAAGGTCAGTCCCGGAAGGCTGTGCATGGTACTTTTTTGGCCTGGTCTTCTGCCTGTGGCTTTATTTGTAAAATAAGAGTATTGGATCTTAGTTACTAAGCTCCTTCTCCTTCCTCACACTTAATGAAGAACTGACTAGTGAACCTTGGCCTTTTTAGGTAGAGGTAGTTTTCGCCACAGCCCCACACACGTGGAATTCACTGTTGTTTTTACAGTGACCCTAGATATGGTTGCCTTACTCTATTTGAAACAGAATGGCTGGTGAGATCCATATCCTCCCTCACCAGATGGTGCTGCAGGTGCCTACAGATCTGAGCCTGTCTTCTAGGATCGATGCCCGTGGCTTGACAAAGGTCACATTTGCAGTAACAAATGTGTATGGAATTCAGCTTAGAGTATGTTCTTAGCCAGTTTTAAGCCACTACAAGTCCAAGTCTAGTTCTGGTTCTGAATATTTTTTTTTGAAGAATCCGGTCCCTTAGGGTAGTGTGTATTGCATCTGAGCTTCTTTCCATTGATCCCTTCGTTTGCCACCTGTCACAGATGAACTTCCATGTGGAATGGGGGGGGGGGTCACAGGGTCATGGGTTCTTGTGTCATCTTGGGCAAGGACTTCAGCCTGTGAGCCCAGGTTTCCTCAGGAAGGTGAAAGAGCTGGGTGAGCACCCCATGGATAGTGAGCATCTAGGACCATCAGGTAACCTAGACATAGACTTCTAAGATCTTACTGAGTTCTCACATTAGACACACAGGCAGCAAGCTCTAGCCCACATGTGGCATTTTTTAGACACACAGCCACACCTAGTTGTTTACATGTCACCTGCATCTGCTTTGGTGTCATGGTGGCTTTGCTGAGCAGTTGCCCACATAGCCTGATATACCAGCTGTCTGGTCCTTTCCAGGAAAGAGCACTGCCCTAGGTGTTGAGCAGGTGGAATGGAGAACATTTTGCTGACGCTGGAGTTAGAATGGCCTTCTATGTGAATAAAGGATCTGGCCTTCAAAGGGTTAAATTATACAGCTATCCTTGACACCAGACAGGCTGGCTCTGAAGGTTGTGCTCCTTTCATTCACCTTGCTTGCTTTGTTCTTTCTTCAGCCTCTAAGATGTTGCTGGAATGTTTTCATTGTTTTAGCTAAAAAGAATTCTCTCTGTTATGCAGGAGGCTTTTCAACTCGACCATTCGTGAGAAGTGTCCAGCGTCAGAGCTTGTCAGCCAGATCTTCTGTCACCAGCCCCTTGGCCGTCAATGAAAACTGCATGCGACCTTCTTGGTCCCTGTCAGCCAAGCTGCAGATGCGTTCCAGTTCTCCTTCCCGGTTCTCCGGGGACTCCCCAGTTCACGGATCTGCCTCCACCCTTGAGAGGATTGGGGAGGCAGGGGATGACAAAGTCTCCATATCTTGCTTTGGTAGCCTGCGGAACCTTTCTGGTAGCTACCAGGAACCAGGTGACAGTCACAACCGTAGAGAGCACAAAGTTGTGGGCCGGGCCCCACTGGCTGTTATGGAAGGCATGTTCAAAGACGAGTCAGACACTCATAAGTTGAACTCCAGTGTTGTAGAAACACCAAGCAAAAACGTAGCACAAGGGGACTGCTTGCCTCCAATCTCTGATCCATTTGATAACAACAATCAGATTGCTTATGTGGATCAGAGTGATTCTGTAGACAGCTCTCCAGTCAAAGAGGTGAAGCCCCCAAGCCACCCAGGTGGCCTCACAAAGAAACCAGAGAGCACAGTGAAGAGATCTAGTTCCAAAGGCACTGCTGAGTCAGAGAAAAGCCTGCGGAAAGGGAGGCCAGCCTTGGCAAGCCAGGAATCTTCCCTTTCAAGTACATCCCCTTCTTCTCCGGTTCCCGTAAAGGTTTCTGTGAAGCCCTCCCGCTCTCGGAGCAAGGCAGATTCTTCGAGGGTCAGTGGAAGGCATTCGTCCCCTGCCCCTGCCCACTCCAAAAAGGAGTCGTCCCCCAGGACCCAACAATCCATGTCCTCTCCCTCGCCACAGAAGCAGAAGTCTGCTTCTGCCTTCACTTACGCCTCTTCCTCTGTATCTGCCAAAAAAGCCTCGGGCCCTGCCACCAAGGGCTCGTTTCCTCCCGGGAAGAACAGGACTTCAGACCGGAGCTTGAGTAGAGAGGGCTCCAGACAAAGCCTGGGTTCGGACAGAGCCAGCATTACCTCCACCTCCAAACCCAACTCTCCTCGGGTGAACCAGGCTAGAGGTGGGGACAACAGGGTAGATGGCAAGCACGTCAGGAGCTCCTCCATGGCCAGCCTGCGCTCCCCCAGCACAAGTGTGCGCTCTGGTCTGAAGAGGGACAGCAAGTCTGAGGACAAGGGGCTGTCCTTCTTCAAGTCAGCCTTGAGACAGAAGGAAACCCGGCGCTCAACTGATCTTGGCAAGACAACCTTGCTCTCCAAAAAGGCTGCTGGGAACACTGTCAAGTCTGTTAGTAAGAACACTGTGGAGGACAAGACAGAAAAAGGACCCCAGCTTCCAGGGTCACAGCAGTCAAACCCAAATGCAGTTGGAAAGGAACAGCTTATCTCCAAGGCCCCTGCCTCTGCTAAACATTCCCTGCTGTCTGCTCGCAAATCCAAGTCTTCCCAGTTAGACTCTGGAATTCCCTCATCTCCCAGTGGTAGGCTGGCTGCTGAGAAAGCCTCCAAAAAGTTAACTTCAAGCATGCAAACCTCTGCACGGCCTTCTCACAAACCTCAGTGACCTTTCTGCAGTCCAGGCCTGTTACCTGTACAGGTGTTTATTTATTTAGAACCCCTCCCTCCCACTAAAGCCCTCTATGCTTTTGTTTTATATTTTTTGGGTCATGTGCCTGAGAGAGAGTGTGTGTGTGTGTGTGTGTGTGTGTGTGTGTACGTACATGTGTATGTGTGAGAGAGAATTCAAATGTAATTGTTTAAAAGCGTCGCCTTATTCTGCCACTGAACCAAATAACAGCCATAGTCAAAGCATTGATAGCAAGCTAACTGGAGTAATTGTAGACAATAACCCAGACAGTCCCTTTAGCAGTTGTACATATTTCTTCCTAGAGAACGCTTAATGACTTTGATTGGACACTAGGGTTTTGAAACCTGTGAGCCAGTTAAGCTGTCCTTAGTGTGTAGATGGATGAATTGTTTGACTTGGGTTTTGTTGGAGCAGGATTTGTCCTCATGGATTATTGAGCGGCACTAGGAGCTAAAGCAACTGACACTGACAGTGAAATGAACTGAGGGAAAACATTGCTTTCTGCACTTTCGCCCCATCTGCCAGTCTTTGTAAAGGGCAATATTTTAACACTAATGTTTCTCAGGTATATATACTCAGCTAGTCCAGGATGGATGTTCATTAGTGAGTGAACGAGAGAGAATGGGGTTCTTTCTCTTGATGCCACAGATAGAGATTTTAGAGGCAGTCATCAAGTCTTTAGCTACTTTCCTATCTGCAGAGATGTGCATACCCTAACTTAACTCTTTCAATAGGTCCTGAGATGAGAGAAACTGGGTAGTCAGAAAGCTAGTCATTGGTAACTTTTTTTCATTCTAAATTTGCTGGCTGAGGCCAATAGGATTTTGAATTGCAGCAGAACAGTTGATACCTTTTGAAAGATTCCTTGTGGGGGGGGGGGACGACCAGGTTTTAAGCCAGAGGCATGAATTGACACTATTTTCCTCCTCTAGTGTTTGTAGAATTTGAAGACCCCCTGCCACCCCTTGTCAGCATGCTTATGTTTCTTCATTTTGTAGCTTGGAAAGGAGAAAGAAGTTGCTTTCTGCCAAGAGTCAGTGTGGTATGTTTTGAAGTGATGTGAGTCTGTACAGCGCATTCCATACGCACTTCAGCTTCCACCTGCCAGTTTTCATCAGGACCGCTTTTCATAACTCATGGATGTCTTCATGTTGAAGGTCACTCTCACAGCCAGAGCTCACAGGAGGAGTTTGGCATATGTTCCATCTGGCATTCCCAGTGCAAATTGTATTTCTTATCTAGGAAAAGGAGACCCTTACAGAATCTCACAGAAAGCAAAGATACATAATTTTCCAAGCTCTGGAGGTCTCCTGGCAATACTTCCTGCCTGGCTTTTATCCCCTTCTCATTACTGTTTTGTCTTATTTTATAGCAAATGAATCTTGGTCCTGCTTCTCTGTGACTAGCATTTGCCATTTTAGATCAAACCTGGCCTGCTATGTTTATGTACTTTTCAATATTACCTTTTCCTTTTGGTCATAGACTTCCATTTCTTCTGCATTCTTGGTGTCCGAGTCCATTTATGGTCTCCCTTTTCATTAGTGCTGTGGGTGAAGTAGCTGAAGTACATTTGCATGCATATTTCTGAATCCTGAGCCACCTTTATTTTTCCTTTTCTTTTTTTATCTCTTGGGAAATACTCCCAAGTAGACCACTTAAATTTATTTTGCTGCTAATTTGAGCATTCAATCTGAGAGTAGCTGAAATTGTCAGCTCTTGGGATATTTAAGGTTTAGGTGTCCAGCCATGTGCTTGTTACCTTGGTGTCGCATGTAATCAGTGACCATAAGCCCACTGCCCACTGCACTCAGTATTCACATGCGTTGTCGGCTTACTGACATGACCATGGCAGCTTCTCAAAGCAGCATTGCCATCTGCCTTGGTGTGACTGAGATGATGGCTTCCTGTCATGTTGTCACTGTGTCCAGTGAGTAGCCCCATCGTTGTTAGACAACCACTCTTGTTTTCCCAAAGCACCATATGTGGGACCATTAATAATAGGAATTGAATGCTCTGAGTTGAACCTCCATCCTTGTTCAGTAGGTAGATCTATCTCATGTGAAATTACCTATTCAAAACTCTGAAGCAATCTGAGAAGTATAGTTTGATAAGACAGAGGGTTCTAATTTTTTTTGCCATGATCAGTTAAATATTAATAGAAACTAGTTTAATTTCTTACTGTATATCATGTCTTTTTCTTAAAACAAATCTCTGCAACTCTCTTTAATTTTCCATAGGATCTAGAAATAAAATCTCTATAATATAATAAAATCTATAAACTATGGAGTTTAGTCCTTGTTTCATAATTAACTAAACAGAAAAAAATCAGGTAATTTGGCATTGTCTGGGCTATGAAGCTTTTATGCTTCAATGGTTAGTAAACAAGGAAAATCTCATTATTCCTGATTACTGGTATACATTTAAGCAAAGAAAAGGATATTTTGAAGGTGCTCTTTAAAGTGTGAAGTCTCTTATGAGACTTGGTTTAATTCAGTTATTTGGTCAGGTTAGGGAGCTGGTGGTATTTCCATAAAAAAGTTTCTCAGTGACCCTGGCACAGCAGCCATGTATGTACGTCTGGGATGGTAGGCTGGAGCCTGCGTGGCAGCCAGCTGGGCCTGACTGCAGCAGTCAGCCCTCTGTTTTGCCTTTATCACCCCTTAGATAATGTGGAAGCACAAAGCCCATAGCCTCCTGTCATTTTAGACCCTCTCCGGCCTTCTGTGTATTTTCTCATCTTGAATGCAGCCCGAAAGTAAGTAATACTATGCCAGACCAGTAGAAGTGGATGTGGAATATTTGTGATATACCAGGATGGTTGCACAGATCTGAATTCACTTAGCTGTGGAGCCCTGGGAGACACCAATCAACAGGAGATTCTGTAATGTCCTAAATGGTGTTCCTCCTCAGCAGAAAGGCCTAATGGATTCTGGTCAGTAAACTAAGGCACATTTGTTCTGTCTGGAAACCAGAAGCATCTTTCTTCATCTCTGGAGACTGTACTTTTCTGTCCATCAGTTCAGAATGTGCTCACTGTATTGCTTATGGTTAGAAGTCTAGCACACAGTCACTTTGTATTAAACTTTGGTTACCTGTGCTTGTATGAGAGGGGTGTGGAGATTATTTTGGGCAGAGTGAGGAAAAGTCATAATCCCTCTGAAATAACTATCATGAACAGGATAGAAACGATACGTAAAGGGAACAGTCATGGCTGCTTTAGGGAATATGCACTCGAGCTAAGAACAAAGTTCCACACTTGAAGTTACTGTTTCGTATGTCATTGGTCATTGAATACAAAGACAATTAGCATTTCTGGGTTGCAGTTTTGAGATAGGATGCAAATCATAAGCACAGTTTAAATAAAACACATTCTGGAGGTGTGTTAAAGCTTACTGTTTTTTGGAGTTGAGAAAGGCAAAATTTGCTAACAAACCAGTGCCTACCATAAGAACAATTGTGGATGTTAGTTTGCAGGCTGCCCTTGTTTTTACTTCTGAAAGAGTCATTGCCATTAAACCTGCCTACATCTTTCAAGGGATACCCAATACTTGTATTTAAATTGAATGCTCAGCGTCTCACACTACCTTTTGGCCAGCTCCCCCAGTGTGTTTGCTTTGCAGCCGCATTTTGAGCATGATCAATTATTTTTACCCCATGTAATGAAAACAATTGTGCATGCCTTCCGCCTAACCCAGAAAGCATGCTCTTACTACCTATGCAAGCAACCAATTTAAAAAGAGAAAGAGACTACACTAAATTTTAAGTTTTAAACAAGACTTAGATTTGTTAGATTTTGGAGCTCTATTTTTGAATTTGTAATTTTTAAAATATGGCTTCATCAGTGTAGGTGAGCATGAATGTGAATTTTGGGTTTATTTGCATCTATTTCTCTACTGATTTCTTGATCATTGGTGAGACTGTGCATACAATAATAAGTATTTTGCAAGCAGGAGTGGAATTATTGAACATATACTGGTGTATATACTGTATTTAGCCTGAAGACTTTCCTAAAGTATTTTGTTCTAAAAATAACCTGCCATTTTCTATAGATTTTAATTTTTTATATCTTGTAGGGTTCTATCATCACAAGGAGAATGCTAACAATTTTAAAATGCTTTTGTAGAGAGTTGGAGCTTCGTAGGAAGGCTTTGAAGCTTCCCACCCACTGGTCATAGTAAGATTAAGACTGTGGAAGGTATGATACTATCCAGGTCCATCTCATGTTCATTTAAAGCCAGTGTTTCCCAGGAGGCTCATAGTACACTTGAGGCTTTTGTAGACCTTGCCCACTTGTTCTCCCTAATCCTCTTGTGAGCAGCTCACCTGAAATGGTGACACCTAGTGGTTACTTGTAATGCCCAGTCCCTCCCAAGGTGCCATGTAGGCTGGCCCTGTGGGTTCCAAAGCTCCTGCTCACTTGTAAACTGCAGTCAGATTGGAGGAGCACTGTTATAACACCGTCCCTTTGCTGAGAAGTTTGGTGAGAATTATCACTGCCATTCAGGGTACTCAGGCGTTGATTCCCATTGTGCAGTGGGCAAGAGTGTGAGAGCAAATGTTTCTAGCTTCCTTCGTGAACTGTGGGGCCTTTCTGACTTCAGGAACTGATTGGGATTGTGAAGCATTTTGGGGGTGGTTTGGCACCTGTCAGTCTGGTGGGAATTGGTCTTAGTTGCTAGGGCAGGTAGACCGAACAGTGTGCATCAATTCCCAGAGTCTCTCCCCAGGTTCCACCATGAAGCTGAGATGCATGGGGAAGACGACCGCTCCAAGGAAATGGGAAGAAGAAAATAGTCTTGGAAAATCTGTCCTTGCTTTTGATAGAACAATTGCCATTTTGTAGTAAATTCAAGCAGCAAAGCCCAGGCTGGCACTGCGTTTCCTATGTAGCTTGTTCTCTATTCTGGTTCCTACTTTTCCAGAATGTAGTTTCAGGAATTCTTTTTAGCTTGAAAATGAATGTGAAACATTTTACTTAGAGTATTTTTTGTAACCCTCATTGCTATTGTTCATATATTTTTAAAATTAAGTAATTACCTCCAAATTTGGCAGTGCATGTTATGTATGGAGGCAAATGAAATTTAATTTTAATCTTTGGTGAGCCAGATGCACTATAACATCTTCAAAATGTTCTGCTGTGCTCAGGTGATCTTGTCCTGCTGAGTACTGTGCTGCCTACAAAGAGAAAGAATAACTTACCTGCATGGTCCATATTCTAATGAATAAGGATAGCAGGAAATGCTTTAGAAGGGCCTCCCAGCAGTTGTGTCTGTTGCACATATGAAAATGCAATATAAAGTTTCCTAGGTGCTATTCTAAATGGTAAGGGATCATTGCAGCAGACAAAGACAGTTGTGGCGTTTCTGAAGTCACAGTTCTTGTAGGTCTTTCTGGTAGGCATTTGGATTCCATATAGATTTGCTCTCCACTGTGCCTCTCACCATTGGTTAAAATTGAGTTCAGGCCCCACTACAAAAATGGTTTCCTGATTGAACTTCTGTGTAGTTACAGCGGCGTTTTCCTACAGTTGTCTTCACAACTGTACATCATGTCTGTGCACACAAAATGTTTCCTTCCGCACTGTTCATGAACCATCAACAGTGAGTTCTGTGTAATTTCTGCGTGTCATGTCTCTGTACACAAAATGCTTCCACACTGTTTGTGAACCATCAACAGTGAGTTCTGTGTAATTCTCTTCTTTAGTTGTGCAGTAAAATGGAAGACAGGAAGTTTTTCCTACAGGCTGGAAGAAAAGTGTATCATAAATTTTAAATTATTTTAGGCCAAGTGCATGAGATACTGACTTCTGTTATTTATTTGTATATTTTATTATTCAAGGTGTATGCACTTTTAAGGAGCAGAATTTATATTTTTATGTTTAAAACATTTTATTTCCAAAACAGCAGTTGGTTATATAGTATTTCATTTGGAATTAAGAGAAAAGTGGAAATGTAACAAAGTATAATAAATTTATTACATGATGTCATCTTCCTGTTTCTTACCCCTTGCCAACCAGTATCTGTGGTGTTGACTAATTTTCCTACTGAACCATCTATACAAAATGCTTTAAAATTGCCATGTTGTGGGTAAAAGTCCAGTTTCAGGATGCTGTCAGATAATGTCTATGTCAAAATTTCAAACAACAAGAACACACCCATGCTTTTATACTTTTCAGTAAACGATTGTGGCAGATCAGAGGTTTCTTGGATAAGAAAGAACTAATATTCTGTCTCAATTCCAGCCGACTTTCATTGTTTTCCTCTTCTGTCAACCTTTATGAAGAGTTGAAGTTGCAAGACAAAGGTATCATTCTTTTCTCAGCCCTCTCTTATCACTGATAAGTAAGATACCTTAACCATCCTGGTTTTGGGGGGCCTTTCCCATCAAGACAGAACTACCTGTTGAGCTGTCATAATACCTATAACCACTTGGGGGCGATAGAGATTGCTATTTCCAAATGTTTCCTGAAAGCAGGCCGCTGGTTCTTAGCTTTTCTGAGTGAGGGAATGCTGGCTCAGTATGAGTTGATAACAGCATCAGTGAGCAAAGCTTTCTGTTCAGGTGAGTTTGCAGCTATTTATTGTTCCCAGATCATAGAACAGATTTTTCTTTTTAAAATTTGTTTGTTTGTTTGTTTGTTTGTTTGTGTGTTTATGAGAGAGGGAGAATGGGCATGCCAGGGCCTCCAGCCACTGCAGACAAATTCCAGATACATGTGCTACCGTGTGCATCTGGTTTACATGTGTCCTGGGGAATTGAACCTGAGTCCTTTGGCTTTGCAGGCAAGTGCCTTAACAACTAAGCCATCTCTCCAGCCCCAAGAACAGAATTTTCTAAAGCACCACATTATAGTTTAGGGTTGGGGCAGAGTGACATGTTCCCAACCAAGGACCAGTGTGAACCACATGCCATAAAGCCTTTGAAACATAGAGCATATGTAATCCTTTTAGCTTTAAATGGTGAAATTTTCCTTTAGGTTCTCTTAGTTTATTTTTTATGCATGTGTATATGTAAGTCTGTGTGCATGTATGTGTGTATGCATGTCAGAGGCCAGAGGACAACTTTAAATATTGTTCCTTAGGCACTGTCCACCTTTTATTCTGGAATGTTTATTGACAATTTTTATATATGTACATGTTGTATTTTGATCATAACCTTGCTCCATTACTCTCATCCCCTTTCCTCAGTATCCCTCCACGGAACCCTTTGCTTCTTCCAAGTCTCCTGTTTGTACGTTTTTTCCTTGTGCCTTCATGATCCATGATAGTGTGTTGTTGGGCCCAATATTGTCCAGATAACAGCAGCAGCTGTGAGGTCACGAATGCAACATCCACCGTGTGTCTGCAATGCAATGTTCCAGAGTACTCCTTCATCCTTTGGCTTTCACATTCTTTCTGCCACCTCTTCCTCAGTGTTTCAGAGCCTTGGTGGGTGTGAGAGGGTTGTCTCATTTTATGCTGAATGTTTAAATGTCACTTCACAACACTTTTGAGTGTTTTTTTTTTCCTCCGAGGTAGGGTTTCACTCTAGCCTAGGCTGACCTGGAATTTACTAGTCGCAGGGTAGCCTCAAACTCATGGCGATCCTCCTATATCTGCTGGGATTAAAGGCCTGCACCACCACATCTGGGCACTTTGAGTTTTGAGTTTCCCCACATCTCACCACCATCTGCATAAAGAAGCTTTTCTGACAAATGAGAGCACACTAGTCTGAGCATAAGTATCTAGAGGGCAACTTGATGAGCACAACATATCAAATGAGTAGCTTTCCCTCTAGGACCTTTCCAAGCTATGGGATTCTGACTAGGTTTCAGTACCAGGCATGAATTCCTTCCTGTGTAGTGGGCCACAAATCCTGCTCAGTTACAGTTTGACTGCTCAGTGCCTTGCAACTGACACATGTTGTCCACCTTTTATAAGACAAGGTCTCATTGGCTTGGAGCTCACCAGTTAGGCTAGACTGGTTGGCCACAAGCGACAGTTGTCTTCACCTCCCCAGCACTGAGACTATAGTCATTCGTTGTCATGCCCAGCATTTTACATGGGTGCTGGGGATTGAACTGGGGTCCTCATACTTGAAAGACAAGCACTTTACCCCCTGAGCCACCTCTCCAAACCTGCTTTCTTGGTTGAACCCCATAGTACACTGATGATTAAAGAGGCTTCATTATGCCTGCAAGTGGTCACTTATAAAATATGTGGACTTAGATCATTTTCTCCATCTTGGAATTTGGAGGATTATTTTCAAATACTTAAGTTGTTAATGACTCAACACTTTTTGAGCTTTTTGTCTTCCTGAAGAAGCAAAGATATGTGACAAAGTCCCTGGTCCTGAACCACATGTCCTTTGTGTTAAAGCATTTTTGAGTGAGCCAAGGCCTTGAGCCAGTAAGAAGTGGTTAGAGGCCTATCCTGCAACCCAGTGCCCCCATCCCCAGGTGGCTCGAAATTTCAGCAGGCTCTTGGCTGTTGTCTGTGACTGTTCCCTTACTCTGTCCGAGTTTCGTGGTAGTTTTACTGATCTGGGTGGGTGGAGTCTACCCCAGGCAAAACCTTTGGGACTGTTTTGATTTGTTCTGATCTATCACATCTTTCTCCCCCTGTCAATATTTGCTACAGGGAGGACAGGACCCAAGATGATTAAAATTTTACATAACCCAATGACCTTGCACTCCCGCCCCTTAAAGTATTCACGGGACATGCCATTAATTTGGTTTTCTTTTTTGGTTTGTAACAGCTCTACTTTTCTTGAATTATGTGGGAAGGTGATATGAAACTACAAGTTGGTCAAAATCAGACCTCCCTGTCACTTTGGGGTCTCAGGCATGTGGCATCCCCTGCGTCTCCCCTGTTCCTTCCCTGTGTTTAGGAAGAATTTATAGAGGCCCACAGTTTGGGGAACAAGGGGTGTCAGATCCATCTGTGTCTAGGAAATGGAAGGCCCACAGGATCAGGCTCTAAGTCCCTAAAAGATGATTGGGAAGATGACAACTTGCTAACTCATTGAAGGTTTCTCCTTGCAGCACTGCCTCCTGTGTGTCCAGCACTGGGATCTGAGCTCCCCACGGGCCCGCAGCACTGTTCACGGTCAGACCGGGCCATTTCAGAAGGGCTGTCATCTGGGCTCTTCCCTCCAGGCTTCCCATCTAAAACCGTGATGTCGGGATGTGTCCTTTCCTCACTTTTCACCTTCACTTCTCTCAACTTGTTCTCGAAGCCTTCCTTGACCCCCTCGCAGAACACCACGGGCCACACACACATGCTACACTAGTCTCTCCCTCCTTCCCGCCTTCTTTTCTGCATATTGCTAGTGTCATGCATGTACTTGCTCATGTGGGAGCTCACCCCTCACCCATGGCCAGAGAGCCTTGCCTAGCTTGGTCCACAGCTCTTTTTTCAGGGTCTTTGAACTTAGTAATAATGTTTCTTCATTGAATTGTCTGTCCATTTATTTAACTGCGATGAGTCGATTTCCTTTCTAGAAGATGGAATTGTGAAAGTTAAATGAGAATTATCCTTCTAAAGCCTTCAGCACAGTGCTGGGCACAGTGGTGACTGTAACCATGGCAACCGAGGAGGTGCTGAACACATAGCTCTCATTCCAGAGGGGAAACTGTACTTTCTAGAAACCCCAAGGGGCTCTTCTTCCCCGAATGTAGGGCAGGAAGTGGTAGGAGGAGGAGGATAGGGTCATCTGTCTCAAGAAACCTTTTATAACCTGCTACTTTGGTTCCTAAGTAAATGACAGTCTAGGAAGAAATTTTAATTTAAGAGAGGACTGAGATCCAGTTCATGCCTTAGTGTGGTCACCGTGACAATGACGTGGCAGCTGAGAGATGGGTGAGTGCTTGTTGCAGGAATCTGGGTGCAGGTTCTGGAGAGACTGATCTAGAGTGCTGCATGCTGATGAAGAGAAGACCTGCACAGGGGACATCATGGAGACTGGCTACTGTGACGCTTACTGGCGGGACAACCAGGACAGTTTGTCAACTTCTCTGTGCCTAGAATTCTTCACCTGTGGAATGTGAGTAGTAGTGTCTGCATGATCATTGCAAGGCTTAATTGGGGTGCTTGCTTTATTTACACTTCATATTATTTCTAAGGTATTTGGTCTAACCTACTATCTTACTGTTTCTTTGATATTCCACCTGGTTTCTTTATTGTTTACAAGTGACTGTATGACCTACCTTCTACTTGTCTTCCTCTCATTTGCCTTTTGTCCCACTTGCTTTCTACCTTTTTTTTTTCCTTTTTTAGGTCAAGGAAATATTAAATGTTAAAAATTACTTCCAGCTCTTTTTGTGTGTGTTATTCTTTAAGTGCTTACCATCCTTGTGTTTTTGTGCCCGGGTGGGTGTGCACGCATGTGTGTGCACATATGTGAGGGGTAGAAGTTGCTGTCAGGTATAGTCTTGGCCCCCCTTTACTGAGGCAATATCTCCCACTGGAGCTGACTGCTAGTGTAGCTAGCTAGCTTGCCCCAGGAATCCCCTGTCCCTGCCTGCTGAGCACTGGGATTGTAGGGGGTTGCCACACTTGCCTGGCATGCATGTGGGGACTGGATACCCAAGCTCTGAACCTCACACTTGCATGGCAGCTGAGCTGTCTCTCCAGATCCCTCCATACATATACACAATATCTCCTTTAAATTTTTTTTTTTTTTTTTTTTTTTTTTTTTTTTTTCAAGGTAGGTTCTCACTCTGGCCCATGCTGACCTGGAATTTACTATGTAGTCTCAGGGTGGCCTCGAACTCATGGTGATCCTCCTACCTCTGCCTCCCGAGTGCTGGGATTAAAGGTGTGCGCCACCATGCCTGGCTCCTTTAAATTTTTTTAAGAAATTATTTTCCTAGGTAGCTCAAGCTAGCCTTGAACTTGCTGTGTAGTCCAAACTGCCTCAAACTCAAAATTCTCTGGTCTTTACTTCCTAGTATTGGTTTATTTTTAATTTTATTCTATTTTTATTAGGTATTTGGGGTGGGTGGGTGCTGTGCATGTATGGTCAGAGGAACCAGGGTTGTTTGTCCTCTCCTTCCACCCTTTTTAGACAGAGTTTCTCTGAATGCTGCTGCATGCAAACTTGCTGATTCTGGCTCCACCTCCCATGGATTTAGGAGCATTGAGATTCCAGATGTGTGAGCCATTTTGTGTCTGGCTTTTACATGGATACTAAGGAAGAAGTCGGCACGCTTGCAAGCAAGTGTCTTTAACTGCTGAGCCATTTTCCCAGCCCTATTTATTTAAAAACAACAACAACAAAAAAAAAAAACACCCAGAATCTCATCATGTACTTTATGCTAGCTTCCAACTCATCTCCCTCCCAGTATGGAGATCAGGTTGTGTGCCCCATGCTGGTGTTCAACATGCATTCTTGTCTGAGAAACAGTGTTGTGTCATCCCTCGGGGCTTTAGGGCACTTTAATTCCCCTTACCCTTTTTGACCATTTGTTACCTCTTCTCACGCATTCTAATTCACTATCATGGATCTGCCCAGTAGTGTTCACTTAGATGGACCAGTGTATTTACCTCCATTGCTCTTCAGTCTGGATATCATTGTTGACCTGGAGTTTTCCCTCCTCTAGAAAAATTTGTTAGTATTTCTTTTTAAGCCTGTGTTAATGGTGCATGGCCTTATTTATTTATTTATTTATTTATTTATTTATTTATTTTTTTTTGGTTTTTTGAGGTAGGGTCTCACTCTGGCCCAGGCTGACCTGGAATTAACTATGTAGTCTCAGGGTGGCCTTGAACTCTCGGTGATCCTCCTACCTCTGCCTCCCGAGTGCTGGGATTAAAGGCGTGCGCCACCACGCCCAGCCATTGCCTTATTTTTTATTGGAAATGTCTTTATTTTGCCTTTAAAAAAAAAAAAAAAGGTAAAAGAAAGCATTTGTGTAGGCTGATCCATGCATGTTTTGTCATTAAAAGACTGTTAATCTTTTGACTGAAGAGTATCTGTTGTGGGTGGGACAAAAGACCAAACAGCAAGGAGCTTGTATTTTTCAATTGAAAACATTTCTCTGATGTTTAAAACATAGGAAATAAAAGACCAAGACTAGAATCTTTATTTTGGAGAATCAATCGTTCAGTCTAGGGGTTGGAGATAAAGTTCTGTGGTAGGGTGCCTGCCAAGCATGCACAAGACCCTATGCCCATCCCCAACACCCCAAAATGCCAAGTGCACTTTGGCATGTCTCCAGAGCATTGACGTATAAGCTGATTTCTCTGCACTCCTTCTTGCTCTCCAGTGCCCACATGTTGACCTAGAGTCATATGCCTCATTACTTACCCCAAATCCCAAAGCATCTCCTTGGCACAGAGGCTGTGGCTGAGTTAGGCTCTCACCTCTCCTCCTCCATCCTGTTCTCAAAACACCAGACTCTGCCACTGTCCTCCACTGTCCCCTTTCTATGTTTATACCTCTCTCTCTTTTTTTCTGTGCTCGGGATGGAACCAGGGCCTTCCGCATACACACATGCTTGCATGTGCTAGACAAGCACTGCACTTCTAAGCTACCTCCCCATCCCTACTTTCATCATTTTTGGCATGCGTATGTGTGTAGTGGGTATGCATGTTTGTATGTGTGTAGAGGCCAGAGGTCAATGTTGGAAGTCTTCCTCTTTTGCTCTGGTTCTTTGGAAGCCGAGTGTCTTTACTGATTCGGCTGGACAGGTAGCAAGCTGGCCCCAGGAATTCTGTTCAGAACACACAGAAAAACAATATTCGGCTTTACTTGAGTCTAGCTTCCTGAAGAAATCGAAAGGTTGAGGTAAGTTAGCATCCGAGCAGAATAAATGTTCTACATACAAACATTCTAGATTCCTCCCTCACTCCCTCCCACCTGCACCCCAGTCTTCTGCCTTGGTTAGTGATATCATTCATCATCCATCCAGAGGCTCAGTCCAGAAACAGGCTCCATCCTTCACCCTACTCTTCCCCCCCAAATCTCTTCCTTACATTGAAGCCATTTGCAGCCCCCTCCTAGGTCTGATTGATTGTTTCTCTCTACTAGCAACACCCACATTCAAGTCACCATGGTCTCTAGCCTGAGCTTTGTGTCAGCCTCTTATGTCTCTACTTTCCCTAGTCCCATCTGTCTCAGTTCATCCCTGCTGCTATAACAGAATGCCTTAGGCTGATTAATTATAAATGGTAGAAATATGTTGCTGAAGATGTTGCTGTTGGTTCTAGAAGTTGTGAAGTTCAAGATCAAGGCATTGGCAAATTGAGTGTGTGATAAGGGTCCATTCTTCAAAGATGCCACCTGCCATGTGTGCTTACGTGGTGGAAAGATCAAATGAGCTCCCTCAAGCCTCTTGGGAGGGCATGAATCTTATTCATGAGAGGCCTGTCTTCAGGGTCTCCTCATACTCCCACAGTCCTGTTACATTGGGGATTAGATGTGAATATGTGAGTGGGGCACCAAATTCAGACTATGGAACCACCTTACAACCTTTGATCATTCTGTTTGTTTGTTTTTTTCTTTTTGTGAGGTAGGGTCTTACTTTTGCCTAGGCTAACTAACGTGTGACTCACTCTGTAGCTCAGCTAGCCTTGAACTCACAGCAGTCCTTCTACCTCAGTTTCCTGAGCACTGGGATTAAAGGCGCACACATCACACCCAGCCACCTTCCATCATTCTATTTTTTTTTAACTTAAAATTTTTAAACTTAAAAATTATTTATTTATTAGAGAGAGAAGGAGGCAGAGAGAAGGGGGAGGGAGGAAAGGAGGGAGAGAGAAAATTGGCCTTCAGCCACTACAAACTCTTGACACCTTATGCATCAGGTGAATGTGGGTCCTGGGGAATCAGACCTGGGTCCTTAGGCTTTGCAGGCAAGAGCCTTAACTGCTAAGCCATCTCTCCAGCCCCCATCATTCTTGATAGATGCTCCCTTTGGTTTCTATGACACAATCAAGGCACTTGCTGTTTCCTCTGGTAGGAAGCTTGCCTTGCAAATGCTCACATGTTAAGTCTTTCCTCATCCCAAATGGACCTCCAAAACTCTCAGGACCACCAAATCTAATGCCCTGTCACCATGTGGTTGTTACTTATCTCCTCCATTTTATTTTAGTAGCACTCCTCAGTCTGGGGAATTACGTGTTCATTGGTCCATTGTGTGTCTCAGCCAGTGTCACATTACTCTGAGGGCAGTCTGTCTGCTGGTGTGTTATTCTGGATGTTTCAACTAGAGGTAACTGTCTAACCAAAGTAAGTTCCCTTCTTTTAATTTTGCATATGTCCATGCAGAAGCTCAGTAAGAGTAAATAATGATGTCACACAGGTAAATTGGGGTATATTTCAGATGTGAGCTGGGAGTCTGGGTCCATGTTACTTCAAGTCTCACAGGTCATATGGGGTATGTCTCAGATGTAATCTATGGGTCTGGACCCATGTTATTTCAAAACATGGTATTCTAATACCTTAAAAATGTAGTGACATATACAGCTGCATTTAATGATATAGTTTCTAAAAGGAGGACTTCTGTAAGCCTGAATATAATCTTTCTCTTTGTAATCCTTGAGTCATTTTTACTGCAGAAAATTCAGAAAGTGGTGAACTTTCTAAATTCTGGTAACAGAATTTAGGAGAGTACCCTTGGGTTTTTTTTTTTTTTTAAACTTTAAAGAAAAATTCAGACTTCCAGAAGAGTTGTAAATATAGTTCACTGGATCCCATATACCCTTCACTCTGCTTCCCCTGATAGCAGCTTGCATGGCCACAGCAAGGATCAAAGCCAAAAACTAATACTGACTAAAACATATTAGCTAAACTACAGATTTAATCTGCATTTCACCCACTTATTTATCTTCTTAAAGTCTTTTTTTTTCTGTCTCAGAATCCCATCTCAGAACCCTATCACATTTAATTGTCACGTCTCCATAGTCTTCAAAGCCTTTCATGACCTTGGAACTTCAAGTGTTTGAGCCACTTATACAGATGGGGTTTGTCTTATATCTCCTTATGAATTGATTGAGGTTTTGCATTTTTGTGTAAGAATCCCACAAAGGCAGAGAGAGAGAAGAATCCCACAAAAGCAATGTGCCTTGCTCAGTGCTTCTGAGGGTTAACAAGGTACATGTCTTATTGCTAGTGATATTAATTTTGACCACTTGTTGGATTTCACCCCTAAAATTACTATGCTCTTTTTCATCATGTATTTCTTGGCAGAGGTTTGTTTTTAGGCCATACAAATACCTGTTTCTTTATTGGGCTCTCTAATTTTAGCAGCCTCCATGGCCTGGATGCTTTCTGTCCCCATGGGGCTCAAAGGGTAAAGACAGGGGCTTAAATCTGCACTCGTGGCATGTCCAGAGAAGGGCAGAAGCCAGGTGGCTGGAGCAGCACCTCAACATTGCCATCAAGAACTGAAGCCCTGACTTTTCTCTCTGCTTTTCTCAGTATACGAGCCTTTGGCCTGAGTAACTACCACAGTTCTGAAAACATGACAACATCCTGCTGAAGAAGGGGGACCTGACTGCACCTCGGTCTCTTGACCAGGACGCAAGCATGTCTGCTCTCGGAAAAACCTTCCCTTGGGCCCCATGATGGCGGGAGTTGCAAGCAAAGCTTAGGAAGTGTCTGGAAGCTTAAATCCAGTGGGCCAGGAGGATTTGGCATGGAAAGAACTCGGGAGAAGGCAGGTTGGGAAGACTGCCCAGAGAGCCTGTCACATTACATCATTCCTAGATACTGAGGCCATGCCCTGCACCTGCCAACTCTCAGGAAATCCATATGCGATGAGTAAGGTTCTCCGTTGCCTGCAGGCTGGTAATCTGCCATGGCCTGGAAGCACCAGAGCTCTTCGCTGTGGTATCAGAGGGAAGAGTGACTTGAACAATAGATCTGGGGAATGGTGAGGTCAGTGTGACAACTTAGGTAGCCAGGTAGGTAGATCCTGACAGGGATAGTATGTAACTCAGCTGTTCTCTTGGCTTCATGGTGCCTTGGTCTTCTGCTGGGGGTGGGGTCACCTTTGGCCCTGCAATTGCCTGTGCCAGTGCCTTGGAGAGACCTCAGGAGGTGTTTTGGAAGGAGAGCAGAAAAATCCACCTGCTGGGCCCAAGCAACTCTGCCCTGCAGGCTCTCCAGAGGGAAAGGGTGCTTACAGGAGGGGTCTGCTGTACACTCACGAGTCTTGCTCTGGGGGCCTCCAACGCAGCCTGGTAGGTTGTTTGGTAAATAATGACATTGTTATAAATATTTAATAAGTCAAGGGACTACAGTGCATGAAAAATTGATGAGGTCCCTGGGTGGGAAATGCAGGCTTCTCTCAATATGTATGCTCTGGAGGAAGCAGTTAGAGTCTGACGTCGGTTCAGGCTGACACCTATATTTGTGGTAGGGCTGATGAATGGCCGGAGAAATGTTCTCCATGTTTAGGAAGCATCAATCCATCATGCTGGAATTTAGGCTGAGGGAGGAATGCGCAGCCATCAATACTGCCCATGTTTATGAAGCACCGCATGCTGCATGAGACAGTGAGCCCCGCGTTGGTCCTGGGAGCGGCACCTCTGGAAAGGGCACAGTGGCTCCTTGATGAATGGCTTTAATAAGAAGCAGCTTGGAAGTACCTTCAAGTAAGAAACTAATAACAATAATTAGATGTTTCTTAATCATTTATTTATTTTATAATGTATGCCCTGCCTGTTTCTGGAAAAAGAATGGAAGTGGCTTGCAATTAAAACACATCTACCCAGGATGGTTCAAATGAAGATAAACAAGAGATCAGAAGCCAGATGGAGGGAGTGAATTTTTCTTAATCAACTTTCCTGTTACCAGCTGAGAATATTGTATTCCCTTTCCTTGGCAGTCACCTCTGGCTCCGTGGAGCCAACAGCAGATGTAAAGCAGTGTAGGCAACGGGGACAGGAGTCTGAGGTGGGAGCATGATGTGACCTGTAGCCTTAGCACCCCTGCTCTGGACTCCCATTTGCATTCCAGTTATCAGTGCCTCAACCCAATCTGTGTCTCTGCTGCCGGGCAGCATGAAAAATTAATGCCCCTCTGTCAGGCAGAGCTTGTCAGCATGACAGTGCAAAGGGGAATAACAAAAGGGCAACATACAAGGTGCTTTCTCCTTAGCAGTCACTCTGTTCCCTGGACACGTCTCCTGAGCCTGTGTGTCCAGGCTAATGCACTTCATCCACCAGCATCCCCCCATGGGCTGAAGGCGGTTCCATCTGTGCACCAGGAGCTTGCTTAGCCCTTGTCCCCGTGAGATCTGAACTCATGGTCACAGCCGAGTGACTCATATTTTTCACACCATCTGAGCACAGAGAAGAAGGAGGGAAGCCCCAAGAGGATCCTAAGAAAGCAGGCGAGGGCAGTCTCCTTCCAGAGGCTACTCTAGAGTAGAATGCCCTGGGGAGCAAAGTTGAGGAGGAGTCGACGTTTAAGTTTAGACTTAAACTTGGGAGGTAGTTGAAATTTCCCAGTACATTTAAACGCCCCACAGATCTTTGTCGCATCTGATGGTCACCTCTCTTCCATTGTGGGATCATAGAAGTAAAAAGAGCCACCACCTTGCTGCAGCATGAAAGCTGTGGTGTAGTGGCAAAAGTCCTGGATTCTGAAGCCAGACTGCTGTGTTCAGATCCAGCCTTACCATTTTGTGACCCGGGACAAACTGTTTAACAATTGTGTGGCTCTGTTTCATTATGTGAAGTACTTGGGAAAATGTATCAATGTGTTAATTATTTCCCTTGTCTTTGTGCAAGTGAGTGAAAAAAGAAGGGACACAGAACACAGTGACCTAGCCTTGCTCCATGGTGAAACATTTCAAAAGGCTGGGGAGACAATGTCGTGGGAAGAGTGCTTGCCATGCAAACATGAGGGCTTGAGTTTGGAGCCCCCAGCACCCACATAAAAGCTAGACATGATGGCATGTACCTGTAATCCCAGCACTGCGTAGGTGACAGCAGGAGGATCCCCGGGGCTCATGGCTACCTAGTCTAGCTAAGTCGATGAGCTCTAAGTTCAGCAAGAGATTCTGTTTCAAAAAATGAGAACAACAAAAAAAGACACCCGATATTGAACTCTGGCCTCCATGTGCACGTGTACTCAACATGCAAAAAAAAAAAAAAAAAATACTGTGGGTTGATCTTTGGTGGTAGAATTAGGGGCTTGTTGATTTGTGAATCAACAATGGGAAAATCTCCATCCTCTTCTGTCTTGTTGACCCGCCAAGAAAAGAGCCTTTTGCCTCCCTTCCTTACCAAGGATAACCATAGCAAGGTGATATGAGCTGAGTAACCCTATCCTAGCCAATAGCAAGCATGACACTGTCATGAAATAGAAGAGGAAGAAGCCTTTTCTGCTCTTTATGGAAATTTAGTATGTTTTAATGTGAAGGCAGTGTCTCTTTCCTCCCACGCATTACAATCCCCTTGGAGTTAAGAATGACAGAACCTTCACTGGAACCTTCTCTGCTGGGAGGTCCTGTTCTGATTGGTTGCAGGCAAAGTCTGATAATCATGTATTTTTATGGATCCCCAGGTGGCGCCAATGTGTAGCCAGGGTTGGGAACTTCAGGTTTCCTCTGATAACTGCCACATTTAATTTTGGAATACAGTTCCTTGTTAAGTAAAGGAGTAGATGAATGAGTTCAGAATCTATAGGAAGTATGTGGGACTGATGAGGTAAGATCAGGAGGGGCCTGTATACCTGAGCATAAGGGCTGGGTGGGCCTTCTGGTTTCCTGCCCTGGCCCATGAAATAGGAACGTCCGTCAAGACTTAGTGTTACGAGGCATTGGTGGAGAAATTGCGTTCTCTGTTCTAATGATCTTGTCCTCTGCAGTGGAACCTGCTGAACTCCCCCCACCCTCCATTCTTCTCACCCAACCAGAGGCCGTATTTTCTAGACTGTCTCCAGATCAGTAGGGCCACCTGAGTGAACTAATTCTGGCCAGGAAGATGTAAGAGGAAGTACTGTGTGCAATTTTCAGATGTCTTTGAAAGGGCAGCAGTTTGTTCTCCATTTCCTCTCTTCTAGCTGTCTGGGAGTTGGCCATACCTGCAGAAGCAGCCTCAGGCTCACAAGTGAAAGGTACATATCAAGAGAGCAGAGAGGTCCTGCAGCTCTGGACTGCTTCTCTCTGAACAGGGAATGGAAAATAAAAGCCAATTATTTGATTAAGTTGCCAAAGTATTGGACATTGTTTCAGTAGCATAGCCTGCACCTACCTTATCAGGCTTCATTTGGCACTGATGGCCCAGAATTCCTGCGAGAGGATGGAAAGGGGTAGGTAGAAAGAGGAGGGAGAAGGGCAGAAGGAATGAATAGAAAGATTTTTATCATCTGGTAGATCTCAAAACCAGAAGAGTGTCCCCCGAGTCTGTGACCTGGTAAGGCCCCTGTCACCTCTTCTACTATCAAATACCTTTTAGAGTGGTGTTATTTAAAGACAGGGTTTTATCAAGCTCAGGATAGTTTCAAACTTGCTATGTAGCTGAGGATGAGCTCAAACTCCTGATCAGCACCCAACCTCCTGAGTGCTGGGATGACAGGCATGTGTCACCACACCTGGTTTTATGCTGTGCTGGGGACCAAGCCCAGGGCTTTGTCCATGCTGGGCAAGCAGTCTACCAACTGAGTTAAGCTATCCTCAGGTGTAATATATCTCTTAAACTCTGTTTAGTGACTTTCACATCACTGTGACCAAATTTCCTGACAGAAGCAATATAAAAAAGGAAAGCTTTCTTTTGGCTTACACTTTCAGAAAGATCCAATGAATCACAGCAAGGAAAGCATGGTTCAGCTCCCAGTGCAGCAGCGATGGTGGCAGTGGGTGGTAGAGGTTCTTCATGTGGACACAGACCAGAAAGCAGAGAAGGCAGATCAGAACCAGGGGAGAGAGTAACCTAGAAAGACCTTCCCCAAGTCACCTACTTCCACCAGTGATGCCCCACCGTACCACAAACTGGGGAGCGAGCATTCACAACATGAGCCTGTTAGGACACTTGAGGTTCGAGCCATGACAAACTCTAGGTAGTCCTCACAGCACTTATCACAACTGTGACTTTGCACATTCCTTTGACTCTGTTTTACTTGCAGGTTTGCTCTTGACTGGCTCAGGAGCTCAGTGTGTTGTCCAAGGCCTGTCAGGGCAAGGGGTCCTTTGGTCCAAGGCTGTTCGGAATCAGTGATCTACAGCTGCTATAGGCCCCCTGTGGACAGAACTCAGGATACCAGTACCTTCCAAGCTCATATTTTTCTGTAGACACCAACAGGCTGTCCTTTATTTCTCAAGATAGTTGTTCATTCCTTCACAAGTATTTTTGGAATACCCACATGTGCCAACGATGTTACATTAGGCACTGAGGATGTGATGCTGAGCAAAGGGGATGGCTCTTTGCCTTTATGCAGCGTGCAGTCAAGTGGAGAGATGTTGATTCACTAACCCCCTTGAGCCACATTATTCACAGAAAAATACCCATTTTCCCCCTATTTTGTTTAGGTCTATCAGAGAAATCAGAGAGTATGAGCTACCAGAATTCATTCTTGTGGTAATGGGGAAGAACTCTAGTATTTTGACTTTTAAGATTTGGCCTCCCCAATCCTTTGATGGAAAAGCAAAGAAAGAAAGTTGGAGGAAAGGGTTTTACAGGCCAGATGGTGACTTATGGCTTCCAATAACTCACTGAATGGTCCTATCTTAAACAAAATGGAAAACTATAGGCAACTAGAGGTAGGTGTGGAATCTTTCCACACCTAAACCCTCAAAGGCAGTACTGGAAAGAGCGCCTTGTCAGTTAGGGGAGCCAGCAACCCATGAAACGTAGAGCCAGAAGATTCCCCCAATTCCAACCTCCCTAAGCCCTAAAGCATCTGTAAAATCAGTGAGGCACAAAGCAACCAGAGGTATGTCCTCAGCTCCCAAGCATGGATAGAGGTTCTCAGGAGTGGGGAGTCCATGCACTGAGTGAAGTGGTAGAGAGTGAGGTTCTTGTCATGATGTATCCTTCCAGATAGCCAGGAAGGTGGGATTATGAACTAAGTGGGGTTATAACCAAACAAAATAGACAATGGGGCTTTCTACAGACTGAAGATGAGACTGCCGTATACTGCAGGGTTTGTTTTTCCTCAGTTTTCTGTAACTGAGCTCAGTTCAATGAACAGTCCAGTGAGTGGGCATGTATTTTCCTTCTCTCCGTCTCAGCCATCAGCATGGAGGATTGTTAATGAAGTTCACTGTCAGCTGCTGGGACCTCTATCCATGCTTGGGAGCTGAGGACATACCTCTGGTTGCTTTGTGCCTCACTGATTTTACAGATGCATTAGGGCTTAGGGAGGTTGGAATTGGGGGAATCTAATGGCTCTACGTTTCATGGGTTGCTGGCTCCCCTAACTGACAAGGCGCTCTTTCCAGTACTGCCTTTGAGGGTTTGGGTGTGGAAAGATTCCACACCTACCTCTAGTTGCCTATAGTTTTCCATTTTGTTTAAGATAGGACCATTCAGTGAGTTATTGAACTCTCCTGACCTGGTTTCTGTGAAAAAACCTCCAGAGTGAAATCTGGGAATTCCTGTGAGGACTGAGAATGGGAACAGGTTGTGAAGCCAGGTACATGGGGGACACTAGTGAGGATGAGGAAGGATAGGGCCATGAAATGGTGTCTTCAGAAAAACAAAGATTGCCAGGTGTGGTGGCGCATGCCTTTAATCCCAGCACTCAGGAGGCAGAGGTAGGAGGATTGCTCTGAGTTCAAGGCCAGCCTGAGACTGCATAGTGAATTTCAGGTCAGCCTGGGCTAGAGCAAGACTCTACCTTGGAAAAAAAAACTGAATTAAAAAAAAAAAAAAAAAAAAACCAGAACAGTAAAACAAAGATTGCAAGATGGAAAAAGTGCTTGGAAAAAAAATTGAGTAATAGCATAACCAACTTAATTAATCCAAAGACTTTACCAAGAACCCCTTAGGATTGATTTTAAAAGATAAGGAAATGAAAATCATTAAAAAACAATGTAAAATATGGACTAAATTAAGTGATTGAACATTTATGTAAAAGAATTCCAAAAATAAATCATAAAGTAGATGGAAGAGAAGAAATAATCAAAGAAAAGAAGAAAATTCTCCTGATCAGAATGCTTAAATCTTTAAATTTTTAAAAAATTTATTTTACTTATAAGAGAGTGTGAGTGAGAAAGAGAATGGGCATGGCAAGGCTACCAGCCACTGCAATCAAACTCCAGAAGCATCGCCATCTTGTGTGCATGTGTGACCTTGTGCTCATGCGTCACCTTGTGCATCTGGCTTATGTGGGTTCTGGGGAGATGGACCTGGGTCCTTAGGCTTTGCAAGAAAGTGCCTTAACTTCTAAGCCATCTGTCCAGCCCTTAAATCTTTTAAAAATTAATTTATTTGTGAGGAGAGAAAGAATGAGAAGGGGCATGCCAGGGCCTCTTACCACTACAAACAAACTCCAAATTCATGTGCCACTTTGTGCTCGTGGCTTTATGTGGGTGCTGGGGAATTGGACCCTGCGCCAGGAGGATTTATGAGCAAGTACCTGTAACAACCGAGCAATCTCCCCAGCCCTCACAATACTTAAATAAATTTTTATGTCCAAAACACTGTCCTATTTATGCTCAGGATTCCTGGAGAGAAGGCTTGTACTTGGACATACAGTGTCGATTTTTTATGAATTCTAAATATACAAAGAAAATGCTAAAAACAGGTGAAAAATCAATAAACACCAGTGAACATTAGAGTGAGATAAGTACTGTTAGTGTGGTTGTTAGTCTATCATAGTTGATAAACAAGATGACACAAGTGCTTAAGGTTGCACATGTGCACAAACAAGGTGGCACACGTGTCTGGAGTTCAATTGCAGTGGCTGGAGGCCCTGGAGGGCCAGTTGTCTCTCTTGCTTGCTCACTCTCTCATAAAAATAAAAAAGAAAAAGAAATACACCAGATAAGACAAGCATGTTTGTAATTCCAGCACTTGGGAAGCAGAGCCAGGAAAACCTCAAGGTTGAAACCAGCCAGAGTTACATGCCACACCCTGTCTCTGAAAGCAAAACAAGGCCTGGAGAGATGGCTCAGCAGTTAAGACACTTGCCTGCAAAGCCTAAGGACTTAGGTTCAACTCTTAAGGTCACACGTAAGCCAGATGATCAGTGATGCCACCACACAATGTTGCTCATGTGCACAAGGGGATGCACACATCTGGAGTTTGAGTGCAGTGGATAGAGGTCCTGGCACACCAATTCTCCCTCCTCTCTCTCTCTCTCTCTCTCAAAAAAGAAAAGTCTATTGGGACTTGCCTCAAAAAAAAAAAAAAAAAAAAAAAAGCCGGGTGTGGTGGCGCACATCTTTAATCCCAGCACTTGGGAGGCAGAGGTAGGAGGATCGCCGAGAGTTCGAGGGCACCCTGAGACTACATAGTTAATTCCAGGTCAGCCTGAGCCAGAGTGAGACCCTACCTCGAAAAAAAAAAAGACAAAAATCAGGTAGGTGAAACATGGCTGCTCAAAAGGAACAGGCAGTAGAATGGTGCCGTGTTACTCATGCAGCACTAAATATAAGAAAGCAACGGTGCTGAGGAAGAAAGATCACCCTCCAGACCACTGTTTGCATAAGGACAAAAGGCAAAACTGCTTAGATATTTAAGAATTTGCCATAAAATACTATCGATTTACTATTTCTTTGAGAAAACTTTACAGAATTTTTTTCAACTCAAAAGAAGGAACAGAATAAGGAAAGATAGCATCCAGGAATCAGCAGCTTCAGCTCTGTCCACTGTGATGGTAAATGCTAATGGAGTAAGCAGTTGAATAAATACAAAACAATCCAGATTGTACAACTGCATTGAAAACAATATTGAACTATATGTTGTTTATAAGAGACACACTCCAAGATAGAACTGAGGTGGAAGCCATTAGATGGAAAAGGAATATGTCATGCAAGTGGAAACTATAGGATGGGTGCAACTGGACCAAAGCAGACAAGTGGAGAGAAAGAAATCAATTAGATATAAGTTGAATAATTCCCTTGATCCACATTTTATACAGAAATATCTGTATTTTCTACTTTGTTTAGATCTACTAGAAAACTAGCAAAGTAGCAGCCATCAGAAGCCATTATGTGGGCAATGAGGAGGAATTCTAAAGTCACTTTGACTCCCTAGCAACTACTAGGGTACAACATATAATGTATATGTAAGGAGGGTATGCTGATTATATATTCTTTTATCAACAGAGCCACTAAATAGGTAAAACAGATGCACATTGATTGAATGAAATAGTTAACCCAAAAATGGCCAGGTGTGGTGGTGCATACCTTTAATCACAGAACTTGGGAGGCAGAGGTAGAAGGATCGCAGTGAGTTCGAGGCCAGCCTGAGACTATGTAGTGAATTCCAGGTCAGCCTGGACTAGAGTGAGAGCCTACTTCAGTACTCACCTTTGAAAAAGTTTTATTTTAATAATAACTGTACATTCAATGTCAAATGTGATATTTCAATATATGTGTACACTGTCATCTGCCCAAATCAGGGTAATAAGGATATGATCCCTACTCCACTTCCAGTGATGAATAGAGTAATTAGAAGATCAATAAGGAAGCAGGAGACTGAAAACGCTATAAATCTAGTGTGCTGGATTTAGATCTAGTGTACTAGAATTAGATCTAGTAGATGTCTGTGAAATAGTCCACCCGGCAAGCGCTCAGTACATATTCCACTCAAGTTCACTCACATTTTCCAGACTAGGTATGCCATAAAGCAAACCTTATTATGTATATAGTGTATTCTAATCTAAACCTCTCCTGATGCCTTCTCTTGTCCCCCTCACGCCCACTTTCCATTAAACCCTTTCCTTCTAACTAGTTCCTCTCCTACGTTGATATCTTTCCACTCCCTCCTCCACTGTCCGTGTCAGAATGCTGATGAGTGTAGTATTGTACAGGTCTTATGCAATAAATGACAGTTACTGTGAGGTCATGAATGCAATGACCACTTTGTGTCAAGAAGACAGCGTTCCAAAGCACTCCTCCCCATCCTTTGGCTCTTAAATTCTTTCCACCACCTCTTCCACAGTGGCCCCTCGGCTGTGAAAGGTGTGATAGAAATGACTCGTTCAGTGGTGAACACCCAGCTTACTTTTTCTCATCACTTTGTTGAGTTTGGAGTCTTCCCAGTCGTCACCACCGTCTGAAAGAGGGGGAAAAGGCCAAAAATACTGGAGAAAAGATAGCCTCTTTAACAAATGCTGCTGGGAAAACTAGACATCTATATAGAGCACAATAAAGCTAGATCCTTATGTCTCTCCATACATAAGAATCAACTATAAATGGATTAAAGATGTTAATGTCAAATCCGAAACTCTGAAACTGCTAAAGGAAAAAGTAGGAGAAACACTTAAACATATAGGCATAGGCAAGAACCTTCTGAATAGAAGTCCACTCAGGACCTAAGTCCAATAATCAACCAATGGGACCTAATGAAACTAAAAAGCTTTTGAACAGCAAAGGACACTGCTAGTCAAATGAAGAAGCAGTTTACAGGATGGAAGAAAAACTTTTCCAGCTAGACATCATACAGAGGAATAATATCTAGGATATACAAAGAACTCAAAAATCCAAGTCAAAATAGGCTATAGAACTGAATAGAGAGTTATTAAAAGATGAAACACAAATGGCCAATAATTTTTTTAAGCTCAACATCTTTAGCCCCCAGAAAAATGTAAATTAAAACTACACTGAGATTTCATCTCACTCAGGTCAGAATGGCTATCATCAAGAAATCAAATGACAGCAAATGCTGGTGAAGGTGTGAATAAAGAGGAATCCTTATTTGCTGTTGGGTGGGGTAGGGGGGAATGTAAACTGGAGCAGCCATTACGGAAATCAGTGTGGAGGTTTCTCAAACAGCTAAAAATAGACCTACCATATAATCTGAGGATTGTATTTTACTATAGAGAAACTTTCTTATCCATGCTTATTGCTGCTCTATTCACAATAGCTAGGAAGTGTAATCAGGCCAGATTCCCATCAACTGGTGAATGTGTAATGAAGATATGGTACACATACACAATGGAGCTTTATTCAGCTATAAAGAAAAATGAAGTTATGACATCCACAGGAAAATAGGTGGATCTGGAAAATAATATACTATGTGAGGTAACCCAGGCTCAGAAAGACAAACACAGCGTGTTCTCTATCCTATGTGAATCCTAGTTTTCAATGTTTAGTTTTGCATGTAAGTAGGGATAAGAGTCATTAGTAGTAGAGACCATGGGCAGGGAGGAGGGAGCTTAAGGGAAGGGTATGGTAGACACACAAGTATAGGAGCAGAACACTGGGAGTGGAAAGTCTAAGTGGGGGCAGGGGAGGAGGGGATATGAAGGAGCAGAGTTAATCAAAATTGCAGATGTTATGAATAGACCCTATAGACACCAACTTCCTTGTTGGTTAAAGGAGAACTTGAGCAGAAGTACCTTGTAGGTGTGTGATGACTTGCTCTAGGGTAGACGCTAGTAGTATTGCTTGGCTACATGAGCATATTGTGCCTACTAAGTTGCCGTCTATTTATGCCTATACATGAGTGCTTCTCTCATTTTTTGTTAGACGATATTTTAAAAAAAATTTTTTTTTTACTTTTATTTATTTGAGAGCGAGAGAATGGGCATGCCAGGGCCTCCAATCACTGCAAATGAACTCCAGATGCATGTGCCTCCTTGTGCATCTGGCTTACGTGGATCCTGGGGAATTGAACCTAGATCCTTTGGCTTTGCAGGCAAGTACCTTCACTGCTAAGCCATCTCTCCAGCCCCTGGTTAGACAAATTTTCGTATAGGCAGCCACATATATCCATAAATTAATATCTGCCTAGGGCTGTGATGGGGGTAGGACATACTTCTAATGAATATAGGGTTTCTTGTTGACAGTGAACACATTTTAAAACAGATTGTGGTGATGGCTACTTGACTTTGTGAAGGAACTAAAAGCTACTGAATTGTAAACTTTAAAGGTGTGAATTTATATGATATGTGAGTTATTTATCAAATCGTACAAAATATTAAAAATAGTAGTGAATCAAAAACATCAACGAAAGTTGGCTATATGACTTAAAATTTATAATTGATGAGATATATTTATTGAAAAAATAGACTTTTGTAAAGGAAATAAATTTTATTTTTTTAATATTTTATTTATTTATTTGACAGAGAGAGAAAGAGGGAGATAGAGTGAGCATGCCACAGCCTCTAGTCACCACAAACAAACTCCAGATGCATGTGTCACTATGTGCATCTGGCTTTACATGGGTACTGGGAAACTGAACTTGAGTCCTTAGGAATTGCAGGCAAATGCCTTAACCACTGAGATATCTCTCCAGCCCTTATTTTATTTTTAAAATATTTTTATTTATTTGAGAGAGGTAGAGAGAGAGAGAGCGCAAGAGTGAGCATGGGCACACCAGAGCCTGCTGCCACTATAAATGAACTTCAGACACATGAATCACTTTGTGTGTCTGGCCTCATGTGGTTACTGGGGAATGGAACCCATGTTGTCTGGCTTTATAAGCAAGCACCTTTAACCACTGACCCATCTCTCCAGCCCTAAATTTTATTTTATTGCAAAATTTTTCATATATAAAATAAAAAATACCATGGATTCCTATTTACCCATCACTCAGCTTCAGCAATGATCACATCTAGCAATCTTGTTTCATCTCACAGCATATTGTGTGTGTGTGTGCACATGCATGCGCACAGGAATAGGTGTGTGCTTGTGTATGTGGAAGCCAGAGGATAATGTCGGGTATATTTTGGTAGGCTCCATTCATCTGTTTTTGAAACAACGCTTCTCATTGGCCTAGAACTCACCAAGTAGGCTGACTTGACTAGGCAGCCAGAGATCTGCTTGTCTTCACTTCCCCTGTGCTGAGTTTACAAATACATCCAACATGCCTGTTTTATTTTATATGGGTGCTGGGAATTGAACTCAGGCCTTCATGCTTGCAAGTCCAGTGCTTTCCTCACTGAGTGATCTCTCCAGCCCCACCCGGTGTATTTTCATGCACTGGTGATAATCTGGAAAGTCACTTCTCTGCCATTAGAGATTCATGTAGGAGGCAGATAGAGAATGGGCATGCCAGCAGCCTCTCAGCCACTGTGAACGAATTCCAGATGCATGCGCCCCCTTGTGGGCAAGTGCAACATTGCACACTTGCATCACTTTGCATCTGGCTAAACGTGGGACCTGGAGATTGGAACTGGCATTCTTAGGCTTAGGAGGCAGGCACCTTAACCGCTAAGCCATCTCTCCAGCCCATGTTTTGCATTCTTTTCAGTTCTCCACAGAATACTTTGAAAGGATTATTATTCACTGAAGATGACATTTATCTATCTTGTTTACATGCTGAATTATCTTATTAGACAGGAATACATTCAGATGAAACCCAGCCAGTGGCTTGTACAAACATGTGTTTATAAGAAGACGGGAGGTGTGTATGTGTGTGGTATGTAAGCATGTGTATGTGTGTTTCTGGGTACTTGTGTGTACATGGCTACACATGCATGTTGTGTGTGCATTTGGAGGGGTCTTCCTCAGTGGGAGTGCACATTCACCCCCACCCACAAAGTGAGAGCACACATTCACCCCACCCAGGAAGTGGGAGCACACATTCACCCCCAAGCAGGAAGTGAGAGGACACATTCAACATGAAGCAAGAAGTGAGAGTGCACATTCACCCCCACCCAGAAAGTGAGAGCACACATTCACCCCACCCAGGAAGTGAGAGGACATATTCAACATGAAGCAAGAAGTGAGAGTGCACATTCACCCCCAAGCAGGAAGTGAGCGGGCACATTCACCCCCAAGCAGGAAGTGAGAGCGCTCATTGAACATGAAGCCCCAGGCTTAGAGGCTCTTAGGGGTGGGAAGGCCAAGCTCATTCTGTACCCTATACCTCAGTCTCAACTTGGCAGCTCCATCTTAAATGAGAAGCTCTTGCTCCCCTCTCGTTCTCTTTCCTCCCCTCTCATTCTCTTCCCGCCCCTCCTCTTTCCTCCCCTCTCCTCTTCTGTTTCTCCTTCCATTTTCCTTCTCTTTTCCTTTCCTCTTTCTCTTCTTTTCCTCTTCTTTTGTTGTTTTATTTTTCTGAGACAGTTTATATAGCCCAGGCTAGCCATGAGCTCATGATTCTCCTGTGTCATATCTATGGCATCGGGAAGATTTCTTCTTTAATACCTACAATGCTGAATGCAAGGTGCAAATGCCTCTCACGTCCTGGTCTAGAGTTAAACTCTGCCGTTGGAATTTATGGCCAGAAATGCATGGTAGATCATTCATCTACTCATGTTTATATTTATTTATTTACTCATTCATTCACTCAACATTACTTTGCCACATCAACTCAGTTCTTGGCATTTTCCTAGACTCTTGCAGAGCAGCTAAAGCTGAAGTACTCGTGCTCGCTGGAGCTGATGTTTTAGAAGGAAATTCAGGATGTGAACTAAAAGGCATGCCAGACAGAGGTGGGTCTATGGAGAACTGTAAAGCGGGGATGGGAGAAAGGGGGTGTGGCATGGTTACCCTTTGTTTTGAGAGAGTCACTACATATCCTAGGTCAGCCATCAACTTGCGATCCTCCTGCTTCCGCCTCCAGAGTTCTGGTATTACAGCTGTGTGGACTTCCACATCCAGGCTGTTGCGGTTTTAAGCAAGTGAGTACCTTTTACTGCTAAGCTATCTTTTCCAGTTGCCTAGTTGCAGGTTTTGTATTTTTTATTTTGAGAGAGAGACAGAGAGAGAGAGAGAGAGAGAGAGAGAGAGAGAGAGAGAGAATGGGTTCTTCAGGGCTTCTAGCTACTGCAAAAAAAAAATCCAGGTGCATACACCACCATGTGCATCTGGCTTACATGGGTTTTGGGGAATTGAACCTGTGTCCTTAGGCTTTGCAGGCAAGCACCTTAACCACTAAGCCATCTCTCTAGCCCTAGCTGCAGTTTTAAATAGTGCAATTATGGACACCACCAACAGGTGACATTTGCCTCATGGGCTCCATCTTAAATGAGAAGCTCTTGCTCCTTTATTCTCTTTCCTCCCCCTCTCATTCTCTCTTCCCTCTCTTTTGTTTTCCTCTTTCTCTTCTTTTCCTCTTCTTTTGTTGTTTTATTTTTCTGAGACAGTTTATATAGTCAGGCTAGCCATGAGCTCATGATTCTCCTGGTCATATCTATGGCATCGGGAAGATTTCTTCTTTAATACCTACAATGCTGAATGCAAGGTGCAAATGCCTCTCACGTCCTGGTCTAGAGTTAAACTCTGCCGTTGGAATTTATGGCCAGAAATGCATGGTAGATCATTCATCTACTCTGGTTTTCATTCATTCACCCAACATTACTTTGCCACATCAACTCAGTTCTTGGAGGGTGATGGCTAAGGCTGAAGTGCTCGCTGGAGCTGATGTTTTAGAAGGAAATTCAGGATGTGAACTAAAGGCATGCCAGACAGAGGTGGGTCATGGAGAACTGTAAAGCGGGGATGGGAGAAAGGGGTGTAGCATGGTTACCCTTTGTTTTTTGAGTCACTACATATCCTAGGTATTTATCAATGCGATCCTCCTGCTTCCGCCCCAGAGTTCTGTATTACAGCTGTGTGGACTTCCACATCCAGGCTGTTGCGGGGTCTCACCTTTTACAGCTAAGCTATCTTTTCAGTTGCCTAGTTGCTAGCCACAGAGAGAGAGAGAGAGAGAGAGAGGAGAATGGGTTCTTCAGGGCTTCTTTACACCACCATGTGCTACATGGGTTTTGGGGAATTGAACCTGTGTCCTTAGGCTTTGCAGGCAAGCACCTTAACCACTAAGCCATCTCTCTAGCCCTAGCTGCAGTTTTAAATAGTGCAATTATGGACACCACCAACAGGTGACATTTGAATGAAGGCATGAAGGAGGTGAGTGATGGATTTAGAGGTCTGGAGGGAGCCCTGGAGAAAGCATGTGAAGAATATTCAAGGAAGTAGCCAGGGGGTCAGGATAGCTGGGGCAGGAGGAGTTAAAGGGGAAGTAGCCAAGAGGTAAGGTCAGAGGTCACAGCAAGCTGGAAGACATTGCCAGACATGTCCATGACTTTGCTGAGAGAGCAAGGAGTTATGGGGAGGTGGTTCTAGAGAGAGAAAGAGAGTGGTGTGATGTTCCTATGGCTGCTGTGCCAGAAACAGGCTTTGAAGAAAGCTTGGGTAAATGTCAGTGAAGAGGCATCTTCAGTGACCTGGATGAGAAGTGATGATGGTTTGGACCCTGGATACTAGGCTAGCATGGAGGTGATGGAGGTGGCCAGATGCTGAGGATACTGAAGGTCATGCCACAGAGAGGGGGCTGGGGGGGTCAGTTATACTCCAACATAACTTTTCTTTGGTTTTATTTATTTATTTATTTATTTATTTATTTATTTATTTATTTATTTATTTATTTATTTGGTTTTCCAAGGTAGGGTCTCACTTGAGCCCAGCCTGACCTGGAACTCACACTGTAGCCCCATTCTGGCTTTAAACTCACAGTAATCCTACTACCTTTTGCCTTCTGGGTGTTGGGATTAAAGAGCATGCTTTAACTGCTTTTTTTATTTAAAAAAAATTTTTTTGAAAAAAAAATTTGGAAGCAGAGAGGAAAGAAGAAGAGATAGTCTGTGTGAACCATGCTCAGAGCCTTCAGATGGTTTTGGAATAACTACAGATGCAGCCCCTGAGCAGATGGAGGCAAGCATTGTGCACATTGAGATCACCTGTGTCAGGCATGTGGGACCTGAGACTTTTGAACATGAGTTCTAGAGAGAGAAAGAGAGTGGTTAGCCTGGCTGCTTTTAGGCAATGGTTTACTAGGCTTTATTTGCTAAGCCATCTTCCCCATTTTTCTTTGGTTTTATTAAAAAATTTATTGTTTTACTATGTGAGCCCAGCCTGACCTGGAACTCTGTTATTTTATTTAAACTTAAATTTTGCCTTCTGGGTGTTGGGATTAAAGGCATGTGCCACCACACCCAGCTCATTTTATTTAAAAAAAATTTTTTTTGAAAGAAAGAGGGAGCAAGAGGGAGAGAGTCTGTGAGAATGGGTGCTCCAGAGCCTTCAGCTGCTGAAGAATAACTACAGATGCCTCCCCAGCCATTGTGCACTTGAGTCACTGTGTGTCAGGCCAAATCACAGGCAAGTACCTTAACTGCTAAGCCATCTCTCCAGCCCTTTTTAAAAAATATTAAAAAAAAAAAATTTTGTGAGAGAGGCAGAGTTATTTATTTTTATTTTAAAAAATAATTTATTTCATAGAATACAGCACACCAACCCCTCCAAATGAACTCAGATGCATGCATCACCTTGTGCATCTGGCTTATATGCTACTGGGGAATTGAACCTGGGTCCCTAGATTTCACAAGTCAGCACTTTAACCGCTAAGCCATCTCTCCAGCCCCCATTTTACTTTTTGAGACATGGTCTTACTATGTAGCCTAGTCTGTCCTCAAACTTGCAGTCCTCCTGTCTTAACCCTCAATGCTGGGATCTGTCCTCTCCCCCACCTCCCCCCCACCAGCTAACACAGTGTTTAATGCCAAAACTCAGTGTCTTCTGTAGGAAGTCTATCAGGCCACACCATTTCCCATGTCATAGTTCAACCCCTCCTTCCTCTCCAAGGCCTTGCATGAGATCACCTCCCAAGCCTGTTCCCTAGAATTGCTCCAGAGGGCTCTGCTTCCCATGCTTGGACTAAAAGCACAAATGAAGAGATGAGCCAACATGAGCCTGGGCTCATCTAAATTCTGTCTCAGTCCCCTTGCTCTCTTCAGTGACAAAAAAAAAAAAAAATCCCTACGTAACCTGCTCAATGAAAAGCAATATTTAATTAGGGCTGAGACAGTTAGGCAAGCAAACAATTAAATGTTCTGTTCTGATCTGTTGTGAGCCACTTAAGCTTCAGTTCAATAAGGAATCGTTATAAAGGTCTCCTGGAGATGGAAGTCCAAAGTGCACAGCTTTTGTGTTGCCTTTGCACCAGGTCCTCTGGCTGTAAGGATCTAAAAGCGATTTGACTGTGGTAGATGAAGGCCGTCAGCCCCAAGAGGGCTCAGCACAGAGTGGGAGGAAGGCAGCAGAAGGCAGGTACATCACCAGCTAGATAGGGAGGGTGGGGTGGAGCTTGGAGAGCCTGCTGGACCCAAGCAACAGAGAGCTTTTCATCTTGTTTCCACGTCTGAAAAGTAATGTGAATATTCTGCCTGGGAGGGAGAAGCAGCTTAAATGCAACTTCTGAATGTCTCGTGACATGCTGGATTTTAGAATAAATATGTCTAATAAAATCCCCCTAGTGGCTCAGCTTTGAGGGCTTGGAAATAACTTCCAACTGTTTCAGGAAGGCATTGCTTTGCAGAAACTCCTGCAGAGGGACCACCATTACAAAGTCTCTAGGATGAAGATCCAGTTCTGAGTGCCCTGTACTATTGCGCCGGCCCCTGAGGATGGACAGATGAAACTCAGGGTCCCTTTCCCATTCTCTCTGGAGCCAGGAGTCGTTGGCCACTGTTGCCCCAGGTGCAGGAGGAGTTGGGGGGAAGAAACAGGGTCCTGGAGTGAGTGAGTATGACAAAGGGCAATAAACACCCCTGAGGCAGTCTGATGGATAGCATGCTCTCATTTATTCAACAGGGGAGTGAGTTTTATAAACACTTGAGAAAGGTTGAGACGGCACATACAGACTACATGGCGATTGGATACATAGTTTATGGGTTGCTATCTAATTGGTTGAAAGTCAGAAGTGTAAGGGAGATAGTGGGCAGGAAAAGCTACATAACTTCAGAGTTGTGAGAAAGGAGCTATAAGAGATAACAGAAGAGGCGGGAAAAGCTATGTGACTTCAGCCACATAAGGGTCTCTTGGGCAGCTAGCCACAAGGTCAGGAACTGTGGGGGAAGGGCAAAGCCTGACTTATGGGATGGTCAGATGCTTTTGGGATCAAGGGGGGAGGGCCTCGCCAGTTCTTCCCACTCTTGGCGATGACAGAGCACACTACAATCTTGCCTGAGGGCAGGGACGGCCAGTCACTGTAGCCAGGGTGATGCCAGCTGCAACATCCACAACCCAAGGTCCCCAGCCATGTCCAACAGTTCAGGCCAGCTTCCTCACAGTCCCAGCCCATTTTAACAATGCCCAACAGAGCAAGAGAGCATGTTGCCAATAATAGTAATCTGTAATTGCACACTCACAGCACTAGCAAGAAGAGTATGGGTTGGAGACCAGCTTGGCTACATAGCAAGGCTCTCTCACAAAAACAAACAGCCAGGCATGGACCAGCCAGTCAATGTCATGGGGAAGAGCTTGGATATGGTCCAGTGTGAACAAGTCTTTGGGGTTACAAAGGGACAATAAACCCAACTCAAACTGGTTGAAGCAAAGTGAGAACCTATCTGGTTTAACCAAAAAGTCCAGGCTAGATCTACCATGAGGCATGACTAGATCAAAGAACGGGAATTCCATGGGATTCACCATCCTCCCCTTTGATTCTGCTTTTCTATGTATTGGCCACACTCCCACAGACACTGTCCCCTCGAGGTGCTCACGTGGCTTCTGGAGGCACCCTGTGTGTACTCGGTTCCATCAGTGGTGCTGGTAAGATGGTGGCTTCTTTTTCCTAAGTGTGGGTCCTCGCTGTTCCCGGGGGCCATTGGCACCGATGTCCTTGGCACAGGAGGAGCTGAGGAGAGCCGAGTCTTGGAGAGGGTGAGTGTGGTGGGCCACCTGGGAGACAGTCTGATGGATAGCGCTCTCTTGTTTATTCAAAAGGAGGGTGGGTTTATAAACACTTGGGAAAGGTTGAGAAGGCACATACAGACTATTAGGTGATTGGATACATAGGTTTATGGGTTGCTATCTAATTGGCTGGAGTTGGAAGGCAAAAGTAGTGAGGGAGAAGCTACAAGAGAGAGAACAGAAGTGGCAGGAACAGCTACGTGACTTCAGCCACATATTGGATGGCTACAGCTGCAGGGAGACTGTTTACTACCATATAAGGGTCTCTTGGGCAGCTGGCCACAAGGTCAGGGACTGTGGAGAGGGGGCAAAACCTGACTATGGAATTCTCAGGTGCTTTGGGATGGGGGGGGCACTGGTTCCACCACCTCTGGGTGAAGATGGGGCACACTACAACCTTGCCCGAGGGCAGGGAGGGCCAGCTCCGTCACCAGAGTGGGTTCCCGATAAGGCCAGCTGCAACCCTCACAGCCCAAGGTCCCTGGCCATGTCCAACAGCTCAGGCCAGCTTCCTCACAGTCCCAGCCTGTGTTTAGCAATGACCAACACCTAAGTGCTAGCCAGACCCAGCGTGGACACTGTGCTCATCCTCCATCCAATTATAACACCAAGGGTGGAATGCTTGAGTTGGCTGACCTAGAATCTCCCACTGATCCCTGAATCCAGGGGTAGTGTTAATCCTACACAGGACACCAAATGATGGGCAGGAGGGAAGCTCTGGGACCAAAATCTAGATGTTTTCAGTGACAGTCGTAGATCCCTGCTTGAGCTCCTCATCCCCTCCATGCTTTTCACAGCCATGGCGAAAGGCTTATAAGTCCCCCTGGGTACACACACACACACACACACACACACACACACACACACGGGATGTGGGTGGCTTTTTGGTGCTGCTCAGACGTGAAGGCAATGGCTCATGGGAAGAGGCCTCCTGGATTGTGTGAGGTGACAGAGATGCCCAGGCCTTGAGTGTGCCATCCTTTCTCCTACTTCAGGATCTTTTTGTTTTGTTTTTTTGAGGTAGGGTCTCACTCTAGCCCAGGCTGACCTGGAATTCACTATGTAGTCTCAGAGTTGCCTTGAACTCAGAGCAATCCTCCTACTGCTGCCTCCTGGGATTCGATTGCTGGGATTAAAGGCATGTGCCACCACACCTGCCTTCTGCTTCAGGATCTTAAGACCCATTAAGGACCAAGGCGGGACACACATAAAAAGAGGTGTAGAATAGGTCTCAGGGGAGAGCAGGACAAGGATCCCCATTTACCTATCTCCTTGGTGGGCTGGGCAGACAGAGACAGAGGGCAAAGGAGCAAGACCTGTGAAAAGAATAGCAAATAGAGGCAGAATTAGACTAGCGGAGCTGTGAGACCACACTGCAGACCTCACAAGGTCTCTGCAGCCCATGGAGACTCATTAGGGGAGTCCCACATTGTGCAGCCATGGCCATGCTATGGTGTTCTAATGTGCTCAGATCTTAGCCCAGGGCCACCTCAGGGGAGAGTGACCTTTAGCTGATGGACCTGAAGTTGCTACTAGATGGAAACTGCATTCCTGGCTGCTGGACACAGTTCTGTCTCTAAAGGGGTTTGGGTGATTCCTCTCTGTGTCCTCCACAAGGAGGAATAAGTGCAGAGCGAGGGGCCATGGAGGAAGACACACTGCTTTGAAGCAGGACATTGGCCTGTCTAGAGAGGACCAGAAGAAGGCTTAGATTTGGTACAAACCTTTTGTTTCCCTCTCTGTGTCTCTCTCTCTCTCTGTCTCTCTCTCCTGTGTAGCAGTAGTAGTAGTGGATGGAGGAGTGTGTATGTGTGTGGCAGTATATGCATATGTGTTTGCATATATGCATGTGCACCCCAGAGGCATGTGTGTGGAGACCAGAGGAGGATGTTAGGTATCTTCTTCGATTGCTCTTCTGCTGTATTTCCTTACAACTGGGTCTCTTACTGAACCTGGAGCTCATTTCATATATTTTATTTTTCAATATTTAAAAAAATTTTTTATTTATTTGGAAGCAGAGAGAGAGGAGAGGAGAGGAGAGGACAGGAGAGGAAAGGAGAGGAGAGGAGAGGAGAGGAGAAGACAGAGAGAGAGAATGGGCATACCAGGGCTTCCAGCCAGTGCAAACAAACTCCAGATGCATGTGCCACCTGTGCATCTGGCTTACGTGGGTCCTGGGGAATTGAACCTGGTCCTTTGGCTTCACAGCCAAATGCCTTAACCACTAAGCTATCTCTCTAGCCCTCATGTCATGTATTTTAGACTGTCTGACCAGGGAGCCCTAGCAATCTCCCTGTCTCTACCCTGCTCAGCATTGGGGTTCCAGGCAATGTACAGCCATGCCTGACTGTTTATGTGGGTGCTGGCATTGAACTCGGGTCCTCATGCTTGCATAGCAAGTGCTTAAAACCCTTTCAATAAAACGACAATGGGATTTTGCCTAGAGCACCCTTGCAGGTCTCCAGTCATTCAGCAGCTGAGTGAAAAGTCAGAGGCCCTGGGAACTGGCCAAACTCATCATGGGTGCCACATCTGAGGTTAATCAAACTCATTTGGTTCAGTTTTATTTTTAACTGGCACACTTCTGATAGTCTTTGGATATCCCACATGGCTTCCTCTATACCAGAGAAAAACTAACCTACAGCTAAGGCACTGGCCTCAGTTTCAAGTGAATCTGCCTCAGAAAACTGAGTCCCTGATAAAGGTCCAGATAGAGTGTGAGCCTGATATGAGGATCAGTAGAGAGCTGGACTGGGATCTTTGGGGATTCACAACAGCAAATGGCACCCTTCAGGCTTGCTGGGACTGAGGAAGTTCTTAGAGACGTCTGACCTTGCTAGGCTGTACTTTGGCCCTTCTGCATGACAACTCGTTTCAAATTCTGCTTTGTGGTAGCATAGGATCTCTTCAGGATGTCTGTGTCTCTAAGCAACAGGAAGTCTAAAGCCACTGTGAGTGCTGGTACTGAGGGGCCCCTGAGAATAGAGGAAAAGAAGACTCATGGAGAAGCGGACATCTAAGACAACTGTCGCATGTGGAAAAAACTCATTGGAAACATTGCCATGGATATGAAGCCCACTCAACAGGGTTTTTTTGTTTGTTTGTTTGTTGCATGTAAGCAATGATTCAAAACATATCTGAAGAGTTGGCTCAGTGGCTAAAAGTGCTTGCTTTCAAAGCCTGCCAGCCAGGGTTCAATTCCTCAGTTACCCACATAAAGCCAGATGCACAAAATGATGTATGCATCTGGAGTTTGTATGCACTGGCAAGGGGCCCTGACACATGCTTTCTCTTTCTCTCTCATAACTAACTAACCAACCAACCAACCAACCAACCAACTAAACTAACTAAACTAAACTAACTAACTAAACTAACTAACTAAACTAACTAACTAACTAACTAACTAACTAACTAACTATTTTGGGGTCAGAGAGATGGCTCAGCAGTTAAAAGTGCTTGTTTGAAAAGCCTGAACTAACTTTAATCCCAGCACTTGGGAGGCATTTTGGAGGATCAGAGAGATGGCTCATAGTTAAGCAGGTAGCCTGGACCAAGTGAGACCCTTCACAAACCCCCAAAAAAAGAAAAAAGCCTGATGGCCTTGGTTCAATTCCCCAGTACCCATGTAAAGCCAGATACACAAAGTGGCATATGTAGCTGGAGTTCTTTTGCAGTAGTAAGAAACCCTGGCATGCCCAATCTCCCCACCCTCTCTCTCTCTCTCACACACACTCTTTCTCTGTTTTCAAATAAATAAAAATATTTTTTAAAAACATTTGAGAGCATTTTCAGAGTGAAGAGTTGATGTGAAAATTCCATTTCTAACTTCTCTTGTCCTGTATGGCCTAAACATCACCTGTCTCCTTGAGATGAGACTCAGTTCTCTCCTCACTGGACTTCACTGCCTTTGTTGATGTCATGAATCTGGCTTTTGGTTGCTCCTGTGTTTGTGACCCTCTGTCTTAGTGGGATTTCCAGGGGGTGAACACATCTGTGGATCTTCAATAGATGCCTGTGGCCTAGCAGAGATCCTGGGTACCAACTTGCAGAATGGATAACTTCTGGAGCCCCAGGAGTCCATGGGACCTTTACACCCTGACGAGGAGCACTGCAGCACAGGCCAAGGGGTCCATACAAGGTCACCAGGGGTGACACCTTCCTGAGAGGGAGAGTTGACATTACCAGAGCTGCAGAATTTCCCACAGTCCTGTTAAGCACGGGGTAAGTGACAACTGGGGTGTGGCTCTGAGGCTGGCGGATGGATGAATGTGTGGACATGTCATGTCTGCGTGTAGAGGTTCTGTCTGGGTGCTTCTGGATGAGAGTGCGCATGCTGAGTGGAAAGTATGTTAGTCACCTTGCGCCCAACACAACTGATCAGGAGGAAAGATTCATTTTGAGTCATGGCTTCTGACGCCCACGGTAACTTGGCTCCATGTTCCTGTGGAGTGATGGAGTGAAGCTGCCCACCTCAAGGCAGTGGACCAGCAGAGAAGTGGAGAGAAAGGGTCTGGTACCTTGCAAGGCACATCCCCAGTGACCTCCTCCCTCCAGGCCCAGCTTACCTGTAGCCCGTTCATCTATGAAATCATCAACAAGCTTATCTGTCGACAATATTTGACCCCTCATGATCCAGTCACCTCCTAAAAGCCTTGTTTAGAGTCAAACCATAGCAGTCATTTTGCATGGGTCCGCAGCTGAGGAAACACAGCGTTGTGTCTGTGAAGGTGAGGGAGTATGCTGGGCCTTGAATTCAGGCTGTGTGACATGTGTGGGCAGCATGTGGATTAATGTGCTTCACATTTATCACCACAGAGCTCCAGCGGCATGATCTTTCAGTTTAGAGACAGCAGCTCTTCCTCCTCCAGCACCACTCATGCGGGTCTCACACCGCAGTAGAATCAGTGCTGTCCATCCTGGTTTCACGTGGGGTGGGGGCCTGTCTCCCGCCCCTAGTTGCTCATCTCATTGGTTAGCTGCTGGTGGAGTGGCCAGGTTTCAGGTTGCCTTTGCTGAGTCCTTCTTGTTCCCGAGCCACAATTCTGGCTTCTTCTATAGAGCCATTAACAACCATCCCTCCTCCTCTTTGCAGCTTCATGTTGCAGATTCTTAAAAATTTAAATGAGTTTTATTCATCTCAGAATATATTAGATTACCCTCTCCCTTGGGTTGGATATTTGTAGGGGTGGGAAGCAGACAGAACACTTGTCAGTCATCTTTATTCTTCTCTTAATTAAGCAGAGGCTGGCTGTTGAGAGGATTGGTATTTGGTCCAAGGACTTCCTCAGGCACCTGCAGCTGGGCTCCTGCTGGTCTGTCAACACAGAGCTGGGCAAAGGTGTTCTAGCATTTAGAGGCAGAACCTCAGCTTGTGAACAGAGACCTGCTTGGGGCACTTCTGTATCCGAGATGGCCAAGTCCTTTCCTAATTGGCAGTCTATCTGCCTCATCTCGTGACTCAGAGACCTTGTGCCAGCAGGAAGCAACTTCATGTCTTGCAAATAATTTATGATTCAAATGAGCCAAAGTTCTGCCCTTTCAGTGACCTATAAGCCCATCCTAGGATGGGGTCCACTTGGGAGGATGTTACCTTCTATGTTCCAGGGGTTAGGAGAGACCAAAAGGGGCACCACAGCCCTAGAGCTCACAGCCAGCCACCACAGTGTCTTTGTGTGAATTTGCATAATGCACCCCCTCTGGGTAGACACTGTCCCTAAGTCACCCAAAGCAAGCTGTACTCTGTTCCCAGCATTTTCAGCCTTGGGCCAACCAGTGGGGAGATGGGCTGGAGAGATGGCTTAGTGGTTAAGGCACTTACCTGCGAAGACTAAGGACCCATGTTTGACTCTCCAGATCCCACGTAAGCCAGACACACAAAAGTCGAGGCAAGCTCAAGGTTGCACATGCCCACTAGATGGCACACGCATCTGGACTTTTATTGTAGTGGCTGAGGCCCTGGCATACCAATTCTCTGTCTCTGTCTCTCTCTCTAAAATAACAAGAAAAAAAGAGACAATGGGCTGGGTGTGGTGGTACACGCCTTTAACCTCAGCACTCGGGAGGCAGAAGTAGGAGGATGGATGTGAGTTCGAGTCAGCCTGAGATTACATAGTGAATTCCAGGTCAGCCTGGGCTAGAACAAGACTCTACTGAAAGAGAGAGAGAGAAAGAGAGAAACATTGAGAATCAAAAGCCATATTTGGGCTGGAGAAATGGCTTAGTGTTTAAGGTTCTTGCCTGCGAAGCCAAAGGACCCAGGCTTGATTCCCTAGAACCCATGTAAACCAGAGATGCACAAGGGGGTGCACACACCTGGAGTTCATTTGCAGCAGCTGTGGGCCCTGGTGTGCCCATTCTCTCTCTCTCTCTCTTTTTCAAATAAATAAAGAAAAATAAAATATTTTAAAAGGAGCCATTTTCCAAGGTGATGAAACTTCAAGTGATGAGACAGGGGTGACCTGAGTTCAGGTCTTCCCACTCCAAAGCCCATGGTAGTTGAAGCTACATCATGCTGGGAATGTCACTGGGTAAATTCTGATACTGTGTGGACTGGGACCCTATTGCTGTTGAACCATTGACTCTGCTGTCTCCTCCTATCTCCGTGTATTGGTCAGGATTCTCCAGGGAAGTAAACTGATGAACATGTATTATAAAGGGAGTTTATTAGATTAGCTTACACAATGGGGGCTGAACAGTCCAACAATGACTATCTGCAGGCTGGAGAATCTGAGACTTCATGGCTGCTCAGCAGTTCCAATCTGACATTAAAGGCCTGGAAGATTCCTGGACCGCTGCTCATCTTTAGTCCACACTGGAAGGTTAATGTTGTAGTCAACCTTATGTTGCTGGGATGAACGTTCAAACCAGGCGCAGTTTAGAGGAGGAAGGGAATGATTTGAAGCTTACAGATCCAAGGGAAGTTCAATAATGGCAGAAAAATGCTCTCTCCCTTTCACAGATCCAAGCAAAGAGAAACCACCACCAGCTAGCACCACAAGCAAGCACATGACTGGCAGCGAACATCAGGCTCCCGGCCAGAGCTCAGACCTCTACGCTGGAAATCAGATCCACCCCCAGTAAGACCTTAGGGCTGGACCCCAGGATCCACCCCCAGTGACACTTCCTTCACTCAGGCAGCTAGAGACAAGCTTTAATAAAACACATGAGTCTGTTGGAGGACATACATTTAAAATCTACAATTGAAGAAGCCGGGTTCTGATGTCCACAGAGAGGGGTAGCAGCAGGGGAGATGCACTCACCAGCAAGTAGCAGGGGTGGCCAGGCAAAAGGCACTGCATTTCCCTGGGATCTCCTTATACTTGTGGCAGCACTGGAAGGGCTGCTGCTCTGGGGAGCAGGTGGAAACGCCCTCACAGATCTGCCCAAGACACGTGTTTCCTACTTGATTCCTCCTCTGACGAGTTGGCAATAGAGGTTTAACTATCACATCCCATGGTAATGTTTTTGGTCCAAATCTAGGTCCCAACTCTTTGCCAGGCTCTGTGATAAATGTCAGTCGTAAGAGGACAATAAACAAAAGGAACTCCTTCATAAGTTTGGAGAGACTGGGGCATCATGTCACCCGAGTCCTGTGTCCACGTGGTTTCTCAGTAACAGGTGCCTGGGGAAGAAGAGGGAACTCCAGGCTGGAGGTCAGCAGTGGAGGATTTATTGTCTAGTGTCCTGAACAAGTCACTCAGTGGAGTGACACCTCACTGGAGTTTATCTGGGACTGTCCCAATTTTAGCACCGTATGTACCATGCTCTGGGAAACAACTCTACCATATGCAAACCATAATGGTGGTCACGGTATACTTGACCCTAAGGCTTCTGCCTCCTTCATGAGACTGTTTGCAGAAGAAAGAGAGCTCTTATTGTTCTCCACTTCTCTCCCTTTTCTCAGTGATACGAGTCGTGCATGTTGATTGCTGTAAACAGAGATAACAAAAAAGTATGATCCTGACATGGCTAATAACTGTAATAAAAGATGCTCAGTTTCACTTCAGAAGAAACGCAAATCAAACATAGTATAATTTTCACCGTTTAGGCTGGAAAAGAAGATGAAAACATTGAGAATATTTAGTCTCAGCTGGAAAGGCTGGTGGATGGGGACAGGCACCTTTTCACTTTGTATGCTGAGGATAGGAATTGACTCAAACTTTCAGCAAATCCACTGAGCGTTCCTAGTCATGCTTCCCTCTGCACATTATTCTCTCCACACATCCATTCCTGTTTTGTACATGATACGTGAGTGGGTCTATGACGATGCATGTGGAAGAATGTTCCACACAGACCTTGTGTGGTAAGAACACTATGGAACACTAATCTAAGGACCACCAGCTGTGGTGAGCAGCAAACATCTGTGAGAGGGAAGCTGAGGGGTGCTCTTCCTGTGACTGCTGCAGAAAGAAGCTCTCGACAGACAACGGTCCGCCATGGATGGGAGAGGGGATGAGACCTGACTCTTCCCAGAAGAACTATTGGCAGCTTATGAATGGTGGCTAGGGTGCATTCATTCACGTCCTTTTGTGGTGTACTCCCGTTAAACTGTCCATGCTCCAGTAATATCCCTCCTCCCACACACACTCCATGCTCAGGCAAGCAACCTGTGGGTTGCAAAAGGTTTTCTTAAAAACATGAGGGCTGGGGCTGGAGAGATGGATTAGCGGTTAAGGTGCTTGCCTGCGAAACCTAAGGACCCATGTTCAACTCTCCAGATCTCACTAGTAAGCGGGACACACAAAGGTGAGGGAAGTGCAAGGTCACACATACCCACTAGGTGGTGCAGGCATCTGTAGTTCAATTTCAGTGGCTAAAGCCTTGACATGGCAGTTCTCTCTTTCTGTCTCTAGAAATAAAAGATTAAAAAATATTTAAATAAAACATGAGGGCTGGAGAGGTGGCTCAGTGGTTAAGGCACTTGCCTGCAAAGCCTGATGACCTGTGTTCGATTCCCCAGGACCTACATAAGCCAGAGGCACAAGGTGCATGCATCTGGAGTTCATTTACAGTGGCTGGAAGCCCTGATACACCCATTCTCTTTCTCTCTCCATGCTTGCAAATAAATAAAAATTTTTAAAAAAACCTTGAAAGTAGGAAGGAGATTAGTTGGGAAGAAGACAGATAAGTTTAGCAGGAGTGGGAGGGGGATAAGAGCAGGCCATGCAGGTAAAATGATCAAATTATAAAATTATAATTATAAAAATTATAAAAACTAAAATATAAATAAGCCTAAAGTGAAAAAATGGGGGAGGGGCAGCCTCAAATTTCATTGTACATGAAATCACCCAGAGGGTGTTGCTGCAAAACACAGCTCTTGCTCCACAGGGAATAAGAGAGTTTATTCTGAGGGCCGGGCATGGTGGTGCATGCCTTTAATCCCAGCACTCGGGAGGCAGAGGTAGGAGGATTGTCATGAGTTTGAGGCCATCCTGAGACTACATAGTGAATTCCAGGTCAGCCTGGGCCAGAGTGAGACCCTACCTCGAAAAACCAAAAAAAAAAAAAAAAAAAAAAAAAAAGAGAGAGAGAGAGAGAAAGAGAGAGAGAGGGAGTTTATTCTGAGCCATGGGCCCTTGGATGTGGATTCAAGTTGCCTGGAATGGCATCTTTCACTGTGGAAGAGGTTACATAAGGTTTGTTAGTTACAGAACAAAAGAAAGTCATAGGTTAGTACCTTTACTGAATACATTGGTGAGTTATAAGAAGGTGGGGAAATGTCTGTGTTACAGGTTTCAGATGTTATCTGATGTCATTTTTGGCTTTTGGGTTGGTGGAGATCCAAAAGCTAAGTGCTCTGATTAAGTTAACACTTTCCAAAGGTTTTACCTGTTAATCATGAGGACGTTAGGTCTGGTACAGAGGTGGGCAATAACTGACTTAAGGGCACTAAAGATAGCCTAAGATCATTTTGGCTCTAGACCTGCACCATTTCAGCTCTGTAGTCACTGAGGGGTTTTTTTTTTTTTGAGGCAAGCCCAAAAGACTGGCTTTTTTCTGTGTGTGTGTGAGAGAGAGAGAGAGAGAAAGAATTGGCATTCCAGGGCCTCCAGCCACTGCAATCACAATCCAGACATACGTGCCACCTCGTGTGTGGGACCTGGAGAGCCAAACATGAGTCCTTAGGCTTTGCAGGCAAGTGCCTTAACCACTAAGCCATCTCTCCAGCCCTTCCGTCATGTGGGTCTTTACCATTCCCATTTCCCAGGGTTGTTGGCCACCACTGTCCAGTCAAGGGAGGGAGGAGTTGGGAGGGAAGAAGCAGGGTCCTGGAGCAGCGGGTGAGTGACGACGAAGATGATGGGCAGTGAACACCCGGGAGACCGTCTGATGGACAGCACTCATTTATTCAAAACGGGAGTGTGGAATGGGCTGTTATCTAGGTGGCAGACGAACTAGTCCCTTCAAAGCTGTGGGGGAAGGATAAGGTAAGGGGAAGAGCGGAAGAGGAGATAACAGAAGGCTATGACTTCAATGCTGTGGGTGGGGAGAGAGATGGTGAGAAGGCTACGTGACTTCAGCCACATAAGGGTCTCTTGGGCAGCTAGCCACAAGGTCAGGAACTATGGGGGACAAAGTGTGACTTATGGAATGGTCAGAACCTTTTGTGTTCTGGGGGGCGGGGGGAGGGCCTTGCCAGTTCTGCCCACCCTGGGCCATGACAGCTCACTACAACCTACAATGTAGGGAAGGCCAGTCACAGTCGCCAGGGACTCCCTGACAATAGGGCCAGCTGCAACCCCACAGCCCAGGGTCCCTGGCCATGTCCAACAGTTCAGGCCAGCCTCCTTACAGTCCCAGCCCGTTTCTAGCAAGGCCCAACACAGTCACTGAGTTTTAATCAATGAATCTGCAGAATTTTCCTCCTAGCTATGGCCTTAACCACTAAGCCATCTCCCCAGCCCACAGTTTCTGTTATAGTAGGTGTGTGCCAGAACCCCAACATTTTCATTTCTAAGAAGTTCCTAGGAGATGCTGCTGGTCCCAGACCACACTTTAAAAAACATTAGTATAGAGATAAATAAGAGAACTTTTTTACTCCAGTGTGGCTTACTTAGTCCGGATCTGGGAGCAGCACAGTGAAGAGACAGAGAAACCTTGGTAGGAGTCCAGGAGGGTGACCGAGATGACCCTCTGGTGTCCCTTCCACTGGCCTCATCTCACCACTCAGAGCACGATTCAGGTACAACCTGCAGAGTGTGATGCAAGGACAAAGCAGCTTAGGGTGTGGCCCTCTCCAACAAAGGTGGTGGGTTGAGAGGGGGGCCGAGGACCAGCCAGGGAATTCTGCCAGATGTGTCTGTTAGAGTCTCTGCTTCTTCTTGGGAAGCTGGTATCATTCTGGTTTCAAGGACAGCATCAGATGCACAGGGGCTGGAGGAGCAGGTGTTCTTAGGAGCCAAACCTTGCAAACAAATTAACAAGTGTTGATTGCTGTGAGGCAGAGATGTGCCATGGGCCTCCACTGCTTTCTGCCTTCTCTGCTCACGCAGGGGCCAACACCACCACCCCTCAGCTAGCCCTGCTCTTGAGACCACCCCAGGTGCATCCTGTGACTTCATCTGAAGGTTCTCCCAGGCACACAGTTTGCTCTGTCTTCCCCAGCTATGGTGTGTGATGTGAGAAGACACACAAGAATGGAGTGAGGAAACATTCCAGTTCTTTCCTCCTCCTTGGGAAGTCTCATGGCACCAGTAACCACTCCTGCCTTTGCTGGATTCTGCACCCCTCCCCCATGTCCTACGTGAGGCTGATGGAGGGGGGGGAAGGGAGATAAATCCATCTTGCCACACTACTCCTCAACGCTCAGTCTGAGCCTGGCTGTTTCTAGACTTTGTTTCCCAAACAAGCATCTTTTTAAGGTAGAGCTGCCATGCTCTGTGCATCCCTTGAGAAGGGCCTACTAGCACCCACTCACTGGCCATGGCCTTACACCAGAACCACGCTCATTCATTCATGGCACCTCGCTTCATGTCACTTGACTTTTCTGGCTATTGATTTGCTGGTCACCTCCTGTTTGTCTCTTTGTCATATTTATGTATTTATGAGAGAGAGAGAGAGAGGGAGGGAGGGAGAGAATGGGCACATCGGGTCCTCTAGCCACTGCAAACAAACTCCAGAAGCATGTGCCACCATGTGCATCTGGCTTATGTGGGTTCTGGGGAGTCAAACTAAGCCATCTCTCTAGCCCCTGCCTCATCCTTTAAATTTCTGTCAACATGGCTGTCCTCAGAAATGATTATTTTTAGATTTTTTGCATGTATAGGTGTGTATGGTGTGTGCATACATGTTCATGTGTGTAGGTTGCACGTGTGTATGCATATGCAGAGGTCAGAGGTCAGTGTTGGGCATCTTACTAGATGGCTCTCCACCTTACTTTGAGACAAGGTGTCTCACTGAACCCAGAGCTCACCAGTTGGGCAAGACTAACTAGCCAGCAAGCCATAAGGATCCTCCTGTCTCTGCTTTCATAGTGCTGGGCTTACAGACATGTGCTACCATGCTTGGTGTTTAGGTGGGCACTGGGAATCCAAACTTAGAGCCTCATGTGTGGTAGTTTGAGTGTGAATGAGTGTCCTCCATAGCCTCAGGTATGTTTTTTTAAGGTTAAACTTCCTGCTTACGTGTCCAGCAGTCTTCCAGAGGGGGCGTGTCCCTGCGGGCAGATCTGGTTGCAGACCAAAGGTGTGTGCAGAGCAGTCTGAGCTCTGGCAGTGCTTGCTTGGGGCTTCTGGCGTGCTGGCGGCTTTGGTGTTTTTCTCTCTGTTTGGATCTATAGAAGTAAGCGCCTTCTTCTACCATTGAGGGGACTTCCCCCAGATCTGTAAGCTGAAATAAACCCCTTCCTCCCATACAACTGTGTCTGGTTTGTATGTTCAGCAGCAAGCACCTTACAAACTGAGCTACCCCAGAAGTGACGGTAGCTCTTCCCCCATGATACACTTTCCTGGGTTAGGGTGGTAGCCTCCTCTTTGCTCTTCCTACTCCAGTGCTTCATCTACATGCAGAGCAGATCTCAGGGCAAAAGACTAGGGCTTTCTTCCGGACCAACCTCTGCCCTGAACTGGAGAAGGGAAATAGGAACATGGAATTAAACAACCCTTATCAATGAAGGTCACAGCTATACTATTGCAGCCTGGGTCTAGATCACAGGATGACTTTGAACCCTGAGTTGAAGAGCAGGTGTACCCAGGAAAAGAATGTCGTGCTGTCCGTGGTGCTGAATGCCACTGACCCTTGACCCTGGGAGTGAAGCAGGAACAAAATACAACCGGTGGGGCTGGAGAGATGGCTCAGGGGTCAAGGTGCTTGCTTGCAAATACAACCAACCGTTCTGGAAGCTAAACCCCCACCAAGAAGGTATACATGACTAACTTGGGGCCTAGTTAAACTAGTCACTTGAGCCCATCTGTTTGTACTTGGGAACTCTGACCAAAGAGAAAGGACATACTATTGCATACCTGACTGCTTCCCCCTCCTCACCCCCGCATGTGTGTGTGTGTCTGTGCATGCACACTGGTGTGGAGGCCAGAGGTTAGCTGTCTTCTTGGATTGCTCTCCATTTTGTTTACCGAGGCAGGGTCCCTCAGTTGAACCTAGATAGAGCGCAGTGATTCCTCTACTTCATCTGGCCAGCCTGCCCTAGGGACCCACTGTCTACCTCTTCGGAGTTCTAGCATAACAGGTGTGCCGCCATGCCCACGGGCATTTATGTGAGTGCCTGGGATCTGAACTCTCCATGCTGTCAGGCTCCGTGATTTGTGTGACTCACTCTCCAGTAGCATCGTGATGCTACTTTTGCTGACAAGGAAAGAGAGGCACCCAAACATCACTCGTGCTTTGTTTACACCTAGCTGTCTCCCGAGGGATGGAACTGGGGCTCAACCACAGAGCTGAACCTGGTGACATTAGACCCAAGTGCCCCAGGGCTGGCCCCAAGGTCTCGTCATTAGGCAGCTGATCAAGAGCAGTGGACACCCTGGTAGGTCACAAGATTGTATGCTTTCTCCCTGGAACATTTCAAATTTCAAACCTTTCAGATTCTGAACACATTTCCAAAGACTTCATTCACCCCCAAAACACACCCCCCACCCACACCACCCATACAACCCACACAAATAAACAAGCTTCTTTCACTTTTTCATTTCTAGGAAAGGGATGTGACTACAAGCAAGACATTCAAATTAAAAATAGACTTATTTTAACCGACCTTTGAATCTCAACTCACTATCTGCCTCCTGTCCCTGCTCTGGTCTCCTGAATACCACACTGCACTCTGTGATTCATCAGGGCCCCAGGCCCCAGCTGTAATTGGTTTGTAACTTCCTGGAATGTCAAAGCCAAGATGGAAATTTTACATATCACTCCACCAATTCCATCCAGGCTTTAATAATAAGTTGGCAGAAGGGAAGGCAGATTTACAGCGGGAGAGAAATGTAATCAAATTTGGAGGTGAAATGCAATAAGTACAAATGCTGGTTTTCATTTGGAAGCTTCTCAGATAAATGTGAGCTCACCGGTACCCCAGACAAATCCTTTGTTGCTTCTCTAAGAACAGAAGAGCACCCTTAAAGGGAGAGCTCATAGCTGGGCTCCTGTACTCTGGCCCCAGCAGGGGACTCTGATAACTGAAAGATGACAGTGGTAGGGGCTATAAAGGTCAATGGAGGGATGTCATGAATATGAAATACCACCCCCCTCAGGCTCATGTGTTTGAACACTTGGTCCCACTGGTGGCACTGTTTGGGGAGATGGTGGAACCAAAGGGGTAGGAAGTATGACTGGAGGGGTTGCTGGGGGTGGGACTTTGAGGATATGGTCTGGCCCCACTTCTGGCCTGAGCTGGGAGCAGCCATGCAAGCTCTCATAGCCATGAACTGAGCGCCCCCATCCAGCCGCCATGCCTTCTGGAATGTGGCCAGAGTAAGTGCTTCCTCCCATCAGTTGCTTCTATCTAGTGTTTTGTCACAATGATGCAACAAAAAACTAAGAACTGCTATGCTGAACACTGGAGGGAAAAAGACTTAAGCAGACACCAGGCACTGTATTCATCGCTCATTTCCTACCTGTTTCAGTCTGGTGGTGACCCTGTGATATTAAGTAATTCTGTTCTTTCTGTTTTATAGAGAAATGAAGTGAGGTTCAGGGAGAGAACGCTCACCACTGGCAGGACAGGGTCCTATAAGATTTTCTTTCTAACCTCTAGTAATGGTTAATGTTTATTATTGGAATAAAAAAGCTGCTTGTCTTTCCCCATTTTCTTTTTCTTCCCTTCGTTGTATATTTATTTATTTGCAAGCAGAACAAGATAGAGAAAAGAGAAACAGACAAGAGAATGGGCGTGCCATGTGCCACTTTGTGGGTACTGGGGAATCAAACCCTGGTCATTAGACTTTGCAGGCAAGTGCCTTAACTGCTAAGCCATCTCTCCAGTACCCCCTTTTTACTGCACTTTTCTTCTTTTCTATTCCCTTCCTTCCTCCCCTGCACCCTTTCTTCCCCCCTTTCCTCCTTCCCTCTCTCCCTCCCTTCCTTTTTGGATTCTCATACAGCAGGCTCTTCACAGCATCTCTGTACAGAAAATATTATTGTCCTATTTTTTTTTTTAGGCAGGGTTTACTCTAACCCAGGCTGGCCTTGAGCTCACTCTTTAGGCCAGGCTGGCTGTGAACTTACAGCAATTCTACTGCCTCAGCCTCCAGAGTGCTGAGATTATAGGCACTAGCCACTGCACTCACTGGCTTGTGTGCTATTTTAATCTTCATTTATCAGGTGAGAAAGTAATCTTAAGACTACTCCCCTCGTAAAAATCAGTGAAAGCCACGTCAAAAGATGTGAAAAGTAACTAATGGGGAAATACAAGACAAATGTCAATAGAATAGCATTACATACCTATTGCCATGGTTAAAATTAAAAAAGACAACAGCGGTAACACCAAATGCTGGTGAGAATGTGGACAATCATGGTTGCTCAATCATGGCTGGTGGCAAAGTAAATTGAGACATCCACTCTCAAAAAGGGGCTGGAATTTTCTTTTAAAGAAACATTTCTTTAAAAGAGGAGCGAGAAGAGAGATAGGGGGAGAGAGAACCTTTGATGACAAAAGGGGGTCTAGCTCTATATACTTATGTGTGTATTAGCAGCCGTTACCTCTATCTGGGTTTATAGTGGAAGCATCTGCCTGGTGTTCTTAGATCTAAAGCAATAGCTTTACTTTTGGGGTGCTTACGTTTGATTATCATTTCTATTGCTTGAAACGTCAAGGCCTCTTGTCACTGCAAACAAACTTCACATACACGCATGACTTTGTGCATCCAGCCTTATGTGGGTACCGGGGAGCTGAATCCAGGCCAGGAGACTTTGCAAGCAAGTGTCTTTAACCACTGATCCATCTCCCCACCCTTGAAGTTAGCAATTTCTTACAAAATTACACACATAAATTCTATAGAATCCAGTAGTTGCATTAATGTACATTTGTCTCAGAGCAATGAAAACTTATGTTCACACAAAAGCCTGTACAGCCTGACCTGGCATTCACTATGTAGTCTCAGGCTGTCCTTGAACTCACTTGATGGCATGTGAGGCTGGCCCAAGAGAATGGCCCTCAGAATTGCAAATGAAGCCAACAGCTCCTACTTCTTGCCACACACTGTCCTATGCAATTTTATTCTCTCAGCAGTTTAATTGAGTAGATATGGCTGTAATCTCCACATTTCAGATAAACAATGACACAGACATGCTAAATAATTGTCCAAGGTCACATAGCCACTGAGTGGAATCGACAGAAATCAAACCCTGGTATGTATGTGGGATCTGGGGAGCAGAACATGGGTCCTTAGGCTTCGCAGGCAAGCACCTTAACCACTAAGCCATCTCTCCAGTCCCCTCACGTAGTTTTTTTTTTTTTGGCGCGGGGGGGGGTAGGGTCTCACTATCCCAGGCTGACCTGGAATTCACTAGGTAGTCTCAGGGTGGCCTTGAACTCTGGCGATCCTCCTACCTCTGCCTCCTCAGTGCTGGGATTAAAGGCATGTGCTACCACACCCAGCTACCCTCACATAGTTTCTAATGGATGGAATTCACTGATGCCATTGAAAAATAGGGATGTTGGGGCTGGGGAGATGGCTCAGTGGTTAAAGGTATTTGCTTGCAAAGCCTACTGGCATAGATTCGATTTCTCAGTACCCACATAAAGTTGGACAGGCATTTGATTACAGCAGCAGGAGAGACCCTGGCCACCCCCACACCTCCCAAACAAAGGGAAATAAATAAATAATTAAAAACCCTTATCTGTGAGAGAAGCTTCAATTTTCACTAGGTGGCTCTGTTTCACAGAAGTTCACAGTAAACTGTTCAGAGAACTCAGGAGTTAAGGCTGCAGGCGTTGAAAGATCAGGGTGTCCCCAGACCAGCCAATGTTTATTCAAATTACTAACACAGCCAAAACATCAAAAAAAAATGGACATGTTGAAATGACTTCCTTCTAGAAATTTTATTAAAACAAAGATAGTCTTATTTGGGGGGAGATATCACAACTTAGCTACTGTTCTGTGAGGACACTTGGTCTGCTTCATGAGTTATGTGGCTCTGGTATCATTCATTCATTCATTCATTCATTTATTCATGCATGCATGCAGCAAACACTATTGCCTCTGCAGTGCTTACCTTCTGTTCCAGTGGTGCAGAGTCAGGCAATAAGCAAGGTAAACATGTGAACACTATAGTGTCATGAGGAGCTGAGCACTGTGCAGAAAAACAAAGCAAGAAAAGGGGGTGGAAGTTTCCGAGGCTGGGGAAGAAGGATCAGGGAAGACTTCAAGAGTGTAAAAGAGAAGTCCTGAGAAAGGTAAATGAGTCACATGACCCTGGAGGGAGAGCGTCCAGGTAGAAGGACAACTTAGCCGACTTCTGGAGCAGCTAGGTTGCAGGCCTACAGTACTCAGGGGAAGTCCTGAATAACCCCATTGAGAGGGCAGCCATGCCAGACCATGGCTCTCGTGTCCTGGTAGACAGCCGAATACAGTTGATCTCCTCTGCAGGGTGACCAGAAGGGCTGTCTTTCAAACTCTGCCAAGAGTTGCTCCGTTGCCCTTGAGTGGTCAGAACAGGGTGTTTAGTGCGCATCGATTAAGCATCACTGTGGTGCCCAGACCTGTGAGCGAGAGACTGGCCAGCAAACCTGAGCCAGAAGAGTTGGACACCACCAGCTACTTGAGAGGTGGAGACAGGCAGGAGGATCACAAAGTCAAGGCCAGCCTGCGCAACTTAGTGGGATCCTGTCTCAGTAAAAAGTCACGCTGGGCGTGGTGTTGCATGCCTTTAATCCCAGCACTCGGGAGGCAGAGGTAGGTGGATCACCGTGAGTTCGAGGCCACCCTGAGAATACAGAGTGAATTCCAGGTCAGCCTGGGCTAGAGTGAGACCCTACCTCGAAAAACCAACCAAACAAAAAAATGTCACAAAAGGACTGGGGATGTATCTCAGTGGCAGTGCCTAATATATGCAAGGCTTTGGTTTCAATCCACAGTGTAATGAAAGAAAAAGAATAGAAATAAAATTAGAACTTGCTAATTATGAGAGACAGAAAAGGGGCATCTGGCCTGGAAAGGGGGGGGACACCAGGGAAGTTCTTATCTCTTTGAGCTGCTCATCCAACTCCCCATCAAGGCTGTTCCTGTCAAGACCTCCATCTCTCCAGATCTTTCCAGGGGTGACTGCTCAGTATTCAGCCTTCAGACAAATATCACCCCCCCATACACACACTGAAAGGCCTTCCCAGGGGGCATCACCTTCCCAACTCCCTGCCTTCTCCACGAGAGTTGGGACTCATTTTCTCTTATCCAACCCTCCTTCTCTAAGACAAGACCTAATCGAAGGTACTCAATGGCAAATGCATTTATTTACTGAACAGATAGATACCACTGACACCTCCCTGAGCAACCCCCACACCCTGGCCTGTCTTCCGTCAGCCTCATTCATCCCTGAGCCTGCTGTGGAGGACTGTTTTGTCCATTCCTGGGTGTTCTCTCTGGCAGGGCCAACTGTTATCCTCTGTCCCACAAGACTCCAGGCAATGACATGGTCAAGATGATGGACTGTAGTGAGGGAAGATCTGCTGGGGTCTCTGGCTCTGCCACTTTCCAAAGGTGTGCCTTTGGAGATTAATTAACCTCTCTGAGCCTCAGCCTCAGTTTCTCCCACTTGGACACCATACATTCAGAAAATAGCAGGCTTTATGCTTCTTTCAAATAGTAATTACCACATGCCCCTGTCCAGAAGGGTCGTTTGTACCACCACCTTCCTGGAATATGAGCCCTACCTACATTCCAGCCCCCAGAGGCCCTGGAAGATAGACCTACAAAATGAAGAGTCCAAACCCAGTGATTGTGCTCCCGGGGGTCAGGAGCTAATGATCCAGGGACTGTTAATGAGCTCCCTCCCCTGCTCTCTCCCGTTGCAGGTGGTATGGCAGCCTTCCAGGCCCGCCGGCTGATCCCGGCACCTGCCCCCTCCACATCTCACTTCTTTTCAGTGCCCTAAAAAACTAACCAAGCTGAAATCTCTCATGCCAAGGCTCTACAATCTGACACCATTACCCAGAGTTCTCAGAGGCCTAGCCTCATTCCTGCCTCCCAGCCCTTCCCATCTGCCGGGCATACTTGTCCATGGTTATTGGCGAGGGTTTCTTTAACTCTTGTGTTAGGCCTTGCTTGGGGTGGGTACAGAAGGAGGCTGTCCTGGAGGGCTTTCTTTGGCTGTGGATTCCTGCAGTGACCCCTCTCACCCCTGAGCATCCTTCCTGGGTGTCTCTTGTGGCTGTGGTTACAATTTCATTCGGATATGATAAATGTCCCCAGTGAGCATTCATAAAGAGAAAGCAGGGCATGGTGGCTTAGATGATAGACTGGGAATCACCTTGCCTGGGTTTAAATCCTGGAGCTGGTATTTGATAACTGTAATTTCAAATTTCAGTCTAAAAAATACTAACTTTATATGGTGGGGTGGTAGTGGTAAGGATGGAATCCAAGGTGGTAGGGACAGAACCTGTGATGTGGGGGTTGTAGTAGGGATAGAATATGTGTAAAACATGTTCTGTACTACTGGGCTTACCCATTGCCCCCAGCGTTAGCTTTCATATTACACATAGCTTGCTTCATGGGGCTGGCGTTGCTCATAAACCCTCAAATGAAATGTAATACTAGCTAATATTTTTTCATAATTTTTTATAAAAGAGAGAGAGTGAGAGACACATAGATAGATAGATAGATAGATAGATAGATAGATAGATAGATAGATACACAGAGAGAACTGGTGCACCAGGGCCTCCAGCAATCGAACTCCAGATGCATATATCACCTTGTGCACATGTGCAGCCTAGCACACTTGCATCACTTTGTGTTGTAGTCCCTCCCGGGGCCAGCCCAGGAGTGGATGCAGGGTCTCTACCAGGTAGGGGTTGAGAGGCGTGGAGCCACAACACAGACACCAGGAGGTGGGTGGAAACAGGCAGAGGGCGAGCTGCTGAGAACTTGTTTATTCAGGGAAGTACAGGGGTTTTTAAGGGTTTGGCTGGCCAATCGTTGTATGTGGTGGTTCCCTTCTTGTGACCAATGACAGCCTGTCTCTGGGCAGATCAGGTTGCTCGCAGGCATGGGGCTGTAGCTGTTGTCACACCAGGCCTGTGCAGAACGCCACGTCCACAGAAGCCACTTCCTGGTTCCTCCTAGCAGGCGGCCTGGCCCAACCTGCACTGTGCCATATAACCTGTGTGTCTGGCTTACATGAGATCTGAAAAGTCAAACATGGGTCCTTAGGCTTTACAGGCAAGTGTCTTGCAACTAAACCATCTCTCCAGCCCTTAGCTAATATTTATCAGGAGCCAAATGATACTTCTTGTTTAATTCACTTAATCTCCAGAAGGTGTATTAATGGACAACTTTTGGGATTAGGCAGGACTATGCTCAGCTAAGCCTGCCCCAGGCACCATTTGCATGAGTGGGCTGTACAGGAGTAACAGAACTGTATTAAGGTCATTTTAAGGCCCATTTCCAGGACCAGAGAGATGTGTCTTCAGCATAGCCCCATGGACCACGAAATGTGATTGCAAGGGACAGAATCACATTCTTCTCATTGCTAGTAACTCTGGCTCCATTTCTGATTCTTGCTATTGCTTCCTGTTTTACCCCTTTGTCCTCATCAGACTTTAGCAACAGTCACTGTGAGGGGCTTAAGGCACATAGATAGCATCTCACTCAACTAACCACCTTGTCTCCCTGTCTTGAACCCCCTTGGTCCTTAGGCAGGGAGAAGGGGAGAATGCCAAAGGATTATCAAGCAGTAGGGTGTGGGAGTCAGTAATAAATTTTGTCCCAGGCTCCTGTCCTTCAGAGGAACATAGAGTGACACAAGATTGTCCACAGTGGGGTCAGGTCCTTGTTGCTCACACTGGAAATTAGGTCATACTATAGTTTGAAGGTGTCCCTCAAGGGTCCATGAGTATTGCTGAAGACACCATGTGTTTCAGTTGCAGGACACTAGAACTGAGCTAGAAGCCTCCTCTGCTAGCAGTCTTAGTGCTGAAAGAACTGTGAACCTATTGGGGAATAAAAGCCATCAGTGGTCTTGGCCAGAAGGGAACCCTGCAAGCCATACAACTGGTCAGCTATGCAAGATGTGCCCACTAGTGTAATAGTGGTATGTCTGTTCTGGTGGTAACCAAATGCTCTCATGTTGGATGTCTAAAAGACAGAATTCCATAGCACTTCTCCCCATCCCCTTACATTCTTTACACCCCCTCTTCTGTAATGTTTCCTCAGCCTTTGAGGTTGTGCTCATCTCAATGTGTGATCTACAGAACTGTGAGATCATGATTAAATACTATTTACATTAAGTCTGTGGTAACTAGTTCCACTGCAGTTGAAGACAAATATTACAATTTATCACCACCTGGCTCTGTCCAATAGGAAATTGGCATAGGATGGCAGTGAGGCGAAGGGTGCCCACACCTGGAGCACAATGATAAGACATCATAAACCAGGGCACATCTGTCCTAGAGCTACTGCCTGTTGTGGTAGAGATGTCTCAATTAGCACCAAACACTCAACAGTCACTTGTTCTCAGTAATTTGATGAGTTTTAGTCTCCTCAGTGGTCACCACCAATTGCAGACAAAAGCTTCTCTGACAAAATGTGAGAACATAAGAAACAGACAGTCACATCCATGGAGCCCACGGATCAGTCTTAAGCCAGGGCAGGTTCTCAGAATGCTGACCTAGAGGGAACTGAGCAGGATCCTTGGAGGCCTGGAGGTGTCCAGACACACGTGAAAATCTCAACTAAGCACGCGTGCCTGCTGTGGCAGACACTCCTTTTTGCCCCTGGAATCTCCTCTCTCCTTCCCTTAGTATAGGACTATGTCACAGTGACAGCAAATGTGAGGTCACAAAGAGGATTTACTTTAGTTCATGGTTGCAGGGGTTTCAGTCCATTGTGGCAGGGAGATCATGGCACAGCAGAGAGGACCCTATAGACCTGCCCCCAGAGGCCTACTTCCTCCAGCTAGATCTGACCTTCTAAGCTTTCTAGAACTCCCAAAATAGCATCTCTTAGAGTCCAACCCTCCAATTCATGAGCCTTTTGTGGGAAACACTTCATATCTAAATCTAAACAAGAATTCCATAGGCAACTTCATTTTCTAGCCTCCCTTGCAGCTAGCTAGCAAAGCCATATTTTTTTGCCAATGGAATGTGATGGGACACTTATTTAAAAGGAAATTTGTTGGTTTCAACTAGTTCTGATCCCCTTTTTCTGTAGCCTAGAAGGGGACTTGGTGGTGGTGTGTGAGCTCTGATGTGGGTGAGAATCATATCTAAAGGGAAGGTGAAGTCACAAGGCACCTGGGACCCTCGGTGACCTTATGGAGCTGAGTTGCCTCCCTGCCTGGGACCACTGTCCATCTCTGTGATGTTATGTGTGAGAGAATAAGATTTCTACTCTGTTTGAAACACTATGTATGTGGGTCTCTCTGTTCCAGCAGCACCCTGTTCCCTGACTAACACAGGCAGTAGTGAGTAAGAAGGGACCTGAGCAAGCAAATTATGTGTATAAATAATGGGCATGAATGCTGACACAACCTCATTTGTGCCACAAGGCTGGTGAAGCCTGGGGACATTTGGTTTATGTAATGACCCCATTGTGTGCTAAGCACTACACAGTATCAGGTTGCTGCTAGGATTCAGAGATTTCACTCCATCATGCCATGGTGGAGCGGAAAACCATCACCACAGTAGCCAGGAAGGAAAGAGAGAAAGCACACACTTGAGGTGAGGGGAGAAAAGGGGAGAGGAGGGGATAAGAGAGGAGGCAGAGAAAGAAGAGGGGAGAGAAGGGGGACAGAGAGAGAGAGAGAGGGAGGAGGGAAAGAGAGCAGGGGGAAGGAGGGAAAAGGAGAAGAGGAGAGGGGAGATAGAGAGAGAAAAGAAGAAGAGAGAAGAGGGAAGCAGAAGGGAAGAAAGAGAAGAAAGAGAAGAGAAGAGAGGAGGGGAAGGGAGAGGAGATTGAGAGAGATTAAGAGGGAGAGAGGGGAGAGAGAGAGAGAGAGACTGACCAAGACTCCTCTCTGGATTGTCACAGACCCCAGCAGTTCCCCTCACTTCTTAGCCTGTGTTCTCTGTCCTGTAATGCTGTCTGTCTGTGTGTCCTTTCTCCCAGGCATGGCTGTATAACAGTCTAGGCTGCCTCAGTGGAGGAGGCTAAAAAGGAGCACAGCCACCTTCAGGGACATGGGCTCACAACAAACGGGCAGCAGCCCTAGGACAGATGTGCCCTGGCTTATGATGTCTCTTCATTGTGCTCCAGGCGTGGGCACTCTTCACCTCACTGCCATCCTGTGTCAGTTTCCTACTGTGATAAGTGGTGATATTCATCTTCAATTATGGCAGAACTAGTTACCACAGACTTACTGGAAATAGTATGTATTCGTGATCTCACAGTTCTGTGGATCAGAAGCTGGGATGAACACAGCTAGATTCTCTGCTTAAGGTCTCAGAAAGCCAAAGATACTCGAAGATACTGGTCACATTGGGCTCACGTCTGCAGGCTCTGGGGAAGAATTGACTTCTAAGCTCATCTCACTAGCCCAGGCTGATCTAGAACTTACTCTGTAGTCCCAGGCTGGACTCTAACTCACTAAGTTCATTCTTGATGTTGGGAGAATTTAGTTGCTTGTGGGTATGGGACTGAGGTCTCCGTTCTCTTGCTGGCTGTCATCTAGAGTCATTGTCACCTCCAAGTTGCCATTCTCTGGTTTCTTACACATGGTCCCTCCATATGCAAAGTAGTTAATGGTACCTTCAATCTTCGTTATCCTTTGAATCTCTGGTTTACCCTTCTGCTGCCAGAAAAGTTGGTACTTTCCTTCACATGTGATTAAATCATGTGATTGTGTCAGACTCTAGGAAAGCCTTCCTTTTGATTAACTCAAACTCATTTGATAAGTGCTATAAATTACAATGACAAAATCCCTTTAACTGAGCAAGGCAACATAATCCCAGGAATGATATTTCATCATATTTATAGCCCTAAGGATTTGAACAGAACATCTTAGAATCCAACATAAAATGTTGCCTACTGCATTCATAATTCCATTTTATCTTAGAATGTTTAAACTTTCCCTTTCCTGAGGGGGGAAAGGTATTCTCTTGATTTAGATTTAGGGCAAACCCCTCACTATGTCCATGCAAGGATACTTGAAGGGGTGGGGTTAAGAGCAGGCACCCAACATCTGAATGTTGGACAAATGATGTTGGTTAATACAAGTGATGGCCATATGTAAAAGAACTGCACCTTTTGTAAACAATATTATTGAGCACTGGATTTGTGCATAGGATGGAGCACTAGCCAAGCACGTGGAAAGCCCTGTTTCCTTCCCCAGCCTAGCAAACACAAAAACAAAACAAAACCGGTGCTGGAGAGATGATACACCTACCCCCTCCCTCTCCTCCCTGTATCTCTCTGCTTACAAATAAATGAATGAAATACATCTTTTTTTAAAAAAGAAAAAACCTACAATCCATAACAAAAAAAAAAAGACACCACTAATGAGGACTCCTCTTGTGCATCTCTCAAGTCACCCAGATTAAAGGTAACTAACTCTCCAATCTGCTTGTGGCTGAGGGAGTTCCTAGAACCCAGGACTTTCAGTTAAACCAAGATGAATTTCCAAAGCTCAAGAGACTTTTGGTGTTAGGTCTGGGAAAGTACTGGGAGAATGGAGATAAGTTGGTCAGTCGACCCTAAATAAACACCTTTGGGCATGCAAGATTCTTTTGAAGCTCCATAATGGAAAGAGGCCACTTATTTGTTGTGGTGGTTTGATTCAGGTGTCCCCCATAAACTTAGGCACTCTGAATTCTAGGTTCCCAGCTGATGAAGATTTGGGAATTAATACCTTCTGGAGGCAGTGTATTTTGGGGGGTGGACTGATGGGTGGTATAGCCAATTTCCCCATGCCAGTATTGGGCACACTCTCCTGTTGTTATTGTCCACCTGATGTTGGCGAGGGGGTGATGTCCACCCTCTGCTCATGCTATCATTTTCCTCTGCCATCATGGAGCTTTCCCTCAACTCTGTAAGCCAAAATAAACCTTTTTTCCCCCACAAGCTGCTCTTGGTCAGATGATTTCTGCCAGCAATGCGAACCTGACTGCAACATCTTTTAAACCAGAGCTCTTCCTCTCACAGTGGAGAGAGATGGAAGCCTCTCCTGGTTTCCTCTTTGCTTTGACCTCAAGGGAGCACCAAGGTCAGATTATGGGTAATATTGGTAGCATTTGTCCAGCGAGGTTGTCTGAAATAATTGATTTTGCCTTCCCTTTTTATTGTCTTTATTCACACAGCACAGCTGCACCCAGGATTATATTAAATTAATCTTACTGAGCAGGTAGGAGAGAATGTCTGAACTTTTATCTTTTTATTTTCCTTCTACTGCCTATTTCATTGTTTGTGTTTGTTACTTGGGAGTTTGATCAACCACAGCCCATGGGATAAATCTGAACTCGCTCTCTGAAATCGGAACTTTCACTGGCACACAGTCATGTTCATTAATTCATGCACTGTCTGAGGCTGCAGCTGTGTTGTACTGGTAGAGCAGCCGGATTGGAGACTTAGGTCCTGTCAAGCCCCAAATACTGATCAGTTGGTGTCATGATGGTTCACCTGTCACTTGGGCAGTGTGGAGAGCTGCACACTGCTGGATGCTTGTGAGGGTGTTTCCAGAGGCGGTGGCAGAAGCCAAAGTTTGCTGGAGCACACAGGCTTGATTCTTCCTAGGCTGGCCTATGGGCTCTGCAGCCATGGGCTGCAGACATCAAACTCCAGCTTAGTCAGCTTTGAAGGTGGACTCATACCAGCGACTGTGCAGGGAATTTCCGGTATCATTAGTTCTGATGGTTATGAGGTTTCCAGCTCCTTGGACTGAGCAGCTAGTGGGATCCCAGCTCTCCCCTATGCCACTGTAGGACCACCTAGCCTCTGGCAGCAATGTAAGCCTATCTAATCAATCTTCCTCTATAGATACATGTATTCTATTGGTTTAGTTCCTCTAGAGAACCCTGACCAATACGCTGGGCTTTACTGACAGCTTGCTAACTTTTGCATCATATTTCAAACTTGAAACCTTTAATATAGAGTTGTGAAGGGCTTATATGCAGTTTCAAATTTTACATATATATATATACTTATAGCTTGTTTTGGAAATGTATAGCTTCAAATTAGATTCATATGTACTATTTTCTGTCTATAAAACTACTATATGCACATAATAGAAATGATGAAATCACAGAACTATGTAATGATGCTAGTATGCATTATGTTTTAAAATTCTTGTTGGAGGCCTGTTAACTAGTTAGCTAGTATAGATTCCTCCAAATTCCTTTAGGCGCATCAAGTAATCTCTATACATCATTAAAATCATATTGCAAAAGAACTAAATCTCTCTGTGAGCAAATCTTCCTGGGTAAGCATTCTTAAATCCTTCATCAGCAGCATTTTCCTGACACATTCACAGACATTCTCACTCACTGTATCCCAGTATCTTTCCTCATTGATCTCATTTAATGAAAAGCTTTTTCTAAATTGTCTCTACCATAGCGACATCATTGCAGGTCCTAATTATGCCTGGTATCTTGCATTACAATAATTACTCTTTTTAAAATCAGTACTAATGACTGTTACTTTAAAATATCTCTCAGGACCAATGAGGATGGCACAGGCCTGGAGTCCGTCACCTGGCACCTCCCAGGCATTACCAAAAATTCAGGAATATGGCTTCTATGGGGGCAGCAGGTTCTGTGCATGCATGCCCATGGAGGTGATGGCATTGCTTACTCTCAGAAGTTCAAGTCTTCTAGGGTGTCTGTCATCACCCCAAATTCATTCCCTCTTTGTTGCCCTCGTCCCTCCACAACCAATTCCTCAATGCCCTCTGGAACCCCCATTCTATACCCAGAAAACCTCCCCTAAACTCTCGATGCCCTCTCCAAGCATAGTCTTCTGCTTTCTCTTAGCTCCAAGCTTCTAGCGTCCTGGTCAGCCTTCCCAAGTGTACAGTACTTTTCTGTTTCACATCATGCACTTCAGAGTTCCTTTTTGTCACTTCCAGCTCCTTCCCCCTCCTCTTAAAAATCCCACAAACAGGGCTGGAGAGATGGCTTAGTGGTAAAGGCACCTGCCTGCTAAGCCTAAGAACGCCAGTTCCAATCTCTAGGTCCCATGTTTAGCCAGATGCAAAGTGATGCAAAGGCGCAATGCCGCACTTGCCCACAAGGGGGCGCATGCATCTGGAGTTCGTTCACAGTGGCTGAGAGGCTGCTGGCGTGCAAATTCTCTCTCTGTCTTCCTCTCCCTCTCTGTCTCTCCCCGCCCCCCGCCAAAAAAAATCCCAGCTACAGCTGGAGAGACAGCTCAGTTGGTGTGCTTATCTTTTGGGCATGAGGACCTGAGTTTGATTCCCAGAAACCATGTAAAAACACTGGGCATCGTGGTGTGTACTTGTGATCCCAGTGCTGGGAAGGTGGAGACAAGAGGATCCCAGAAGCTCGCAAGCCAGCTGATATAGTTTAATTGGCAAGCTTTGCCAGTGACAGCCGCTGTTTCAAAAAAGATGGGTGGTACCTGAGAGGAATGACAATCCAGTCTGTCCTCTGGCCTGCACACACATGTGCATGTGTACCCACTCACACATGTGCATCTGTTTACAAACAAACACACACATTGCATACACATGTGCATAAAAATAAAAAGGAAAGAAAAAAAATCCCAAAACGTTTCCACTGAAGTCTTCAAATCCATCTCACCTCAGTTCAGCGGCACCATGAGTGCTTGGTTGCCATGGTGGCCAGTGGCTGGCCACTTCATTGGACAGGAAAGCAGTAGTCCCAGCTGCTGTGCCTCCTCAGAGTGACCAGCTACCACCTCCTCAATTAGCAAATGCAGCATCTGCATGCTTTCAGCATTCCTGTGGAGAACTCATCTGACCTTTAAAAAATATTTTATTTATGAGAGAGAGAGAGAGAGGGAGAGAGAGAGAGAGAATGATGCCCACCAGGAATATATGTGGCATTTCTAATAGTCACATTAAAAATATAAAATTAAGGCTAGAGAGTTGGCACAGCAGTTAAGGCACTTGCCTGAAATCCAAAGGACCCAGGTTCAATTCCCTAGCCCCCATGTAAAGCCAGATGCACAAGGTAATACATGTGTCTGGAATTTGTTTGCAGTGACTGGAAGCTCTGGCACACCTATTCTATCTAAGTCTTTCAAGTAAATAAATAAATCTTTACAAGAAATATAAAATAAACCTCTAAAATCAGTATTAGTAATATATTTTATTTAACCTACTAGTAGAACCAAAATATGATTATGTCAACATGTAATTAATCATTATTAATGGATATCTTCTACCTGACTTTTCAGGCTCAGTCCTTGTTTGCATAGGCATGTGTGGAGTGTGCATGCATCTGTGCATGTGGAGGCCAGAGCTCGACACGGATGTCATTCTTGACCATGCGCCTCTATGTCACTGAGGCAGGGCCTCACACTTGAACCCAGGGCTCACTGATTTGGCTAGTCCAGCTGGCCAGCTTGTCCCAGGACCCCCGTCTCTTCCTCTCACAGGCTGGGGTTACAGGTAGGCCTCCTCACGCACCTGGCATTTACTTGATGCTGAGGGTCACAACTATTCCTCTTGCTTGGGCAGAAAACACTTCATCTGCAGCACCATGTCCCAAGCCCCTCATGCTTCATCTTTGTAACCCACTTTGTACTTCATCCTCACTGCATCTCGGCCCCGGCCAGCCCCAGGCCATGTGTTCCATGGTCACAGGTAACTATTGTCTACCATATTGGACAGAGCCTTTCTAATTAAATTGAATGGACCTAATTACCTTTTCATCCAGCTTATTTAATGTCCTTCTTTAAAAAATATTTTATTAGGGGCCAGGTGTGGTGACGCATGCCTTTAATCCCAGAACTTGGGAAGCAGAGGTAGGAGGCTCGCCATGAGTTCAAGACCAGCCTGGGACTACATAGTAAATTCCAGGTGAGATCCTACCTCAAAAACCAAAATATATATATATATATGTATACATACACACATACACACACACATATATAAATAATTTATCTGAGAGAGACACACAGAAAAAGAGAGCGAGAAAGAGAGAGAAATAGAGGATGGATGGGTGTGCCAGGACCTCTTGCTACTGCAGATGGACTTCAGATGCATCCTGTCACTTTGTGCATCTAGCTTTACATGGAATACTGAGGAATCCAACCCGGGCAGTCAGACTTTGCAAACAAGCCCTTAACCCCTGAGCCATCTCTCCAGCCTTTTCCTCCCTCCCCCATACCTATTACTATGCTACACAATTCTAAATGTTCTGACCCTGTCTTTACTTCTTTACCTGGTTAAAAACACCACCCTCAGTAGTTGGACCAGACCATCGGCTGAACCCACACGGTAGACTATTGCTGGAGAAAATCACTTACCTCGGCTGCTTTGCTTCACCTTGACGTCCTGGCCACGATTTCAAATGCACACAAAATGCTCCCCAAAACCTTACTGCATTTTCCTGGTTGAACTTGCTTCCTTTCTCTCTGAGGCCAGCCTCCTCCTCCTCTGGCCTCTGCCTCACCACATGCCCGTGCTTCATCACTCGTGAGCCGACATCACAAATGGAGTATGTTCTGAGCGGAGCTCTCTGCTCCCTTGCTATTTCAATTCAGGCCACGGTGTCAGGATCAAGGTCACAACTTCCAGTCTGTTTCAATTCTTTCCACACTTCTAATTCTCCAGCAAGTCCTAGCATCCCAAACCAATCTCAAACCTGCCCACTTGTGTCTACAGCCTCCACTCTGGATCCAGCCACTGCCATCTTGACAGACGAGCGGCAGCCCCCTCACTGTTTTCCTGCCCAGCCCTCCCTTCCGAATCCATTTTCTACTGAGTGGACTTTCAGAAACATAGATAGGCTCATGTCATTCCTGTCCTTACTTGCCTTGTTGCCATGGCTACAAAGGGCTCACGCAACCTGACCCTTGCTTACTTCTTCACTGTAATCTTCCATTGCTCTTCTCTCTACTCATTGTAACATAGCTGGCTTCTTTTTTTTTTTTTTTTTTAGCAGACCGAGCTCTTACTTTTCTTCTCCCTTTGGCTTTGCTGTGCATCTCCCTGGTGGTTCCTTTTCTGCTTCTGAGTTTTAGAGACATTTCCCCTTAAAAGCCCCACGCAAAGCTCTCTCCTCTCAGTTGCTCTCCTATCACTCCCCTCCATTATTGCCCTCATGACATTTAATATCTAAAACTACCTGGTTTATTTCCTTGTTTATTTCTTTAACATCTGTTTATCCACTAGAAATCAGCCCCATGAGGCCACGGGCCTTGTTTTGTTTCCCTTTGCATCCTCAAGGCCAACATAGAACCTGAACATAACAGAAACTCAGTGAATATTCACTGAACAACAGTAAACGTGGACGGACCATGGAACTGGATGTCCTAGTATTTCAGGACTCTTCTGCCTACTGTGAAATTCACAGACTCACAAGATGGAACTTAGCAGCCCAAGCAAGATCCTGGAGCTCAGATTTGGGTCGCTGAGGTTGACGGAGTGCAGCCCCTCGGTTGCTCTTGATAGAGATCATGACTATAAATACTTGTGGGTGGTTAAGCTCTTTAAATGTGGCCAGGCAGCATGTCCAAATAGACGGCTGTTCTAACAGGGTTGTGTCAATGGCATATATTATCTGAGGCAGCCAGATGGGGTTGAATCTTCGAGGCTACATAATTTCCAGAACTCAAGGGATGTTCGTCATGCAGGGTGTACAAATTGTCTGCGACCTAGTGGTACTCCGGGAACTTATCATATGGTCACTTAAAGAATCATGCTGCCTTTAGCATGGAGGACACGTGGGAAGGAGACAAGAATTAGGAGTGTTTCTTTTGCAGGTGACAGAAACTCAAAGAATCTCTAGCGAGAAAGGACATGTTGATTCATGCCACTGATGGCACTGGGAGTGTTTACCTTCAAGGACACATGGACCTGGGGGCTGAAAGCTGTCATTAATCAGGATAAGGGGCTTAATTACTCCTCTCCTTTGAGTGTGGGCTCGATTTAGGGACCTGCTTCCCAAGAATGGAGTCTGGGAAGGGGAAACACAAAGTTCATTTCACTGTTGAGGAATCTGTCACATGCTGTGCTGTCCAGGTAATGAAGGTTAGCACCTCCAGACATGGATCATTTTGACAGATGAATCTGTGGTCACGAGGTGATGAGGAGGGAAGTTCACTTCTGTGGTGTTTTCCTTAAGCCCAAGCTCCAGTCTCATCATGCAGGTAACATCAAATAGACCCAGATGGAGGGACAGTCCACTTCTGTCTGACCCCAGCTCTGCATAACTCTCAGTGTCTACAAAAACAAGGAAGATGGAGACTGTCACTACCTCAACCTAAGGAGATGTGACAACTCAATGCCCTGTAACGTCCTAGACTGGATCCCAGGACTGGAAATGCGTCTTGAGAACACCTGGTGAACTCTGCAGGAATGTAGGAGTCGGTCAACGGTCCTGCCCCTGTGCACACAACAGTGATGTAAGATCAGGAGGGTGGGTGTCAACGGTCATGCACTTGTTGGTGTGACAGTAATATGAGATGCCAGTCATCGGGGATACTGGTTAAATGGGCAGGATGGATGGCTATGCTACCTTGGCAGCTTTTTTTTTTAACTCTAAAGTTATTACAAAATAAACTATTTAAAAACCTAGGTGCAGGATCTAATTTCTATTTTTTTTTAAATTTGTATATTTCCATTCTCTTCTAGTCTCCACCAGTTTCTGTCTATGGATTCAGTTACTCAAGCTACAAAGAATCAAATGATATCTGTCCTTTTTCCACTGGCTTCTTTCACTTAGCATGTCTTTGGGCTGGCTTCTATTCTGCCATCTTTTTTCTTTTTGGTTTTGCGAGGTAGGGTCTCACTGTAGCCCAGGCTGACCTGGAATTTGAAGAGGGTCAGATAGTAAATATTTTAATTTTGATGCCATCTGATCTCTATTTCGCTATTACAATAATCCAACTTTGCTGTTGCAGCACGAACGAAGATCTAGATAATGTGTAAACAAGTGGACATGACCCTGTGCCAATAAAACTTTATTTGTAGTAACAGGAAGTGAACAGGGTTTTCCCTGCAGGCTATAGTTTGCAGTTTTCTGCCTTAGGGTACTTTGTAGGACAGACTAAATGCTAACACCTAGGTTATTGCTCAGGAAGCAGAGGTCTTGCCACACAATTCAGCTCTCTGGAGGGAATGTCTTACTAATAAACCACAGGGGTCAAGACCTCTTTGTTTCAAGCTTCAGTGGAATTAGGGGTCCTTTGTGATAGTCCCTTCTGATGAGTGAGACATGGTCTGTCCTTCCTCAGCATGTGGTACCACATGCAAGAGTTGAGATGACAGATAAGTTGTCCCCTAAGGCCCCTGTTCCTTTCCCCATGGGTGGAGTTTTACAGCAAGCACAAATACAGATGACACCAAGCCACATGGGACAGTGGCACTTTTCTTTATTCACACTGAATTATCAGACCATGTCACCGCTCAGCTCAGCTCAGAATCCCATGGCTCCATCTCACCTAGGGCACAAAAGAATGTCCTTGTGATGGTCTTCAAGGCCCTGCATGATCAGAGTCTGGAGACCTCGGGCCACATCTCACTCCCTTCTCCCCTCACTGCGTCCACCCAGCCTTTGCTAGTTCTGGAACACAGCTGGCATATTCTCACTCCATAGACTTTGTCCTGGTTCTACTGCTTGCCTGTTTTCTCTTCCTTATCTGCATAACGTTCTGGCTTATTGCCTCTTCAGGTCTTTTCTCAAAGCCATCTTGTCCTTGAAGTGTCCCTGACCATTTATGATGGTTAATCTTAATTGCCAACTGGCGTGGTGACAACTGAAGTAGCCCTCTGGGCATGACTGCGATTATGTTTCCAGACACAATTGGATGTGGAGGCTCTGACGTACTGAATGCCTTAGTTCACTGAGGAATATCTAATGTGATGGCATTATTGGTAGGAATTGGAAATATCCCCAGTATCACGTTTCTAAGACTTCTTTTTTTTTTTTTGTTTGTTTGTTTATTTTTCAAGGTAGGGTTTCACTCTGGTCCAGGCTGACCTGGATTTAACTATGTAGTCTCAGGGTGGCCTTGAACTCTCAGCAATCCTCCTACCTCTGCCTCCCGAGTGCTGGGATTAAAGGAGTGCGCCACCATGCCTGGCCTAAGACTTCTTCTTCTTCTTTTTTTTTTAAATATGGAATGCTTCACAAATTCTAAGCCTTCTTCCTCAGCTGGGGTGCTATTTTAGGAGGCTGTGAACCTTTAGGAGGTGGGGCATAGTTAGAAGTAGTAGGTTACTGGGAGTGAGCCTTACAAGGTTATACCCACCTCTGCTTCTGGCTCCTTCCTTCCCCTCCACTCCCTTTCTTTATCTTCCATTCCTTCCCTCTTTCTCCTTTCATTCCTCTCTCCTTCCCTCCCTTCCTCTCTTTTCTTTTTATGTTTTTGGCTTTTCGAGGTAGGGTCTCTAGCCAAGGCTGACCTGGAATTCACTATGTAGTCCCAGGGTGGCCTTGAACTCATGCCAATCCTCCTACCTCTGCCTCCCGAGAGTGCTGGGATTAAAGGCATGTGCCACCACGCCCGGCTCCTCTCTCTTTCCTTCTTTCTTGTTTTCCCTCTTTCCTTTTTTCCTCACATGTATATTTGTACATGTACTTTTGTGTATTCAAATTTGTATGTGCATGGGTGCACATGTGTGATGTGTGTGTGCACGTGTGTTCATGTGAATGTGGAGGCGAGAGGTTGACAGTGGGTACCTTCCTCAGTCACTGCCCACTTTTGTTCTTTGAGTCAGGGTTTCTTGCTAAATATAAAGCTCACTGATTCTGTTAGACTAGCTAGCCAATGAGCCCCAGGATACCATGTCTTTATCCTCAGCACAGGGATTACAGGTACCTGCCATGACACCCGGTGTTTCTGTGTGTTCTGGGGATTGAATTTAGGTCCTCTTGTTTGCATGGCAAACACTTCACCCACTAAGCCATCTCCTCAGCCCCTGGATTCACTCTTTCTGCTTCCTAGTTTGCCACATGTGAAAATTCTCTGCCACACACTTCCACTGTCTTAGACAATCATGCCTTCCCTTGGAGGATGGACTGGAATTCTCTGAAACTATGAGCCAAAATAAGACTTTCTTCCCTTACATTTCTTATATCAAGTAATGTGGTCACAGTGAGATGAAGGTAACTGATAAACTCCGTCTCCTTTTAGCTACACACTCTGCTCCTGATGTTCAGCACATGTGCATGGGACCAAGTGACCACGGGCTGAACCCTCTGAAACCGTGAGTTAACAATAAACAATTCCTCCCTCCCCTTACTTGTTCCTGTCAGGTATTTGAAAGTACAATCTTCCTTCCTCCCACTTCCTCGGGATGTGTGTTCCTTTCTCCCCTTCTATCATTCTTCACCACAGAGAGCACCTCCTTACACCCTGTGCATTTTAATCAAGGATGTGTTTATTTTCTGCTGCCCTTCATTAAGACTCCAAGAGGGCAGGAAATTGTTTTGCTCACTGTAACATCTTCAGAGCCTAGACAAATACCTGAAGAAAGTACATATATGCTGTGCATATTTGTTGCAACCTTCTGGTTGAGGTAAATTAATCACAGAGCTTTATGGATTCCATTGCATTGTTATAACTTTATTTATTTACCCAACTTCCTTTTGATGAATGGCATCTGTTGGTTCCATTGTCTCTGTTATTACAAATCTAGACTGTGAAAGATGTTACAGACAAATGACTTTGTTTCTTTAGCAAAGTAACTGCAAGTAAAAAGAAAAAGTTGAAAGAAGCTTGAGAGACTCGTGAACAAGTTTTATGAACTATCACTGGGTCCTGACTCAGATAAGTGAACTCATAAAAGTTCATATTATTAAAACATTGTTTTAGTTTTTATTTATTTTTATCAGAGAGAGAGAGTGTATACATATGTGCATGCATGTCGGGTGGGGGAGGGAGGAAGAGGGGGAGAGGGAGAATGGACACACCAGGGCATCTAGCCACTGCAGACAAACTGTAGGCACATGTACCACCTAGTATATCTGGCTTTATGTGGGGATTGGGGAATCAAACCTGGATCCTTTGGCTTTGCAAGCAAGCACCTTAACCATTAAGCTATCTCTCCAGCCCCAAAGTTCATTTTTTGACATTTCATGATAGAATTGGGAATTTGAACAAAAGGTAGTTAATGATAGTAGAAAAATATTAATTGTGTTGTATATGATAATGAGACTTGGTTATATTCAAAGAATTAAGTGCCACCTTTTGAGATACAGGTTAAGCATCTGCTGTCTAAAAAAATCCTAAATCTGAAATGCTCTGAAACTTGAAATTTTCTGAATGAAAAAAATTCTGGGTTTCAGATTTAAACTTTTTAGCTTAGGGATGTTCAACTGGTAAAGTCAGTGTGAATATTCCAAAATCTGAAATACAAGCATTTCAGATAAGGGCTACTCTACACTCCTCAATATTTGCAATGATATGATGCTTGAGGTATTTTTGCAGATAATACAGGAATGGGGGAAGTGAGAAAAATACAAATGAAATAAGAGAATCCCTGTATTAATAATTGAAGTTGAAGCTGAGATAGCTTAGAGATTATTGTACTGTTTTGTCTATTTGAGTGTAGATTTTGATTTTTTTCCCTGGTGAGAAAATGATTTTAAAGCACTGACTAATAATCTATTGTGTGAGGTGGAGCTGAATGGGTGAGGTTTTATGTAAGGAAAAACAGCCCATAAACTGGAAAGCTGGTAAAATTTGGTGCTGTGGTACATGTGGGCTTGGAAGCCATGCTTTTTACTACATATACCTGGCATTTTCTACAGTGAAAATGAAAGCTTTGAGTAGTTAGCATACTAACATAAATCACTTGTTAAGTCTTGCATGGCCTCAGTTTCCCTCCATCTTGACTGGTTGGCCCAGCACTGCTGTAAGTGTTGTATTAGCAGCACTGTTGTTTCTATGTAATTTGAATAGCATACATAAAATTCAACTGTCAGTGATTGTTTGCATGTTTATGTGTGTATAGTGTGTTTATGCATATTAGCATGTTTGTGGGCACACATGTGTGCATGTATGTGTGGAGGCCAGAGGTTGACATCCAGTCTTCCTTGCTCACTCTCCATATTTGTTCTTTTTTTTTTTTTTTTGGAGAGAGACACAGAGAGAGACAGAGAGAGAGAGGGAGAGGAAGACGGATAGAGATGGGCATGCCAGCAGCGTCTCAGCTGCTGTGAACAAAATCCAGATGCACGTGCCCCCTTGTGGTCAAATGTGGCATTGCACCCTTGTGTCACTTTGCATCTGGCTAAACATGGGACCTGGAGATTGGAAACAATGTTCTTAGGCTTAGGAGGCAGATGCCTTAACCGTTAAGCCATCTCTCCAGCCCATATTTGTTCTTTTAAAAACTATTTATTTTTTATTTATTTATTTATTTATTTATGTGCAGAGAAAAATAGAGATAGAGATAGAGAGAGAATGGGTGTACCAGGGACTCCAGCTACTGTAAACGAACTCCAGATGCATGTGTCACCTTGTGCATCTGGCTTTATGTGGGTACTGGGGAATTGAATCCTGGTCCTTCGGCTTTGCAAGTGTCTTAACCGCTGAGCAACCTCTCCAGCCCACCTTCTTTATTGAGATAGGGTCTCTCACTTCAACCCAGAGTTCACGAATTTGGCTAGCCAGGTTGCTCAGGGGATCCCTTGACTCCTCCTCCCAAGTGCTGCCAGCATTTATGTGGCTGCTGGAGATCCAAACTCAGGTCCTTCCACTTGCATCGAAAAGGCTTTGCCCACTAGGCCATCCCTCAGCCCCCAATTCAGTGATTTCTCAGTAAGCTAGTTTTGGGACATTCCCTGTAAGCTAGTTTTGGGACATTCCCATCACCCATTAAGATCCCCCCAGCCCATTTTCACCTAGTCTCTCTTCTCATCTCAGCCCCAGGCAACCATTAATTTCTTTTGTAGATATTTTCCTTTATATCTAAGCCCTACCTGGAGTCTTCTACATTCTCTTTCCCACTCTACAATATGGCATTTCTGACACATTTCTTCCTGTTCTGTTATTACTAATCTGGGTTTTGAGACTTATTTCCTTTGTTTAGCTCATAAAAAATTAAATTCCCTACAGTTGGGAAATTACTGTGTCACAATGATGTCTGTCACCACTGAGTTACATAGAAATTAATGATATGCTAATGGGACAATAATAACCAAGGCTCAGAAAATGTAAAGTCTGAGAGCCCTCTGGTGTTTCTAGCATGCTGATGGCTTGCGCCTGGATTATTTTCATGCCCCAGGTCCTTGACCCCCATTCTACAGGGACATGGATATAATGATATACTTTGTAGCTGATCAAATCCTCCAAGTTCATGGCCCAGGTCCTTGACCCCCATCTACAGGGACATGGATATAATGATATACTTTGTAGCTGATCAGGTCCTCCAAGTTCATTAGTCCCAAGTACCCTCTGGGGGCTCTTATACATCATGAAAGACTTCTCCCAGGATTCTGAATATTGATGCAGGACTGATGACTGAGTTTTTGGATTGGATTTGGATCCTATCTATTGAGTAACTTTATAAACCCACAGCCTTGGGACAGGTCACCTGTTATTCAGTAAACACAAAGCATGTGTGAACACCTGTATATGCCCAATTCTGTTGAGGATGTTCTGATGGAGAAAAAAATAGGGGCTGGGGAGATGACTCAGTAGTTAAAGGTGTTTGCTTGCAAAGCCTGATGGCCTAGGTTTGATTTCCGCAGTGCCTATGTAAAGCCAGATACATAAAATGGCACATTTGTCTGGAGTTTGTTTACAAAGGCAGGATGCCCTGACATGCCCGTATTTTTTTCTCATTCTCAAATAAATAAAATAGTAAAAAAGAAAAAAAAATAGGTCTTATCCTTAGGACCCATGGTGATTTGAGTCAGATAGCCTCCATAAATTCATGTGTTCATGCTTGGTCTCAGGCTGTGGCACTTTGGGAAGTGGAGCCTTGCTTGAGGAGGGGTGTTGCTGGCGGGGGACCTTGAGAGTTATTAGCTCCTAGCTTGCCAGGGTTAGTTTGCATCACTCTCCTGCTGCTGTTTTCAACCTGCTGTGGCAGAGGTGATGTGCAGCCTCTTCTCATTCCATCCTTCCCTGGCCAGCATGGAGCTTCCCTTCCAGGGTATAAAGCAAAGTAAATACTTTCCTCCCATCGACTGTTTTGGCTGGGTGCTTTGTCCCAGCATCGTGAAAGTCACTACAACCACAAAGTTCACAAGCTATGAATTAAAGACAGACTGTGGAGATAATGAGAAAACTGAAATATTATGTGCATGATATAAGGTTAATACAAGGGAGTCAGGACATTTCGTAAAACTTGTTTGATTTGAATCTTGATGGATGAGTAAGAGTTTGTGGGAAAGAGGCAGGGACTTTTTTTTTTTTTTTTTTGTGTGTGTGTGTGTGTGTGCATTTTCATGTTTGTGCACATGTATGTGGAGGCCAGAGACAATTTTTGGTGTCATTCCTCAGGCACCGACCATCTTTTGTGAGACAGGGCCTTTCATTGGCCTGGAACGCATCAAGTAAGCTAGACTGGCTGCCAGGGAACCCAGGGATCCACCTGATTCCACCTCCTCAGTGCTGAGCCACAATGCCTGGATTTTTTTTTTTTTTACTTTCTGTATTTGCATGCAGAGAGATAGAGAGAGAGAGAGAATGGGTGTACTAGGGCCTCTAGCCATTGCAAGCGAACTCCAGATGTATGCGCCACTTTGCGAAGCTGGCTTACATGGGTACTGGGGAATCGAACCTGTGTCCTTAGGCTTTGCAGGCAAGCACCTTAACTCCTGAGCAATTTCTCCAGCCCCTGAAGTTTTTAAATATGTTATATCAATTACCTTCTCATTGCTATGATCAAATATCCTGAAAAAATGCAACTTAAGGGAGGAAGGGTTTATTTCAGTTTACAGGCAGGGAAGGCATGGTGCAGGCGCCGCATGAAGCAGAGCTGGTCACATCGTACCTGCAAACAAGAAGCAGAGAGCAAGGAGTGCTCATGCATAGTTCACTTCCTCCTAGCGTTCAGTCCAGCACCTAGGCCTGTGGAATGGTGCTGCCCATAGTTAAGGTGGATGTTCCCACCTAATGAACTTAATCAAGATAATCCCTCACAGGCATGCCCCGAGGCTCCTTTGCTATGTGAATCTCGGTCCTGACAAGTTGACAATTAATATAAACCATCACACATGGCTTCTGGAGACAAACTCACGCCTTCATATATGCAAGGCAAGCACTTTACTTACTAAGCTAATTCCCCAGCCCAGGAACATCCTCAGAGAAAGAAGGAAAACATACACCATGAAGGAAGTGTACAGAGAGGTGTGAGAGCCCGAGCCTCCTCCTTTCAGTTTCCTTTGAGTGTGATTTCTTTCCCTTTCAGACCTCTGAGATTGAATACCTTTTCTTCTTTTTAGCTATTATTATTTAAAGCAATAAATTCACCTTTGCATACTACACTGGCTCCACCTCATGTTTCGACATAAAGTGTTTTTATGTTGATTCCCAGATACAATCCTTTGGTAGAAATGTAGTCGTAAGATAGAATTCTAAATTTTTCAGCATCGCAGTGTTTGCGAGCTGACTTGTGCCAATTTCCCCAATTTTACATCTGACTTCCTCAACCCCCACGATAGCAATATTCACAGTTCTTGAATAAATCATTCTCTTTAGCATCTTCATAAATTTGCACATGCTATTATTTTCCCTGAATTTATAAATCTTCAATCATGCTTCCAGAAGTCTTTTGACTTTGATAATACTGTCTCCCTGTGAGCCTTCCGGGCTGACTGAGAAACCAAGTAAATAGAGACACTAAACAATGTACCTGTGGGACTGTCATTTAATACTGATCAGATGAATTTTGGGGAATGGTTACCAAAGACAATAATATTTAGTTTTACAAGACAGATATGGAACTATAGTATTTTATTTGAGAGAGACAGAGGAGAGAGGAAGAGGCACAGGGAGAATGGGCATGCCAGGGCCTTTTCAGCCACTGTGAACGAACTCCAGGTGCATGTGCCCCCTTGTGCACATGTGCAACATTGTGTGCTTGTGTCACTTTTGCATCTGGCTAAACGTGGGACCTGCAGATTTGAACAAGCATTCTTAGGCTTCACAAGCAGGCACCTTAACCACTAAGCCATTTCTCCAGTCCTGAGCTATTTTTTATTACTGCATTGAAGCATCAGTATTTTTTATCTCATGAAGTTCAAGGTAATACATTTTGGCACAGGGCAATAAAAGCATCCACAACCCAAGCAAGAACACATCTCTTTCTCCCGTGTGTGTGTTACACACACACACACACACACACACACACACACACACACGTACGCATAATTTTTTTGAGGCAAGATCTCACTATAGCTCAGGCTAACCTGAAAATCACTCTGTAACCCAGGCTGTTCTTGAACTCACAGTGATCCTCCTCCCTCAGGCTCCTGAGTGCTGGGATTATAGGCATGAGCCTCCATGCCTGCCTTCTTCCTGCTTTCTATGGCAGAGTGCTATGATTGTGGCAGTGGAGTAAAGATACAGATGTTTTTAGAAAACATAATTTCTGAACACTTACCTCAAGTTCTTATGTCTTGAGCAATTATATCAAAATTGACACATTAATGGAAACAAAACCTAATAAAAATAGCCAACAACTTTACTTTCTCTTGGCCATGTCTTCCTAAGGCAAAGAAAACTTTGTGGCCAATCCAAAGCAAGTGCAGTGAACACATTTTCTCTTCATTTGAGGCAGCATGCTGGTTTGCCCAGACTGCAGTCAGCTGAGTAGAAAGCTGAAATGTGGATTTGAAGGGTTTTTCTAGGAAAATTAACAGCTCCATAGCTTTCATGGAGGATAAAACTACAGGTTGAATTAGTCCAGAAGGAAGGTACCTTAAGGGCAGTGGAGGGACTGTGAAGCATGCCTTAGGAGAGTCTTTCTGGGCCAGTGGACATCAGGAGGAACTTACATACCCCGCAGCAGATCATCAGCCAAGCACCTCCCATTCTCTCTATGGAATATGTTCGAGATGTCTTATGTGGTCAGGATTCTGACAAATGTTAGATAAAACCATTAAACTCCAAACCTGGCTGCATCTCCATTTCTTTGTGCAGTTTTTCTTTCTTCTGGGCTCTACTTTCTCCTTGAAATACTTCCTTTTAAAGTCTGTAGTGAAGATAGTATCTCATTTATTTTTTATGAATGGCATTCTTTTTATTTATTTATTTTTTATTGACAACTTCATCTGTAGACAATATCCCATGGTACTTCCCTCCTTCCCCCCACCCCACTTTCCCCTTTGCAACTCCACTCTCTATCATATCCCCTCCCCCTCTCAATCAGTCTCTCTTTTATTTTGATGTCATCATCTTTTCCTCCTATTATGATGGTCTTGTGTAGGTAGTGTCAGGCACTGTGAGGTCATGGATATCCAGGCCTGAATGGCATTCTTTAACTCATATGAAGTTTATAAACTTCATAATGAAGTTTAGCTAGGTGTTCAACTCTAAGTTGACAGTTGTTTTCTTTCAGCACCTCAAAGATCTCATCCTATTGCTGTGGGGTCCATTGCTGCTATTGAGGCATCTCCTCAGATTCACATTTCTCTGTGTTCTATTTCTTATTGCTTTTCCGTATTTTTTTTCCTTAGGTATGGCGGAGGGAGGGTAGTGTGAGTGTTCTATGGTTTTGCTATGATATACAGAGATGTGAGGTTTCATTCAGTATAATTTTTGACAATTTTCATAAATATATATAGTGTATTTTGATCATAGTCTCCTCCCATTACTTCATCTTGTCTTGCTTCTCCTTTCTCCCTTCTTCTCTTCCAACTAGTTCTTCTGGATTGATGTCTTTCTTCCCCCTTCCTCCATCACCCATGACAACATGTTGATGGACCCAATACTGGGAGGGCAACAACAGTGACTGTGAGGTCATGAATGCATTAGCCTTTTTGGATCTAGACACCATTTCAAAGCACTCCTCCCCATTCTCTTGTTCTTCCAGCCTTTTTGCCAGAGATTAAGATTTAAAAGAGATATAAGATTTTAGAAAATGTTCAATTTGAGCCGGGTGTGGTGGCGAACACCTTTAATCCCAGCGCTTGGGAGGCAGAGGTAGGAAGATCATGGTGAGTTCGAGGTCGTCCTGAGACTACATAGTGAATTCCAGGTCAGCCTGAGCCAGAGTGAGACCCTACCTCAAAAACATTTAAAAAACAAAATGTTCAATTATTAACTCACCAGGAATTATTTTTCTTTGTTCTATTTTTTAAAAAGAAATATTAAATATATATTATCTATATATACTCCAGAATCATGTTTGTTAATTTCTCATAATTTTATCTTTATCTTCCTCCCTTCCAAGTACTAACCAGGTCCAACCTTGCCTAGTTTCCAAGATCAGATGAAATTGGGTGTGCTCAGGGTGGCGAGGCTATAATTTGATCTTTGTGTACAATCTTCTGAGTAATTTTATGAGATCTAATTTTGGGGGGAGGGAGTAGGGTCTCTATCTTAGGTTGCCTTTGAACTCTGTATGTAGCTGAGGATAATCTTTAACTTTTGTTTATTATTTATTTATTTATTTGAGAGCAACAGACAGAGAAAGAGGCTGAGAGAGAGGCACACCAGAGCCTCCAGCCACTCATCACTTCAGCTAGACTGGCTGGCCAGCAAGCCCTAAGGGTCCTCCCATCTGCCTCCCCAGCTCTGGGATTGCAGGCACATGCTGTGGTGCCAGCTTTTATGTGGAAGCTGGGATCTGAACTCAGGTCTTTCCCCTCTGAGCTATTACCCCACCACTGAAAATACTTTATGTTTTGTGTAACAGTCCCCAGCCCCAGGATACCTAGTCTACTAGATCATCAAAATCATAAGTCCTATTTCACTTGATTTCATTTTCCTTAATAATACATCATCAACATATCTGGTACCAATAAATATCAAATATTCTTTAATTTCACAGACAACAATATGAAACAAGCACAACAGCTTTGCAGTAGTTTCAAGGTGTATACAAATTAGAATAGAGTTTAATACTTGTGTAACAGTCATTTTGAACTTTAATCTCCATATAAAACTTACAATTTCAAATATTAGCCAATCTGATAACTTTCTTGTAATATAAAAAGATGAAACAGAGCAGCCTCCTCCGGCAGGTCTGACCTCATGCCTCGGAGCCCAGGCTGTGGGGCCAACCCCCAACCTTACCCCCTCCCCGCTCCAGAGGTGGGGGGACAGAGAAGAAACAAGAGAAGTTGCCAGCCTGCAAGAGAGGTCTTTGAAAATGTTTCCGTAAGAAGGGCGCCGTGCTGGGATCCCGTGAGCTTCCTGTGAGGAGCCCATGCTGTTAGATGAGTCCTGCGACTCCTCACTTTCTGATAAGGATGAAACCTGTTGGGCAATATGAGAAAGAGGAGCTCCCTGAACTGCTGAATCAGGCTGAGATGCAGTTTCGGAAGCGTTATTCTTGTGGGAATCTTCCATAATCAACTGGGGCTGCCTCACTGCTGCCCGGGACAGAAACAGTCCACTCCCCCTCCCAGGTGGATCAGAATTCACTTCCCAGCCCCCCTCTTGTGAGGTGGGGCTCACTTCTCTGGGGATCGGGCGGGGACACGCAGGGTCACTTGAGAGCTAGCTGTCCAGGGCTGCTGTTCTTCCGCCATCCCTGGGGCCACCAATGACGGCATGATTGACACCAGGCTGGGGCTAAAATGTATTTTTTATGAATGAAAGTATTTACCCAATTGCATATTTCTTTGTACATTGGTATAAGAGGTTTTCATTTCATTAGTTTTTTTGCACAGACAAGTCTAAACTTACCAGTTGATTTTTCCATTTTGCAAGTGAGCATTGTGTTTTGCTATAACAAACAAGCAATTTCATCCTTCTTGTTGCTGTATCTAATTATAACTTAAGAGACTCCCTTGAACTTTTGTCCCAGTTGTGGGTCTCTTGTTTCTTTCTTGCGCAGACTGTTTCCCCACTCTCTCTTCTTGGCTAACTCTCTCAGACATCATTATCATTGTGTATGCCTGCCAATGCTACTTATAAAAACAAGAGGAGTCTACTGACTGTGTATAGCATATGTACAAGACAGAGAGACCGAATGAGACAGACTCTCATCAGCACATGCAGCCACCTGCAGTTCCCACCCAGGAGCTCCTAGACCCCCACAGTAGTTTAATGGTGCAGTGGCTGGGACTCTTGCGTTATTTGGGGCTGTCATGGCTATCTATTGATTTCAGGGTTGCTAATGACCGTGTCAAATGCAAGAAGCTTTTGTGGCCAGACCAAATCCAGACTCAGAATTGCACAACTAACCACTCTAGAGATGTCTTCTGCTGAGGCAGTCAAAGTGGTTTTCTTTCTTTCTTTTTTGTAAACCTTCTGTCTCCAGTCTCCCTGTGGCCGTAGATAAGGTACTGCTGGGAGGGCAGTCTGGACAGGACTAATGTCCCTTGGGAGACCAAATGCTTTAACAACAAAAAGATTTCTTGGGCTGGAGAAATTGTTCAGTGGTTAAAGACACGTGTTTGTAAAGCCCAATGTCCACAGTTCAATTACTTAGTATCCACATAAAGCCAAATGTACAAAAGTTGTGCATGCATCTGGGGTTCATTTGCAGCGGCAGGAGGTTCTGGTGCACCCAATTCTCTTTCTCTCTCTCTGCTCACAAATAAATACATGAAAATTTTTATTTATTTTTATTTATTTATTTGACAGAGGGAAGGAGGAAGAGATAGAGAGAGAGGGCTTCCAGCCATTGCAAATGATCTCTAGATGCATGTGCTACTTTGTATATCTGGCTTATGTGGGTCCTGGGGCATTGAACTGAGGTCCTTTGGCTTTGCAGGCAAGTGCCTTAACCACCAAGCCATCTCTCCTGCCCTGAAAATATTTTTTTAAAAAGGTTTCTTACAAGGCAGTGGAGAGGGAAGTGTCCTTGGTTAAATCCTTGGCTATGACAGTCACACTGGGCACAACCTTCCCTCAGTGTTACCAGACAACAGTCCCTTCAGGGCTATTTCCTTGGCGGGCAGACTTTCATCCTGAGAATACACGCTACGTGGGAGAGGCATAGTCCCAAGAGCCCTCTTCAAGCAAACTTATGTAAAAGCTGCTCACCAAAAGAACTAAAGACCTGGCTCCAAGTCAGCAGATCACGTGTACAAAGTGAAGATTCCTTGATGTCCAAATTCCAGCTCTGAGAATGCCTCTCACTTCAGTTGACTAAGGAAGCGGGGCCTTGTTCTGTGTTTCCACAGGCGATTGGCCTCTTTGGGGCTTCAGCTGTGTCCACACTTACCTGTCCATCCATGCACCCGTCCCTCCACTCACCTACCTGTTTACCTGCCCATCCACTGAGTACCCACTCAGCATTAGGTATGGTGCTGGCTACTGGGATGCAGAATTGAGGAGACAACCATGTTTCCTGGAAGTAGAGAAGTCAGCCTTTCAGGTGAAACGGACAGAAAACAGCAGGTTATGCACATTAATTGCACTGGCAGCAAGTACTGCGTGGGAGCACTGACTCCTCTGTGTGACTTGTCACTGACTCCTGTCACTTCATTTTTCCCTCTTTCAGTGAACTTAACATAGGATCTAGGATATAGATAGGTAAAGTAGATGGCTTAGCTGGGTGTGATGGGGCACACCTTTAATCCCAGCACTGGGGAGGCAGAGATAGGAGGATTGCTGGGAGTTCGAGTCCAGCCTGGGTCTACAGAATGAGTTCCAGGTCAGCCTTGGCTAGAGTGAGACCCTTCCTTGAAACAAAAAAAGGGTTCAGTCAAGAATATTTGGAACTCTGTCCTTTTGGCTTCCGCTGGCCCTTGTATTAGTTCAAGGAGACTTCTGTGGAATGCACTGCTTGTTCCAAGATTCTTATAACGTCTGACCTTCACTGAAACCCCGTGAGTTCAAGTCCCCACCATCTCTTGCTTCCTAAATGAATTCATTGTTTCCTCATGCTTGCTCCCTTCAGTCGATCTCCACCTGTGAAGTCTGACTTTGCCTTTGCTCTCCTCTGCTTTTACCACTCCCAGCTGCTCCCATTGCATGGGGTCTCAAGACCCCTACCTTGTAGCCATGCCATATCTCTTTGACTCACCTCCCCCCATTCTTTCCAGATGCACCCAACACAACCACACAGGCTTGCTCCCTGCTCCTGGAACATGCCCTGGTTCCACCTCTGGACTTTGCATTTAGCATTTCTTGTAATTGGAGTGCTCCTTGCTGGAATATCCATGTGGCTAAACCCCTTGACACTTCTGGTCTGCATTCAAATGTCACCTTCTTCTGATTTATTTTCTTTAGTTCTTAACATGAATGCACTTTGCATCACAATTAGTTATGTATTGTCCATCGTTTGGCTTTGAAATTAGGCTCAGGGAACGTGGATCTTTGCCTATTTTAATATATTTGATACTTCTCAAGTGAATGAACCTAGAAGAGTGCTTGGCACACCTAGTAGGCATGTCTCTATCTTTCTCTGTCTCTTTCCTTCCCTCCTTCCTTCCTTTCTTGCCTCCCTTTCTTCTTTCCTTCCCTCTTCTCTCCCTCCCTCCCTCCCTCCTTTTCTTTCTCTGTTCTTTCCTTCCCTTTTCCCTCCTTCCCCTTCTCCCTCCTTCCACCCCTCCCTCCATTTGTCCCTCTCTCCCCTCTCCCTCTCTCCATTCTTTCCTCCCTTGCATTCACCATTGAAGACCATGCAAGGACATAATTAGGAAGAGAGCCCTTACCAAGAACTTAGAATTCTGGTACCTGGTTTTGGATGTCCACCTTCTAGCACTGCGACAAAGTGATGTTTGCCGTTTAACCCACCTGTTTAGTGGTGTTCTGTTAAAGTAGCCTGAATGGATTGAGACATTCATGAACCAAATCTATGTGCCAAGCAGTTCAGCCAATCAGCCAAGTCCAGCTGGCTAAGGTCAAGAGAATTCTCAAGCAAGCTGAAAAGCTAAGGATATGGCAGAACAGGCCCAGGGACAACTCCCAAGTTCACTGGGGGAAGGGTAGGGTTGCCACCCACTGCGCTTTCTGAACCAGCTTTCCATTGTAAAGTCAAGCCTGTCCACCCACTACCCTCTGGGGCCACGTTTTATGCCCTGCTTTTCTCTTATGCCCTGCAGAGCCTGGAGTTACTTTCTCGCACCACTAGGTGGCGATGCTGCTTCGAGGAGTCAAACCCCAGAGGCAATCCTTGGCGCTGAGCCCCAGATAGGCAACTTGCTGTGTGCATTATCTCATTTAAACTTCAGCTCCAAGGAGTGAATGGTATTATTCGCCCTAAATTACGGACGGAAAATCCTAGGTTTGTCAAGTTTCAAGAGTTTTGTCTAACGCAGTGCTTTGCCAGTCCCTTTGGGACAGGAGGAAACCGGATACTGACCATTTGAAGCTCGCCGCTAACAGGGCTCTCAGGCGAGCTCGTATATTGAAAAAAATCATTAATTAATTATTAATCCTATTTAGTGCTCCTGCGGGCGCCTTTCCTACATCTCACATGTCAGGCTGCTCTACAGACACAGTTTAAGTTGATCTAGAAAACAAGCCTGTGACTGGGTACTGAGTGTTGTTACTCTTCTCATAAGGATGAGTTTGTTGAGGCCCAGGGTTGGGGTGGACTTGTGCCTGCGTAGGTGACAGTCCCAAGGACCAGAGCAGAGACTGCAGAGACTTGCAAGGTGCTTTTCCCAGGATGCACAGAGGCAAGGGGGAGATCTAGGTCCTTGGCCTCTGATGGGTTTCAGGAAGGGTAAGGCTAAGCCTCAACCTCCCGCAAAGCAGAAGCAACCACATTTTTGACCTCAAATCCTACCTTTGGCTAGAATTACACTGGACAAGTTGACTTGTTTCACCCACAAAATGTTAAGTCCTAGATAGAGATTCTAAATTCAATGCTTATAGAGCAGACAGGGAACAGAGTGAAGGGTGAAAGGGGCAAACTAGTGGCATGTGCCCCATTGTGAAGGGCAGTTCCATCCAATGGTTGCCATGCAGGATGTGGGCCTACTTTTGCTAGGTTTTTTCATCTTCCAGGTTAATATTTTTTTTTGGTTTGTTGAGATAGGGTCTCACTGTAGTCTCAGGGTGGCCTCTAACTCACAGCAATCCTACTGCCTTTGCTCCTCAAGTGCTGGGATTAAAGGCATGAGCCACCACACCTAGCCAGATTTTTATATAAAATCTACTTTAAAGAATATTTCCAGTGGGTTCAAATCCTTAAAAATAAGACAAACAGATATGACACTTCTCTTTCTTTTTAAAAATTTTTTTATTGACAACTTCTATACTTACATACAAAAAACCCATGATATTTCCCTCCCCTCCCCTATTCCCCTTTAGAATTCCATTCTCCATCATAGCCCCTCCCTCTCTCCATTAGTCTCTCTTTTAATTTGATGTCATCATCTTTTTCTTCTATTATGAGGGTCTTGCAAAGGTATTGCTAGGCATTGCAAGGTCATGGATATCAAGGCCAATTTCTGTCTGGACAGTTGCATTGTAAGGATTCGTACCCTTCCTTTGGCTCTTCCATTCTATTCGCCCCCTTTTCCACAATGGTCCCTGAGCCTTGGAGGGTGTGACAGAGATGTCTTCTCTTTCTTTCTCTATCCCTCTTTCACATACACAGCCATAAACTAGGTTGGTTGGCTTATCTATCTATCCATGCATCCATCTATCATCTATCTATCTATCCATCCATCCAACTATCCATTATGTATCCATCCATCATCTATCTATCTATCTATCTATCTATCTATCTATCTATCCATATAGCTATTGATCTATCTGGAGGTGCCTCCAGTTCCATCCAACTCTGTTATCCTCTCATTCCTGGAGCTTTAATAAGCATGGTATTGGCCAAGTATCCTTGAAGAAAGAGAAGAAATCAGGAAGAGAGAAGGGCAGGGACGCATCTCTGAGACTTTTCTCCTTCCTTTGGGCAGTTACACTGCCCCTTTTCATGGTTTGGCCACTTTCAGAGCCACCTGGGAACTTACTAAGATGGCTGAGGCCGAGGTCCTTGAGGAACTCATGACCTTGGTGCTTCTGGTGGTTTCTCCAGGTGGTTCTGATACACACCCAGTGTGTTGTTCTAGGTCAGTGGTTCTTATCTCTGGCTGCAAGAGAGAACCACCTGGGAGCTTTGATGACCACTGTTACATAAGCCCTTCCCTGGACCAGTCAATCAGCTTCCAGGATGGAGACCCACCAGGTACTCTGCTCAGAGACCCTCCCAGTGACCAGGTGGAGACTCACCCTGTACCCAGGGTGGAGACCCTCCTGCGTGGCCAGGGTGTAGACCCAGTGTGCACCCAGAGTGTAGATCCACCATGTACCCAACATCGAGACCCACTGTGAACTCAATGTGGAGACCCAGCCATGTCCCAGAGGAGATCCACTGTGTTTCCCGAGCAGAGTCCATTGTCCTGGTCAGAAACTGCAGCTCACTGTCATGCCTTTATACTCTGGTGGAGGATCACCTCCAGAGCAAGTGAAAATCAGGAGGGCTGGGCTGGGGACCTAGATTCTCTCCTCCCAAGCAGCTTTCAGGTGAGATTAATGGTTCTGGTTAGAGGATCATGCCCAGTGCCTGCTCTTGTGGGAATCATATATAGGTTTGGATGATAGGGGTTGTGAGAAAGAACATCTCAGATAAGTCATGAAAATGGTTAATATTTATTGACTACATGCAATGTGGCATTCTCTTCTAAACAGTTTAATTTTATTCATTTAAAACTCGCTTGTTCTTTTGAGACAAGGTCTCCCTTTGTAGTTCAGGCTGGCTTGTGACTCACTATGTAGCCCAGGATGACCTTGAATTACACATCTTTCTGTTTCCTGAGCGCTGGGTTAACAGGCATCCACTTCCATGTGTGGCTTATTTTAATCACTTGCATATGTATTTTGCATCAAAACTTCATGACACCTTATTAATGAACTAAGTTCCTTTTGTCAGTTAGGGAAGCTGAAGTGTAGGGTGAGCAATTATTTTGACTGATGTCACAGAGCTGGGAGATGGTGGAGCCAGATTTGAACCCAAGTGGTCTTACTATACTGTACTGACTCACACATGCTGCATATGCTTTGCACACTCAAGCATGCAGTTCACTCTTTCTCTAGTCTAAGGTGTGATGTCGCTCATCATGTATTCATGGGTAAGAGAATAGAGGTTTTTGTCAGCTAATTCCTACCCACCAAACTACTGTCTCCCTAAACAAGTTGGTTTTAGAGCCTGGGAAAGCGGCTCAGCGTGTAAGAGTGTTTGCTGCACAAGCACGAGGACCTGAGTCCAATACCCAGACCCTAAGTGAAAAAAGCAGAGAAAGCCGGTGTGGTGGCACAGCCTTTAATCCCAGCTCTTGGGAGTCAGAGGTAGGAGGATCCCTGTGAGTTCAAGGCCGCTCTGAGACTGCATAGTGAATGCCAGGTCAGCCTGGGCTAGAGTGAGACCCTACCTTGAAAAACCAAGACCAAAAACAAAACAAACAACAACAAAAAAAGCAGAGCATTGCAGTGGTTAAAGGCACTTGCTTGCAAAGTCTGAAGACCCTGTTTCAGTTCCCCAGTACCCACATAAAGTCAGATTCATAAAGTGGAGCATGCATCTGGAGTTTGTTTGCAGTAGCAAAGGTTATGGTGTGCCAATTCCCTTCCTCCCTCCCTCTCAGTGTGCAAATAAATAAAATATGTGTTTTTTAAAAAGGCTGAGCATGGTTATGCACGAGACTGAAAGCCCAGCCCTGAGTGGGGCAGAGACAGAAGGATACTGACCAGAAAAATGGTGATTACAGATTTAGTGAGAGACTGTCTCTGAGAAATCAGGTAGAAGAGCAAAGGAGGAGGGTACTGGACATCCTCCTCAGCCCCTGCACACGTGCTCACAAGTCTCATGATATACACATGTGTGCATACACCACACATACTGTACACACTGTACCATACACATACACACACAGAAAAACAAAAAGGAAGGGCTGGAGAGATGGCTTAGCAGTTAAGGCGCCTGCCTGTTAAGCCCAAGAATATCAGTTCCAATCTCCAGGTTCCACATTTAGCCAGATGCAAAGTGACGCAAGGGCGCAATGCTGCACTTGCCCATGAGGGGGCGCATGCATCTGGAGTTCGTTTGCTGCAGCTGAGAGCCCAGTGGCGTGCCCATCTCTATCTGTCTCCCTCTGCCTCTCCTGTCTCTCTCTCAAAAAAAAAAAAAAAAAAAAAAAAAAAAGGAAAAGCAGCTTTTTTCTTTAGTGTGTACTGCCCAGTGGGTCAGAAGGTGGCCCTCTGAGCCACTTCCCTGTCTCCAGTACTCTGTGATCACCTGAATGTTGAGGGCCAGCTTTACCATCTAGAGGTGCTAAAACAAAGGGATCATGGAAACAGTCAACCCATCAGTTGCTATGCCAACCTAGGCCGGAAATCTATTTTATGAAGCTTGTTGAGGTGGCGGGGGGGGGGGGCGGCTTTTGGAGATGAAGCTGTGAAGTGGGGGAGGAAATTCAAGTCTTCCCTGGGTGGGGTTCAAGTCGAATGTGCCCTCATGGCTCCTCAGCAGCTCATGTTGGCCTTCAGGATGGAGTCTCCCTGCTCAACATGGCTGACCGTCTTCTCCCCACCCTTTGCTTACCCTTCAGCACTTCCAGGGCAATGAAAGTAGTAAGTGTGGAGCTCCCTCCTTTGACCTTCTTAGCTGCTTACAGATTTACGGATGCTGCCGAAGGTACGGAGCGTCTGTATCAGGATAAAGGACAGTTAGGACTCAGTGTGTAAAGGACTTGTCTTATAAGCACCTGAGTTTCACCCCTAGTGCCTTTGTAAAAATGTTGGGGAGCTCGGTAGCTGGTGGTTGGTGGCTGTAATCCAGCACTGGGGAGCTGGAGACGGGGAAACCCCAGGACTTACTGGCCAGCCAGGGTAGACTGCTTGGTGAACTCCGTTCCTATGAGAGCACCTGTCAAAAAGAGACGGACAGGGCTGGAGAAATAGCTTAGCTGTTAAGGCATTTGCCTGCGAAGCCAAAGGATCCCGGTTCAATTCTCCAGGACCCACGTAAGCCAGATGCACAAGGGGCACACGCATCTGGAGTTTGTTTGCAGTGGCTAGAGGCCCTGGCGTGCCCATTCTCTCTGTCTGCCTCTCTTCTATCTCTCTCTCTCTCTCTCTCTCTCTGCTTGCAAATAAATAAATAATTAAAAAAAAAAAAGAGACGGACAGTGTTCTAATACTGGGAACTTGCCTTCTGGCTTCTACATGCATATGTGTGCACATATACAAACACACACACACACACACACACACACACACACACACACACACACGTAAGAAAATTTAAAAAAGAAAGAAGGCATACAGAGCCCCGAGGCCAGGAGTGCGGATTGGAGGCAGAGTGCCCGCCTAGCAGGAAGGAGGCCCTGACGTCAGTCCCCAGGACCAGACAGTGAGATTGAAAGACAGCTTGCAGAGCACTAACTGTCAGCATCACGTTTGGGCTGATTCTCGAAGCCCCAGACTCAACAGTGTGATGTGAAGAGGGTCGGGTGACATGTATGAGCCACTGCAGGTGACATTCCAGAGAGGGAGCCCTGAGCTGAGGGAACCCAAACATGTTGCACTTGGCAGTGAGCATGCCTGCCCATCGCTCCAGAGGGAGAAATCATCTCCGTATTCTGTACAACTTTCCCCTAAAACATAATCTGGGACAAAGGCAGATTTCTGCTTATCTAAGGGGAGTTGCTCTTGATGCCTGGGCTCACTGTACTCTCTTGGTCCTTCACTGTCGTTCAGTTGAGGGAGACCTTCTCATCTTCCCTCTCATGATTAATGTCACGAAGGGAGTGAATTCATGACGCTACTAGTCTCTTGTCCTTCACGGCATCAATTAATTAATTAATATCCCATTACCGAGATGACTGCGTCATCATCTGCTGGGGCCATTATGTCATGCCCCGTGCCTCGTGCGACAAGGGCTATGTTCACTTTCATAACTGCATCTTGCTGTCCAGTGCAACTGGACACATATTTGTTGAACAGGGTTACAGAATTTAAGAAAATGAAAATCACTGAGGCCCAGGAAAATGAGGAAATCTTTCCAAACTCCCTGAATCACAATCCACTTCCTTTTACTCCCATGGTCACTCACTTAGGTCTGGTCTCCATGGGATGCTGGTGTACTGGGAAATGAGCAAGGGGAAGGGAGAAGGACAGGAATGAGTTGAGCATGGAAAGAATTATCTGGTCACTTTGGGCTATAAACATTTCCTCTGTGTTATTCCTGCTCTGGGCTTCACTGAGAACCCAAATTGGGTTAAGACTATTAGAAGCCTACAAGGAAGATAAGTGAATACTTCAGAGCCGGTACAATCATGGAGATTATGAAAATCACTCCTAGCTATTCCTGGAGTGGTCTGTTTCTCTCCTGACTGGACTGGCCTTCTGATGTGCTATGGACCACTGGCAACTACGACTTTGTGTTACCAAAATGAAATGACTGTGTCTGGGTAACTTGCACGTATTTAACTCATCACTCATGAGGTTCAAGGGCCACATCTTGTGATGGCCTTGCAGCTATCAGGGTCCCAGCGTGCTGCAGGCATCTCATGGCAGGCATCTCCTATCAAGTAACGAGCCTTTAATCAGGGAATCCACTCTGATGGCCATGTCATGGCCTGATTACCTGACAATAGCTTCTCTCTCTCTCTTTTTTACATGTCACAGAAAACATTTTATTGGCCATTTGGATAGTTTATTTGCCAGGAAGGATGATCCTGTCATACTTCTTCTGGAACCAGTGCATGGCCTCCTCTTTGCTGATTCTGTGTTTGGCCCCAGTGCAGCCTGTCCTGCGCTTCTTGTCTGTGATGCTGAAAGCTGGCCTACCCACCACCACACAGAAGCCCAGGCCATAGATACCAATGCTTGGGTCATATTTGATGTCCAGGTCAATGTGTCCTGGATTCTAAAACCAAAGTTTCCAGTATCTGAGAAATTATCTTTTTTAACTCGTACTCTCGCATCTCCAGGATTTCTTCTGCCTTGGCTCCACGGACTATGCAATGGACAGCAATCTTCTCATTTCTTCTAATGCCAAAGGACCTGACCAGTGTATCTAGCTTTGGAAAACACAGGGTTTGGCCTGTGAGCTGCTCCAACACCTTGGCTGCCCAGGACAGCCTGTCTCTGCTCCCTCCCACACAGATATTGAGGCAGAGCTTGCGGACGTGACGTTCCTGCATGGGGTTCTCTTTTTCATCTTGGTCCTGCGTCATGATGGAGAACAGGAAGAGTTGTTTTGTTTGTTTGTGTTCATATACTAATCATACACAACAGTGGCTTTATGATGGCATTTTTCACACATGTATGTTACATACTGTGGTCATATTCCCTCCCCTTGTCCTTTCCTTTCTTAGTTCCCCCCACTGAACACTGTCCTCTTTCCAACTAGCCCCCCCCCTTTTTTTTGGTTTTGAGGTAGGGTATCACTCTAGCCAGGCTGACCTGGAATTCACTATGTAGTCTCAGGGTGGCCTCAAACTCACAGCGATCCTCCTACCTCTGCCTCCCGAGTGCTGGGATTAAAGGCATGCGCTGCAATGCCCGGCTCCCTTCTCTTTTGTGTGTTTATGAAACAATGAATTTAATGAGGGTTACTTACAGGAACATGGACACACCACTGAAGAAATTGCCTCTTCTTTCCCCAGCAACTGTTAATTGCCAATGTATCCTCAGGGAGGGGTAAGACCTGATAAGCCCCTCCCCACTAGCAGCCCTTACCTGTCTATAAATTCTGAGGAAGGGGCAAGGCCTGTGAGAGCCTCTTCCATCCATGAAGAAATGCTAGCAGGTCCAGTCTTGCGGGTCTTGTACAGGTAGTCATTGTTGCTATGAGTTTATGATAGCGATGGGCATGCTGTGCTGGAAGACAGTGTTGCACAGCATGCCACCCCTTCCCGTCTTCCTACATTCTTTCTACCATGATTCCTGAGCCAGAGGCTCTGCTTCTGAACACTGTGGCTGGTTAAAATTGGTGAAGGAATTTCAATATGTGGACCCTTGAAGGATATGCCCAGTCCTAATACACACCAAAGGGTGACACTGGCAGAGGCTTGGAAACATTCGCTCATTGGGGTGGCCCCTCTCATGTCCATTTGAGACCCTGAAACTACCTCTATACAGATAAAGCCACATAGCCCAATGGATGAGAAAGGGCACAGAGCTACCTCTTTTCCACCCCACAGCCACTGCTGACCTGAAGCCTCAACCAGACATGTTGAAGGGGCCATCCTGGGCCAGCCAGCTAGTATGGATCACCTGCTGACTACAGAGAAAAGCAGAGCTGGCCCAGACCAGAAGAACTGGCCTATCAACCCATGTTACTACTATGAGAAATTGATGTAGCTGCTATTTTGAGTCACTGTGTTTTGGGATACTTGTTACACAGCAAAAGCTGACAGATACAACCATAGTGTGTTTAGGTTTAAACTCCACCACTTAATTGTCTAACCTGAGAAAAATCCTTTAACCTCCTTGTGGCCTTAGTTTCATGGCTGATGAAATAGTGATAAAAATAGATCATGTAACCGAAGTCTTCAATGTACATGACAAATGAGTTTGTACTTCTAAAATGCTCAGAATAGTGGTATACATAAAGCATAGTTATCATCAGAGATCATGGTTTCCAGGATGGGGAGATGGCTCAAAGGTTGAAGGCACTGGCTTGTAATACCTGGTAGCCTGGGTTGGCCCAGGGTTCAATTCCCCAGTACCCATATCAAATCAGATGCACAAAGTGGTGTATGTTTCTGGAGTTTATTTGCAGTGGTAAGAGGACCTGGTGTGTCCATTCATTCCCTCTCTCTCTTTCTTTCTATCTCTTGCTCTCCTTGCAAACAAATAAATAATAAAATATATTTTAAAATATCATGGTTTCCACCTCTTATCCCATGTGTAATTGAAACAAAATCTGATTGAAAAAATGGTGAATGTTAAGGAGGTCTCCAAGGTTTGTTTGGGAGCTACTGAATGTTAAGTCCCATAAGCACCACCCCCATTTTGAGTGTGCCCCTGCTGCCATGGTCATATGTGTGTTTTAGTTTAGGAGCTGAGTGTTTCGCTTTCCTGTAGACAGCAAGCTCCAGCCTGTTCTTAAGCAGCAGCTCATCTGTATTCAGAGAGTGACGGCCCAGGGCAGGAGATTCAAATGCACATTTGAGGCCCCAGGAAGCCTGCTCTCTGGACCGTGATCCAGAGGGTGGGTAGAATGCTTTCTGTGCTGATCTGGGTCTCTGCCCTCCCTCCTCAGGGGGGCAGTGCTAATGACACACACACACACACACACACACACACACACACACACACACACACACACACAGAGAGCGAGCTCACTTAAGGGGATGCTCTGTGGTCCAGCAGCCAGACCCCTATGCTTGTTTTGCATGCGTAGCCTGGTAGGGCTCTACGAGTTATTGAGACCATGGCCTGTGACTTCTTCCAGGCGATGACAGATGAGGAAGTTGTTGTTGTTTTTTTTTAATTTCCACAGAGGTATTAATCGAAAGGGATGGAGGTGTCTCTTCCCCTTGTATTATGTGATATCATGAAATCAGCCCACGGTGGGAGATGTCGCTGTGAGCCATCTGTCTTGAGGCCTTTGGTTTGCATGGAGCTCATTATTACTTACCAGACGCCCAGTGGTTAAAATTCTCAACAACAAAATATGAACACGAGAGAAATAGCACGGGCAGGAGTGTCCTTGACTCTTCTAGCATTTCTCACCCTTTGCCTGGCGTCGTTTTCCCTCCTGGGCACCAACGCTGCAGCATAGATGAGGGACAAAAGGAATGATTCAGAGCAGAGTAGACTATTGTTTTTTAATATTTTGTTATTTGCAAGCAGAGATACACACACACAAGCACACAAGCACACAAGCACACAAGCAGCAATCGAGTACATGGACATGCCAGGGCTCTGGCCACTGCAGATGAACTCCAGATATGTGTGCCACTTTGTGCATCTGGCATTTATGTGGGTACTGAGGAAATGAACTCAGGTTGTTAGGCTTTGCAGGCAAACGCCTTAACCACTGAGCCATCTCTTCATCCCCCAGACTATTTTATTTTTGTGTGTGTGTAATGTGTGTGTGTATATGTGTGCACGTATGCATGTTTGTGTGTGGGCATGCATGTGTGTATGCATGCACTTATGCACACTTGTGTATGTGCACACATATACATGTTTGTGTTTTGTGTGTGTGTGCACTCACATGCATGCCTGTTCTTCCGCAGTTGCTCTCAACTTTACTCTTTGAGACAGGGCCTCTTCCTTGCTAAACTTAAATCTAACCGAGTCACCTCAATTATCTAGCTAATGGGCCCCGGGAATCCCGTGCGTCCTCTTACCCAGCACTGGGGCTACTGAAGTACACTGCAATGGCCAGGATTTTTATAGGGGTGCTGGGGATCTGAACTCAGGTCCTCATACTTGCGCGGCAAGCATTTTACCCACTGAGTCACCCCCCTAACTTCCCAGAACAAACTTTAATGGTTAAAGAGCTTGTATCTGGGTCCCAGCTGAGTGACTGCCTGTGAACTGAAGGATGCCTCTTAAATTTGCCATGCCTCAGTTTTCCCAACTGTAAAATGATGACAATATTGATTCCTCCGTGTTTGTCTACTCTTAGGTCCTGAAACACCTACTAGGTGCACTTGCTTTCTCCTCCCACTTGATGGCAAGATGGCATTCTCCACAGGAGAAAACAAGACCTGAGACAGGAAGTGTTGGTCCTGAGCATCACATAATGAGTGACAGGTGCAGGTTCCCCAGTCATTAAGCCCTTAGCTTATACTCTGCTCTCCTTTTAGGAAACTCCTCACCATTGGCAGGACCACATATGGATACCTGGCCAGAGGGGTGGTCTGCCAGCTCTTGCCTTCAGGAATGTGGTTTGGGACAGCCCATCAGTGCTGAAGTGGCTGAGCTACACCGGGTAGGGCCATGAGAGGCGGGAGGGTGAGGGCAGGAAGAAGGGGACATTGTGAAGCCATGGGACATACGATGTGTGGATGCCATGGTACTAGAGAGGAGTGTGGTCAAGAAAGTGCAAGCCTGGCCTCCGGTGTTTATGGTGAACACTGTAGGGGTTAATGGAAATGCTTGCGATTTCTCAATGTATTGTTCACGATTGTAGCATGAAAGTCCCAGGCGGAAATAACATAAGGGGAGAAAAGACTTCTTCGGTTTATAGTTTCAGAAGGGTTTCAGTCCATTGTGTTATAGAAGAACCATCCCTCAGTTTATGGCCACAGGACGGTGTGGTGGAGGCTGCCCAAGATGGTGCGGAAGGATTCGAACCACCCATCAGTCCATGGCCACAGGAGGGCGTGGTGGAGGCTGCTCACATCACAGGAGCAGGAGGTAGATGAGTGCCATGCCCGCATGCACCAAGGGTAGGTATCATCTTCTCAGCCCCACCCAGTGACCTCTTTTCTCCAGCCAAGCCCCTCCTCCTAGACTGGCCCATGCCTTTAATCCCAGCACTCTGGAGACAGAAGTAGGAGGATCGCCATGAGTTCAAGGCCACCCTGAGACTACATAGTTAATTCCAGGTCAGCCTGAGCCAGAGTGAGACCCTACTTTGAAAAACCAAAAAAACAAAACAAAACAAAACAGAACAACAACAAAAAACCCCAGCAAGACCAAGGGGGCAGTTGTTTGAACCAAGAACCTGTGGGGACATTCAGATTCCAATTTCAATACTTGGGTTCTCTTTCTTCCCCACTTCCCTTCTTAACTGATTGTGACTCCTGTTCTTGGGTTTCTGGGAGCTTTTCCACCCACAGGCCTTGTAACTGACCCCCCCCCCCCGCCAAACACCTCTTCTAATAAGCCAAACTATTATCTGTAATAGGAGATATGGTTCTGCAAAGGGGAGGGTAAATGGTGAGGGGGAGGTTTGAAGAGGAAGGGATGTTCTGAGGACACGTGGAGGACAGGTAAGAGAACCCACAACCCTGTCAGCCCTTCCCAGGTTGAGCATTGTTCTGGTTATTTCTTTTGCAAAAAGAAGGGGAGGGGTTCCACATCCCTAGCTGTCATGTAAATGCAGATGACAACAACTTTGAGATGCCGTCTTTCCCCAGTCAGTGTGGCTGTCATCATAAAACAGACAACACATGCTGGTGAGGACGCAGGGAAAGAGGAAGCCTTATCCACTGTGGGTGGGAGTGCAAACTAGTACAAGCATTATGGAAATCAGTGTGGAGGTGTCTCAGAAAGTTAGGAATATACCTCCCGTATGACCTGGCTCTACCACTCCTGGCCTGAAGGACTCCACACTCCAGAGATACTTGCACATCCATGTTTATTGTGGCTCTATTGACAAATGCTATGAACTGGAACCATCCTAGATGCCCAGTGACAGATAAATGGATAATGAAAATGTCGTACATATACACACATAACAGCAGTATGGGAAATTGAAATGATGAAATTTGCAGGAAACTGGATGGATTTGGAAAGAATCATATTAAGAGAAGTGACCCAAACTCAGACTGAAACTACATGTTCTCTTTGCAATGTCCATCATATGCATGTATGTATGTATGTATGTATGTATGTATGTATGTATGTATGTATGTATATGTCCTATAAGGTTAGAACTGTAACAAAAAGTGAATATAATGCGATGAACTGGAAGAAGGGTGAGGGAAGGGAAAAGGACACATGTGACATGTAACTAGATGGGTGGTGATATGGGGTGGGGGTGGAAATTGGGGAGAAGAGGGGGATAGAGGATGGGGAAAATGGGAATCAACAGAAGCAAATTGTATATGAAAATAAAGAATTAGTGACAACTAAAATTGTTTTTAAAGCCCACAATTTTGTGATTGAAATACACCTCTAGTATTTGATCTCATGGATCTTGGGGATTGCTTGGCTCCGCTCGGTGGCCTTTGTTTGTGGTCTCTGCTGCTGTCCTAGGTGGATGGCAGCTAAGCTGTAGGCGTCTGAAGGCATGGGCAGGCTGGACGTTCATAGTGACCTATGTTGCTGGCCGCTATTCTGCTAATGAGGAGAGGGTCCAGTGTCCATGCCGCAGTGTGACGGCTAAAGTCAGATGAGCCAGTGAGCCCCAACCCCTGGGCCACACAGCCACCGAGGAGAGGCCATATCTCAGGAGTGTTTCAAGACAGCATGTGGGCCAAATACTGTAAGGATCCATGGCCTGATTGCCAGGGCAGATGAGATCCAGAGTGAGATGGGGCATTGCTTAAGGCATTGGAAGCTAAGGATGTAGGTGCATTTATTATTTTAATTTTAATGCATACATGCTCATGTACCATAAACAAAAATCAAAATGTATGTGTATGAATATGTGTGTAGAGGGCAGAGGTTGAGGAAGGGTCCCTTTCTCCATTACTCTCCACCACATCATTATTAATTATTGTTATTATTATTATTTTGATTTTTCAAGGCAGGGTCTCACTCTAGCCCAGGCTGACCTGGAATTCACTCTGTAGTCTCAAGGTGGTTTGAACCTACAGTGATCCTCCTACCTAGGCCTCCTAAATGCTGGGATTAAAGGCGTGTGCCACCATGCTCGGCCCAGTTTATTATTTTAAAAAATGTATTTGTTTGTGTATGCATACCTTGGTGCATGTGTGGAGGTCAGAGGTCAACTTCCAGTTGTCCTTGCTCCGCCATCTTTGAGGCAGGATCTCTTTCTGCTGCAAATGAACTACCAGACTGCAAATGAATGTCAAATTAGCTGCTTCACAAGCTTCAAATCTTTTGAGTGCTGGGGATCTGAACTCAGGTCTTCACACTTGTGTGGCAAGCACTTTACCCACTGAGCCATCTCCCACCTCCATGCATTTGTTAAGAAAGGATCTAAGAGCTCACAGTCATTAGCAAAGGCTTGCCTCTGGTGATCAGTCGGGGCTCTTCCTCCGCCGATCCAGTGAGTCTTGCTTCTACGCAAAGATGTCAGTTTGCTTCAAGATCCCACAGGTGGGAAGACGTTCTGTCAAAGAGGCTAGCCTCATGCTCACTCTAGAGAAGAGGAGAATGTGGACTTGTGAGCCACCCTGCCCCTGAATCCCAGATCTCTGTGCATGGGCAAACCTTGGCTCACTTAAGCCATTATACAAGGCCACTGTGACCCATGACAGGGTCTAGCCTCCATTACAAGGGGATGAGACATTGACCTCAGATGCTCCTGAACTACACTTGGGTAAGCAAGGTAGTTTCTTAAATGGAGCAAGGACAGCAGCATACAGGGGTAGAATCTGTTAGCAGAGCCTTGTTGGACTCATGGCAGGTCTTGCCCCTGTCCTAGGTTCTGTTAGGGACAAACCACAGTATCTCAGTGAGGCTAAGACTTGATTGAGTTTGACAATGAAATCAAAGCATGTTTACGCTTCACTTCCTCTTGCAAACAATTCCTGGATAGGCCAGACAGGCTGGGGCTGAGTCGTGCACTTGTGGGGACAGTGGCCTGACTGGCTGGGTGTGCTTCTGCACTGCTTGTCAGCAGCCTAAAGACTGGGCTGGGTAGTGGTGATAGAGGAAAAAAAAATGCATTGAAAATATGAATGGCAAGCAAGTAGCTGAAGTGAGGGATGTGGGCTTGTTGGTGGGGGTTCTCTAAAGGAGCAGAACCAACAGAATGAATCTATGTTATAAAGAGGATTTGTTCGATCCGTTTACATGGTACAGGCTGGGCAGTCCAGCAATGGCTGTCTGCAGGCTGAAGTGTCCTAGAGTCCCATAGCTGCTTAGTCCATGGGGCTGGATGCTTCAGAAGTTGCAGCTGGCACTGAAGGCCTGGAGGATTTTAGAGAGCTACCGATCCTCAGTCCATGTAGAAGGCTGAAAAAGCTGGGTTCCAATGTCTGCCAAGGATAGAAGCTGCAGGTAGATGCTCTCACCAGCAAGTAGCAAAGGCAGCCACGCAGAAGGCACCGCGCTTCCCTGACGTCTCCTCACAGAGACAGCTGCTCACGCCAGTGCTGGGCATTCCCCTCTCTGTTGATCCTTTCAGGAAACACCCTCACAGACCTGCCCAAGAGGTACGTCTCTCTTGCTTGATTTCTGACCTGATCAAGTTCCCGCTAGACATCAACTGTCACAAGGGTCTAGGCTGGTTAAGGAAGAATGTGACACCAAGAAGTTCATAAACTAGGAAAACGAGAATGAGTCTCTGAGTGCCTCCCTGTCAATAAGGCATGGGAGTGGCGAGAAGGGTGGAAGATTCCAGCTGGAGAAGCTGGAGAAGTTGCATTAATGACATGGGCACTTCCAGGAGATGCCAAGAAGCCCAAGGTATGGCTCAAGTGGAGCTGGGATGACACCAAATTTGTAGAGTCTTCAGGGAACCAGGAGGCAGTGTTGGATCAGCATTAAGTCAGCTTGGGGGTGTAGAGGCATATACCTTTAATAGGCTTGACATCTGGTGGAGCATACAAAATGGCTGGAGCTTATTATGTAAGTATGATTCAGTGCCCGCATGTAGATGAGAGGGTTGTATGGCACGCACCTGTGTGTGCACTCCCGAGATAAGCACCCTGGGGCTGGAACAAAGTGGTCAGCCCTGCTCTGCCTTGCAATTGCAGCAGGTGTCTGTGAATGTCTATTCGATGCACCTTCGTGCAGCTGGGCTCACCCCTCTGCGAATCCCCCTGGAGCTGGCTGCTCCTGACAGGGGGAAAGAGCAGGAAGTCTTGGATGTCAGTGATGGGGCTTGAGGGAGATGTGACCTGGTGACATGGACTTCTTCTCTTGTGTAGGGTTGGGACAATTAGGAAGGAAGAGGCCTGGAAGAATATGGGGATCAGAAGACACCGCAGATCAGTGATCCAAGCTGGTTCCTGTGGGTGGTGATTGACCTCAAGGCCCTGTCCATAGTGGGCATGCGCTCTGCCACTGAGCTACATTCCAAGTCCAAGTTTTTTTAAATTTTATTTTTAAAATCACATTTTATTTATTTATCCGCAAGCAGAGAGAGATGGAGAGAAAGAGAGAATGGGCACACCAGGGCCTCCAGCTGGTGCAAACGAACTCCAAATTCATGCACCACTTTGTGCATCTGGCTTTACATGGGTACTGAGGAATCGAACCCAGGTTGTTAGGCTTTGCAGGCAAGTGCCATAACCTCGGAGCCATCTCTCTAGCCCTGTTCCCCAGTCCAAGTTTTTGTTTTGCTTTTTTTTGATACAGGATCTTGCTATGTAGCCCAGGCTGGCCTCAAACCTATGATCCTAGCTGGGCGTGGTGGCGCACACCTTTAATTCCAGCACTTGGGAGGCAAAGGTAGGAGGATCACCATGAGTTCAAGGTCACCCTGAGACTACATAGTGAATTCCAGGTCAGCCTGGACTAGAGTGAGACCCTACCTCAAAAATCAAAAACAAAACAAAAACAAAAAAAAACCCCAAACCCTATGATCCTCCTGCCTTAGCCTCCTGAGTGCTGGGAATGCAGGTATGTGCCACCAAGCCTGGATTTCTGTGTTTTGTAAGGTGACCAAAAATGGCATTATTGTCTAGTGGCATGAAGTGCCCTCACAAGTCCAGTCCAAGTAGATCCATATGCAGCAACCCAAGTGCCCTTGGATGCTTCTGGGCTTTGATGAATTTCTCATGTAATTTGTAGGACTTGACAGTTTGTTTCAAAGACCAATTTGACAGAAGGAGGGATGGACCACCACCATGACTTGTTAAGTCCCTTCCAGGAGCAGTGGTGGTGTGTAGCATTGTCCAGCACATGTTACAGATACTTCTGGAGTGGGAAGATCTTCCTTGTGGGGCGGTGTCACAAACCCTGTGCTCTCTTTTGTTTTTCTTTGTAATGTGTGATACCAACCAGGGATTCCCCACAGTCCGTGCACGGCTCCACCCGCTCATCAAGTCGCTGCTTTAGGAGTGAAGCAGGACCGCAGAAGGCAGGAGAATGTTTGCTCTTTAGGGAGAACAGCTTGGAAATAGTTGCGTGACTGGAGCCAGTGTGACTCTGCTCTGGGGAAGAGCAGACTGTTCATAGATGATGACCAAGACAGGAGAGCAACAGAGTGTCCTGGGGGATGCCAGAGTGGCCAGGGGACAGGGATGTCCCTCTCCGATAACTGTCCACCCAGGAGGTAGATGCCTTACCCCCACCAGGGTGCAAGTAGGGGCTTCCTAGAACTGTTGATCTTGTGTTTCTACCACCACACAGGAAACAGGGTTTGGAATATTAATGCAGATCATTCACAGAACGATCCAGAAGGTTCAACTCCTTGCTCCTCCAGTTTGTGAAATGGAATTCTTACTTTTGGGGAGGTCTGTAAGGCATCCTAAATAATCGTGATTTTTAGGTCAGGTTGCAAGTCTGCATGCCAATGCCAGCAAGTGTGAGAAACAAAGCCATGTTCATCAAGGCAATGCTGGCAGATGTGGTGAGCAGAGATCAGGTGGCCTCCAGAAGTTACCACTGCTTTAAAAATTTTTTTTTTTAAATTATTTTTTTGGAGAGAGACACAGAAAGAGACAGAGGGGAGAGGAAGACAGAGACGGGCGCGCCAGCAGTGTCTCAGCTGCTGCGAACGAAATCCAGATGTGTGCGCCCCCTTGTGGTCAAGTGCGGCATTGCGCCCTTGAGTCACTTTGCATCTGGCTAAACGTGGGACCTGGAGATTGGAACCAGTGTTCTTAGGCTTAGGAGGCAGGCGCCTTAACCCCTAAGCCATCTCTCCAGCCCACCACTGCTTTTAAAAACAATGCTACCCATTCACTATTCACAACAACAAGTTATGAAAGCAGCCTCGGGGCCCATCAAAGGATAAATAGATAAAGAAAATGTGTATAGATACACAATGGAGCATTATTTAGCCATAACATACAAAATTATGTTATCTACAGGAAGTGGATTGAATTGGTATAATTATTACTTTCTTCATTGCTGTGACAAAATACCCTCACAGAAGCAGCTTAAGGAAGGAAGGGTTTCTTTTGGCTGACAGATTGAGGGTACAGTCCATCATGGTGGGGAAGGCATGGTGGCAGGGGTGTGAGGCCAGCTGTCACATTCATGGGCAGTCAAGAGGCAGGGGAATGAACATTCATCCATCCAGAGCCCCAGCCCACGGATCTACCCACCCCAACTGACCTAATCTAGAGACATGCCCTGAAGTACCTTTCCACGGTGATCCTAAATCCCATCAAATTGACAATCAAGATTATCGGCCACAAGTAGAGATTGTATTAAAAGAAATAAGCCAGATGCAGAATGACAAATAGCACATGTTTTCTGTCATTTGTGGAATTTAGATTGTAAAAAAGATATGAAAATAGAGGGGGACTGTTTGCACAGAGATGGGGAACAACAGGAGTGGGAAGGAAAACATGAAATGATCAAAACACAATACATATGTGTACAAAAAAGTTAAACTCTTTATTATATACATGTATGAAAAACGTAGGCTGTTTTTGGCTGTGCTGGAGATCAAACCTAGGCGAGGTCCTTCACATGCCAAGGCAAGGGCTCTACCACTGAGCTGCATCATCAGCCCTTAGGAAGTCAAAATGAAACCCAGTATTTTGTACAAATAATATATTGAAATATAATAATATAGAGAGAATAAAAACACCTTGAATCAGTTGGTATCCAGAGGAGAAGGAGACATGGAAGTGAGCAGGAGATGGAAGTAGAGGAGAGAAAGGGGGAGGCTTGCTGGAGGAGAAGACATCTCTTCCCTGTGGCATTCTGAAGGACTGGTTTGTACTGGTGAGGGCAGGGTGGGATATGATGCCAGGTAAAAATCTGGCATCAAGCCAAAACAGCTGGTCTCCTAGGTCATCCCCAGATGGCATCTCTGAGCTCTTTTATTTATTTATTTATTTATTTATTTATTTATTTATTTATTTATTTATTTATTTATTGGAGAGAGACACAGAGAAGAAGACAGATAGAGATGGGCGTGCCAGCAGCCTCTCAGCTGCTGCTAAGGAAATCCAGATGTTTGAGCCCCCTTGTGGTCAAGTGTGGCATTGCGCCCTTGCGTCACTGCATCTGGCTAAACGTGGGACCTGGAGATTGGAACCGGGTTCTTAGGCTTAGCAGGCAGGCGCCTTAACCGCTTAGCCATCTCTCCAGCCCTCTGAGCTCCTTTTACATTTCTGTTTACCAGAACATCAGTCAGCAACAACTGAAGGGAGTGGGGTTCCTTTTGGCTCACACTTCCAGAGAGAGCGTCCATCATGCAGGCAAGACAGAGAGGGAGCTCAGCTCACATCCCGGTGGCCGGTGGCGGGAAGCAGGGGAAAGGGAAGTGGCTTTTCTCCATCCGGGACCCTAGGCCATGGGATGGCGCTGCTCACACTCAGAAAGGGTCTCCTCCCTCATTCACAGACACCCAGAGGTGGGCCTCACCATCGCAAAAATGAGCCGTCTCGGGGAGGCTTGGGATCACTTGTAGGGATTATCGAAGTCACAGAGTTCTCAAGGTGGAGATGGTGGCCGGGACTCTTGGCCCAGAAGCGTGGCCCTCATTAGCAGTGTCCAGTGGCCCGAGCGTGGATTGGAATAGCTTAGACATTAATGGGCGTCCCTGATTGACTTGTTTCCATTGAGTCCATACCTATTAGGGATCTGTTGGTAATTACCGGGCTTCATCGCAGCCCCCGGAGGCCTGCATTCCGCACTGGTAATGAGCTTGAGCAGCCTGGCCGGCATAATAAACAGCTCTGGCAGGCGCGGGAGGGTAGTGCCGCCCTCCTCCACAGGACAGCTCCAAGCTTCAAGGACAATCACAGGCCCTCATCGTGAGCAGAGGCTTGGGAGAAGTGAGCCAGTGGTCCCAGGAAGGAAGTACTGCAACCTCACGACCAGACTGTTTATGATGTTTTGGGCCCTGGGCCAAGAGCTTTATCCACACCTTGCCGGATCACCTCTCCCCCACCTCCAGAGACAGGGATACTGTGGTTCCCATTTCACAGGTGAAAACACTGAGGCTCAGAAGAAGTGCTGGCTTTGGTCCAGTTGAATCTCCATGTACATTGTGGGGAGCTGGAGAGCAGGTGGCCTTGTCCCCTGTGGGGGACACCATTTAAAGACATGGAGGCAGAGCGGTATTTTCTTATATGAAATCTTTGTCATGGTTTCTCTTATGTTTTGAAAATGTTTTTATTTATTTATGAGAAAGAGGGGAGAGAGAGACAGACAGATATAGGCACACCAGGGCCTGTTGCCACTGCAAATGAACTCCAGATGCACGCATTGCTTTGTGCATCTGGCTTTACACTAGTACTGGGGAATCCAACCCCAGTTTTCATGCTTTGCAGGCAAGTACCTTTAACCACTGAGAAATCTTTTCAGCCCTCCTCTTTCTCTTGTAAGGAAAAAGAAAAGAAGAAAAGAAATGACTACACACATTTTCTAAAATCTCCCTACAATCACCATGGTCACAAAAGTTACTCCAGAACCTTGAAAAGTCACAGGCCCCCAAAGCAACAAGAGGTCCGAATAACTGCAAATATAATGTCTAAAGAAGAACACTACTTTTTTTTTTTTTTTAAAGACACTACTTTTAAGAAAGAGGACAAGATACAATTTTTTTTGAAAAAAGAAAGGCTAGGAAAGGCCATGTGTAGTGGTCCACACTTATAATTCCAGATCCCAGGAGGCCAAGGCAGGGGGAATCACACTTTCAAGGCTAGCCTGGGTTGTATACTGTGACCGTATCTCAAAAATAATTTTTAGAACTGAATAGAAAAGAAGTAACTTGTGGGCCAAAGACTGGAAAGCAGTTTGAGACACCTGAGCAGTAGGATTCTGGTTGAGTTCTTCTCCTCTTTTTGTTTACTGTAATGAACCCACTTTTTATTTAAAATAATCTCTAAAACAGTTACTTTTAAAAATAGCCACGAAGGCTTTCTTCTCTAAACAGCCTTGGATGTAAAGCGTTGCAAAGAAAATGGAAATGAAATGAAAAAGCTTTGATTTTTATGGGGCAAGCCAGAGCAAGATTCAGGAAAATTAATTATCTTGACTGCTTTACTCATTAAACTAGTAAGTAAAAAGTGAAAATAAATGAAATGACCTCAAGCATCAGGAAGAAGACAGTAAAATAAACCCAAGAAAGCAGGAGGGAGGACCCAAGAGAAAACCATCAGTTGAACCAGGAACTGATAGCATCATCTAAGACCGAGGTGTGCATGGGTGTGTTCATATGTGTGTGGATACTCACATGTACACGGGTATATGGGGAGGTCAGAGGTGACATCAGGCATCTACCTAGTCACTTTCTTTTTTTTTTAACTTTTTATTTTTTATTATTTTTTTGGAGAGAGACACACAGAGAGAGGCAGAGAGAGAGAGAGAGAGAGAGAGAGAGAGAGAGAGAGAGAGAGAGAGAGAGACAGAGATGGGCATGCCAGCAGTCTCTCAGCTGCTGTGAAAGAAATCCAGATGTGTGCGCCCCCTTGTGGTCAAGTGTGGCATTGCGCCCTTGCTTCACTTTGCATCTGGCTAAATGTGGGACCTGGAGATTGGAACGGCTGGAGATTGGAACCAGTGTTCTTAGGCTTAGGAGGCAGGTGCCTTAACCCCTAAGCCATCTCTCCAGCCCAACCTAGTCACTTTCTACCTTAAGATTTTGAGACAAGGCCTTGCACTGAACTTGAAGCTTACTGACTAGCTAGCCAGCAAGCCCCAGGGACGCGCCTGCTTCCGACTCTTAAACTTTTCCACTCATAACCCCCTGTTTTTAAATAATTTAATTTATTTATTTGCAAGTAGATATACACACATACACAGTGTATATGGGTGGGCCAGGACCTCCAGCCACTACAAATGAACTCCAGTTGCATGTGCCACCTTGTTTATCTCACTTACATGGGCAAGAGCCTTAACTACTGAGCCATCTCTCGAGCCCAATAACTCCTTCTTACCAGAGAAATTTTTATGCAACACCAGGTATATGAGAATACAAAACCGGCATACAAATCAAGCTTTTACTGATAATAAATGATTATTCAAAAATTCTTTGTGTACATCTGTTTTTTCCACTTAATAAAGACAAAAGCAGATTTGCATACTAACGAGATGCCTGTGCTTGCTAATTTTTCCATAAAGAATAGAATTTGGGTGAAACATTTGACACTGCAGGATACAGGACCTCTTCCACAGTTTTCAGAATTGATCAGTATGTTGATTTGACATTCATCAATGCCAAGAACTTCTCACAAATACATAGTACAAAACAGTAGAAGTATGTTCAAGGCCATTTCAGAAATTGTTGGGAATGCTGTCCTAACTCCAACCCAAAATGTATTTAACATTTTAAAAAATATATTTTATTTGCAAGGAGAGAGAGAGAGAGAGAGAGAGAGAGAGAGAGAGAGAGAGCACACCAGGGCCTCTAGCCACTGCAAACGAACTCCAGATGCATGTGCCCCTTGTGCATCTGGCTTACGTGGGTCCTGGAGAATTGAACCAGGATCCTGTGGCTTGGCAGGCCAATGCCTTAACCGCTAAGCCATTTCTCCAGCCCGTATTTAACATTTTTTAATGAAACTCAAGGTGGCAACTCAAGTAACAACTAATAAAATGAAGCACTCTGACACAATGCCATCAGAAGGTATACTAACTTGCTGCTTTCACGCTAAGGAATGGCAGTAGGAAAATAGTAAAAGTGGTTTCTGTAACTAAATCACTGTGTTTCTACAGGAGCACAAAACTAGCATGTGAGGTGCAAGCACTGTAGTCATAACTTATAAAAAGAGTCCCAAGCCGGAACCACGGTATCTCAGACAGCATTGCTAACACTGTGTGGAATGACAGGACAGCCGGTGCAGGGTGTTCAGCACCAAGGCTGCCACGAAGTCCCACAATGCAACATGTAGCCATGCAGGAAATACCATGGATTCATCACACATTTGATTTTTTAAAAAATGTTATTTATGTACTTATTTATTATGAGAGAGATCTATGGTTACACCAGGGCCTCTTATCATTGCAAACAAACTCCAGATGCATGGGCCACTTAGTGCATCTGGCTTTACACAGGTACTGGGGAATTGAACCTTGGCAGGCAGGCTTTGCAAGCAAGTGCTTTTAACAGCTGAGTCATCTCCCCAGAACCTCATGTCTGATTTTTAATTAATTTCTAGTCATTGCACATTGAGAAGCTTTCTGCCATTACCAATTTTTTTTTTTGCAACCTCTCATTCAGTTATGCAACTCACAGTGTTAGAAGCATGAATCAGGGCTGGTCAGATGGCTCAGTGGTAAAGCACTTGCTACACAGCATGAGCACCTAAATTTGAATCCCCAGAGCACACACAGACCTGGACACTGCAGCACTAGCACCTGTAATCCCCGTGAGCCCAGGGAGAGAAGGGAGACAGAGACAGGAGAATTGCCCTGGAAGCTCACAGGCCAGCAGTGGCGGACAATTACAGATCCTGCCTCAAGCAAGATGGAAGGCAAAGACAGGCACCTTTAATTGTCCTCTGCCATGTACACCATGTACCTCATAGCACATGTACACACACACACACACACACACACACACACACACACTTACACATAAACCTCTCCCCCCTCATGTATAAGAAGCATGACTCAGGCCTAGAGAGATGGCTTAGTGGTTAAGCACTTGCCTGTGAAGCCTAAGGACCCTGGTTCAAGGCTCGATTCCCCAGGACCCATGTAAGCCAGATGCACAAAGTGGCGCATGCATCTGGAGTTCGTTTGCAGTGGCTGGAGGCCCTAGTATGCCCATTCTCTCACTCTCTGTCTGTTGCTCTCAAATCAATAAATAAATAAACAAAAAAATTTTAAAAAACATGACTCCATCAAGCTAAATTTTGCAATGCAAGTATAGCTCAATATTAGGAACACTATTAATGAATTTGGTTACATCAGTAAGTCAAAAAAGGGAAGTTAAATGACAAACCTTGTAGGTTTTGTATAAAACATGTGAAAATAACCAATATCCAGTTTTACTAACAGCTCTCGGGTGAATTGGATGAAAAGTGCAGTTCTTCCAAGCAGCGAAGAATTTCTATCTTAAATGATATCCACTGAAGGGGAGACACAGGAACCAGGTAGTCAAGGGTAAGAAAAGACACCTGTCGTGTTCACGTTGTCATCAGAATCTAGCACTACCAGTTTGCCGGTTTCCTAGCCAGAGATGGACCAGGCATGCCAGCTCTGGTGGGTTGCTTATTCAAGCCTAATTTTAAAAATCAAATCCAGAATTATAAGTATGCACATGCTTACTGGAACATGCTCAACTGACACTACTCACGCATCTATTTTTGCACGTGCCTGTGTGTGTGGGTACACATGTGTGGAGGAGGCCAGAGGTTGATGTCGTGTGACTTCCTCAATCACGCTCCACCTTATTTATTGAGACAGGGATCACCAGGAATTCAGCTTGTTCTGGGTCCTGAACATAGGATTACAGGAAGCACTTGTCAGCACTTATGTGGCTCTGGATGTCCAAAGTCAGGTCCTTATGCTTGTGCAGCAAATGCTCCACCTCCTAACCCACTGTCCCAGCCCCCCCCCCAGCATCTAAAATAAAATCAATCATCTTTTCTTCCCTTGTCCAAATTTGTATCACTAATAGGCACTGTTAAAAATGTCTTGGGCTGGGCTGGAGAGATGGCTTAGCAATTAAGGCGCCTGCCTGCTAAACCTAAGAATGCCCATTCAATCCTCCGGGTTCCACATTTAGCCAGCTGCAAAGTGATGTAAGGGCGTAATGCCACACTTGACCACAAGTGGGTGCATGCATCTAGAGTTCATTCACAGCGCCTGAGAGGCTGCTGGTGCACCCATTCTCTGTCTGTCCCTCTCTCTCTCTGAATCCCCCTCCCCCCAAAAAATGTCTTGGGCCCACTCCACTCCACAGAGTGAAAAAATGCCTGGTACTGAAAACCTAATCAAAAGTCTATGGCTTGAGAGATCATAAACCCTACAGAGGATACTACTACTGTTTTCTAGCTAAATGAATATATTATGACCACCAAACTGCCCTCTAAATACTTATATTTATGCCCACATATTAATGCTACTCTCACTTTTGGCTAGAGAAGCTTCTCTTTTCAGATCACAGTGACCACTGGGGTGACTCAAAACTCACCAAAGTGCTGAGAGGAAGTGACAGTGCAGTATTCAGCACTAAATGAGCCATCTTTATCATACCATCAAAGGCTCAGGGTCCATTGAGGAGAGATGGCAAAAAGAATGTAAGAGCCAAAGGAAGGGTAGGACTGCTTACAATACTGTTCTCCAGACACAAAGTGGCCTTGATATTGATGACCTCATAGTGGCTGATGATGATGACATCAAAAAGAAGAGAGACTCATTGGAAAGAGGGAGGGATTCAATAGAGGGGACTTGGGAGGGGAGGAAAGGGATGGAGGAGGGAGGAAGAAGGAGGGAGAAGAGTATGATCATGGTTTACTGTTTCATTTATGGAGGCTGTCAATAAAACATATTTTAAAATGTCCTTGGCTTTCTTTGCTATTTTCCTTTCTTGTAAATGTATGGAAGCATGAGTACTTCCACCATTCCCTCTTTAAAAGAGGGAGTGGGACAGGAAACATGGTTTAGCTGTTAAGGTGCCTGTGAAGCCCAAGGACTCATGTTCGACTTTCCAGGTCCCATGTAAGCCAGACACACAGTGACACAAGTGTGCAATATTGCACATGCACACAAGGGGGTACACGTTTCTGGAGACTGATTACAGTGGCTGGAGGCTCTGGCACACCAATTCTTTTTCCCTCGCCCTCTCTTTATTGCATTAAAAAAAAAGTAAGGGCTGGAGAGTTGGCTTAGGGGTTAAGGCGCCTGCCCCCTAAGCCTAAGAACACTGGTTCCAATCTCCAGCGGTTCCAATCTCCAGGTGCCACGTTTAGCCAGATGCAGTGACGCGAGGGCGCAATGCCGAACTTGACCACAAGGGGGCGCACACATCTGATTTCGCAGCAGCTGAGCAGCTGAGACACTGCTGCCTCTCTCTCTCTCTCTCTCTCTCTCTCTCTCTCTCTCTCTCTCTCTCTGTGTCTCTCTCCAAAAAATAATAAAAAATAAAAAGTTAAAAAAATAAAAATAAAAAAAATAAAAGCAGGGAGTGCAAATATATAGAAGTTTGAGTACTTCCACTAGCCCCACCTCCTTTTAAAATATTTTATTTTATTTATTTATTTATTTATTTATTTATTTATTTGTTTATTTCAGAGAGGTGGGGGAGAGAATGGGCACACCAGGGCCTGCAGCCACTGCATACAAACTCCAGACACATGCTCTATCTTGTGCATCTGGTTTACCTGGGTTTTGGGGTATCAAACCTAGGTCCTTAAGCTTCACAGGCAAATGCCTTAACCACTAAGCCACTTCTCCAGCCTGAGCCACTCCTCTTTAAAAGCAGGGAGTATAAACGAAACTGCCTTTAGCTCACTGTGATCACTTACCGGTCAATCACAAATTGTCTCAGGCTACCACACAATGATTGAACTGTACTTCACTGGCATGTCCAGTAGTTGTAAGTGGAGGGGCTGGGCGCTGTGGGGAAGAGTGAAGAGGACTTCAGTCTTTCCACTAATGCCCAACAATTCAGCACTGGCCCTGAATGTGCATGCCTACTGAGCAACACAGAACGCCTGCAGTTATGTGGACAGTCCTTAAGGCAGCCCGTTGAGGGTCTCACCTCGCTGCTACAGAAGCCTCCCCAGCAATTCCTTCTTACCTTGTAAGAACATGTCCTTGAGCAGAATCCTGGTGAGCACAATGTTCAGGACCATTTGGGAACCCCGGGGATGCTTTGACTAACTCCTAAAAAAGACTACTTGGGATCTTGCTCTAGAACCATCTCTAACTGCAGAGGATGAGGAGGTGGGAGAATGGGCACCCCAACACTGCATGTGGAGACTGGATGGCATCTCTGTGTAGGGAAACTTGAATTTCAAGATTGAATACCATATCAAATAATACAGACAAATTTATTAAATACAAATAGACCAAGACAAACCTTTGTGGGAAAAGATGTTTGTCAAGATGGTTTGAAGACAAAAAATAAAAACAAGGGCTGGAGAGATGGCTTAGTGGTTAAGGTGCTTGCCAGCAAAGCCCAAGGACCCAGGTTTGATTCCCCAATACCCAAAGCCAAAGGACCCAGGTTTCATTGACAGGAAATCTTTTTTTTTTTTTTTTTTTTTGCATCTATGCAATAGAATTCTATGTGGTTGTTAGAAATAATACCACAGAAGCATATCCACTGTTCCAGAAAAATATGTATCATGTTTTCATACTTGGCAGGCAGTATGGGGCCTGCCCTGCCCATTCATGCTGTGTGCTATCAGACTTTTGACACTCAAACTCCTTAAAGAAATCATTCAGTGAGAGAAACATTGATTTTGTCCATGGCAGGGTATCATGGTAGAAGGGCTTGATGCAGGAAAGCTGCTCTCCCATGGTAGCCAGCAAGCAGACAGAAGCAGGGGGGTCTAGTAACTACATCTAGTAACCAGGCCCCATCTAAGCTCCCATCATTCCCAATCATGCCATCAGTTTATTAAGCCACAGAGCAAGTCAGAGCCCTCATAGCCAAGGTTCTAGCGGTCATTCCTTGGGGAAGGCAAGTGTGGAGAGAGGGAGGAGCTGAGCCAGGAGAGGGAAGGCCTTGGGATGATTTCCAGTCATTTCCAGTTGGCACCTGCTCCACAGTTCAGATCCCACCTGTTTATTTTCCAGGTCCTCCCAAACCCCAGGATTGTGGTCTCAGGCAGCCTTTGCTATCTGCCTAGGCTCTGCACGTGGCTACCTCTTATGGCTGCTCAGGCTCTGCACACAGCAAAACTTCACAGGGGGCCATACTCACACAACGGAAACCATGGGAATGATGAGGCAGGGTGACGCACCCCTGTGCTTACTTGTGTCTTGAATCTCTGGATAGGGATTTGGACACAAAAATGTGTATTTCACAAAAGCTATATTTAAGGAAGTCAAGGCTTTCTCCGCACTTCCATATATCAGCGAGGTCTATTTCTAGCTGGTGGCATGATTGAATTTTATTCTCTCCTTGGTGATTTTTCACATTTCCCAATGTTTCTGCAACAAACACGTATTCTGTCTCTAATCAGAGAACAGAGGAAAAGCGACAATAAATGTTCCATTAAGAAAAAAGTAAAAGAGGTGCCCCGAGAGCCTGGCAGGCAAAGAGCAAAGCGCATTTACTTGTAAGCAAGAAGCAGGAAGCCGGCAAGGAGCGATTTCTAATGAGGCCAAGAGTCCAGGGAATGCGCCAGAAGGGGAAGGGGGCTGTGATTACCATCTGAATCTAACAGCCTTCTTTAGAAATTTCTAAGTGCAAGGTGTCCTGGGAACATGTGGAGAACAGCAGAGCGCAGACGGGAGCAGGGTACGTCGCCCCAGGAATGGGGATGGAGTCCTGCTTAGCTCTCTCCCTCTCTCTCAGAGCCCCAGAGGATGTGAGCTGAGCCAGGGGAACTTGATTAATTGCCGAACTGTGGCTAGTGAATAAAAGTTCAATTAGAATCCTGCTTGCTAATGAAATCCAACAGCAGAGCAGGAAGCAGCGGAAGCAGCTCTGGTTTCTAGAAGCAGAAACCAGAAGCCGGAAAGGGTGTGTGTATGTTGAGGGATGGGGGTGGAAGCAGAGAGGTGCTCCCCTGGGCTGGATGGGGGGCCCTGTAAAAAAGGTTCCCTAAAGTCCTGGCAAGAACTGTTCAAGTGCCTAAGCAGGAAACCTTTGTGTTTCAAGTTCCCCACCTGCAAGCTCGGATAGTAATTCCTTCCTCCAGGGCCAGTGTAAGGATTAAATGGTGTGACTCCTGTGACATGTCTTCTCTTTTCTCAAACTGACTCAAGGTCAAGTCCAGAGGGCCCCTGCAGGGCGCGGGCCAGGGCTAGACCCTCAGGTGTGTGTCCATACACACCGTATGTGTGTACAGTTGTTCTTATATTTATTTAGAGTCAGAGTCTCACTTGACAGCCCAGGCTGGCCTCTAACTTGCAATTCTCCTTCCTCAGCCCCTGTGGGCTGGTATGACAGATGTGTGCCCGCATGTTGGGCTGGGTTTTGAACCACAGGAACCACAGCAAATGATCGTGGGCCATTTTCAAGTTGAGCTGCTTAAAGCTTCTCAGAGTTTACTGCACCATCTGACTTTATGGTGACAACATGGCATTTAAACCAGAGAAACTGAGCTTGGAAGAATCTGCAGGGGGAACACGGGGCTCCCCAGGAAAAGACACTAGGCTCCTTCAAGATAGGACATGGGGCTCCCCAGGGGAGGACATGGGGTTCCTGCACAGGTGGGTTAGGGCTTTTCAAGAGGACTCTCATCCTTGGGGCAGGACTCAGTGCTCAGGCAGGGGGGTTTGGAGCTTCCACAGGGGAGGACTTGGGGTTCTGTCATGGGGAGACTCAGGGCTCCGGGGTCACTGACTCAGTAGTGGAAATAGCACTAGATCCAGGCCTGCAATCCCAGCTGGTTGGGAAGCGGAGGCCAAATGATCCCAAGTTCAAAGCCATCCCGGGAGACCCTGTCTGAAAATAAAAAGTGACAAGAGAGTTGGGATGTAGCTCAGTGGTGGAGCATTGCTCAGTATGCTGAAAGCCACTGTGTTCGATCCTATAGCATTCTCAGGTCATCTGAGCAAGGTGTGTTGAGGCTGTCTGCCACTTGTAATACAAGGCTATCTTCTATCCTCTCTCACAGCTAGCATGGCCATGTGATTAGGTAGTGGCAAATGGGAATGTTCTGTAGGACTTTAAGCATGTACCTTGAAAAAGATAAGAGGCACGCCTTCCTTCCTTTCCTTCCCTGCCTAGCTGGAATGCAGATGCCGTGACTAACTACAAGCAGCCATCTTGGACCATGAAGTGATGGGCAAAAGTGAGTGGACAGAAGGAGTCTGGGTCTCTGGTGATCATAGAGGTACCAGACCAGTCCTGGACTCCCTACATCAAAGGCTTATAATTGCAAGAGAAATATCAAATTTGTATGTTACTCACATCATTAGTATTTGAAGGGTTTTGGTTGCTCACATTTGAGCCAGAAATGAGAAAAGGTTATTTGGTGTGAAAGGGAGGAGAAAGTATTAAGAAAAGCAGGAAAGAAATGAGAGAGAAGACTCCACTCAATGGCAGAGGCAGGCTTTATTCGGGAAAAGCCAGAGAAGGGCTCTGACCAGGCATGTCAAAAGTCCCTTTCCTTACAGACTAGGGGGTCATTGGAACTCTTTGGTTGCAGGGCCATCCACCTTGCCTCAGGGTTTGGACCACCTCAGGTAATGATAATCAGACAGGTGCTCTGGGACATTCCAGGAGTGTGATCATTGGGAGGGGTGGTTTTGGTTTATCTTGGGAGACAGGGCATTATAATGAAATGGAGATATTCTGGTTCTAACAGAGAGTAAGTTTCATCTAAGACTCAGTTTCCCCTTGTGCTTTGTGCCAGTGAACATTTAGGTTCCCTGTGCTGACCATATGGATTGTGAGGGGCTGGAGATCCACCTCAGTCCCCTGGGTCAGCCTCTTTGGAGGTGATACCAGAAATCTGCCTTTAATTTTTTTTTCCTGGTGGTGGTTATGCTGGTGACATTTGTGTCCTAAAGGAAGGCATGCTGGGAATAAGAAAGGAGAGGATCAACCAACCATTTCTTTAAATCCAATTTGCCTAAAATTAACAGAGGGACATTGTATACCACCCTTCCTTCCCTGTAGGAGAATTACAGTACTCTCTCTTACCTGTGGTGTCACTTTTAGTGACCAGTGATCAGCCGTGGTCTAAGAGTGGTAAGTAGGAAATTCTAGAAATAAACAATTCATAGGTTTTAGGTTGTGTGATGAAATCTTACATGGCCTGACTGTCCATCCTGACACGGAGCACATCTTGTTCAGAGCATCCATGGGTATCTCTGCCTGCCTGCCTGCCAGCCATCTGGTACCCATCAGTCTGCCAATGGGAGAGCTCAGTGTGTGTGTTCCCATAACCCTTGTTTAACTTAGCAATGGCCCAGTGTGCAAGAGCTGTGATGCTGATGGTTCCCATGACAGAATCTGTGCCCTGCGTCCCTCACATCAAGATAAGACTACCATGGGAGATTCTGAGGGCAAGCAGAAGAGACGAGAGCACAATCAAGCAACCTAGTATGTCACCTTTTTTGGCTTGTGTATTTGTGTGTGATGTGTGTGCATGTGCATGCATGAACTCATATGTGCATGCGTGTGCAGGCTAGAGGGCAATGTTGAGTGTCTTCCTCACTTGTTCTCCACCTTATCTTTTAAAAATATTTTTACTCATTTATTTGAGAGAGAGAGAGAGACAGACAGACAGAATGATAGGCATGCCAGGGCCTCCTGCCATTGCAAATGAACTCCAGCTGCATGCGCCACTTTGTGCATCTGGCATTACATGGGTACTGGGGAATCACACCTGGGCCATCAGGCTTTGCAAGGAAATGTCTTTAACTGCTGATCCATTTCTCCAGTCCTTGACCTTATTTTTTGAGTCAAGGTTTCTCATTGAATCTAGAACTTATCAACTCAGACTGGCTGGCCAGCAAGCCCTGGGAACCCTCCTGTCCCCACCTTGCCAAGACTGGGCTCATAAATAGATGCCACCATGCCTGGCTTTTATGTGGGTGCTGGGGCTCTGAACTCAACATGGCACACACTTTATACCAAGTTCTCCTCAGCCCTGTTGTCTTAATTTTTCTGCCTTATCACTGGTTATTGTTAATGTCTTATTACTGTGATTTGAGTGTACGCCTCCCAAATTCCATGTGCTGTGGAACCCCAGCATGGCAGTGTTGGGAGGTAGGATGTGATGGGTATGTGTGGGTCTCAGAGAAGCCCTCGTGAATGGGCTCCACGCCTCCTCTGCAGGACTGGATGTGTGGAAAAGTAGGCTGTTGTAAACAAAGCCTACACTCTTTGCCTCTGCACTTGCCTGCCATCCTTCCCTCATGGTCTTCCTTCTTCCCTGCCTGGCCAGGAGCCGAAGCAGCAGGTGGCCCTCAGCAGATGTACCTCCCAGCCTTAGACTCCCCAGAATCCTCATCTTGAGCACAAAGAACTCTCTCTTCTTCATAAATCCCCCTGCTTCAGGTTTGAGCCCCCCCCCAGGGGGTTCAGGAATCCCTGGGGAGGTATCTTGACATACATAGATCCTTTGCTGATAGAGGGAGGATGTTTCATACAGTCCTTCCTTGCTGAGCTCAGGCAATGCTATGAGATTTGCTTTGGCCAATATGTGTGCTCACATGGACAGAACCACTTAACGCTACTCAGTGCTGACTCCATGCCGGTAACATCCCAGGACCCGTGAGGATGGTAACATGGAGTGGAGTCCCGGTCACTCTGTGCTGCTGGTGGGTGTTTTTCTGGGGCTTGCTCACCTCAGACATAATACTGACAGACCAAAGAGTCAATTCCATCCAAATCTCACCTGGCAAACCAGTGAGTTTACTGGGGTTCCTTGCAGGAGTGTGTGGATGGCCCTCAAGCTGCATCACCAGGGTCCCACCCTGAACCTTTCTCCTCCCAAATACTCTAGCACCTGCCAAGGCCACAGGCACCTGGGTTGGGGCAGGAGAAAGCAAGAAGCTGGAGTTTCAGGTGAGGTCTGATGACCTGAGGTTGTGTGTGGGTCATCACAGCTGTTCTAATCTCAGGAGGCAGTGGTCATGTCATACCTGGGGGATGGAATTTTTTTAATTTTTAAAAATTATTTTATTAATTTTTTTGGAGAGAGACACAGAGAGAGACAGACAGAGAGGGAGAGGGAGACAGAGAGATGGGCGTGCCAGCAGTCTCTCAGCTGCTGTGAACGAAATCCAGATGTTTGCGCCCCCTTGTGGGCAAGTGCGGCATTGCGCCCTTGGTCACTTTGCATCTGGCTAAACATGGGACCTGGAGATTGGAAGTGGGTTGTTAGGCTTAGCAGGCAGGCGCCTTAACTGCTAAGCCATCTCTCCAGCCCGGGGATGGAATTTTACAACAGCTGGAACTGTGGGGTGAGCAGGTAAAAGCCTTGGCTGTGTCCAGCCACAGAGCTCAGTGGTTATTACTTCAGCAGAACTTTGCACGTTCCTACCGACAGCAGCTAATTTGTCTAAACCCCACTCACTTGGTTGCCTATTCATATAAACATAAGGACATTTTCTTCAATCTGCCTAAGGGAATGTTTAACTTAGTTTATCTCTCTGGAACACTTTCCAAATTTGTGCTATTTTATTATTATGAATGTTTCTCTTCCGTCTGCTGAGTAACCTTTCTTGAATGTGTATATTTCTTTCAATAAATATTTTCAGACATGTCCCATTTTGAATAAGATTTACCAAACTCATCCATTTTGATTATTCTTGTCTCCTTATTTTTTTATTTGAGAGAGAGAGAGACAGAGAGAGAGGAAGAGGCAGAGAATGGGCACTCCAAGACCTCTCAGTCACTGTGAATGAATTCCAGACATGTGTGTCCCCTTATGCACATGTGCAACATTGCACGCTTGTGTCACTTTTGCGCCTGGCTAAACATGGAACCTGGAGATTTGAACGAGTGTTCTTAGGCTTCACAGGCAGGTGCCTTAACCACTGAGACATCTCTCCAGCCCTGTGTCTTTATTTTTTTCTAATTTTTTTTTATGAGAGAGAGAATTGGCAATCAAACTGCAGACATGTGCGCCACCTTGTGCGCACGTGTGACCTTGTGCACTTGTTGTCACCTTGTGTGTCTGGCTTATGTGGGACTGAAGAGTCAAACATGAGTCCTTGGGCTTCACAGGCAAATGACTTAACTACTAAGCCATCTCTCCAGCCCATTCTTAAGTTTTTTTTTTTTTTTAAACTGTCCATGCTTGAGAATACTTCAGGAGCTAAACCAGATTAACATGTGGGCAATGTCTCCTGTGTAAGAAGACGCTGGCACTCTGACAGCATGCAGGCATGAATAAATGGGCTTGGAATTCTATTGGGTTCCACTCTGTTTTATTTCACGATATTTAATTGGTAAAGTAATTCTGGGATGACAAATATGTTTATTACGAAATTACAGAACTTTTCAGGAAAAGTCTCTAGACAGGCTGGCAAAAGTCACTAAGGGCCGCACATGGTGGCACATACCTTTAATCCTGGCACTCGGGAGGCAGAGGTAGGTAGATCTCCATGAGTTCGAGGCCACCCTGAGACTACATAGTGAATTCCAGGTCAGCTTAGACTAGAGTGAGGCCATACCTGAAAAGAAGAAGAAGAAGCAGGAGAAAGAGGAGGAAGAGGAGGAGGAAGAGGAGGAGAAGAAGAAGGAGAAGTTGTTACTAAGGTAAGTTACTAAGAACTCATTTAGTCGTAAGTGCTTCTGGAGTATGAGAGGGAATAGCATGGAATAGGTTGGTTGGCTGTCCTCTTGGAGGGTCCCTTTGGACAAGTCAGCGGCCATGGAGTGGTGGTCAGAAGTAGGCTTTATGGACAGTGTGATGGCTGAGTGCTGTGCTTCATCCTCCCTCCCCGGACCTCACTTTCCCCATATGCAAAATGAGGGTTCTCAGTTACATGGTTGTGTAGTGAATGGCATAGAGCTAGTGAACAGAACAGGATGCTTAGGGGTGGTCTTGAGGGTGTCAGACACATTATTCTAGAGAACAGGAAGCATGGCACGTGGCTTTGGGGAGCAGGGGAGGGAGAAACGTGGAGTAGTCTGGCAATGGCTGTCTGCATGCTGGAGAGGCAGAGACCCCAGCGGCTGCTCAATCCAGAAACCAAACTCCTCAGCAGTCCCAACCCAATTCTGAAGGCCCCAAGCTCCCCGGAGAACAGCTGGTGTTGAATCCACATTGAAAGGCCATAGAAGCTGGGGTGTGATGTCAGCACTGACTAGGCAGCATTCTCTGCATTCCTCAGCTTCCTTCCTTGGGGCTGCCTGCCCATTGGAGCAGCTGTCAATATTCAGGGTGGGTCTTTCTCCCCTAATCAGTGTTCCACAGGCCAATCCTCTGTGGCAATATCTCTACAGACACCCAGAGGTACATTTCATCAGTCCTACACACATCTCTTAATCCAGTCAAGGTGATGACCAACCATCGCTGTCCGGGAAACAAGTATATGTATTGGCAAAGAGAGAATGAAAAGTGCTGAAGATGGAAGATTGCTGCACAAGATGTGGAATGGAGCCAGGCTGGTGTGGAACGGCGCATCAGTCTTGGACCCCGAGCTGAAAGAGGGATGCTCTTTCAGGGCTGACGTTGTAATGCCCAGTTCATGGCGCCCCCAGTGACCACCAAGGATGACCAAACACGTATGCAAACGCAAAGAGCTTTACTCGGGCTTAAGCTCGGTCTCTTGCCTTCACCAACACAGTGGATCTGTGCAAGAGCCCTGAGAAGCAGAAAAGCGGGCTTTTTATTGAGGTTTGAGCAAGGGGGAGAGGGCTATCACTCACGCAACTATATGATTGGCTAATTTGAACAGTAACTGTACTTGGGGGTTCTTGATTGGTCTTAGGGTTTTGGCGGGCTAGGTCTAGGGGAATTTCTAACTTAGTTGCTCAGCAAGCAGCGGTTACATTTAAACAAGTTGGCACACGAGGTTACATTTATTTGATTGGTTGACATTTACAAAACTCTGAGATGGTGGATCTTATTGGGCCATCCAGCCCAGGGCCACAAGAATGTTGAGTCATGCTCACACAGCAAGTTTATGGTTTTTCCTGGTACTGCTTGTTCTTCCCTGGAATTCGTCCCTGTGGCCTACAGAGTGACTGAGGCCTGTCATGGTGCTACTCTGGCCTGGGTCTTTCAACGTGAAGCTTAGAGTGAGGGCAACGGGATGCACAGCCTCCTCAAGGAGGTGGAAGGAGTCCTGAGTGTCTGGAAGGAGTGAGGTGAGGTCACTTGCAAAGCAAGGGCAGCCCTAACCCACCCTTTCAGAGCTCCTTCTGCAGGGGACAACAGGTGCCAATACACCTGCGGTGAACACACTTCCCTGACTTTTTTTTTGGAGATGGCCTTCAATCCCCCCCCCCACCCCTTAAAAGATAGTCCCACTATTGTTAGCCCAAGAAGCATGCATTTGCCACCCCCTACCCCATCCTTTGTCCTAGAAAAGTACAGACATCCAGGGGACACTGGGTCCTGAGCAACGGTGTGGGAAGCTGAAGCTAGTCAGGTCCCTTGTCACTAAACCCTTTAATGACTTGCCATTTGCCACTTGCTTATGAATGGACAAATGACTAACCTGTCTTGCAAGACCCATCTGGAAAGCCAGATGTGGTGGTGCCAGCCCATGGGAGCTTTCGGAAGAAGGATCACAAGTTCGAGACCAACCTGGACTACACAGCAGTGGTAGTCAGCCTCAAAGCAACAACAAAAAACGAAAACAAGAAGCAAAAGGTTCCACTAGGAGCTGGCCCTACTCTCTACTGCCTGAAAGCTCTAACTTTCCCATGGAGAAGGCAAACACTGTGCCCAAAACCCAGACCACCTCCACTGTCTATCTCAGAGCCCCGATGTGGTGGGGTGATGGGAAGGCAGAAGCCACTGGGCTGTCTTGGTTGCTCTGGTAACTGACCACTGGGGAAGCTCATCCCCGGGTCTTCGCTCATGCTGTTCCCTCTGCCTGGAACACATGTCCTGACTCCTCTTGACCCTCGTTCGTCAGGGCCTGTTGCCATTGCAAACTAACACCAGACGCTTGTGTCACTTTTTGCATCTGTGGCTTATGTGGTGTGGGAATTGAACCCTGGCCGACCAGCTTGACAAGCAAGAGCCTCTAACTGCTGAGCCATGTTCCCAGTCCCCCCTTCTCTTTTCACTATCCATTTATTCTGCGTTATAATCGCTTCTTTAAATGTCTGTCTCCTTCGCTAGACTGTAGATGTGGTATTTATGTTTCCCCCTCCAGCCCAGGTCCGTGCACGGGTCAATAATAAAGGTCTGGGGAATGATTCCCCAAAGAAGCAGTGAGCAAGCTCTACCTGCCAGTGCCGTGGCAGAGCAGGCAGATCCTAGAGGGAAGAGCAGCATTTAAGGACCTTCACCCTCCTTGCTGCTGAGCGCTTCCGTTTTATCAAAATGTGGGTGAGTGCCATGGGAGCCGCGGAGCCATCTAGTGAGTTAGGTTACTAGCTTTGGAATTAGACTACCCACGTTTATATCCTGGCATCTCTCTTCGCTCCAGCGCCCCCGGGAGGACGGGCCACGCCCTGCACTGGTGGCATCTCTCTTCCCTCTCTTCCCTCCAGCGCCCCCCCTCCCCAGGACGGGCCACGCCCTGCAAGGGTGGCATGTCTTCCCTCCAGAGCCCAGGGAGGACGGGCCACGCCCTGCACTGGTGGCATCTCTCTTCCCTCCAGCGCCCCGGGGAGGACAGGCCGTGCTCTGCACTGGTGGCATCTCTCTTCCCTTTCTTCCCTCCAGCGCCCCCGGGAGGACGGGCCCCACCCTGCGCTCCAGCCCCCACCCTTCCTCCCCTGAGTGCGCGGTGGGCAGCTGGGGCTCATGGGGTTTGGGACCAGGTTGGGGAGCTGGAGGGGCGGCTCCGGGCTGCGCGCCCTGGCTTCCGTCGCCTCCCTCCTCCCCCTCGCGGGCAGCGCCGCGGCGGCTCACAAAGTGGCCCTTTAAATGGTTTTTATAGCAGCCTCCAGGCGCCAGCGGGCGGGCTCCTCCGTGCTGACCTCCGCGCGGTGGAAAATTGCATCTCTTGGCACTGGCGGCGGCGGGCAGCGCCCGGATCAATAGCAGAGCCCTTGCCGGGCAGAGGGCAACGCGTGTGGGAGAGGGCCGACCGCGGCTTCTCGGGCTGGCAGGGCTCACCAGGTCTCCCTGTCCCGCTGAGTCTGGCAAGGAGCTTCCTGCAGGGGTCCTAGGAACTGTGAGGGTGGCTGGGATGGTTCAGGGTGGAGGTGACCTGGGTGGAGCTGATGGCAGGCGCTGTAACTTCCAGCCAGAGGCAGCCCCTACCCTCGCGCAAGGACCAGGCAGGAGCTGCTGTCGGACAGGGACCTGCTATTTATAACACTTTCAGACTAAGCTCTCCTCTGACCTCTTTGAACTCAGTTTCTTCCTCTGTGAAGTGGAATTAGGAGCTAGTCTTCTCTAGATGTTGCTATTACAATTCACTGCCTTTCCCACAGCCATGCAGACATGATTGTTGGAAGCAGAGGTCTTCCCCTCGAGGTTTAGAGAACGCGATCATCGTCTTCTGCGGGACTAGCCCGAATCAGCATGAATCAGTCCTCCAGGCCATCGCTGGTCTGGGCCTTGCTAGCTCCAGGGCTTCAAGCTTCACCACAAAGACACTTTAAAAAAATATTTATATTTATATTTATTTACTTGAGAGAGAGAGAGAGAGGAAGATAGAGAGAAATGGGCACACCAGGGCCTCTAGCCATTACAAACGAACTGCATCATCTTGTGCATCTGGTTTATGTGGGTCCTGGGGAATGCAATCTGGGTCCTTTGGCTTTGCAGGCAAGCGTCTTTACCGCTAAGCCATCTCTCCAGCCCACAATGACTTTAACTTCGCTGAAGAATGAAGATCTGCAGTTCGGATGTAAGAATGACCCAGCTTTAATCTCATGAAAGAAGCACGCTTTGGCCAACGTATTTATGTGTGTATTTTCTTCCTCATTACTTCGAGGGAAAGAATGCACCTGGGGACATTCCGCCTGCAGAGTGTAATGAACTGAAGGTCGACAGATATTTACATATGTATTTTCCAGGTCAGGAGACAACCTGGGTAGAAATCTAAGCTCTAGATTGTCCTGAGCAGACAACTAGGAAGTCTGAATATTCATCTTTCTAGAAAGTTCCAAGACAAAGTCATAAGAAGTTGGTCCTTGACATTTGATGGGAATAAAGTATTTTACATGAGTATTTTGTCGATTTAAATAGATTTTTATTTATTTATTTGAGAGAGAGAGAGAGAGAGAGAGGGAGGGAGGGAGGGGAGAGAATGGGTGCACCAGGGCCTCCAGTCACTGCAAACAAACTCCAGACGCATGTACCCCCTTGTGCATCTGGCTAATGTGGGTCCTGGGGAATTGACCTTGGATCCTTTGGCTTTGCAGGCAAACGCCTTAACCGCTAAGCCATCCCACCAGCTCCTCTTACATGAGTTGTTTACAGCAAAGACTGGAGGGGATGATAATCACAAAGGTGTGAGGGGGAAGAGTGGACACTGATTTCTATTTTGCATGAGGCTAGCGAGGGGTTCTTTTGTGATGTGCAGAGTTCTCTAGAATAGGGACAATGTCTGAATCATGCTGTATTCATTCCGGCTGTGTGGTGGCTTCCGTCATCTCCACCGTATTATTAATGCAGCAAGAAAAGCCCCATGGGACTCCAGTGCCATGCTTTTCCAGGACTTCCCAGGCTCCAGAACTGTGAGCCACATAGGCCTTCATTCTTTCTACGTTGCCCAGTCTGTGGTTCTCAGTTATAGCAACAGAAAATCGACCAAGATTCCCTGGCTGTGCCCACTTTTCTGTCTCTGCTGACTACCTCCTGGTCTGTCCCTCCAGCCTTCACATGGCTTAGTCCACGGGCTTATCTCTCCATCCACAATCGTTCTGCACACCTGGGCCTGAGAGAACTTTTTCAGTTGAACCCTGTCACTCTCTGGAGTGAGACATTCTCTGGCCCCTTCAGTCACAATTCATGCTATGACAGAAGCTCGGCAGGGCTTGGCCGTCCCACCCCTCAGTGAGGTCAGCTCCTCCCCTCCTGGTCTCAGGACTTCAGCTCCTCCACTGCTCTGGTTCCGGTCAGGCACTGGCAGGGGGAATGGCAGGGGGTCATCCAGTACAATCCCATTTGCCACTCTCTGCTAGGAATGATATCCCCCATTATCTTCCCGTCACCCACTTTGTTGAATTTTATTTATTTATTTGAGAGAGACAGAGAAAGAGGGAGAGAGAGAAAGAAAGAGGGAGAGAACGAGTGCACCAGGGCCTCCAGCCACTGCAAACAAACTCCAGATGTGTGCACCCCCTTGTGCATCTGGCTTATGAGGGTCCTGGGGAATTGAACCTCAAACCAGGGTCCTTAGGCTTCACAGGCAAGCACTTAACCTGTAAGCCATCTCTCCAGGTCCCCCATCATCCACTTTGCACCTTCAGGTCACCTCCTCCGAGATCTTTGCTGACCAGCATGTGTGACAGACAGACCCTGTCAGCCTTTGTCTCCCTACTCCACTTTAAAAAAATGTTTCATTTATTTATTTGCAAGGAGAGAGAGAGACAGAGAGAGGGAGAGAGAGAGAGAGAGAATGAAAATGGCATGCCAGGGCTGCCAGCCACTGTAAATAAACTCCAGATGCATGTGCCATCTTGTGCATCTGGCTTACATGGGTTCTGGGGAATCAAACCTGGGTCCTTTGGCTTTGCAAGCAAGTTTCTTAACCACTAAGCACTCTCTCCAGCCCAGGTTGTTAGGTTTTGCAGGCAAGTGCCTAAACTGCTGAGCCACCTCTCCCGTCCCTCTACTCTGTTTTATTGTTTTATTTTCTTATGCATTGTTTTCTTATGTCTTCCCCACTGAAACATTTTTCACGAGATGCCTTGGCTGTCTCCTTCACTGTTACATCCCCAGCGTCATGGATGGTGCCTGTCCTATAGGAAACATTTGGAAGTATCAATTCAATGAATGAAATAAAAACCTCCATACTCTCGCCCAGAGCAAGCAACCACTAACTTCTTTTTCAATATGTATGCATGTGTGTGTGCACGTGTGTGGAGGCTAGAGGACAACCTCAAGTTTCATTCCCTCAAGCACCGTCCATCTTTTTTGAGATAAAGTTTCTCATTGGCCTTGAGCTCACCAAGTAGTCTAGACTGGTTGGCCAGTGGGCCCAGGGATATGCCTGCCCTGATTCTTTAGCGCTGGGGTTATAAGTGTATGCCATGTTGCCTGGCTTTAAAAAATTTTTATTTTATTTTATGTGAGAGAGAGAGAGGGAAAATGGGTGCACCAGGGCCTCTAGCCACTGCAAACAAATTCCAGACACGTGTGTCACCTTGTGCATCTGGCTTACATGGGTACTGGGGAATCAAACCTGGGTCCTTTGGCTTTGCAAGAAAGTGCCTTAACCACTAGGCACTCTCTCCTGCCCTTGCCTGGCTTTTAAAAACATGGTTCTGAGGATAAAACTCAGACGCTTACAAAGAAGTGCATCACCAGTGGAGCCATCTCTTTAGCTCCACCACTAAATTGTTTGGATGACTAAATAGATCCCAAGTTTGGCAATGGCTTTGTGTCACCATTGAAGTCACAGTTGTAGTATTTTTTTTTTTTTTTTTTTTTTGCAAGGTAGGGTTTCACTCTGGTCCAGGCTGACCTGGAATTCACTATGTAGTCTCAGGGTGGCCTCGAACTCTCGGCGATCCTCCTACCTCTGCCTCCCGAGTGCTGGGATTAAAGGTGTGCGCCACCACGCCCGGCTTAAGTTGTAGTATTTTTATCATGTGGTGCTTTTATTCTCCTGAGTGAGATACTAGATAAGATAACGTGAGAGACACACTCCAAGTTCATCCCATCAGGCATTCTTCTTAACGTCCACCTTTTCACCGGCCCACCTCACACTCTAGCATGAACAAGATGTTCTAGCAGAGAGCTGGCGGGTGAGTATCTCCAAGGCTTGGGTAACACAGACCATCAGCACTCTGAGTGGATGGCTTAGAGGTGATCCTGAGAGGATACACTGTATGTGTAGGGAGACATGCTATCAGCATTAATAAATGATGTCTGGATGCTATTTGCATTCTCTCTTTTTTTCTTCCTCCCATGCAGACAGGTGGCCAGCTTGGTGTTTGCTTGGGGGAGAAATGTGTTGGAGATGAAGGCAAAAGAATCCCCTGATATTTCTGTTCTTATTGCTAAAATCTTACACACGGCTCGGTGGATAATGCCCTTGCCACTCAAGCAGGAGTATCTGAGTTACATCCCTAAGTCCCAAGTAAAAAGATGGAAGCCATGGTGGGCTTCTGCAATCCCAGTACGCTGATGCTGACGCTGATGATGGTGATGGTGATGGTGATGATGATGATGGTGATGATGATGATGATGGTGATGATGGTGATGATGGTGATGATGATGGTGATGATGGTGATGATGGTGATGATGATGATGATGATGATGGTGATGGTGATGATGGTGATGGTGATGATGATGATGGTGATGATGATGGTGATGATGCTGATGGTGATGATGGTGATGACTGTAGTGGTGATGCTGATGCAAGATGGGAGGCAGACAGAAGAATTTCCCAGAAGCTTGAGAAAAGCCCAGCAGAGAACAATAGGAGGTGGTAGAGAATGGGCACACCAGGTCCTCCAGCCACTGCAAATGAACTCCAGATACACATGCCACCTTGTGCATCTAGCTTACGTGGGTCCTGGGGGATTGAATCTGGGTCCTATCGCTTTGTGGGCACGTGCCTTATCCACTAAGCCATCTCTCCAGCCCAAGTTTTAAAAACTTACATGTGTTGAGGATAGGTTTGAGGAGGCAGGGTGGCTTGGGAGACTCAGAGAGGAAGGGGTGCTCTCCCCAGAACCAAAAAGATAGCTGCATAATTGCAACAGAGGAGCATCCCCAGTGGAAGAAAGAGCCAGGACGAGATGGGTCCATGGCACAGCTGCGGACATGGAGCCTCAGAGACCTGGGTCCCCAGTCTCACCAACGACCCCTGTGTCCCACACTGGGGTGGAAGCAGAAAATGGAGAACCTGGAGCTAAGACAACACACTGACGGACGTTGTGAATCCTTAGGGTAATTGTTACCACCGAGCCTGTGCTTTGTGAGGTGCACAAGATAGCCTGGCTGGGCTGAAGTTGTCCTAAGAAACACACGGAAGGAAACTCCTCTTAGCTTGGTGAGGCTGGGTTGGGGTGTCGATGTGCCTGTTCTTGCACCCCTGACTTTTGGAATAGAGATTCATTCTGTGTGTGTTATCTGTGGGCTGAGAATGAAGAAAGGAAAGGCTAGAGGAATGTGACGATGGTTTCCGGTTTGACCAAGGGGATAGCTTTGTCTCTTTCCGGGAACCTTGGCATCCAGGGTGTCCTTGAGCGTCTCTCAAGACACTGCTTCCCCTGGGCATCTGTATTCATGGTTAAGGAAGCAATCCATGCCTAATGATGCCATAAGCGCCATTACACCTTCTTTTGTGTAAATAATGTTTGATAAAATGAGGTGTGAGCCTGCTGTTGCAAAGAGCACTTAGCTGTTAAATGCTTTCCTTTCCACGCCATTGACTTTCCCTATTTATAGCAATTCCAGCAGAGCATTTGTGTCATATTTGTTTCCTGCCAGCTGCTGGTCTCCTTGGCGTAGTTGTGAAGGGAGACCCAGAGGTACCTGCCCAGGACCACCTGTTCCCTATGGCACTGGCCTCCACTTGGGCCAGGAGTAAATAGAAAAAATGCAAGGGGAGGTCTCATCTCTCCCTTTCTGAAAGTGGTCCAACGGAGACAGGAGTGATTCTGTGATGTGGGTTTCCATGATCTGAGGAATGGGATATCTGCAGAGAGGAGAGGAAAACAGATACCGGAGTAAAAGGATGAAGGCTGCGAAGTAACAATTTATGTAAATTCCCTAATGAGGATGGTAGCAGATTAATATTAACACCAGTATTAATATCAACTGTGATGTTGATAGTTAATCTTTATTGAGCTCCTTACTGTGCACTGAGCAGTGTATTAAGAACTTAAATGCATTATACATTTAACCTCATCCCAACCCCACGAGGTAGGTTCTGAGTGGGCAATATTGATCCGAGGGGAATCTGCTTATAGCAGGAGTAAGATATTGTGGCTGGCGAGTGAAGTAAGATGAATTATGTGAGCACGCTCAGGAGACACGGTAGAGGTCAGCTAAGTCTGGTCTGTATGAAGACAAAACAAGGGAAAAGAGCAGGCAAGACTGTGAGATGTTTCCTGCTCTTTGAACCCCTAAGAATGGATTTTTAAGCAGCAGAACTGATGTCTAATGAAGACCGACTGCATAAGCACCACTTCCGGTTGCCCCAGTGACAGATTCTCAGTTTAGGGCAATACTATTTTAATTGGAAAACGCAATAGTAACAGACAGTAATAAGAGGAAGAGTTGTGTGTGGTCTGGTTAGCACCACCTTGGAGAAAGTAGACAGTAGATAAAGGCAGAAGGGAAAACGTCAGCATTATGTACAAGTACTTTGAGAGAACTGGGCATGGTACATGCCTTGCCTCCTCCCATCAGGTCTGGCAGAAAGCGGACTGGATGATAAATGGTACCCTTGCTTGTCCACGTTGCTTTGTCCTTTCCTCCACCGGCGTGGCCACCTGGGAAACAGTGACGGACCTTCTTCCTGCTGATCTGCTGCTTTGACCTTGGCTTTGGACACTAGGGTCCGAGCTGATCTAGGAGCTGACAGAGACAGCGTGGCAAGGCAGTGATGCCGACAAAGTGCTATTTAGCTGAAGCCCTAGGACACCTTATGGCTGGGCATGTCTAGAAGAGTAACGGAAGTAGCTTGGAGGTCAGTAATTCTTATTATTGATGTCACTTTAGAGACAAGGAAACTGAGGCTCAGAAAGACTAAATAATCTAAGTGGGTGTGATGGTTAATCTCGCCTGTGACCTTGGTAACAGCTAGAATCACAATGGAAGCAGACTGTGAGGGGGTTTCTAGACTAGGTTAACTGAGACAGGAAGACCTACTTCACCATGGGCAGCATGATCCCCCGGGCTGGGGTTCAGGACTGAGTAAAAAAAGGAGAAGGTGGGTTGGAGAGATGGCTCAGCAATTAAGTTGCTTGCACATAGTGGTGGTTTGATTCAGGTGTCCCCCATAAACTTAGGTGTTCTGAATGCTAGGTTCCCAGCTGGTGGAGATTTTGTAATTAATGCCTCTTGGAGGTGGTGTATTGTTGGGGGATGGGCTTATGGGTATTTTAGCCAGTGTCCCTTGCCAGTATTTGGCACACTCTCCTGTTGCTATTGTCAACCTCCTCTTGGTGAGGAGGTGATGTCCATCCTCTGCTCATGCCATCATTTCCCCCTGTCATTGTGGAGCTTCCCCTTGAGTTTGTAAGCCAAAATAAAATGTTTTTCCCCCAAAGCTACTCTTGGTCGGATTGATTTCTGCCAGTAATGTGAACCTGACTGCAACACCCATAAAGCCTAATGACCTGAGTTCAATTCCCCAGTATCTATGTAAAATTAGTTGCACATAGTGGAACATGTGTCTGGAGTTCATTTGCAGCAGCTGTCCATTCTGTCTCTCTCTCTTTCTTTCTCTTTTTCTCTAAGGCATGGTGGTGCATACCTTTAATCCCAGCACTCAGGAAGCACAGATAGGAGGATTACTGAGTTTGAGGCCAGCCTAAGACTACATAGTGAGTTCCAGGTCAGCCCAGGCTGGGTTGGGCGGGGCTAGACTGAGACCCTACCCCCCTAAGAGAAAGGAGAACATAAGCTGAGCATCAGCTTTTATCTCCCTCTGTGTCCTGACTTCAGATGCAATGTGATTAGCTGCCTCACACTCCTGCTGTCATGATTTTCCTGCCATGACAGACTATGTCATCAAACTGCGAGTCAAAAATAATAAAAACCCCTTCCTGGGTACCACTCCTCACAATGAAACTGTCCAGACAGAAATTGGCCTTGATATCCATGACCTTGCAGTGCCTAGTAATATCCTCACAAGACCCTCATACTAGGAGAAAAAGATGATGGCATCAATTTAAAAGAGACACTAATGGAGAGAGGAGGGGATATGATGGAGAGTGGAGTTCTGAAGGGGAAAGGGTGAGGGGAGGGGAGGGAAATATCATGGTTTATTGTCTGTAAGTATAGAAGTTGTCAGTACAAAATAAAAATTAAAAAAAACAACCTTCCTTTCTGAAATGGCTTTTGTCAGGTGTTTGGTTGAAGAATTCAAATACTTGACTCCAACCCAATCATGTCATTCTCTGTAGCCCTTTTGAAAAAAGATTTTTATTTATTTGCAGGCAGAGAGAGATAGAGAGAAGAGAAACAGACAGAGAGATTGGATGCACCAAAGCCTCCAGCTGCTGCAAACGAACTCCAGATGCATGTGCCACTTTGTGCATCTGGCTTTATGTGGGTACTGGGGGGATTGAACCCTTGTCATTAGACTTTGCAGGCAAGCACCTTAACTACTGAGCCCTCTCTCCAGCCCCCTCCCTAGGCTTTTATTCATCTTCTTAAAAATATTGAAACTTAAGGAAGACAAGGGAGAATTAGAACATTGATAACTGTATTAGCTTTTCATCATGGCGTCCAAAATACCTGACAGGAACAACTTAAGGGAGGAAAGACTTCTTTTGGCTCAGGGTTTCAGGAGGGGCTTTAGTCTAGCATGGCGGGGACGAGATAGTGAAGTAGCTCAGATTGCAGTGGTACAAGTGTGTGGTGCGAGCACCCAGAGCAAGGTTCACCTCCAGTGACATGCTTTTACCGGCTAGGCTCCCCTCCCAAAATAGTATCGGCAGCTAGGAACCAAGTCTTCAGACCATGAATCTATGTAAGACATTTCAGATTCAAACCATAACAACTGGTCACAGTTCTTGCACCCCTTTCCTTTGTGATGAGAGACTGAAGATCCTCCCTGTAAGGGGCAGAGTTTATGTCCTCACCCCTTGGAGCTGGGCTGAACTCACTATGACAGTGACGGCTTGTCCTTAGGAATGCAGACCTCGGGGATTCCGGTGGACCCTACCTGATCTCTCGGAGCCCTGGCATCATTACCATATCATTATTATTATTATTATTATTATTATTATTATTATCATTAGTTTTTTTTGGTTTGGTTTTTCGAGGTAGGGTCTCACTCTAGCTCAGGCTGACCTGGAATTCACTATGTAGTCTCAGGGTGGCCTCGAACTCACAGCGATCCTCGTACCTCTGCCTCCCGAGAGCTGGGATTAAAGGCGTGCGCCACCACGCCCGGCCATTACTATATTATTGAGTCCAGGCTAGCTTGCTAGAGGTGACACTGGCAAATCCTATGGGTAGATATAAGGACTCCATCTAACTCTAGACTCAAGATATCAGCTGAGAATGGCCAAGATCAGCAGCATAGCCCCACCACCCTCAGGTCATAAGCAGTAACAGGTATTTATTGTTGGGTACTACTGAAATCTGTGAGTGTTCCTAGCATTGCTGTCGTCAGAGATAACTGATTTTCAAAAAGGCTCCGGAGATCATGTTCTGGAAAACTGCGTAGTGGAACATCAGACAGCAGGAAGGCAAAGCTGCTTGGGCAGGTCACAGGGACTCTAGGAATTGGAAACTCTCTGATGAGTGTATACTCCGTGATTGCTTTGCTTTGAATCTGAAACGTCTCCAGAGTGTTTGAAATGTTGGTCCTCAGTGCTGGTTTTCAGAGGTTCTGGAAACTTTGGGAGCTTGGGTAGAGCTGGAGGAAGTATGTCCTTGGAGGCAAATTCTTAAAAGTAAGTTGTGGCTGGCTGCTTCCTGTGTCTCTCTTGGCATCCTGTCCACTAGGACACGGATTGCTCTGTTCTGCTCTGCATGTCCTCGCTGCTGTGATGCGAAACTAGTTCTGAAACCATGAGCTGAAATACAGCCTTCCTCCCTTAAGTAGTCTAGGTCAAGTATTTGGATCCTAGGGACACAAACATAACTAATGCAGCAATGAGTAGAACAGATATATGTGTAGGTATGTAATATCATTGTTGGAGGCAGCACCTTTGAAGAAAGGAAAAGAACCAACATTCTGTGCCAAGTTTCTCCTATAGCCAAGGAAAGGGACAGAATTTGCTTAAGATAACACACCTAACAATAGGAGGGTAGCTTTCCATTCAGGTGTGACCCAAAGATCACCTTCTTAATTGACTCATGTTTTCTAACTAGATATGGAACATGCATTCATTATGCTGGGTCTTATACGAGGCATAAGATTGCTTTGTGGAATGGAAGGCAGCCTTTGTCCCCAGAGGTATTATAGATGTTTTGAGATATGTTTATTTGGAGGTTAGCATTGTCCCAGTAGAGAAATATGGCATTAAAGGGTTTTGGACTCATACAGTGATTCCTGGGCAGTGGTTTCTGGTGACTTGGTGCCTCAATTCCTTTCCTCATCTTGAAACAGGATTAGGGGTTGGGCTTCCCTTATGTGTTTTACATAAGATTGAATAAATGAGAACTTTTCCATTTCGTTCTAGGCTTATCTGTATTCTAAGATGGGTGTTGAAGAAGGTTCTAGCGCTATATCTGGGTTACAGTTTGGTTTGGGTCTGAAAGTCCTGGGAAAACACTGGGTCTTTGTGTAGCTTTGGACTTGGCTTAGACTGGTGTTCTGCTCCATGAGTCTCCATGCTTGGTGTTTGGTGCTGTGACCTTGGCAGGGGTGGGACCTAAGATGTGTAAGACAGGTGGGTTCACAACCACAGAGAGTCACGGCCTGGCTTCTCTTTGGCTGTCCTTTAAAGAGAATATTTCTCCGTCAGCCCCTCATCTCTCATTTGGGAAGTCTTCCTCAATATAAAATATAAAATGGAAGAAGGCCAACCCTTCTTCATCCCAGTGATAAAAGAATATTTTGTATGGATTCTTAACCTATTTTCCATTTCCCAAAGCCAATAGTACCACGTGCTGTTGGTGAATCCTATGCTAATCTGAGGTCCTAGAATCTAGGACAACTCTCAAGACAGGTCAGAGGGCAGAATACCAAGGAAGTCCTTTCTCAAGGCTCAGGGCCACTGGGCTGAAGGAGCCAACTAGTCACTGTTATGGTTTGAATCTGAAATGTTCCTCAACAGGATCATATTTTAAGCATTTGCTCGTTGGCTACTCTTGCTTCTTTGGGAAGCTGTGGTACCTTTAGGAGGGTTCCTGGGGTCAGGCCATTGAAGTGTAGCCCAGCCCCTGGTTCTGGTTCTGCTGTCTGCTTCCTGGTCCACCATGTTGTGAAGAGCCTCTCCCTCACGACCCCAGTGCTACAAACACTGTCTCCCTTCTTGGTGGGATGGAAAGAAGCTCTCTGAAACTGTAAACCAAAATACACTTTCCCTCCCTTAAAGTCTTTCTGTCAGATATTTTGGTCACACTGGTATAGAAGTGACTAATACAGTCACCCTTTGAATGGGCAGGAGGCCACTCGGACATGTGCTAGGGGGGTCAGTGTGGGCAAAGTGAGCTGAGCAAACCTGGGTGTGGTGGTTTGAATTAGGTGTCCCCCATAAAGTTATGTGTTCCAAATGCTAGGACCCCCTCTGGTGGCAATTTGGGCACTGGAGCCTTGCTAGAGGAGGTGTGTTGTTGGGGGTGCATTTAAAGCTAGCTCTCCCTTGCCAGTGTTTGCCTCATTCTCTTGCAGCTGTTTTCCACCTGTTGTGGTAGAGGTGACATCCAGCCTCTGCTCATGCCATGATTTCCCCTGCCATCACAGGGCTTCCCCTGGAGACTATAAGCCAAAATAAACAACTTTCCTCCCATCAGCTGCTTTTGGTTGGTGCTTTGTGCCAGCAATGGGAAAATAACCACAACAGAAAATTGGTACCAGGAGTGCTTGCTGGGTCAGCTTGTGTTTGGTGGTGCTGGCTGTTGTCTCTCAGCTTACTCATGTATGATGATGTAGGCCAGATCCATCTGCCATGATAAAGCTTCCCCTGGAATCCATAGGCCTGAAATAAACCCGTTCCTCCCATAAGCTGCTTCTGGTCGTGTGTTTGTCCCAGCAATGAGAAGGTCACTGCAACACGGGAATTTGTTTCTGCTTTCTTGTTTGTTATTTTGGCTCGAAATTTTTTGGGGGGGGGGCAGGGGTTCCTAGGCAGAAAAGTTGATAATTACCCTATTTTTTTTTATAAGACAGAGAAAATTGGTGTGCCAGGGCCTTAGCCACTGCAAACGAACTCCAGACGCACGCTCCACCTTGTGTGCATGTGCCACCTGTGCTCATGTGTCACCTTGTGCTTCTGGTTTACATGGATTCTGGGGAGTCGAACCTGCGTCCTTAGGCTTCACAGGCAAGTGCCTTAGCTATTAAGCCATCTCTCCAGCCCAACTGTCCTCTTTTTGAAGGATCGGAACAGTGACTGGCTATCTACTGATGTTTATGAAAAAGCCCATCATTCCAGAAATCAATTCATAGAAGTAAATGTTAAGATTCTGGGCAGAGAAGACAAGCCTTGATAGAGTAAGGCCACCGCTGGAACCACACTGAAAAAAGATACAGGAGGCAAGGATATGGGAAATTTAATAATCACATTAAAAAATTAAACGCCGGGCCCCAGTGGTTGTCGCTTTCCATCCGCTGAGATTCACAACACTTGACATCCAATTATAATTGTGGGTTCCTATAAAACAGCCCATTAACTGCAACTGTAAATTATTATTGCTTGTGTAGAGTGGGCTGCGAGGCTAGTTGCTGATAGTGAGGATTATGGAAATCATTAACAAGCTACCGCGTCTCTTGGAGTCTTCTTGTTCTAGGGAAGAGGTACAGACCCTGCAGGGTAAAGCCAGCTGCTTTGGTTCTGCCTCAGATTACAACTTCCTTTGTATTTGAAAGAAGACATTTTTCTTAATTACTCCTCAAACTTCCCACCTAAGTACCTTCCACAGACAGGAAGAGCCTGGCTGTAGTTGAGGAAAGATGTGCAAGTGTGTGTGTGTTTGTGTGAGTGGTGGGGAGCACATGCCCAAAGCCACAGATGGTATTAATTGCTCATATTGGTTGAGTGTTTTACATACTTTCCAAAGCTATGGTATTCTAGTATTTTAATTTTATCTTCATATTGCCTTAGGGGATGCTGATACAATTAGCCCTGTTTGATAAATCGGAAAACCGAGGCACAGCTAAGTTGTCAGTAATTTGGCTATGATCAGAGAGTTAAGAAATGGAAGAACCTCTTGCTTCATCCTCCTGAGCGAATAACCTTGTTTGGCACAATATTTCTTTTTTTGTAATTTCTTTTTTTTTTAAATTAAGTATATACATCATTAAGTATACACATCATGTGTTGGTACCATCATTTCCCTCCTCCCTGTCCCCATTCCATGGAGGGCCCTCCTCAGTGAGATTGCTGGCATTCCCCATATGGTTGTGGATTATGAGTTGTTAGGGAATCAGTCAGTCATTGTCGGGGGTAATGCCTCTAGATATACCCTCCCAACCTGTGGCTCTTAAATCTTCCTGCTTCCTCTTCTGCAAAATTCCCTGGGCTGAGGTGGGTGTGTTTTAAGTCTACTTCCATGTTGAGCTCCCAGGAACTTCTGGATTTCTGCTTTGGTCTGTGGTGAGTATCCTCAGTCTGTCTCCTTTACCCTTTTTATTTGTAATCAGTATTTTTTTTTTTGATACTTTCATGCATGTGTAGAATGCATTTTGCTCATGTTTACCCCCGTTTCGGCCTCTTGCTCCCTCCCACTACTACTGAACCACTCTTCCCAATTAGTTCCACTTCTGCTCTTATGTCTTTCTTTTGTGGTGCACTGAATTTCATGATATTTCTTAACTATTCTCTTTTTATAAATGTAATGTCTTTTCAAGCCAAGAAAATACAGGCTAGGAATAATAACAAAAGCATTTTTAAATTTTTCTTGCCTTGAGTTTCAGAAGGGCCTTTTAGCATAGTGTCTTTTAAACCCCACATCTTTTCTTATTTTTTTTCTTTTCCCCTGTAATTTTTCTTTTGCTGGACACCATCACAGGGGGAAATCATCTTATGGGGTTTGAAAAAGTGGGCTCTGCTGGAGAACACATAGGAGCTCACTGGATCTTTAGTCTTGGGATAAGGAGACACCAGCCAACTTGTATTTTTGTAGTTTTCTTTTTCTGGACTAGGGTTTTAGTTGCCTGTGATGAGTAGAAGTGAATTTCCAGGGAGTCAGCATTGTCCAAGAGAAGTTTTCTGCTGGGCCAAGCAGTTTCCTCTCTGAGTTTATTCTGGAAGCAGAAGTTCGTAGGGCACAGACCTCTCCTCCCGGCGTCCTCATTAGGAGCTCTCTACAGAAGCGCCTCTGCTGGGATTGGCGTGCCGTCCCCAGTCCCCAGAATGGCCAAGGCCTACAGCTCCGTGGGCAGCAGCTGCGGCTGCCCATGCCCTCCCTTGGCCCAGTCCTCTGTTATCTTTATGATTTGAATGTGAAATGTTCTCCATAGGCTCATGTGTTTCAGCACTTGGTCCCCAGCTGGTGGAGCTATTTTAGAGGGTTATGGAACCTCTAGGAAGTGGGGCTTGGCTGGAGGATGTGGGTCACGCTGGGCAAATCTTGAGGTGTTATTGCCCTGTCCATTTCCTGTCCACGTTCTGCTTCCCGACTGCAGATGGGCGGTGACTAGCTGCCTCATGCACCTACCACCATGCCCATGCTCCCTCCCACCCCAATGGACCGGAACCCCTCAGACTGAGCTAAAACAAATTCTTCCTCCCTTCAGTTGCTTCTTGTCAGGTGTTTGACCATAGCAAGAAGAAAGGAACTCTCCATGGGCTCTTTGTGAAAATCCCTTTTCTGGCCTTAGCTTGGGACTGGCTTGCTCTCCTGCCTCCAAGTACTGATGAAGGTCTCTTTCTACCCACCAGCTTTCTTTCTGTTCCTAAGATCAAAAGTAATAATTTAATTTAATTAAAAAATTAATAATTTAACAAAATTTAGGAAGAAAGAAGAATTAATAGCACCAGCTTAAACATTGATAATAAAATGCAAATTTCATATTTTCCTGTTGACAAGAATAAGGACTGCGAAGACACTTACTCAAAGGTGTAACTGGGTAGTGGGATTGCAAGTGACTCTGATTCTTTGCAACTTTTTCTTTCTCAATTGGATATCTGTTGCTCCTTTTAATTTCAAAGTGTTGTACACGTAGAAAGTATTAGAACAGATTTCCATGAGCCCATGATGAAAGTTCTACACCTTAACAGTGGCTCTGTGTGTTGCAACTCTATTGTGTCAAGAGCATTGGATTTTTTCTTTATAATAAAAAACTTTAAAATTTAACTCAGAGGCTTTAAACTCCTAGAAATAGCTCATTTCTTAACAGTGGGAGACTTGGAACCTGTCTCGTCAACAAAACCAAGTCTGTTCTGGGGACAGAGCTGCGGTTAGCACACACCTTGGAGGGAAGTTGGGGGTCCATACAGCATACCTAGGTTGGATGCTTGGGAGGCTTATTCTGTGTTTTGGGGTCCACGAGATTGGGAGATGAGCACACCCCAGCAGCCTTTTGGAAAAGGGCTTCTCCCAGCAGAACAGGCAGATTCTGATCCAGCATGGATCATGGTTCTGCATTTCAATAAAGTGTCAAATAATGCAACCCATGTTTTGGGTAGCAAGATTTCAAAGGACTCAGAATTACTGCAATCAGAAAAAGCCTCCATGGGTGCACATGACACTGACTCTAGTCTCATTGGTCAGATCAATGTTGTCCTGGATTTACGAATGTTTGAGTATCAATTTATTCCTGGGGAAAATGATTGGTCATTGGAGTCTTTCATGTTTTGCTCTCACTTTGTGTGCCCCAATTATTATAATTTATTGGACTCTATTTTTAACAAAATACAACAGGATAAATTTAGTGTAATCTATTCCATTTAGAGAAAAAGCTAAGTTTTTATAACTTCCCAATTCATTGTCCATGTTTCCATGTTTTCAGTGTGTCTGAAAGTGGGGTGATCATCTCATTGCTGGCATGTGAGAGGTTTTCAGTTATTGCATTGGCTATCTCTTAAAAGTGTGAACATTTGTTGGGTGGGGTGGGTAATCTCCATTGCCAACTTGACTGAATTTAGAATCACCTTAGGAGACCAAGGCACACCTCTGGGTGTGTCTGTGAAGGCATTATCAGAGGCTCATATAGCTGAGTGGGGGAAGACCAATCACAACCATGGAGGTGGACACCATCTCACAGGCTGGGAGCCCAGGCGGAGCAGAAGGAAAGAGGAGAAGTCTGTTAGAACATGGGCACTCCCTTCTCTCTGCTTGTGAAAATGATGGTCCAACATCTAAAATTTGGGACACAAGTGAGATTCCTTGGGTTCTCCATGCCACATTTCATCTTCATAAACTGAAAATTAGAGTTTCTTTTCTAAATATTTCCCAACAGGGATGGGAGGCTGTAGTTGAGCTATTTGACTTTTGGTCATGGTTTGATTCCATATTATTTAATGAGGAGTAGTTAGAACACATAACTCAGACCCTTGGTACATTATTGACTTTGGTTTCATATATTTACATTTGATTTCTAGGTTGAGTCATGTAATTTTAATAGTACTCATCCAAAGATTTTAATTATTTTTAAAAATGATTTTTTTCCATTTTTGATATGTCCATACTTGTATATAATGTATTTTGATCTTAGTTCCCCAAACATGCTCTCTTACCCCCTTTTCTTCTTCTTCCCTATGAATTCCAATCTTAGTTTCAAGCCTACTTTTTACATGTTGAGTAAGGGTTGTGTGCATGATCATGGGTGGAAGGTTATTTACTATGGAATGGGTAATGGCTACACCACTGATGAACCGACTCCTCCTCTGCCAGCAACCACTCTCTGCCATTAGTTATTCTGGGAAGTGTGAGTGCTCATGTATCCTTCCCCCAAATTCTTTTTCTTTTTAACTGAATTTGCTGTGAGACTCTGACTCGGTAGAATAGCAAATTCCTTTTGTTTAAAATGAAACAAGACCAGATGGTACCCTTTAATAATTTGGTGTAATTTTTCGATAAACTAGAAATGTGTCTTATTGCAACAGCAATCAGGAAGGCCAAAATCCCTTTATCCATGTGATGTCAAGGTTGGATTTACAGGGTCCAGGAGGCAACATGAACCAACTGAGCCAGTTGGGTAAATGGTGCCAGGTAGAATTAGCAGCATATGAAATCAGACCAAAAAGGAAAACCTGTATTTGGCAGAAAAATCCTGGCATCCAAATGAGAAACACTAAATTAGTCTGCCCAAAGGTCCATTCACTCTACTACCTGGGGGGGGGGGTATTTTATTGCCAATTTTTCCCAAGAGGTTAATTGTTATATGTTTGTATTCATATCCAAAGTAGTCTCAATATATGCTTATGGGGCTGGGGAGATGCTTAGCGATTAAGGCCCCTGCCTGTGAAACCTAAGAATGCCTGTTTGATTCTCCAGGTCCCATGTTTAGCCAGACGCAGAAGTGACACAAGTGTGCAATGTTGCACATGCACACATGTATCTGGAGTTTGTTCACAACACCTGAAAAGGCCCTGGCGCTCCCATTCTTTCTGTCTCTTCCTCTTCCTCTCTCTCTCTGTCTCTCTCAAATAAAAAAAAGGGGGGGGTGCTGGAGAGATGGATTAGCAGTTAAGGCATTTGCCTGAGAAGCCTAAGGACCCTGGTTTGATTCTCCAGGTCCCACGTAAGCCAGATGCACAAGGGGGTACATGCATCTGGAGTTCATTCACAGCGGCTGAGAGGCCGCCGGCGCGCCATTCTCTGTCTCTCTCTCTCTCAAAAAAAATTTAAAAAAAAATGTGCTTATGGGGTGGGGTGTAGACAGCCGCCCATACCAAGAAAATCTCTCTCTCAAAAAAAAAAAAAAAAAAAAAAAAAAACAATGTCATCCTACGTTTGAGTCCTTAGAAAGTTTAGATATAAAAAGACATCCTTGAGATTATTTCCCTCTGAGCCAGGCTGCACTGTTGTACAGCCTGAAGCGAGCTGAACCAACACTAATTCGGGATGTTTATATAGGTCGCCAGATGGACGTGTAAGAGAAAAGGCAAAGAGAAATTGGGCATATAAATAGCCCTCATTCTTGGTGATGCGAGCTTCCAGTCAAGTGTGGATATAAACACGCTTTTAGAAGGTCGGCAAAAGAAAGAATGAGTGACCATGCTGCTGGGTCATGACTCCATTCCCTCTGACCAGTGGTCAGAAAGGTCAGCTGTCCGGCTCTCCTGGGAATGGGGCGTGTGAGTAGGAGACAATTCCCATGGTGTCTTCATTCATGGGTTTGAAGCAACGATGGCAGAGAGTGGTGTGACATCCCAAAACAAACCCTGATGCTGAAGATTAAGGTAAATTTAAATATTATCTCTTTACAACGTGTGAGAACGGGGGAAACATGACATTTCAAGTGGGTATGTTTGTCCAGATGAGGCAATTTTTAAATTTGCCTGCGTCACTTAAATAAATTAGACAAGATAAGTAGACAGCTTACTATGCCACCTAGATTCCTGAAAGTTTATGTGAGGAGGAACTATGAGGGATTGTCATTTTATAGATTAAAACACCCAACTTTCATGCAGCTTGGTATTATAAACTCAAGTTGGGAAACACATGAAAAATGTCATTATGAAAATGGCAGTTCATCTAGCTCTAGGAAACCAACCTTCCTTCCTTCCTTCCTTCCTTCCTTCCTTCCTTCCTTCCTTCCTTCCTTCCTTCCTTTCTTCCTTCCTCCCTCCTTCCCTCCCTTCCTCTTTCCCTCCCTCCCTCCTTCTCTCTCTCTTTCTTCTTTCTCTCAGCAGAGTCTCACTCTACTCCAGGCTGTGATCACAGCAGCGATCCTCCTACCTCAGTCTCCCAAGAGCCGGTACTAAAGTTGTGTGCCACACACACACTTGGCTTTATGGGAGACATTTCTGTCGCAAGGTGAGAGTAGGACCTCCAAGGAACCTTCTAAGCTCTGAGTCTTTAAGGCTGGACCCACGTTGTTATTTTGGACTTTTGTAATAACCAGAACCATCGTTGGAGTCATATTCTTGTCTCCGTCTGCAGCTTCTGCAGTAACCCTCCTCTTTGTAGAATAATCAAGCCTTCAGTTGTTTTCATTACAAATGATAACCTTTTGATTATTTGTACAATTTCTTCCTGTATGTATGTGCATGTGTGTAGGGTGTGGTGTGTGTGGCGTGTGCTCCTGCATGTGTGTAGAGTGTGGTGTGCGCACCTGTATGTGCCCTTTCAGCACCCCATGAGCTCACCTTTGATGGACAGAGGAGAAAACTGGGTGTCCTGCTCCATTGCTCTTCCATCCCTCTTATTTAAACCAGAATCTCTGACCCTGGAGCTTGCTGTTTCTCTGTAAGCTCTAACAATTCCAAGATCAGGCACAGGTAGCCACCAGGCTAAATGTTAACATGTGGGGTCTTGAGATTTGAACTGTGGCAGTCTCGGGCCCCTACAGCTCTCATGATTGTGCAGGACATGCACTTGACCACTGAGCTCTCTCTCCAGCCCACTTCTTTCTTAGTCCCCTTTTCCCATGGAGTCACTGGCCACATCAGCAGTGAATCTTTGCTTTCAGCCAAATCTAATGCTGAAACCAACGGTCTGGGTTCTACGAGGAGAAAGATCATCTTGGAACTTAATAGACTCTTCCCCTCACCAGTCCAGAGTACCCCTCATTCATAAATCTTGTATGATATATCATCTGGATCCAGTACAATCCTCTTAGTACAACCATCTAATTCAGCTTGTTATTATTTTAGATAAAAAAATAACAAATGCCTGGGCTGGAGAGATGGCTTAGCTGTTAAGTACTCACCTGTGAAGCCTAAGGACCCCAGTTCAAGGCTTAATTCCCCAGTACCCATGTAAGCCGTATGCACATGGTGGCGCATGCGTCTGGAGTTCGTTTGCAGTGGCTGGAGGCCCTGGTGCACTCATTCTCTCTTTTTCTCCCTTTCTCTGTCTCTAATAAGTAAATAAATAAAAATAAAAACTTTAAAAAATACAAGTGTGTGGATTATCCCAGGATTTCTTATAAAATAAAGATCAAATATACATTTTTAAATAGAAAACTCATTATTTATTTTTTATTCATTTATTTATCTGAGACAGAGTGTCATGTATCCCAGGCTGTTTTTTTTAACTTTATAGGAAGCCAGAATTGATCTTGACTATCAAAATCCTCTTGTCTGCTATCTTCTGAGTGTTGGGATTGCCAGTGTGTGCCACCATGCCCACTTTATGTGGTACTGGGATAGAACTTAGGGCTTTACGCATGCTAGGCAAGCAGTCTACTAACTGAGTTATATCCCCAGCTGCAAGTACACTACCAACTCATCTACATCCCCAGCCTCAAGAGACTTTTTTTTTTTGCTTAGCATCTCTCACAGGAGGTCTCACTCAGGAAACCAGCACTCTCTCCACTGAGCTCATATACAATCATGTGACACACACTTCTCATCAGCTGTCCTCTTGTGCCTCAAACTCACAGCCATGCCTGAGCTCAGCCAGAACCTTTTCCATTGTAATGTTTCTTGACATGATTCTTCTGTTTCCCCCGCCTCCTTCTCCTCCTCCTTCTTGGAGATAGGGTCCTACTGCGTTGTCCCTGGGGCTTGTAATCCTCCTGTCTTGGCTTCCTGAGTGCTGGGATCACAGGCGTGTGCTACCACAACCAGCTTTTCCCTTCTTAATTGTGTAACTTTTTTTTTTTTTGTTTTTTTTGTTTTTTGAGGTAGGGTCTCACTCTGGTCTAGGCTGACCTGGAATGAACTATGTAGTCTCAGGGTGGCCTCGAACTCACGGTGATCCTCCTACCTCTGCCTCCCAAGTGCTGGGATTAAAGGTGTGTGCCACCACGCCCGGCTTAATTGTGTAACTTTTTGTCTGGAACTTTATGTTAGCCTTTGGTTTAAGATCTCCACTCCTCAGGAACCAGTTTATTTCTGCGGAGCAGGCTTAGTTCACCCTTCAGTGCTTGTCCTCACTGCCACAGAGGAAATACCAGAATTTGGGCCCAATTTCTTATTTTTTTTTCAAAAAAATTTTTTATTTATTTTTATTTATTTATTTTTTTTGTTTGTTTGTTTTTTGCGAGGTAGGGTCTCACACTGATTCAGGCTGACCTGGAATTAACTATGCAGTCTCAGGGTGGCCTTGAACTCTTGGCGATCCTCCTACCTCTGCCTCCCGAGTGCTGGGATTAAAGGCGTGCGCCACCACGCCCGGCTAAATTTTTTATTTATTTATGAGAGAGAAAAAGAGGGAGAGAGAGAGAGAGAGAGAGAGAGAGAGAGAGAGAGAATGGGCTCACCAGGACCTCTAGCCACTGTAAACAAACTCCAGACACATGCACCATCTTGTGCATCTGGCTTTACATGGGTACTGGGGAATTGAACCCTGGTCCTTAGGCTTTGCAGCCAAGTGCTTTAACCACTGGGAAATCTCTCCAGCCCTTATTCTTATCACCACCTCTTAGCAAATAATTTCAGAGAAGACTTAATGAGTGCTAGAAAAGAAACCATGTGTGTCTGAATTCTAGCCTCAGGTCTACAAACTTTATTGATGGCAACTTCCTTTTTAAAGACAATTTGAGGCTGGAGAGATGGCTTAGTGGTTAAGGTGCCTGCTTGCTAAGCCTAAGAACCCGGTTCCAATCTCCAGGTCCCACGTTTAGCCACATGCAGTGACGCAAGGGTGCAATGCTGCACTTTCCCACAAGGGGGCGCACGCATCTGGATTTCATTCACAGCAGCTGAGAGACTGCTGGTGCGCCCATTTTCTGTCTGTCTCTCTCTCTCTCTCTCTCTCTCTGTCTCTCTCTGTGTCTCTCTCTCAAAAAAAATTAAAAGACAATTTGAGGGCTGGAGATATGGCTTAGTGGTTAATGCACTTGCTTACAAAACCAGAGTACCCAGGTTTGATTCTCCAGGACCCATGTAAGCCAAATGCAAAAAGTGCCACATGCATCTGGAGTTCTTTTGTAGCCACTGGAGGCCCTGGTGCACCCATTTTCTCTTTCTCTCTCTTTCTCTCTCTCACTGCTTCTTTCTCTCTTAAATAAATAAATAAAAATAAAATATTAAAATTTTTTAAAAGACAATTTGAGGGCTGGAGAGATGGTTCAGTGGTTAAGGCATTTGCCTGAAAAAACCTAATTACCTGAGTTCAATTCCCCAGTACTCACATAAAGCCAGATGCACAAAGTGGCATATGTATCTAGAGCTCATTTGTAGCCACTGGAGGCCCTGGAGCACCCATTCTCTCTGTCTCTCTCTGTGCTTGCACATAAATAAATAATTAAAAAAAGGCAATTTGTATTTTAGTGTTGTAGCATGTCTTTCCTTACAAAGATGGAATTCAGAGTTAGAATTGTAGATTTAGTTCTGGCTGTGTAACCTCACAAAATTCACTTTAGCAAAATCTTCTGGGTTTCAATTTCTTCCCTCTGCAAAACAGGAATAAAAATCTTAGTGATTACAAAGAGAAAATGATATAAAGTTACGTGAAAAGCACTTATTCCCTTAAACCAGTGTACGAGCACATATTTTTCAAAGGCAGGAGAAAAATTGAAGCCCTGCCTAAAATACCTTTGTGCCCTGAATTTTTTTCACCTCTGCCATTCTATCATTGTTTCTCTCTTTTATCCAGAATCCTCTTCTGTGCCCCTGCCTAGAGGCTTTGAATAGCTACAGCCCCTGCAATGAGAACTCAGGACTCAGAAAGTGGCCCAAGAGGCACTTACAACCACTATCAGGAGTTAGAACTGAACTCCATTGGAACCAGTTCATCTGGATTAGTGAGCTGCAGGGTCCCTGCTAGTCTCTGATATGGCCCAGCACAGAAGAAGAGCTGGGTCAGGCGTGAGGTACAGCTATTGTCAAGCTAGAGATGATCCCTCCCTCTGTGCCTAGCAAGGAGCAGATCCCCTTTCTAGAAGCATGGGGCAGGATAATAAGCCCATTGCTAGGGGCAAGCCCCACAGAAAGGTGGAGAACCCATCAATCAGACTGGTACCCATAGCAAAGTTCCACAGTGAGCTGTGCTGGGATGGACCATGTCCATGGGACACATGTCAGTTAGTCATGATCCAGTTATCCAGGTGTAGTCAATCATGATTTGGCCAGATATACATCAACCAGACACATGCCATTCAGGCAGATTTATTTTCAGGCCATAGAGGCACATGAAAGTAAAATAAATGTGAGTCATATACATGCCAACCGTATACATTTTATTTGGTCAAACATTCTATTGAGTGGGCAATATGTGCCCAGTAAAAGAAGTTTCTAGAAGTCCTTCCATCCTCTCCTGCTTTTCTCTTGCACTTTCACTTTGTGGCCAAGTTAATTTTTCTGTAGCCTGATGACTATTACACATGTCCGTGTATACCGAGACATAGTGACAAGTGACAGGAGTCAAATCAAGTGGGCTTACATCTTGCTCTGAGATTGTGTTCGAAAGTTGCTAGGTCTTGGGCTGGGCAGATAGCTCAGGTGGTAAAGGGCTTGCCATGCAAGCAGGAGAACTTGAGTTCAATGCTCTGGAATCCATGTAAAAAAAAAAAAAAGCTGAATGTTGTGATCCCACTTGTAACCCAGCACCGGGGAGGCAGAGAGCAGAGAGTCACTGGGGCTTGCTGGTCAGCCATTTTAACCTACTTGGTGAGCTCCAGGCCAGTGAAAGACCCTGTGTCAAAGGAAGTGGACACTGTTCCTAAGGACAAACATCTAAGGTTGTCTGCTGGCATTCACATGCACAAATATAGACATGCATAGGCATGTCCACATGCACATGCGTGTGTACACACACACACACACACACACACATCAGTAGGGAGTTGACAAAGGGACCCACTTGCCTGAGCAATCTTCTTTTCCTCAGCCCAGCACTTGCAACTTTATCTTCGGTCGTAGTCCAGCCACGATGCTATAACAGACACTATGGCCTGGGTACCTTACACACAATGGACATTTATTTCTCACAGTTCTGAAGACTGGAAAGCCTAAGATCAAGGCAATGATAGGTTCAATTGGTCTCTACTTCCAATATGATGCCTGAAGTGTCATGTCCTCAGGTGGCAGAAGGGACAGCAGGGCAACGGAGGGTCGATTCACTCCCCTCAGTCCTTTTATAGGGTGACTGAAGGAGCCCCAATATTGTCTCATGATAGCCTAAGGGAGCCACCAGTCGTGCTGGGGATTAAGCCTCGGCATGCATGTTGGAGAGGGCAGACACGAACCATAAGCAGAATAGTTCATTGTAACAGATGTCTGTTCATCCACCTGACCATCTGAGGGCTGAGGTGGCTTGCACAGAAGGACAATGCAATATAAAAATAATATATAAGTAATAATATAAGTGATAACCAACATTAGAATCACAGTAAGTATGGCCAAATGTTCACAGTGGGCAGGGCATGTATGGAGGAGCAGAATGGAAGAGCCAAGTCTCCCTTCCTATGGTTCCTCTGCAGCATAAGCATAAGTGATCTGCAAAATGCCATTTCAATCATCTCTCTTCCTCTGAGAATGGAACTGAACTTAGTGAATGAGATGCTCTATAAAGAGGTGGCTCCTTTGCATCACCAGATGGGTTGCAAAGGAAACTCAGTGTTGAAATGCATTTGGTCCAGCTCCCAGAGCTCAGATTAATTCCAGGCATGATTATGTAACAAAACTCCAGGGCCTCTGTCCCTGGTGTTCTGGGTCTTGGAGGCAGGGAGAGGAGTCACACCAGAGCTGGCTAGTTCTGCCCTCCTGGGAATTGCTTGACTGTGTCTCTGCCTATCTCTGCATCCAAGGGTGCCATTCTGGAAATTTGGAATTGAACATGGTGGGAGAATTTACGCCAGAGAGATTGGTAGATGCTACAAATCTGACATTTCCCCCTGCCCTGTCATTGCCCATGAGAGCTAGCTGGAGAGGGCAGTGGAGAGGCATTGGTGTTGAAGGCTCTTGCTTCAGAATTCAAGAGTTGGCTTAGCAGTTAAGACACTTTCCTGCAAAGTCAAAGGACCTCAGTTTGATTCCCCAGAACCCACATAAGCCAGATGCACAAAGGGGCACATGCATCTGGAGTTAGTTTGCAGTGGCTGGAGGCCCTGGTGCACCCATTCTCTCTCTCTCTCTCTCTCTCTTTATCTCAAATAAATAAATATAAAACTAATTTTAAAAAGTTTTTTTTTTTTAAAAAAAAAGAAAAGGGTGCAGACAAATTTAGAGGTCTCAAATAGTGGGTTCCGGGGCCATTTTGAAGGTTGTTCAGCTAAGAGGCAGAGGCAGCTGGAGTTTCTTTTACAATTCAAACTTCTACTGGCCTTCCAATATTCATCTTCCCTTCTTCCTTAGATAAAAACCAAACCCTGCTTTGTTGATAGGAAGGCAATGTGTGCAGCAAGGAGATTTATTTTCCAGCAATCTTTATAGTTAGAGGTGTGAAAAAAATGTGTTTTTCGGGCTGGAGAGTTGGCTTAGCGGTTAAGGCACCTGCCTGCTAAGCCTAAGAATGCCAGTTCCAATCTCCAGGTCCCACATTTAGCCAGATGAAAAGTAACACAAGGGCACAATGCTGCACTTGCCCACAAGGGGGCACACACATCTGGAGTTTGTTTGCAGTGGCTGAGAGGCTGCTGGTGCACCCATTCTCTATCTGTCTTCCTCTCCCTCTCTCTCTGTCTCTCTCCAAAAAAAGTGTTTTTTTCCTCTCTCTATCTACCTCTTTCTCTCTCTTAAATAAATAAATAAATAGTTTTTTTTTTTTTTTTTAAGTTTTTCGAGGTAGGATCTCACTCTAGCCCAGGCTGACCTGGAATTCACTTTGTAGTCTCAGGGCGGCCTTGAACTCATGGCAATCATCCTACTTCTGCCTCCCAAGTACTGGGATTAAAGGCATGAGCCACCAAACCTGGCAATAAATATAATTTTTTTTAGAAAATAAAGGGCTGGAGAGATGACTCAGGGGTGAAGGCACTTGCCTATGAAGCCTAGGGGCCCAGGTTTGATTCCCCAGTACCCATGTAAAGTACCCATGTGTCTGGAGTTCATTTGCAGTGGTTAGAGGCCCTGGCACACCCATTTTCTCCCTCTCTGCCTCTTTTTCTCTCTCTGTCAAATAAACAAATAAAATATTTTTTAAAAAATATAAGTGTAAGATCCGGGCATGGCAGCTCATGATTGTCATATCTGTACTCAGGAGGCTGGGTAGGAGGACCACCTCAAGTTCAAGGCTAGCCTGTCTCAACAAATAGACAAATAAGTGTAAGTTATTGGTCCAAGTGTTAAGGGTAATCTCCTCAAAGGAGGTTGACTTGGTGAGGAGCAGGGTTTTCTTGCTATCTTTCCTCTCTTTCTGACTAGAACATAGATGTCATAATTGGCACCCCAGAAGCCACTTTGGACCATGAAGATGGAACTATGGACTCAGGATTGTGCAGCAGAAAGACAAAAGGATCCTCAGTTCCTAAGAACATAATGGAGCTGCTGTACCAGCCTTGATCTATCCAGACCTCTTTAATTTGAGAAACTAATTCTTTATTTAAACTAGTATGCTCAGCAAAACAACCAGTGAAGAACATTACTGGTAGGTGGCTCACTTATACATTCATTGTACTGTAGCAAAAGTCAGTAAGGGCCTATAAGGATGTGTGAGGGGGTTTATACTTATTCTCCAAACCCCAGCTATAAAACAACATGTTTAGTCTCAGCCCCTTGGTCCTGGGTTGTAAGAGAAACAGGATGGAGGAGAGGCAGGGAGCTTGGCTTGGCTAGTGCTGCTCTCAGCTGGTGGGAGAACAGCAGCGGGCCAGGGCAGGCTCTCCTGCCAGGAACCAGGGAAGCGAGAACAATGGGAACAGGAACTGACAACCCTCTGTGCACCAAGCAAGGGTTCTCTCACTTATATCTCATGGAAAACCCCTTGTCATGGGGACCGTGTATGCGCTGATTTACTGATGGTAAGATTAGCTCAGAAAATGAATAATTTTCTAAGGTAGAGCAGCTAGGAAAGAGGAGAGTTTGGACTTCAACTTGTTGGGCTCTCACGTGGTGCTTGCTCTGTGCTATGCTGCCTTTAGACAGAGGTGAGAGAAGGGAAGCACACTCATGAATGACACTCGCAGAGCCACAGGGAGAGAGAGGCCCACACTGAGGAGGCTTGCCTTGAGCGCCACGTTCTGTGACCAGGACAGCAGTGTGGCCTCCATAGCTGTGTTTCTCTTCTTCTAGAAGAATAAATTGTTATTATTATACTGAGCACATCTGTTCAAATGCTACATTTCCTATCTTCCCTACATTAGTGTGACCAGAGAATAGATTTGTCCCAAAGAAGACACAAGTGAAGGCTGTACCACGACCCTGACACAGCTCGAGGTACCGTTTGAGCTGTGAGAAAGCTGGGAATAGGAAAGATACCTAGGTCTCCAGCTCAGGCAGGTTCGAATCCTCTTTAGCTCCTGAGAGACTGGAGGTATGAAGGCACAATGGCTAGCCAGTGTGATAACAGAATTTTGACCTATAGCTTGTGATGTAACCAGTCTACAAGTTAGCTTCCCCAAGTCTCTTCCTGCTTCGTTCAGATACATGTGCCCAAACCAGACTTCACAGAGCCTGCTTCCAGCTTCCTAATGCCAACAGCCTTGATTTGGGACACATCTGATGCCTTTCTTCCCTTTGTCCCATTAGAAAGCTCCCACCCACCCCACCCCCCGGCAAATGCAAGGTCCCTTGCTATCACAAGCTCTGAGTCAAGAGCCCTGCTTGTCCTTGCTTGGGGGGTTGTTATTTACTGCTCTTTCTGCTGAGTGGAATGCAGGATGGGTGTGCTGACCTCAGCTGGAGTGTATTCCCTCTGGTAGATGCAAGGATCCCGCGTCTCTGGTGCCAGGGACCAGCCACTTGCTCTGAGATATTAGTGATGGAGAAGCACACTTCAACCTCTTTTAACATACTCCTTTGAGTTTCTGGTTTCAGCAGCATAACCAAACACACATATACAATACACACACATACACACACTCTGTGGAGCCTCTTTGAGTCTTAGATTGACTAGTGAAACTTCAGCTATTTAACCTGTACTAATTTGGAACTTGAGCAAGTTTGCCCTGGAGCAGCCTGGGTGACAGGGAACATTTGCACAGGATTAAAAAATCTGAGATTGCTGAGCAGATTCATGTACTCTGATTTTACTCATTTAAACTAGGATTTTCCAGGCACTTTAGCATTCCTCATTTGCATAGAATGATTGATATGCTAATCATAATAGAGTCATACCTATTCATTAAGGCTGGAAGGCTGTTTAGTCGGGGCAGTCTGTGGGTGCTGGTAAATGCAGAGAATGAAAGTGTATCCATGCACACAAAATGCAGAATTTTTACCAAATCTGATGGAACTCTTCTCAAGTCAGGATAAACAAGTACATTGTACTGACTCTTTTTCAGATGCTTTCTTTATGCCCTTGTGAGATTCTATCTTTCTGTGGATATGACTTTTGCTAGCATGTGGCTCAGGTCCCAGGATACCAAATGCATTGGATCGGGTAGCTTTCTGGGCAGTTCATTACCATCTGCATACCCCTCCTTCTTCTGGTCATCAGGGGCTCAGGGCCCAGGTTCTGGGAGGTAATGGCTCCTCCTTTTTCCACGTCATTCTTTCACACCGTCAGAGAAAGCGCAGAGGGGCAAACACACAGCATTCACTTCTCAGCACTGAGGTGGAAGATCCACACCCGGAGCCAATGCAGTAAGTCACACCCTGGTTTTCCGGGCATCTACAGTAGACATTTGTAAACTTCTTTTGCTAAAAAGCTCTGATTCCTCACTTGGCCCACATGGGAACTAAAGGCAGAGTGCCTCTCGGCATCTCCGTCTTTGTTCATCTCCGCAGCTGGCTCCTTTACTGCAGGCCGCTTGCTCACCTCCACGTGTAGGCACATGAATCATGCAAAGCGTGTCTATCTAGAAACAACGATGCCTGAGCTACCTTCCTCCCCTTCAGGGCTAAAGGCACGCAGATAAGAGCAGCTCATGCCTTTAATCCTAGCACTTGGGAGTCTGAAGTAGGAGCATCACCAGGAGTACAAGGCCAGCCTGGGCTGCACAGTGAGAACCTGTCTCAACAGCAGACAGAGTAGCAGAGGCATCTCTTACTGTCAGCTGTTTATAGTGTCCTGTTCAAGACCCTGAAGGCACCTGCAGGTCTCCAGTCGTTGTCTTACACTTGTAGTCACCTCTGATCCCAGAAGAGACCACCTCCCAGGTGAGGATGATTATAAAGGAGACGAGGACACATCCAAGAGCAGGAATTATCACCTTATGGGACCACCTTGATCTGCTTGAGCAACAAGGACTTCTTTGGACCTCCTTGCAGAACCCAAACTGAGACTGATCAAGCAGACCACACCTTGACCAACACTGCTTCATTATGTACGCGTTTTCCCCTGCCCCAATTCTTCTACTTAAACCCAGTGTTCTCATCCAAGTACTAACCAGGCCAGACCCTGCTTCCTTCTGAGATCAGAGGCGATTATAAGAGCCACAGGGTAGGGAGAGGAGCCTTGAGGCATGGTCCCCCACACAGAGACTGACTGAGGCCTTTGGGACCCCACAATGCATGCCAATAACCCCACTAAGGAGGGCCCTCAGTGGAATGGGGACGGGGAGAGTGGATATAAGAATATAACCTTTAAAAAAATTAATTAAGAAAAACAAACCCAATGCTCCTTTCAACTCTCAGCAGATGGACTTGGGGGTCACTGAACCCTTTTATCTGTTCTTCCCAATGCATCCAGGTTGGTTAAATCCCCTTCCTCTGCTTTTCTGCCCATCTCTACTCATCTTCTACTTCTCACTGCTCACATCTCTGATTGGTGTATTAGGGTAGGTGGCTGAGCCTGCTGGAGCCTGGGCTTTGGTCCCCAAACTTGATGTTAACACTTCTGCCATGCCTGATAGAACATCGAAAATCAGAGGTCCCTGGAGGTTTAGCACTCAGTCCCAGCCACTGGACCATAGGACCATTTGGGAAGCAAATCGCAGAAACGTGTTTCCTGGTCCCCAGACCTCCAGTGTCTGTTCACACACGCAGCCGTCAATCATTTGCTGTGTGCCTACTGTAAGTTAGCACGATATAGTCTTGATCCTTGAGGGGTCCATGGTGGAGTCCCATTTACACGTGTAACTATTAGGAAATATCATAAAAGCTATGAGTGAGTTATATACAAACCATCAAGCGGAGACAGAAGAGTAAGCAAATGTCAGCTTAGCAGGGGTGGCCTCACAAGTACCAAGTAAGTGACATTTGAGTGATGTCTTACTGGGAGCCTGGTTTTCTCATCAGTTGGAGATGTGGGGGAGCGCGATGAGGAAGCATTCCGAGACAAAGGAGAGGGCATGGGCTTAGGTGTGGAGGCTTGGAAAGGACACAGAAAGGAGTGTACTTGTGGAAGGTTGGAGGAGAAGGGAGGAGGAGGGAGAAGTGTATCAGAAGCTAGGGTCACCGTGGGAGGCTTGCTGGAGGGTGTGGCTGTTACTCTGAGATTCTGGGACGTGTTCAAGGCAAGGTTGGAAGCTCAAATGCCTACAGGGCCAAGCTGATGATGTATGCCAACGAGGGGACTTGGCAGGCACTGGAAGGCTGGGGAGTGCAGGCCCCATTTGGAAGTGATCGCCAATTGTCATGGTGGAGTGCAGGCTCCATGTAGCCAAGTTTCCTTTCTTTTTCTTGTTTTTAAAAAAGAACAAGAAAATGAAAATCCATGTTTTGATATAAATGCTTCCAGGCTTTAACTGTTGGCAGCTCTTTCAAAGCATTGTGCTGACCAAGCACAAAGATATCTGATGCTCCTAAGCCCAGGGACCTGAGGTTCGGGGTTTCCAATAGAAAGTGTCTAAGCAGAGACCTTCTTGAGCCTCACTTAGGCTTTGGAAGGGAGTTGTACCTGGTGATACAGGCCTGTAATTCCAGCTACTTGGCATGCTGAAGGTTAGAGGACTGTAAGTTCAAGGGCCACCATGGGGGAACTCAAGACTCCATCTCAAAATAAAAAATAAAAAAGCAGGCTGGCGAGGCAGTTCAGCTGGTAAGTGCTTGCCTTACAAGCAGGAGAACCTGAGTGTAATCACCAGAATCAATTTGAAAATGCTGGGCATGGTGGCACACACTAGTAATTCCAGCACTGGGGAGAAAGGAGGATCCCTGGGGCTCACTGGCAACTCAATTTAGTCTAATTAGTGAGCTCCGGGCCAGTGAGAGACCCTGTCTCAAAAGAAAGGAGGGGAATGGGGCTGGAGAGATGGCTTAGCGGTTAAGGCGCCTGTCTCCTAACCCTAAGAACGCTGGTTCCAATTTCCAGCGGTTCCAATCTCCAGGTCCCACGTTTAGCCAGATGCAAAGTGACGCAAGGGCGCAATGCCGCACTTGACCACAAGGGGGCGCACACATCTGGAATTCGTTTGCAGCAGCTGAGAGTCTGCTGGTGTGCCCATTCTCTATCTGTCTCTGTCTCCCTCTCTGTCTGTCTCTCTCTCCAAAAAATAAAAAAATAAAAATAAATAAAGGGGGGAATGGCATATTCTGAGGAATAACACCTGAAGTTGTCCACTTGTGTACCTGCACACCTATGACCACATACACAGGCATAAAAACACACAAAAAATGACTCAGTTTTAGAGGGATTGCCTAGATATGAGGCCCTGGGTTCAATGCCCAGCATTGCAAAATAAAGTAAGTAAAATAAATAAATAAATAAATAAATAAATAAATAAATAAATAAATAAAAAGTCTGTCCCAACATCGCCACATTATGTCTCTGCACCAGCCTCTTCCAGCCAGAACCTCTCCCCTCATCTCTGCCCCTGGACTCTCCCCCATGCAGTCTTGTCTCATTACTGTCTTCCCAGGCCCTTCCTAGCACCCCCTGCTTCTTGTCCTGGGAGTAGTTGCCCAATGAATGAACAGTGCTGCAGGCCTGGCTTATAGAGAAGCACTGAGCAGTAAGGACACAAGAGTGCCATATTTATTTCACATGGACAAGCATGATTCTGTGCATGCTGAACACGAAAGCTCGTGTGAGGAAAGTACCCGTAACAGCAGAATTATGTGCTTTTGTCCACAGGGAGCGGGGAGAGTCACAGAGTGGTTTTCAAAAGACAGCATCCTCCAAGCACGGTTGAGACCACAGGCTTTGAAATCACTGCTTATTTCATCATCAAAGACTCCATCTCCTGGAGTGGCCAGAGGGGAGCTTCAGGCTTTGCGCTCTGTTGTTGAGCTGTGGAGTTCTGAGGAGGACTGAAGATGGTCTCCCATCCCACCACCCAGGAATGCTTGGGGAAGTTAAGCTCAGAGGGAAGGTACATGCCACTTGGAATTACGAAGCCTACTCCTGGGTGGACAGTGACAGGAATGGACTGCTGTTCTCATAGCAACAGGACAGCCACCCCTTATTCTCTCTCTCATTGGGAAATCCACTCTGCTTGTAGCAATCCCCCAAGGCCTTTTATGGGCAGAAGGGAGAACGATTCCAGAATAGAAAGAACATGCCAGAAGCAGATCCAATTTGCCTGGACAGACTGGTGAGAGCCGGGGGCAGGGACCACCAGTGTCTTGGCCTTTATTGGTTCTCAGCTGAGCCCTCATGGGATCCTAGGTGGGAAGAAGAGGGGAGAGTAGGATTGCTGACTCTGAGCACAAGCCTCATGGGAGAGACAAAGGAACCGTCCTTGTGTCTCGGAGGCTTACTCCCACCTGAAGTCCTGCCCGACAGTTTCATAAAATTTTATATTATAAGGTCTATAAAATTCCCGGAGCTGGTCTATCACTTCAGGATCTATCTGTACATGAGTTCTCCCTTTCGATTTGCCCAGGCATCGAGGCAGGAGGCTTGACTCTGGTTTTTTCAAGCAAGGGAATCCTTTGGTCTTGTTGAAATAGAAGTGCTTGTCTGTGATGAATCTCTTGATGCCCAGGAAGTCCTGCACCCGCCCCATCTCACCGGCCGGGTCAGTGATGAGTCGCTCGCCGCTGACGAAGTGGATCTGGGCCAGGGGGAAGTACTGCAGCCAGCTCTCCAGGTGCAGGGCGTACATGCCGATGCGAATGGCGTTCCAGGACACGTCCACCAGGCCCAGGGTGCGGTTGCGGAAGGACAGGCCTTCGAAGGTGGGGATGTCGGGCTTTTTGGAGAGTGTCTGTGTATAATCAGAGATGGCCCGGGTCACTGGGTTCCGCACGACCACGATCAGCTTGGTGTCTCGGGACATGTTGAAAATCCTTCGAGGGGCCTCTTGAGTGACGAAATAGCTGGGAGTCTTCTCCAGTGTGATCTGGGTCTCCAGGGTCCTGGGCATCAGGCTCCTGGGGGACAGAAGCAACACCATGTCAGAGAGGGTGTCCGTAGTGGGGACATGCCTGAGGCTCTCCATGTTGGTTTTCTCTCCCCTGTAACCCACCCAGGTCCCTCCTCTCCTTTCCTGTAGCATTTGAGTCTTTTACCTGGCGAGGAACCCGCGTTAACTCTTACTGATTACTAAAAATATGATTACTAGGGTTACCTTGAGACTGAAAACAATGTGAACATCTACCACCTTGGGCTGAACGAATCATGGAATAACAAATAGAGCAGGTAGGTCCGCACATATTAATATGGAATGATTTCCAACATACAATGGCCTCCTGTGTCAGTGGGTTCCTCGGAGATTCAACCAACTGCAGATTGAAAATATTTGGTGAAATGCATCTGTACTGGATATATACAGATTTTGTTGTTATTATTCTCATAACAATACAGCCTAACAGCTATTTTTATAGCATCTACACCATATTGTGTAACAGCTAATCTAGTGATGATTTAAAGACTACATGAGGATGTGGTAGGTTATAAGCAAATACTATCCAATGTTATATAAGGCAACTTTATATGCGCCTCCATGGGGTTTGGCATCCCTGGAGGTGTTGGAACTAGTCCTTCATGTATATCAAGGGGTTTGCCTTGTACTTTTTAACGAAGAAAGGCAAGATGTGGTATGCTTATCTCAAGGAGACACCAGATCTGTAATTGTAGTTGTGTCTAGAGAAGGAACTGCAGGTGGGTTACAGCTAGGCAAGGAGGGGTAAGGGAAAATTAATTTTGATTGTGTAATCTTTTACACTGCTTGAAACTCTTAATATGCTCATTACACATTCAGAAATACAGAGTAAGCTATTGAATATTGTTCTGGCAAAAGATATTTCTCCAAATTTATTAAGAAAATCTTTTTTTTTTTTTGAGGGAAAAAGGCTTGTTTTGCAAGAATAACAACTGTTATAAAATGAGTTCTGACACCCTCTTCTCTCAGAAAACATCTGAACTACATCCTTGTGCAGGGTGGAAGGAGCTCAGGACACCAGACTGGGAGGAACCTCAGTCACATCAGACAATGCTGACTCTCTCTCTTCCTTCTTTTTTAATTTTCTGGCTCTGCTTGGGACTTTAGGGATGAATCAGGAGGATTTATGATCTCCCTCCCAGGTGTCTATGTCTCAAACCCTGAAGGAGGGGAATACCCCTGGATCCTAGTCACTACATCTTTCTGAGGGTCATGTTTTGCCTTAAAATTATTATTTATTAATGCTGGCTGAGTATGAGAACTACACAGGGAGTTTTTTCCTTCTTTTTGTAAAAATAAAGGTATCTGGTTTGACCCTAAGCCAATTCCAGATATTTGGAAATAATATAAAATTTATTATTATTATTTTTTATTTATTTTTGGAGAGAGAGACAGAGAGAGATAGACAGGGAGAGGGAGACAGAAATGGGTGTGCCAGCAGCTGCTGTGAACGAAATCCAGATGCGTGCACCCCTTGTGGTCAAGTTCGGCATTGCGCCCTTGCGTCACTTTGCATCTGGCTAAACGTGGGACCTGGAGATTGGAACCACTGGAGATTGGAACCAGTGTTCTTAGGCTTAGGAGGCAGGCGCCTTAGCTGCTAAGCCATCTCTCCAGCCCTGGAAATAATATTTTAAAGTTCACTTTTTTGCACATGGTGGCATGTATGTGTGTGAATACACATGTGTATGGATGTGGGCTCACATGTGTGCATGCACATGTGTGCACATGTGAATGGAGACCAGAGGTTGACTTCAGCATCTTCCTCAATCACTTTCCCCTTTATTGACGGAGACTGGGTCTCTCAGTTGAACCTGGAGCTCTCCAGTCTGGTTAGTCTGGCCAGACAGCTTGCTCTGGGGACCCTGGCTTTGCTTCATGAGTGCTGGGATTTCAAGTGCACCACCACACCCACCCAGCATTTACCTGGGTTCTGGGGCTCCAAACTTTGGTCCTCATGCTTGTGAAGAAAATACTGTAACCACTGAGCAACCTCCCCAGCCCTAAAGTTCATGTTTTAAAATTTTTTATTATTTATTTTTTTAAGAGAGAGAGAATGGGCAGCCTTCAGCCATTGCAAACAAACTACAGATGCATGCACCCCCTTGCACGCATGTGTGACATTGTGTGCTTTGTGTCACTGCGTCTGGCTATGTGGGACCTGGAGATTCAAACATGAGTTCTTAGGTTTCGTGAGCAAGTGCCTTAGCTGCTAAGCCATCTCTCCAGCCCCCAAAGTTTATTTTTAAAATTCACATGGAACCAGTAATGGCAGGAAACCATGAATTACAACATCATCTCCTTTCACCTTTAACATCGTTTTGCACTCACTAGACCAGTCCTCAAACTAATCCAGGATCCTAGTGATTTCACTTTGTTCTGCTCTCTGGACCCAGTGAAAGATTGTATCAATATTGTCATCACCATTAGTTGCCTTGTGCTATCTGCTCTCCCTGTCTCTAATAATGCAGTATTTCAACCCTCAGTCCTTTCCACATCTGTCTCTAAGTTACCAACCAGCAGTAGACAGAATTGCTGGCCTTTCATGTAGTTATCGATCTAGCTTTAATAGAATTCTCAACACTTTCATATAATCTTATATTTGTTTTTACGAACCCCCCTAGCATTTTTCATAGCAAATGTTCCAGAATCTCACCATGAGCTCCCAGACCTACTACTCCTCTCACATATTCTTAGTCGACAACAAATTTCTCAACACACAGGAAGGTATATGCCTCCCATCTCAGTTTTCCAACCTCCTTCTCCCATTTTGATATTGACCTTTATTGGCACCTACCCCAAGGTCTCCTGCTGGTCTCAGAGAAGAAAGTATGCAGGGTTCACCTGTCTACCAGTGCTCAGATCTCTTCCTCAGCATTCCCCAAAGATCCATCCTTTACCACTTTATTTATTTGTTAAAATGTTTTATTTATTTGGTTGTCAGAGACAGAGAGAATGGTAGCACTGCCACTGCAAATGAACTCCAGACGCATGTGCCACTTAGTGCATGTGGCTTTACATGGATTCTGAGGACTTAAAACTAGGCCAGCATGCTTTTCACCTTTAACTGCTAAGCCATTTCCCCCCACCCCATCCCCTCTAACACTTTAAAGCCTTATATTCACCATATGTGGTGGTTTGATTCAGGTGTCCCCCATAAACTTAGAATGGTAGTCTTCCCAGCTGATGGCAATTGGAAATTAAAGCCTCTTGGAGGCGGTGTATTGTTGGGGGCAGGCCTATGGAGTGTTATAGCCAGCTTCCCCTTGCCAGTGTTTGGCATACTCTGCTGTTCCTGTTGTTCACCTTATGTTGGCCAGGAAGTGATGTCCACCCTCTGCTCATGCCATTTTCCCCTGCCATTATGGAGCTTCCCCTCAAGTCTGTAAGCTAAAATAAACCTTTTCCACAATCTGTGCTTGGTCAGGTGATTTCTGCCAGCAATGTGAACCTGATTGCAATAGTAATGTTGGTACCAAGAGTGGCATTGCTACTAGATACCTGACTGTGTGACTTTGGCCTTTTGGAGCTGATTTACAAGAGGAATGTGGGTGAATTTGAAACCTTGACCTAAGAGATGTCTTATAATGCTGTAAGTACAGCTTGATGGACTATTCTGGTCAGAGTTGAAAGACCTGAATGCAGTAAGAACTATGGACTGTGAAGTTTGGCTTATGAGGGTGAAAAAGAGCTTTGTCTGGACTAGGCTAGAAGCAGTTTGTGTGAGAAGCTTGCTGTTATGTCTGTGTCCTGAGAAGTTGTACAGGGTTACAATGCATAGAAACAGACTGGTGTGTGCAGACAGATATGGCACAGAAATGACAACTTTTGAGATTGGGCCAGCTGACCTGCACTGGGGCAACAGAAAGAATGTAAACTCTTTTGAAGGGGCCTGAGTGCTCAAGGAGTGTCCTGTTATTCAAAGTCTGCTTTATTACCCCCTAGATTAACAAATTGGCACCCTACCTGGTATTGTAGAGTATAAGAAATGCAGGAAAGAGAGGGTCATTGAGTTTGCAATGTGGTCATGTATCCTGGAAACAGCCATGGGCAGCATGAAGCAGGTTTGCTGGATGCCTGCATGGAGACCCCATGGAGTTGTGAGGGTGAACCATGGGTTTCAGTGAAGATCCAGTGAAGATGCCACAACTATGAGATGGCAGCCAAGGAAAGATGCTGGCCCCGGATGAAGTTTTTCAGGACTGTGAGTAGCCTAGATGGAGGGGTAGGATTAGAATTCCAGAGACTTGTTGCTGGTTAGAATTACCAGACTTGGCAACTTGTCACTGACTTGAGTTGTTGGACTTGGAGCTACAGAGTTTGATGTTTGCCCTGTTTAAATCTTGTATTGGTTGAATATTTCTTTGCTATGTCTAATGCCATCTTTTGCAGTGTGTTTATTCTGTGCCATCATGGTTTTGGGGGGTAGTTTTTTGGTATTATGGCTCAGTTAAAAGACCTTGGATTATGGGGATGTTTGAACATCATTAGGATTGATAAAAACTACGGGGACTCTTAAAGTCATAATGAATGCATTGTATTTTACATCATGTACGGATAGCAGTTTATGGGGGCCGGGGATGGAATGTGGTGGTTTGATTCAGGTGTCCCCCATAAACTTAGGTATTCTGAATGGTAGTCTCCCCAGCTGATGGCAATTAAAAATTAAATACCTTGGAGGAAGTGTATTGTTGGGGGTGGGCTTATGAGTGTTATAGCCAGTTTGCTCATGCTAGTGTTTGGCACACTCTCCTGTTCCTATTGTCTACCTTATGTTGGCCAGAAGGTGATGTCCACCCTCTGCTCATGCCATCATTTTCCCTGCCATAATGGACCTTACAGACCTCAAGTCTGTAAGCCAAAATAAACCTTATTTTTTTCCCAAAAGCTGCTCTTGGTCTGGTGATTTCTGCCAGCAATGCAAACCTGACTGCAACACCATATGACTAGGCTGGCACAACTAATATTTTTGCTTGAGGATCAAGATCTTATGGACTGGGGGCTGGAGAGATGGCTTAGCGGCTAAGGCGCCTGCCTGCTAAGCCTAAGAATGCTGGTTCCAATGTCCAGCAGTTCCAATCTCCAGGTCCCAAGTTTAGCCAGATGCAGTGAGGCAAAGGCGCAATGCTGCACTTGCCCACAAGGGGGCGCATGCACCTGGATTTCGTTCACAGCAGCTGAGAGACTGCTGGCGCACCCATTTCTGTCTCCCTCTCCCTCTCCCTCTCTGTCTATCTCTTTCTGTCTCTCCAAAAATAAATAAAAATAATTTTAAAAAAAGATCTTATGGACTGAAAGTTTTAATAGTATTTATTAGTGTTAAACAGGCCAATTTTTTGATATATGATAGCAACTTTTGAAATGTGTGTTAGCATCTGCCTATGATATCCAGCACTTGGGAGGCTGAGACAGGGTAGTCATGAATTTAAGGCTAGCTTGGGATACACAGTGAGACTGTCTCAAAAAATGATCATTATGAAGAAATAAACCCAAATGAACTTCAACAGAAGTCTTTGGATAGATTTTCTTAGAAGTCTAGCTTGATAGTGCAACATACTTGGTTCACATTACAGTTAGATAAGTAGGGAATGATGACATAACCGTGAACATTTAAACTCTTTGTGAGGATTTTTCAGACTCTGTGAGGGTTATTGATAAACCATCTTCCCCAGCACAAAGAAGTTGCTGAATTAACAGGCCATTAAGCAGATTTGATTGTCATACCCTTCAGTACACTAAAGAATCTCCAGGCAGGGAACTGTGTGGATGTGCCATTTCTGGAGCCTTAGTTACCATGGAGCACGTTTTCCATCCAGTTTGGAAAAATCTGATCAATTTCAATGATCTCCAGAGTAGCACATCACTCCCCAATGGGACACCAATGAGACGCTCCACCATTCTAGTTCCTTATTGGCATATCAGTTATAAAACCAAATGACAAATGCTCAAAAGAGAAGACCCACCTGTACATAAATTCACAGTAGCCATGCCACAAAGTGAGGGGCTCCTGTGAAACTGTACTGTCCTTCCAAGGAATATCATTGAATTTAATTTCTTCCTAAATCATTGCAATTGAGGACTGGAGGCCTGTGGTGAGAACGGATCCACCTCCAAGCTCTCTGAGCACTGGTGGGGCACCTGGAGGTCTACCTTTTCTGCATGTGTCACTGGTTAAATTTTGCTTCCTTGCTCACAGTTACTAGCCAGCAGCTAAACTATTCTCCTCATTCTTATCCTCTTAAGCTTCCACCTCCTTTCTTTTCTATGTAACTATGCAAAAAAAAAAAAAAAAAAAAAAAAAAAAAACCCAACCCACTGAGCGAATAGTCTAACACTCTCTGTTTGGACTCACCTCCCATCTGTTGTTTTAACTTGCTCAGTGACAATGTTCTCTACATCCAGTCACAGCCCCCAGATTTTCCTTTGTGGAACTACTCTTCCTTCTTTGGACTAAATCTTGGTGGGCTGAAGAGTGGGTGCATGATGAAAGTCAGGCCAATAAATGTGTCCTCATTGTGTTCTAAGACTGAAAACATCATGCCTTCAACTAGACCGGTCCCTGGAAGAAATTCCCAACAGTGTCTGCTACCAGATTACCGTGGCTCTCTTGAACGCTGCCCTTTCATCTGGACTTGTGTGTGTGTACCACAATCCTTCCAGTAAACGAATGGCTATAAGTTAGGGGTGGTTTCTATTGCTTGCACCCCTCTTTACAATCTGCCTTCTTGGCCCTCCTTTCTGTGAAAGCAACCCCATCCTTTCTATCTTAACTCTCCAAGGAAGGGCACAATGCATACTTGCTTCTGTATCTCCATTCTACCCACAAACCATGGCACAAGTGAGGTCTCCATCAGTAGTGTTGAGATTTAAATGAAGCCAGTAACCCCTCTAATTCAGGTATGTTTGGATCCATCATCTTTTCAAATACCTGACTTGCTCCAATTCATTCTGGATCCTCCCAATGCTCAGTGTTCCACTTGCCTCACTGTAAATGGTCTCCTAGATGACCTCCTCTTTCTAGCCTTTAACCCTTCCCAAGTCTCTGATCTTGTCTTGCCGCCATGCACACAGCACCAAAGCCTGGGTGGTAGTTTGAATGTATGCCCCCCATAGACACAGGTGTCCCATTAAAGCTTGTAACTTTGGTCTCCAGCAGCCTGGGTAGAGGAGGTGTTACTGGGGGCAGATCCTGGGGTCCAGCCCTAAGGTGTGTTTGGGGGCATATCTGAATTCCAGCCCAAGAGAAGTCTGAGTTCTGTCGGGCCCTACTTGCTGCTGCATTTTGTATTTGCTGCTTTCAGATTTTGCTGGCTGTTTGGTTGTTTCTCTTTGCTTAGATGTATGGAAGCAGCTTATTCCACCATTGATGGAACTTCCCCCTGGGTTTGTAAGTTTGAAATAAATCCATTCCTCCTCTAAACTCTGCCTGGTTTGGAGGTTCAGCCCAGCAATGTGAAGCTGTCTACAACAAAAATTTGGTGCCAGAAGAGAAGGGTGTTGATGCATGATGCATCTGACCACGTGGGTTTTGGTCTTTTAGAACTTTTGTTCTGGAGGAATGTGTATGGATGTAGCAGACAGCTTGAGGTTTGCTGAGATGAACTTCCAGACCAGGCACAGTTATGAAGGAAGGGATATTATTTATTGAAGCTTACAGATCCAGGGGAAGTTCCATAATGGCAGGAGAAGCGGCCTGCTCTCACAGGACCAGGCAAGAGAGAAAAACCAACCAGCCACACAGCACACAGAGCAAAACTACTGTCAAGCCACAGCACACTTCAGGAACTCCTATTAGGCACACTTTGCATATCTTTACAATGGAATCTCAAACCATCACCACACCTTAAGACAGGCTCCCAGTGACATTGCCTCTAGCAAGGTGATTGCAGATGCAAACTATAACTAATAAAACACTGAATATATAACATATATTCAAACTATCACAATGGACTTGGAACTTTTGACTAAAGAGTGGTAAGACAAGTTTTATAGGCTATTCTGGTGAGAGTTTGAACATGCAGAAAAAATTGTATTGGCTCTGGAACTTTCAAAGAGGAAGGAAAGATTTTAATTAGCCTCCCTCCACCTTTCCTTTACTCAATTTCTTTCCCTGACCTCACTTAGGCCTTTTCACTCCCATTAATCTGTTCTTCTACCTACATATATACAATACCATCCTATTAAGTCCCCCCTCCCTCCCTTTCTATTCCCTTTATATCCCTTTTCTAGCTTACTGGCTTCTGTTGCTGAGTTTTATTTTTTTTCTCACATAGAAGTCCAATCATTTGTAGCCAGGATCCACATATGAGAGAGAACATGTGATGTTTGGCTTTCTGGGCCTGGGTTACCTCACTAAGTATAATCCTTTCCAGATCTATCCACTTTCCACCAAATTTCATAACTTCATTTTTCTTTACCGCTGAGTAAATAAGTCATATGGAAACCTACTTTTCTGGACAATGGAACACTTAGAAGCCATAGATTGTTACTAGAAAATTTTCAGTGCCAAGGATGGGATACCTTTCAGTGAGTTGTTGGCTGGGGAGGTCATAGATACCCCCAAAACATTACAGGCCATTGCTGAGGCCCTTGGTTTCCCACCAGGAATAGATGGTAAGACCCTATTGCTGAAGACTCCACATACTTGGGCTGCAAGGTCACTGAGAAACCCTGCTGGAGCTGAGCTGAAAGCCTCCTCCATGTGGATCAGCTGACAGAAAGTTGGAAAAAGCTATGCTGCATGCATCTCAACGGGAGAGAGAGAAAACACCAGTGAAGATACTCAACAGTGAACACTGCAAGCTTTAAATTTGGCCAGCCAGGCCAAATGAACCAATGGGTACAATAGTGGCATGTCTGTTATGAGGGAAACCAACTGCTCTCTACTTGGACTGGAGGCCCACTCCATGGGAGGGAATACATCCCTGATACTGAAAACCTATGACAGGGGTAGTCATGAGCCTTAAGGGTATAATGTCTGCTGGTATCCCACTAAATGTATATACTATGCTCACCAAACTGCCCAGTAAGCACTTCTCTTAATGTCCACACCCATATATTAATGCTACTCTCACTTTTGGTTAGAGAAGCTTCTCTTTTTAGATGGTGGCAACCTTGGGATGACTCAGAAGGCACCATGGTGCTGAGAAGAAGGGACAGAGGAGTGCTCAGCACTGAAACATCTCAAACCCACCTTCCAAGGCTCAGGATCCATTGTGGAAGAGGGGGCGGAAAGAATGTAAGAGCCAAAAGAAGAGTAGGACTCCTTCCAATGTGCTCCTCCAGACACAAAATGGCCTGGATATCCATGACCTCACAGTGCCTGACACTACATACACAAGACCAGCATAATAGAAGGAAAAGATCATGGCATCAAACTAAAAAGAGAGACTGATTGAGAGGGGGAAGGGATATGATGGAGAGTGAAGTTTCAAGGGGGAAAGTGGGGGTGGGGGAGGGAGGGAAGTACCATGGGATATTGTCTACAATTAAAGAAGTTGTCAATAAAAATAAAAAATCAAATATAAATTTAAAAAGAGGAAGGAAAGACAGCAGAGAACTTTGTTGGAACTGGGATATTGGCATAAAGGATGGCTGCATTCTGCTGTCCAAGTCCAGGGAGCTTGATCAAGATTGAATTTGAAAGTAATGGACTGATGTGTTTGACAGAAGATATGGAACTGAAAGATATAAGACTTAAAGTTGGAAAAATTCAAGCAAGTTTAAAGTTAAAGACATGGAGAAGGTTACTGACACTGCTATTGTTAAACAGATTACCACCATTCACTACTTTATATTGAAACAGTAGAAAAGATGCCTGAGGTGATTTCAACCAGGATGGACTGAATGGTAGAATATGCAAACTCTTTTGAAAGGAGGAAACCTGGTCTTTAGGGTCACTATTTCTTTCTTTCCTAGATTAAACAATATGGCTATGTCTTTACATACCTGGTATTGGTTTTGGAAGCATGAAAAATGCATGGAAGTGGATCATGAAGTGTGCATGGTTCCAGGAGCCACTGCTGAGACATGGCATATGAAACAGGGTGATGTCCCTCTATTGGAGGCCGATGAGGCCATTGTAAGATGGATCATGGCTTACAATGGAGTCCCAGAGATGTATTAGATATACCAGGACTGTGCAAGGGCTACCATGGAGCACTGTTGGCTGGAGAGGAATGTTTTCTCTTGGCTACTCATCCCAGCTGGAGGGATGAAAAATTGAAAATCTAGAGACTGTCATTGTTGGTTATGAATGTCTGACTTGAACTGCAGATATTTGAAGTTTACCTGATGGTTATTGACTTTGCATTGGGCCAGTCTCTCCTTGTTATAGCAATGGAAATGTTTACTTTTTGCCATTATATGTTGGAAGTATGTAACATGTTTTGATTTTATAGGACTCACAGTTAAGTTACAGTCTTGAATCTCAGATAAGACTTGGGACTTTGGAATAAGTTTAAAGTTGGTCGAGACTATGGAGACCTTTGAAGTTGGACTGAATACACTTTACAATGGGAGATGGAAAAGTTATTAGGACCCAGGGAAGAATGTTGTAGTATGTCCCTTATAGATTCAGGTGTTTTATTAAAGCTTATAACTTGGGTCTCCAGCAGCCTGGCTGGAGGAGGTGTCACTGGGAGCAGATCCTGAGGTCCAGCCCCAAGGTGTGTTTGGGGGTGGATCTGATTTCCAGCACAAGGTTATACAGAGAAGTCTGAGCTGGGCAGGAATCCAGCTAGTGGACAAGGATTGTGCTTGCTGCTTTTGTTTTTTGCTCTGTGTTTGGTTGTTTCTCTCTGCTTGGATGTGTGGAAGCAGCTTCTCCTACCATTAATGGAACTTCCCCCTGGGTTTGTAAGCTTAAAATAAATCCCTTCTTCCCCTAGACTGTGCCTAGCTTGGATGTTCATCCCAGCAATGTGGAAGCTGTCTACAACACCTTGTCATTGCTTTCTCCTACCAAAGATTTCTCTCTGTTTTCCCTGTATCTACTGACTTCTTTTCAATCCATTTTCCCTCTGTGTTCACCAGGGAAAACTTCATAAAGCAAATCCAATCACACCAAGCATCAGTGATTCTTTTGAATAAAACCAGTTCTCTGTGGAATGTGAGTTCCTTGTCTGCCTTTCTGGAATTAACCTCCCGACACATCATGGTAACCTGGTGGTCATGCAGTACTAGACACGAAATATATTCCCCAAACACATCTGCTTCTTCATGTGTATTTTGCTCTTGCTGAATTCCAATGAATTATTTTGTTTCATCATTTTGCATGCATATATGTGTATGATGTATGTAGGCATGTAGTGCACATCCATGTGTGTGCGTGTGTGTGTGCACGTGCATGTGTGTATGAACACACACACACACACACACACACACACAAACACACACATGTAGAGGCCAGAGGTCAATGTCAGGTGCCTTTCTCAATCACTTCTCCATCTTACTTTCATGTGATAGAGTCTCTCACTGAATCCAGAACTTACCAGTTTGGCTACACTAGGTAGCCAGTGTACCCTAGGGATCCTACTATCTTCATCTCCCCAGTGTTTTTTATTTATTTATTTTTTTGGATTTTTTTTTGAGGTAGGGTCTCACTCTAGCTCAGGCTGACCTGGCATTCACTATGTAGTCTCAGGGTGGCCTTGAACTCACGGTGATCCCTCTTCCTCCTGAGTGCTGGGATTAAAGGCATGTGCCATCATGCCCAGCTTTCCCAGTGCTTTTATTTCAGGTGTGTGTGCCACCACAGCTGGTGCTGTGGATCTGAACTCAGGTCCTCATACTTGCAGGGCAAACACTCTTCTGACGGAGCTATCTCCCAGCTTGTTTTCAAGACTTCGTATCGTCTTTTTGTCCCTCTTGCTCTGATGAAGGCTTACCCATCTTTTCAAGTCCAAACCAAACCACACCCTCTGTGAGCCCTTCCCTGACATCTCATGACACTCAGCATGTCTACATCCTATGGTAACTATTCCTTATGCTTTCTTATTCTTTTTTTTTTTTAAATCAGCAGACCATTGGCTGCTTTGAAATGTTTCTTGCTCAGTACATTATCTCTCACACCATGGGTGTTCAATAAACGGATCCAAGATCCAGTCTCAGAGGTCAGCTTCTTGGGAAGAGGCCTGAGATAATAAACTTATAAAGAGAAAGAGATTTACACTTTTGAAGGTTCTAGTTAATGATTCATTGTCACCATTGCTCTGGGCAAGTTGTGAGACTTCCACATGTCGTGGGAGACATGGTGGGAGCAAGTGATGAGAACATGTGGTAAGGTGGGAGTCATGTGGTGGGAGCTTGTGTTAGAGCAATGTTTCTACTTCATGGTCAGGAGCTCTAAAGGAGGGGAAGAGGATGGAGCTGCTGTCTCAATACCCTCTTCAATGGCAGTCCCACTAAGCCCTATGTCTTAAAGGTTCCACCACTTCTCAATAGCACCATGGACTGGGGGCCCAAATGTTGACCTACAGGCCTATTGAAGAGAATTATTGGTTCTTGAGTCCCAAGCTATTGTTAGTGTGGTTTGTAAAGCTCAGCCCCTCCTTAGCACTCCTGCCCTAGCTCAAGGAAAGTCTTGGCAAACAGTCGTAGAGGGAGCTTTGTGGTTTTCTCAAGATTTCAATGTGGCCCCAAGTGCTCCTGTTCGTAGACTGATTCCAAGCTGCTTTCACCTCCAAATGCAGGAAGGTCATGTGCAACACATTCAGGGGTGGGGAGAAGACTCAGCAGCTCAAGATGTTTGGCCCACAAATCTGCTCACCAGAGTTTGATCTCCAGCACCCACCTAATGTCAGAATCGAAGTAGCACAGGGGTCTATAACCCCAGTGTCCAGCCATGGGATTGGAGCCAGGAGAATCTAGAAACTCATAGGGTCAGCTAGACTCACCTCCCCAGCAGCAAACAAAAAACCAAACCGAAACCAAGACAAACACAAATGCAAACACACAAAAAACCCAAGAGAGTCTCAGAGAAGGTAGAAGAGAACCAACACCCTGAGGTCCCAAGGTTGTCCTCTAACCTACGCACGCGATAGAAACAAAGGAACATGTCCCATGACATTTTTTGGCCATCTTCACACTGTTCCCAGCCCAAAGCTCAGCAGTATGCCTTGGACCACCCTGGGAACTTCAGAAGAATGAAATGCCTAGGTCCCAAGGCAGACTAATTAGAAACTCTGGGCCCAGGGCCCCGGAACCTGCAATGTTAAAGCTTCCCAGATGATTCTAGTGGGTGAAGACCTGCTGCATAGATTGTGTTCTGCTTTGGAAACACGCCCGTGACCGAAGTTGTTCATGTGAAAACTAGAATTTTCCCCTAGGAACACTTCACCATGTAGCTCCCCTATGCAGTTACATTCAGAGGGTTTGGGGGAAGCTTTACAAATCTTTCTTTTTAACAAGTCCCCTTATGATTCTTATTATCAGATAAATGTGAGTACACTTGAGTGAAGGCTGTAAGTAGAACCACCATCCTCATTACTATCTGTTAGTGTGCTTACAGCTCCTCCCACCATAGTCAGTGTTATAGCTGGTCTTGTTCATTGCAGTATTCTCAGCCCTGGGGAGAGCGGTGGCTCCTAATGGGATTTCAGAAAATATTTGGTGAAGGGACAAAAGCAAAGCTATGGCTTTCACTTGGGTAGAATGCAGCGGCATCATGAGGTATGAAGTAGTGGAGTCATGTCACTGTTTCATGCTGTCATCAGAGGGAAAGCTCATAGAGGTCCTGCAGTGCAAATGTCCTCATAAGTTTTCCACGACAGTGACAAAACACTTGGGGAAACCAACTCAGCGAGGGAGGGATTTATTTTGGCTCATGGTTTCTGAGTTTTCCATCTGTGGTGACAGTGTTCCTGTGTTCCTGAGCATGCGTGGAGCAGGAGCATAGGGCAGGGTGTATGGCACAATACAGGCCTGGTCCTAGCCAGACCACATGGCAGAAGAAACCAGGAAGTGGCTTCTGTGAACATGGTGTTCTGCACAGGCCTGGCATGACAACAGCTACAGTCCCATGCTCGCGAGAAACCTGCTACAGGCTGTCATTGGTCACAAAAGGGGGACCACCCCATACAATGATTGGCCAGCCAAGCCCTTTACCCCTCCCCCCGCACTTCCTCAATAAATGAGTTTGCAGCAGCTCGCTTCCCGCTTTCACCCAGCTCCCAGAGTCTGTGTCGTGATTCCGTGCTGCTCACCCCCAACTTGGAAGAGACCATGCCTTCCCTCCTGGGCTGGCCTTAGGGGGGACCACAACAGCAGGGTACATCTGCTCACCAGCCGAGCTACTCACCAGCCTCGGGAGTCTATAGGAAACTGGGTTCAGGCATAGGCTAGAGGTGGAAGCAGCTAGTGCTTGTGGGAAGCTGAGCTCAGGTGCAGATGGCCACATGGAAAAGGGGGACCTCACCCCTCCAACCCCAGTTGGCCCACAAAGATGTTAACTTTTTAAGAAACTACACTTCACATATCTTTGTATCCCTGGCATATAGTGGGTGCTGAATAAATGCTCGCCTAGTGAGTGAATTCATGAATGGGTACCAGGAAGCAGAGAGAGAGGGAGAGAGAGAGAGACAGAGAGAGAGGAGCCAGAAGAGATACTTTCCAAAGACACTGCCTTCAGTCACTTCTTCCCAGCCCAGTCAGTATGAACTGGTCAACGGATTAACTCTTTGATGAGGTTAGTACCTCATTCACCTCTCATTGGGCCACCACCTTGGGCCCAACTTCTTGACACTTCAGCCTCTTGGGCGACACTGTGTATTAACTGCAGCCCTCTCTCATCACCCCAGGGCTCTCTGGAAATTATCTTTCTGACCCACATTGGCCACCCAGGGGAGCAGAGATGGTTCTCTCAGGCCAAGCTGTCCACACAAGATGCATGGTGTGCCCGTGCCACACCCAGGAGCCTAGCTGGGCAGGCCATCACTGGCCAGGTAGAGCGTGGCCACCCCTGCGATTCATTTTTGTTAAATCTGTATACTGTGCGTGTATGTGCTCCAGAAGGTCTGGCTGCCTAGGGGACTTGGTGATTTATTAGCTCCTAGGTGGGCCACCCGCCTCCTTGCAAAGCAGTACAGTCTCTGGGGGGATCATTAAGAGCAGAAGAGGAGGGACAAGGCTGATTCTTAAGACAAGCCTGCTAACCCCGCACATGCTGAGCCAAGCACCAGACATGATACCCAACAGCCATTTACCCTCTGTTTGAGCAAAGACCATTTCCTGCCAAGTCTCCAACCCTCAACACTTCCTCTTATGTGACCCAGGGGCAAGTACTAAGTCCCCCTGTAAACTCTACTTGTCCCTCGCTGTTGGCACACAACGCTGACAGCTGCTTTGGCTCTTTTCAATACCCTCCTCCCTGTGGCACCCTTGGCCTATGGTCAGACAGGACTGTGTAAAGTACAGCCTCTCCCTCCTCAGACCGTGCTTTTCATGCTAAAGTGCCTTTGTGGCATGGGCACTCTGCATGAGGCATTCCTGAACCCTCCTGACAAAGTGTCACCTCCACCATGAAGCCTTCCATGAGTACTTGACACTTCCCCTACCTAGAGGAATAAAACATTATTATTATTTTTACCTTTTATGATCACATGACAGCAAGTATAGATGTTGTTGACACATTATCTGAGCCTCTTATCCCCCTAGGGTGTCAGGTCCTTAAAGACAGGAATCTTGCCTATCCACGTCTACATCGACAATGCTCCGTCCTGTAGTTGCATTTTTTCATTAGGTAAGCATTTATTTAGCACTTCTACATACAGAGATATGTGAAATACAGTTTTCTTTCCTCCAAGGGTCAACAGCCCTGTGGGCAGGCTGGGACTGCAAACTTGAGGTCTCCCTTTTCCTATGTATGGATCTACACCTGAATTCAGCTTCCCACAAGCATTGGCCACTTCCTTCTTGGGCAGGAGAGATCATGCCTGAACCCAATTTCCTACAGGTCTCTAATGTCCTTGGCTCATTGCAAATAGTCAGCACTTAAACCAAATCAACCCGTCATCTGATTATCCCCCAACTGTCGGGCTGCTCCCCTGTCCTATGAGAAAGGAAGCTAATGGAGGTGGCAGGGAAGACTTCCTTCTCTGGGGCGTAGACACAGGTGTGTAGGTCTTGGCAGGCCCCTCAGTATGGTGGCAAGACAGGGTCACCCTGAGAGGGACATTAGATAATTAGAAAAAGGCTGATAAACCAGGTGTGGTGGCACACACCTTTAATCCTAGCACTCAGGAGGCAGAGGTATAAGGATCACCATGAGTTCAAGGCCAGCCTGAGATTTCATGCTAAATTCCACATCAGTCTGGGCTAGAGCGAGACCTTACTGGGGATTCAGTCCTGGACGCATAATAAAAAGCCCCGTTGGAGCCTACAAGGGGCTTCTGTCTTCTTTCCGGCTCCTGGGCTGTTCATCTCCCAACACCTGAGGTTTTCACCACTGGTAAGGTTTTACCCTTCCCACCTTGACAGCAGCCAAGCTGCCAGGGTCAGAAAGGATCCTTTTGTTTTTCCCTAGACCCTTAGACCACATGGATGTTTCCACTCCTTACCCTCTGGTTCTCAGACTTTTCTTTTCCCCACCTAACCTCCCCTGAAATGGAATAAATGTAATGATTTATAAAAAATCCTCCTGTCTTGTTTTATTTGAATTCTTTGTTAAAACAGACATGAGGTCAGGTATGGGGTTTTTGTTTGGATCTCCATAAAATAAAACCCAATGACAACCCTGTCTCTTCTCTTGTGACTTGCAAAGGTCTTCAGAACAGCCAGCTCTTTCACATATACCTTATACCTTATCCATTGTGGACTATGTCGTGAGTCCCTGATGTGTGACAGGTAGACTCTAGCATATTCCATACAGAGGACAGTCTTAACAGCTGGTCATGCATATAGGACCTGAAATCAGAGAGACCTCTTTGCAAAGTCCTATCACTGGCTAATTGTGAGGACTGGACAATTAGTAGATATCAGTCATGCACACACTCACATACCACCAGCCCCAGACATAAGCAAATTGAGAGCTGTTTCTCAGGGCACAGTGAATGGGCAGCTAGGTGCTCCCCTCAGTTCTGTGTCTGAGTCATCTCATGCCAACTAGCCAGCAATCCCTCCAAGCAGGCACTCTCAAGGTTCCCATTTGCTGCAAAACGTAGAGCACAGCTAAAGGAAATCACCAACGCGACACCGTCAGTGGCAGAGTCTGGATTCAAGTGTGACTTCGGCACTGGAGGAAAACGTGAGAACGTAAAAATGAATCTTGGCGTGAGAACAGCCTTTCTAGGCATGAGACAAAAACCATGGAGGAAAAGACTGAAAAGTTAAATTGCATATATAAAAGAGCTAAGTTTCTGCAATGAAAAAAATATATTTTCCAGACTTTAAGGTGAATAATATGACCTCATCATGAGTTTAGATTTGCATTTCCTTTTTTTAAAGTGTCATTTATTTAATTTTTTAATTTTAATTTTATTTATTTGCAAAGAGAGAGAGAGAGAGAGAGAGAGAGAGAGAGAGAGAATGAGAATGGGTGCACCAGGGCCTCCTGCCACTGCAACCAAAATCTAAATACATGCTCCACTTTGTGCATCTGGCTTTATGTGGGTACTAGGGAATCAAACCTAGGTTTTTAGGCTTTGCAGGCAAGTGCCCTAAGTACTGAGTGATCTCTCCAGGCTATGGTCTGCATTTCTTTAATTGAGAGATGTTAAGTGTGCTGAGACATAATGAATATACTGTTGAAATATTGAAATACACACATGCAAATAAATAAAAATATTTCAAAAATTTGTTTAAAAATATGGAATTGGGGCTGGGGAGATGACTCAGCAGTTAAAGATTCTGGCTTAGAAAGCCTGCTGGTCTAAGTTTGATTTCCTAGGACCCACGTAAAGCCTGATACACAAAGTGGTGCATGCATCTGGAGTTTGTTTGCAGTAGCTGGAGGCCCTGGCACACCCATATTCAATCACTTTCTTTCTTAAATATAAATAAATAAGTAAATATTAAAAATATGGCATCTTCCCTTTGTGTTTTGCTACAAATATTTTCCTATTTATTTATGGTACATTTAAAATATTGTTTTTATTTGTTTGCAAACAGAGATTCACACACACACACACACACACAGAGAGAGAGAGAGAGAGAGAGAGAGAGAGGAAGATAGTATGGGTGCACCAGGGCCTCCAGCCACTGAAAACAAACTCCAGACGCATGTGCCACTTTGTGCATCTGGCTTCCGTGGGTCCTGGGGAATCACAGCTGGGGTGTCAGGCTTTTCAGGCAAGCACCACTGCTGAGCCATCTCTCCAGCCCCTATTTATGGTTCTTTTGCATTGAGAAATTGAGGTCCAGCGCTGTACAATGTGACAGTTATAATTTTAGCAAAAGTGTTCAGGACCTTAGCAGGGATGGAATGTAAATCAATTTTAGGAGCGCAGTGAGGCATTATGTATTAAAGTGTAAACTGCATATATCCCATCACACAGAAATTCCAGTTCTGGAAGTTTATTTACACAGACATGTGCAAGGATGTTTATTGCCATATCTGTGGTATAGTAGGGGAGGCATCTGCCCAAACATCCTGCTCCTGCATTCTTAGTGAAGCGCTATTCACAGCATGGTGTCAGCCAAGGACTCCATTGCCTAGCACCCTGCTGCAGACAGGTGGAAGCCATGGCTGGCTCTTGGGCAGGGAGATTGATGCCTCTAGACCTACATGGTGATACAGTGGGTGTGTCCTCTTGGTCGTTTGTCAGTCCACTAGCTGAATGGAAAGGACACTGTGGCCCCAGCATGGGATAAGTCTAAAGAACAGGGGGGATGGGAGACCTAAAACTAGGAAATATCATCCCTGGAGTACTGTGAGCAAAGAAGGAATAGACCTTTCTTTGGGATTTGCCTGTTATTGCAGCTAGCATGGACCTACCTACCAACACATTGTGTATACTAAAGACCATGTGTCTGTTCATAGGAGGCAGGTTATGTAGTTCTTAGTGAGGACACATAATAGATTATGCTGTGGCTGTTAAAAAAAACACAAGGCAGATCTATATAAATGTTGACAGAGGAAATAATCCAGTATGTATTGTTAAGTGAAACAAGCAATTGTAGTCAGGTAAATATACCCCTACTTGCATACAGAATATACAGCATATGTTAGGGTGTAGTGATGGTTTGAATGGATGGCTCCCAATTGATTCAGGAGTTTATTAAAAGTTTGTAATTTGGATCTTCAGCTGCCTGGCGGGTCCTAGGGTCCAGCCCTAAGGTGTGGGAGTGGATTTGGAATTCCAGGCTAAAGATATGCCAAGTGCTTGAGCTTGGCCTGGAGTTCCTGAAGTGTGCTTGCTTGCTTTTTGGTGAAGGCTTTTCTCTTTCTGTGCTTGGTCCTGTGAAAGGGGGCCAACTTCTGCCAATATGGAACTTCCCCTAGATCTGTAAGCTTCAAATAAATCCCTTCTTCTTCCTATAAACTGTGTCTGGTCTGGAGGTTCATCCCGGCAACATGAGGCTGTCTGCTGTACGAATATATGCAGGGGCTTTTTCTAAAAGGACACACAATAGGCTCTGAGCGGATCCTTTGGAGAATGACCTTGAGGGATCTGAGATGGATGATAGCATAGAATAGGACTTTGTCTTCACCTTTAATTTTCTGTGCTGCTTGGATGTGTGTCTCTCTTTGCCATGAGCATGCATTCTTTGTCACTAAGAAAAAACCCTTAGCTAATAAAAAGCTTTCTTCTTTTTAAAACCTCCATTGATATTAGTTAGGAAGATGAAAGCCTCTATTGCAGAGTGAGGGAAGGCAATGTGTTTGGAGTGGCTGAGGTGTGGGTGGGTGGTGAGGACACGGGAGGCTGGCGATGTATAGCTGCTTTCTGTAGACGCTGGCTCGGGAAGGAGGCAGGGTGATCGTGGGTGTTGAATGTTTTTGCTGCTGCATATACAGCTCGGATAAGTTTCCAGGCAACTGGACCTCAGTTTCTTAGGCTCCATCTGTGGCCAACCATGGGGACATTAGATAGAGGTCCTTTCTTCTTTGGGTTTATCTTCTTCCCCTACCCTCACCCTCCTTCCTGGAAGTGGGTCAAACCAGGCCACTCACGGGGGAGGGGGGTCTCACTGAAATCCTGAGCCAGCTTGCTCTTGTGTGACACTCCCCAGTGGCATTAGTACTCAGAAAACAAGATGGCACATGGGGGCAGTGATGATGCCAAATGGTATCAAGGTGTGAACTAAAGTTCCCAGAAAAGTGTTGTATGTGCTACATCTACCTACTTCCAGCAAGGCTGAATGGACTAATAAAACTCCTGTGATCACAGAGAAATGGGGTGCTGCAAGGTCAGAGCCAAATTCCTTTGGGCTACCTTTAGCTCCTTAACAGCTATCTATTGCCCACGTCTGTGTCTGATCTTACATCTTACATGTGACTGTCAGTTGATCAGGTACAACCTTTTTGGAATGTACTAGCAAACCCCCAGCTTTCACCAACCCAAGGGCTAAGAATGTGATCAGATAGCATCTGAAACCTATGGTCTCCCACTACCTGATGGTCAGCCAATGTATTTGAAAAGTGCCTTGATTTACGACTTGCTTTTGTTCTGTAACTATAAAACCTTCATGAAATTGTTAACACATTGGAACATGGAATTTGGGGTAACCTAAATCTGTGTTCCTGGCCCATGGTCAGTCATATTTGGCTCCAGAATAAACTATCTCTTATCCTCTTTGAGGTGAGAGTTGTGTCATTCATGTTCACAAGGGGGTTCTTTTTTAATTATTAAATTATTATATTTATTGAGGGAAGTAGAGCCAAGGAAAGGCACCCACGTGGCTGAAGACCCCATTTGGAGGGCCTGGGGAAAAAAGCGTGGAAAGAAAAAAGAAAGTTCAAGGAGCTCTTGCCAGGCGGGGAGCTGGAGGAGATAAAGAACCTGTACAGAGAGTAAGGACTAGGGGGGCTCAGGCCCAGCATAGGGAAAAACTCACCCACAGCTGGAAGTTGCCAAGTGATCAGAGCCACAAGGGGGCTCTTTATCCCCCTTAATGTCACTATGAGTCAGTCACTCCCAGACAGGCTTTCTATTCCATCTCCACTGCTTTACAACTCCCTTCCTAATCCTCATACAGAAAGTCTGGAGACCAGGAGTGCTAGTTTGAATTGATGGCCCCCAATATATTCAGTGTTTTATTAGTTTGCCTCTACAGCCACCTTGCTGGAGGCAGTGTCTCTGGGCGGATCTCAAGGTGTGGTGGTGGGTTTAGGATTTCAATCTAAAGACATGCAAAGTGTGCCTAGTTGGAGTTCCTGATGTGTGCTGTGCTGTGTGGCTTTTGGCTTGTGGCTTCTCTCTGTGTGTTTGGTCCTGTGAAAGCAGGTCAGCTTCTTCTGCCATTATGGAACTTCCCCCGGATCTGTAAGCTTCAATAAATATCCCTTCCTCCATCACTGTGCCTGGTCTGGAAGTTCATCTCAGCAAACCTGAAGCTGTCTGCTACAGCAGGCAAATGACCTGTAAAGACCTGCAGGAGGCCAACACCAGGGAGTGCCTTGAGCAGCAGTGGAGTTTGGAGAAGCTGGTCACCCTTTCTGTATACCCCCACCCAAAGAAGCGTCCACTCATGGAGCACCTTAAGTTGGCAGGTTGCTTCCATGACAGACTCCTGCTTGCCAACAGAAAGGACACCCTCAGCCCACAGCTGGCTTGTCCACTTCGTTTCTCTGGCCAAGTGACCCTCCCAGCATGACCCTTCCCATTCTCCAGTGACCAAAGCCTTCCTGCCTATCCCTGCCACTCTCACAGGAATGCAGTGAGGATGGAGTTGGTCAATCCAGCAGTCTTCTGGTGCCAGTTTCCTTGGTCTGAGCATCCTTAACTTCACTTTGCAGCGTCCCCTGTCTGCTTTGCCAACATAACTCCACCCTTTACCATCGGTGCTCAGATCCCCTGTGAGGACCAGTCAGTCCCCACAAGTACAAGCTGTGCCCCTGGTGCTTGCAAGCGCTCCAACCAATGCTTAGATGAGTCAGTGAGTTTAGTTTAGGTTTTAACACCAAGCTTTACAACCACGCACTCCAGGGTCCCCAGAGAGATGGATGGCTCTGTATGGGTGAGTTACGCAAGCCGTTCCCACGTCCTGCAGCACAGCAGTGCCCCCTAGTGGGAAGTGATGCAGTTACAGCACCCGGAGGGAACACATCTGGTCCCTCCCTCACAGGCTGCTCCCCTGGAGAACTTCATTGCTGAGAAAGGGTTTTATTTTCTGTCGTGTCTTGTAGGCACATCAGCTCCTACATCAAGTTCTGTGATTGCACAGGTTAGCCGCGTGCGAGCAGGGAGAAGTGGTCCTTGCGGCTGGACCATGTCCTGACACACCCAGGCCTCCTAGGGTTTGAAGCCACATGCATGGTTGTTCGGTCCCAAGGACATGCGCCAGCCAGGTTTGAGACTTGCCTCAAGTGTTGGAGGGTGGATTCCTGACTAGACTTTGGTGTAAGACAGACCAGCTGCACGTTTTAATCGTGGAAAGCATTTTTGAAACTCAGCAAGCCGAACTAACAGCCGTCCTGTAACCTCCCAGCCCTGTCTTTTCCTGTCTCCAGCACTTTGCTGTTCCTTTCTGCCTGGAGCACTTAACCCTAGCTCTTCCCCTGGCTCACACCTCCTTATCCTCAGGTCAAAGGTCACCGCTTTCCAACATCACCCTCTAACTCCACCACGCGGTTCCCTCGCATATCTATTGCTGATTTATTGCCTTTCTCTCTAGTGAGTCCTTGCCTCGGCAGCACACCCGGATGAGATGGCGTCTGCCCCGCCGCTGTGTATCTTCAATCCTTGTCACCAAGCCATCCCATCGCAGGCAAGCAAACGGGAATGAATCATAGCCACCAAACATTTTGCTTGTCAAATGAATAAGATGGGAAGGAGTCAAAGCCTAAATCATGACGACATGGGCTTCTTGAGGAAGCAAATCTGCCCAAGATCTTTGGAAAGGATTCCCCAAAGTGCCTTTACCTACCATCAGTGGAGTGCACAAGTGGTTCGGGAATGAAATGTACATTCTTTTCAGTTAGGTATTTATTTTAACATAGCTTAGGGAATCACTTGAATTTAACAGGCTTCACCACTGAGGCTGCAGCTTAACTATGCAGTGAGGGTAGAACATCTGTCTCAAATAAATACTTGATAGATAATAGCACAAAGTGCATTTGAAAGTGGGGGTGGGGGAGGTGAACCTTCAAGGACCAGAAGCCAGAGCAGAATAATGAGGACGCATTCAATACTTTACGGGCACCCACTGCATTGTCAGTGGGGCTCCCCACCCTCTACCATCGGTGCTCAGATCTCCCGTGAGGACCGGACAATCCCCACAAGGACAAGTTGCACCCCAGGTGCGTGCAAGCCCTCCAATGGATGAGTAGATCAGTCATTTTGCTAAGTTCAGAGATCATGGCTTGAAATCAAATGGGCACGACACTGTCCCTTGTGGAAGGAACTCCGGCTTTGGTGGAAAAGGTAGTGGACAAGAACAAAAAGATTTCATTACAACCTCTGGAAAAGGAAAAGAAGGAGAGAATGAGCCATGAGTAAACAAAGTGCTCAGAGGAGTCCTGGTGGGGACACGTGAGCAGAAGGTCAGGTGGGGAGCACACGCTCAGATGAAAACCAATAGGGTGAGTGGAAACGATGATGGGATAAGAACAAAACAGGGTGTGGGTGAGGCAAGGCAGTACTGCAAAGACTCTAAAAGTGCAGGAGCAGTCAAGGGGGGCACGGGAGGTTGAAAATCAAGTCAGAATAAGCCTGGAACAAGCTTAGGACTCTGACATAAAGGTCCACAGGAGACCTGGTGAAAGAGAAGTTAACCTGGAATACAGTAGTCGAAGGCAACGTGAGTCTGCTGAAGCTATTGGAGGAGGAAACATCGATGAATTGGCCAGAACTATAAGTGAGGATTTCAGTAAGCAGATATTCCAGAGATAAGACCGTTATGTGGGCAGAGAGAAAGGCTACTTACTCCTAATGAAATGAACCTCTAAACCACGAATCTATATATCCACTATCCATCCATCCATTATTTCTCTCTATATATAAATGCATCATGGTAAACATTCTAAATTATGGGTAGAATACAAATGTTTTCCAAGTATTGTATGTTACCCACAACAAGCAAAGCAAATAAAATAGTTTTTTTGACAAACAGACAAAAGACTTTCAGAAGGATCAAGTGCTAGAAAAACACCAAAATATCATCTACTGAGGTTTGCAAAAATATTTTGACACCTAATACTTATTATGTAATTAGTTGGCTTATGAAAGCAAAAGAAAGGCATCGTAAGATGGGCAACATCTTGAAAATAATTACATTTTCCCCTCCATAAAGTCCCTTGAAAAATAGAATCTACTGCCTGAGTGACAGCCCAAGGAAGCTTGAGACTGGAGAGGGTGTGCATAGGACAGTAATTGGGGATCAACTGCATGAGCCCCAATACATAATGCTGTTAAGCTTCTAATGGCAAAATTATTCCCCTAACAAATAGCACACGTTCTCACTTACATGTGAAGCTAAAAAGAGAAGAAGCCATCATGGCAGAGAGTAGAACAGTCCTTGCCAGAGGCAGGGAAAGATAGGAGACAGATGGGGAGAGGGTGGTTAGTGGACCCATGGGTGCGATTGGACAGGAAGCATAACTTCTAATGACCATAGTATAGTCAGGATAAATATGGCTGAATTTGAATTCAGGATACAGAATTTCCCAAAAAGCTTAAGACTTGAGGCTTCAGGGCCATCCTGTTTGGGCAGATAAAGGGAGATTATCCTTTGGAGATGGTGAATCTGACATTCCCCAGACTCAGTGCCCTTGGGTGCACTAAAGAGTGTGGTGTGAGGCACTGAGTCAGGATGCTGGCAGGGAAGCAGGTCTGTAGAGGATCCTCTTCAAAAGAGGCTGGCCATCAGGACAGCAATTCTTATCTACCAACACACAGTTTATTCCTCCCCTCCCCCAGCAAAAAAATCTGAAGCCAGGCATGGTGGCACACGCCTTTAATCCCAGCACTTGGGAGGCAGAGGTAGGAGGATCACTGTGAGTTCAAGATCACCCTGAGAATACATAGTGAATTCCAGGTCAGCCTGGGCTAGAATGAAACTCTACCTCAAAAAACAAAAACAAAAACAAAACAAAAACAGCTGCCAAGTCATTTTGAGTTTAATATCAATTCAAGGAATACAGAGTTATAACTCAGTATACAAATAGACCAAAGGGAAAAAAATTAACATCTCAACAGATTCTGAAAAAGTGTTTAGTAAACTCACCACCCATTACTAATTAGAAAAACGAAGCTGAAGAAATCAGAAAGGGTGCATCTTGAGCACCAACCGGAGCATGCAGCCATCCAACTAGGCACTCCAGGGGTGATGTGATGACACCTTCAGCTGACAGTCACTGTCCCCCACGGCAGGAATCCTGCATCCTCTCTCCACAGGCGCTACCTCACTCAAATCTCACATTATCACCAGACATGTGTCACTATTACCTTTATTACCTCATTTTTCACCTAAGGGAATCAAGGGGCAAAAATTAACCTGCCAAGGAACTGCTTAGTAGAAGGCAGAAGCACAACTCCAGCATCTCATTCCATTGCCTGGTCCCAGCCTCCAGGCTGGGAGCCTCAGTAGAGGTAGGCAAGACAAAGATGCCCATGACACAATTAATATTTAATATTGCTCTATAATTTATGGATGACTCAATTAAAACTTTAATAAATGGAGAGATGGGAAATTGTAATATTAGTAAGACATCAATTCTTCTCAAATTAATCTATAAGTCAAGCATAATTTTGATCCAAATCCCAAAAGGACTTAAAAAATTGAATTTGACAAAATAATTATAAAGTTTCTATTGGATTAATAAATTAATGAAAGGAGCCAGTTCCTTTCATTAGGTGGAAGAGTGATGGGGAGAAAATTGCTCCCTCCTAGATGAATATATGTATGAAAGCTGCTTTGAGTGAAACTGTGTGGTTCTGGCTTGGTGACTGACAGAGAATTCACAAAGTATAAAATAGGAAATAGAGGCTAGAGAGATGGCTAAGTGGTTAAGGCTGTTGCCTACAAAGCCTAACAACCTGGGTTCAATTCCCCAGTGTCCTCGTAAAGCTAGACGCACAAAGTGGCACACGCGTCTGGAGTTCTTTTGAGGCAGCTAGAGGCCCTGGCATGACCTTTCTCTTTCTCTCTCCCTCCCCCCTCTCTCTGTGTCCGTCTCTCTACTCCCTGTCTCTGTCTACTTGCAAATGAAATAAATAAAATATTTTAACATGTGAAATAAGCAGAGCTATGTAAAAATAGTGATGTTTCAGTAATCCTTTCCTTCTGTTCAATGCTGAGGATGGCGCCCAGGGCCTTTAATGTGGTATGGTTCTTCCAGTGAGCTGCATCCTCAGCTCCAAAAGTAGTGTTTCATATTTAGTTGAGAAATTATGGACTGTTGGGTCTGTGGGGGGAAGTAGTTTGCTAATCATTCTGTGAAAGCAGTCCCAGCTTACACTAATAGTAAGTCATATGAGTGAAATCATTCAGTGTTGAGAACAATCACATAATTAAGATTTCAATATGTATTCTATTTTTAATATTTTATTTATTTATTTGAGATACACACACACACACACACACACACACACACATATATATATATATATATATATATATATATATATATATATATATATATATATATAGATATAGAGAGAGAGAGAGAGAGAGAGAGAGAGAGAGAATGGGTGTGTGGGTCCTGGGGCATTTAACCTGGGTACTTAGGCTTCATAGGCAAGTACCTTAATTACTACTAATCTCTCCAGCCCCGTATATTCTTTTTCTGTGTGTGGATGTGAGTGTGGCATGGAGGTGGAAGTCAGAGGACAACGTTCAGGTATGGGTCCTTGCTGTCCACCTTCTTTGGGGCAGGATTTCTCTCTTTGTCACATGAAGAATAAGTCATGAGCTTCCTAGAGATTTTCCTATCTCCACCTCCCATCCAGCATGCCAGGATTCCAGAAGCCAGTCACAGTCCTAGAGTTGGAACTTGGGTCCTTAGGCATGAGGGGCAAACGCTTAATTCATGGTGCCCTCTTCCAGCCTAACTTGTATATATTCTTGAGAGCTTGGAATAATTTATAACCAGAGCACCTAGAAAGCCAGCTGAAGAAAGATGTGGGTCACATAAAAATTTTAATGTTTGGGCTGGAGAGACGGCTTAGCCATTAAGGCACTTGCCAGCAAAGCCAAAGGACCCAGGTTCAATTCCCCAGGACCTATGTAAGCCAGATGCATAAGATGGCACATATGTCTGGAGTTCGTTTGCAGTGGCTAGAGGCCTTGATACACCTATTTGCTGTCTGCCTTTCTCTCTCTTATAAATAAATAATTTTTTTAATTTCAAAGTTTTAGAAGACAGCCCTCCCTCCAACAATCAACCAAAACACATAAAGAGTAAGAAAGTAAAAAATACAAATTGTTCCATATAGAATAGGCAGATAGCTAATTTCTCTAATACATAACATTTTTATAAATGGCTAAGAAAAACACCTCAATAGAAAACTGAAGAAGAGGCATAATTACCAAAAAAGATCTAAAAAATCCATTAGATAATAAAAAATACAAATTAAATCCAAATAAGGTAACATTTTACTCCATCCAACGTTAAAAATGATTTGGTGTTATCCACGGGACACAGAAACCTGTGACCTTTATAATGTGAACACATTTGAATTTTATGGAAGGCACCACTAGAATTTATCCTGTCAAACATTAAGATAGTTGTAGAAAGATGTGCCAGGCCGCTTAGCACGGTGTTATTTATTTAAAGCAGTAAACATAAAAATATTATAAATTTACACAATGTTGATATTGATTTAATGACAATACATTCAACTAATGAAATGCTGTGCTATGATTATGAATGTGATTTAGTAGGTATTTCAGACACAGGAAAAATGCTGATATTAAATGGGTAGGTCAACAGAAGAAGCTAGAAAAGATTTTGTGCATATGATAATCTTTCTCTCTGCATTTGGACATAAAACATGACATTCTTATAGCCCCTACCTCTCTATTATGTATGTATTACAATGTGTGTGTGTGTGTGTGTGTGTGTGTGTGTGTGTGTGTAACACTTGTAGTTCCTGATGACTTTCCTGAAAGATCATTTGGAGCACTCTGTTCTTTATTTGATATTCATACAAAATTCCCCACTTCTTTGCTCCCAATACACTTATAAATTCTAAGTAGGAACAGAGCTATAGTCCATTTCAGCCAAACAACTTATAACAGCAACTTCAAAGAGAAAATAAGGTGCAGATGCATGGACTGTATTGGATGAGAAATGAGAATGGATTAGGGAAGGAAATTTGAGGTGAGGGGCTAGAAAGAAACTCATTTTTCATTATGAGACCTAATTCTTGAAAGATAGAAAATCAGCAACATATTCAAGTTCATTAACATACAAAGGAATACAAGTTAAATCTTGTAATTATAATTTTATAGTTAAATCTAAACTTACTAAAAATTTAATTTAACTTAAGATCAGTCCTTTGTAATTTTTCCTTTGAAATACAAACTATATCCTTTTGTAGCCTTTAACTTTTTTTCTTTAAGTAAATGAGGAATATAGAAGCAGAAAGTTTGAATTTCTGTCTTGCTACTTAATATTCTGAGACTCAGTTTCCTCATTAAAGGGGATAGTATAAAACTTATATGCAGAGCTATGGAAAGGATGAGAAATCATGTGGAAATTTCTCCATATGTTCCAGTGCATAGTAGGTGCTTGTTAGCTGTAGTTACTAGTATTAACCTTGGACCTGCTTGGGACTGTAGGGAGAACTGGAATGGGATGCAATTACCCATGTTGGAACAAGGCCAGGCTGCCTGAGTCCTGGAGAACGGGCGGCTGAATGTTCAATCAAGATATGTAAGCACACACACCGTGGAGTGTCCCCAGTGCTTCCCCAGGGCTGGGGAGTAAAATGCATTTCACACGGCACATCTGCTCATTTTTTACAATTCCACAACTAATTAACCAGAATTCTCATCAGCCGTGTCTATGTGGATTAACTAAACTTGTCAGCGAACCCTGATTTTTTTTCTGTTAAACACAGGCAATTTCTACCTGTTGCCACGGCATCCAGAAAGGTACTGAATGCAGAGGAATCAAACAATTACGTCTTTTACTTAACCCCCAGCAGACATTGCTGAAGCAATAGGTCAGTTTGACCCCTCGTTACAACTAGGAAGCATGATACAGATATTGTAAAGATTTGGGTCTGTCTGATGTGGTGTCTAATCTTACTTGCTCAACTCCTGTCTGAGCAACCAGAGGTAAGTCATTTAACCTCCCTAAAGCCTCAGTTTCCTCATCTGTCTAATGGCACCAATCACAGTGTCTAGCTCATAGAATTTTTGGGGGTTTTCAAGGTGGAGTTTCACTTTAGCTCAGGCTGACCTGGAATTCACTATGTAGTCTCAGGGTGACCTCAAACTCACAGCGATCCTCCTACCTCTGCCTCCCAAGTGCTGGGATTAAAGGTGTGAGCCACCACACCTGGCTTTCATAGAATTTTTATATCTGATATGAGGATAGATGAGAGTTCCATGGGGAAATGTACTTTGTACAGTACCTGGTGGCTGGTAGGTCCTTAAAAATGTTGAGCTGGAGAGATAGTTTAATGGCTAAGGCACTTGCCAGCAAAGCCCAATGACCTGGGTTCAATTCCCCAATACCCACCCGATGCACAAGGTGGCACATGCATCAGGAGTGCATTTGCAGTGGCTGGAGGCCCTGGCATGCCCATTCTCTCTTGCTGTCTCTCTTCTCTCTATCTCCTTCTGCTTGAAAATAAACAAATAAAATCATTTAAAAAATGGTAACAAGCTGATATAGGAGGATCCTAACTTCAAAGCCTGCCTTGGCTATTGAGTGAGTTCAAGGCCAGCCTGGACAACTTGGTATGACAGTTTCAAGATGAAAAATAAAAAAAGGCTAGAAATGTAGCTAAGTGATTGTGATGGTTTGAGTGTGAATTATATTCCCCATAGTCTCAGGTATTTTTAAAAATTAATTAATTAACTAATTAATTAATTTATTTATTTGCAAGCAAAGAGAGACAGAGAAGAGAGAGGGACAGAGAATGGACATGCAAGGGTCTCTAGCCACTGCAAAACTAACTCCAGATGCATGTGCCTCTTTGTGCATCTGGCTTTACATGGGTACTGGGGAATTGAACCCAGGTTGTTAGGTTTTGCAGGCAAGCACCTTAACTGCTGAGCCATCTCTCCAGCCCCAGATTCAGTTATTTTTGACTTAAGTTAAGATTCCTGCTTAAGTCTCCAGCAGCCTTCTGGAGGATGTGCACTGCGGGGAGATCCTGGAGTCAAGCCCTAAGGTGTGTTTGGGGGTGGATCTTGATTCCAGCCCAGAGGTGTGGAAAGAGCAGTTTGGGCTGTGGCTATTTGCGTTTTGTGGTGTTGGCTATTGGTAATGTCTCTCTGCCTGGATCTATGAAAGGGAGCCAGCTTCTTCTGCCACTGATGGCATTCCTCTAGACTCTGTTAGTCTGTAATGAATCCCTTCTTCTCATAAACTATGTCTGGTTGGATGTCCACCCCAGCATCAAGCTGCTGACTACACCAGGGGTACAGTGTTTGCCTGGCATGTGTGAGGCTTAATTTGCAGAACAGCATACTCTCCAAAAGGTAAAGATGCCCATACTTTTTCACTGGAGGATCCAAAGAACATTCTTTGGCTAATGTCCAGGAAGACAATCAGAGAAGGAAGGACACCCATTGCAGAAATCCAAACAGGGCTGAGATCTCTTTAAGGAATTTTAGCAACCAGAAAAGAGTCTCAAAGAATGTCTATATTATCCTCTGTGTTAAGCATATAAATAACTTGTTTATTAGAGATCCCTAAAAGTAAAATGTGAGAAAGCTGTCTAAAAGTATGGTTCTATTAAGGTCATGAGCATTTCAGTGATTTCAAAGAAAGATAAATAGATGCTCTTTTAGGAAGAAAATTTCTTTAGAAAACACCAAAGCCTGGCTATCATTATATTAGTGTGACTGTTCAATAGACTCTTGTGTGTCACATTTTTTTCAAGGGGTGGGCTATTATATAAATGTAACTAACTTTTGTTGAACTCTAAGATTTTGTGTGGAAAGAAAATTTCTGATTAGCCAGGATGTCAAAGAATTTTCTGATTAGCAAAGTTGTCAAAGAGAGAGTTCACCATTTTCCTCACTGTGCCCAGAATGACCTGGAGGAAACTTGGGCTCTTCCTTATTTTTATGTGGAGAATATTAGGATGGGAACTGGGGAGATGGCTTAGCTCTTAAGGCACTTGCCTGGAAAGCCAAAAGATGTAGGTTTGATTCTCGAGGACCCATGTAAGCCAGATGCACAAGGTAGTGCAGGCATCTGGAATTCATTTGCAGTGGCTAGAGGTCCTGGTGCATCCATTCTCTCTCTCTATATATATCTTTCTATCTGTCTGTCTTTCTCTCTCAAATAAATAAATAAATAAATAAATAAATAAATAAATAAATAAAATAAAAAGAATGTTAGGATGGGTAAAAGTTAATGCTAAGAATAATTATTGCTTCAAAGGCACAATTGCCTTTAGTTTATTTTTAAAAAATATCTTTTACATTATTTATTTGCAAAGATGGAGACAGAGAGGGAGAGAGAGGATGAGAATGTGCACACCAGGACCTGTTGTCACTGCAAATGAACCCCAGATATATGTGCCTCCTTGTGCATCTGGCTTTACATGGGTACTGGGGAATTGAACCCAGACCATCAAGCTTTGCAAGCACCTTTAACCACTTAGCAATCTCTCCAGGCCAGTTTACTTTATTGTTTTTACTTCATGATTAAATAAGCTCTTTTAGTAAAAAATCCATTTTCCCCCATAAATCAATAGCGACACCAAACATCTCAAGACTTATCTCACCTCCTAGTTGTGGTTTAAAAAAAAAAAAAAACCTATTGATGCGTTTATGCAGAACTCCCTGTGCACTGTTTTAGTGTAGTGAAAAATAGATCTGAGTTGTAATCTAGCCTACATCTCTTGGAACTTAGGGGGTATTCAGCAAGTCTCTTAAACTCTGTGCCTCTCAGTTTCCATAATTACAAAATGAAGAAACGAATATATACCCCATAAGCTTCTATGGGGATTAAATAAAATGCATGCCGAGAGTCAGCACAGTGCCCTGCACATGGATGATAGGATGGTAACCCACACCGCCTCCATCTCCACTTGTTGCCATGGCAACCAAGCTGAATTTTGATTGTAAATTTATCACCAAAAATTTTGAGTCAGAAGTCTTTGTTGTTCTCAGCACTTACTCCTTTGTTTATTTCCAGGAATTTTACCAATGGATTTGTGTTTGTAGGTGTCCAAAGTTTTGCATATGGCTTTCCAGGTAGACCCATCCTTGTGTGGCCAGAGCATAAAAGAAGATGAGTTTGTATTGATTTTCATGAGCAATGGCTATTGTACAGTTATGTCAACTGGTTCATCCAATATTGATTGAAGAGCAACTTGCCAGTGCCATGCATTGTCCTTGGTGCTGAAATCACATTTAAAAAAAAAAAAACACCCACCTGAATTAAGGAGCTCATAATCTAGCTGAGGAGACAGATGGCTACAAGAAAAGGAAAAGTATTAAAGGTGGAGATGCATTCAAGGTGCAAACACAGCAGGTGAGGAGATGACACCTAAACTTGACTCCAGGGAGTGCAAGAATGTCTTGATGAAGCCAGTATTAACTTGGTGCCATCCACAACCTAACAGTGTAAATAGAAGCAAGGGACAGCTTCCAGAATGCACAGTGGTCAGTGGTGTCTGATTCTTCAGAAAAGCCAACGAAGTTCTTGACAATTAAGGACTGGGGAGATGGCTCAGTGGATAAGAGTGCTTCTTGTACAAGCATGAAAGCCTGAGGGGCCTGATGCCACCTGAGTTCAAGTCCATGTGAACAGTAGTCTGAGTACTGAGCTTGGACTGGGCTATATCACCCTAGTGACATACCTCTTCCAGCGAGGTTCTACCTCCCAAAGGCTCCACCAGATGGGAACTAAGGATGGGCCTTAATCACAAACACATCAGGCAATGAGGAACATTTTACATTCAAACTACTCAGGGAAACACACAAATGAGTGAGTGATGGAGAGGAGAGACCCAGAGTTTTCCTCTGCCTGTGCATGTGCTGTGTGTGCATCTGTGCACATCCTACATACGCCATGCACATGCATGCTATACATACAAATGCAAAAACACAATTACCTAGCCCCTGTGCTTATGAGATAATGAGCAGCATTAGCATGAAATGAATATAAGAGCTCAGAATGAATGAAAGAAATAGGATCAGTGAGGGTTTTAATGTCTAGATTTGTCCTTCACCCCAAGAAATAAATATCAAGACAAGGATTTTAATGCAATACATTCATTCAGAAGGTGATATACAGAGGCACCAGAGAGTGTGGACAGAAAAGACTCCAATAAAGGCTGTGTTTTTAAGCCAGTTACCACTGGGAACAACTGCCAGGTAATCTCACTGAGAGCTCAGGAGACAGCACAGAACAAACGGAAAGCTGGTTCAGAGAAGAACGGGGCCATTCTTACCAAGTCCTTGCCTGTTGTTGGTTGGAGGGAAGTCTCTAGGGACATGAAATCTGCAGAATTTTGGTCAAGAATGCAACTGTTCTGTGCAAGGAAAGCATCTGGGGCCCTGTCTCTTTGCAAACATAAAACACTGCTGAAATTCATAGACTTTTCATTGACTCTTGCTGAACAGCCTCACAGAAACACTCATTGCCAGCCCCTCAAGGTGAGATTCTTTAAAGGGAGGTGCTGAAGTGACACGGGCAGTGGGGGTCCCAGTGTCTGCTGTCCTCCCCTAAAAGGGTCAGGTGTCCTGTTCTCATGCAAGATACTGGGACTGCTTAATAAATGAGGAATAGCTAATACAAGCCTCCTGAGTACAAGGGGAATTTGGTGTTTGTATTTTGAGACAGTGACTCATGAAGCCCAGACTGGTCTGGTTCTGAGAGAGGCTCTCGAGAATAACATAACCACTTTCACCCTATAGGTTGTCTCACAGTTACCTTCACATTGATGGGATAAAACACCTGATCAAAAGCAGCTGATGGGGGCTGGAGAGAAGGCTTAGAGGTTAAGGTGCCTGTCTGCTAAGCCTAAGAGTGCCCGTTCAATTCTCCAGGTCCCACATTTTGCCAAATGCAGCGATGCAAGGGTGTAATGCTGCACTTGCCCACCAGGGGGTGCATGCATCTGGAGTTCATTCACAGATGCCAAGAAGCTGCTGGCACACCCATTCTCGCTCTCTCTGTCTCTTCCTCTCTGTCTCTATCTCTCAAAAAAAGCTGAGGGAAGGAAAGGTGTTATTATTATTATTATTGCTTACAGTTTTTGAGGGAAAGCTTCATGATGGCAAGGGAAAGATGATAGAGCAAAGGCTGGACATCGTGTCTGCCACAGTAGGTGGCAAGCCACAGCAAGAGAGTGAGTCGAACTCTAGCAAAGGCAAGCTGGCTACAACACCCCTAAGCCCACCCCAAACAACACACCTCCTCCAGCAAGGCTCCACCTCCCAAATTGCCACCTGATGGGGACCAAGCATTCAAGACACGCGCTTTTATGGGAGGACATCTGATTCAAACCAGCACAGGTTGCAACATGTAAGCTACAGTAAAATGACAGAGCCAACTTCTGCATGTCTCGGATGGAACCCACATACGCAAGTGCTCTACCACCGAGCTATATCCCTAGCTTTCAGGACCAACATTGTCGGGAATAAAGAAGTTGTCAATATTAAAGCAAGATTTCCCCAGTCCCCAATTGACATTCTTTACTAGGTCCACTTTAGCCCTGGCCAAATAGTTGTCTATCTCCTTTTTTTTTTTTTTTTTTTTTGGTTTTTGACGTAGAGTCTCAATCTAGCCCAGGCTGATCTGGAATTCACTATGAACTTTCAAGGTGGCCTTGAACTCATGGAGATCCTCATATCTCTGCCTCCTGAGTGCTGGGATTAAAGGCATGTACCACCACACCCAGCTGTCTATGCCCTTTTTGAAGACATCCTTGTCTGGGAGTTGGTTGCTATACAATTCATGGGGGTGGGGTGTGATGGTTAAGTTTGTGTCAACTTGATTTGTTTAGGAATCCACAGACATTCCTCATAAGTGTGTTTCTGAGGTTGCCTCTAGGAAGGATTAACTAAAGGAAGAATCCTTCCCCCAGGGGTAAGCCTTCCCCCAGAGTGGGCGGCCCCTCTTGGAGGAGGGGGCTGGTTGATAAAAAGGAGCTCTGGAAAGAAAGGCTCTCTCTCTCCCACCTGGCTGCCGGTGCTGCTAGCTGCTTGCCACTAGGTACTAACTGCTTTGTGTTTTCTGCTTGGTACCTGCTGCTTGGTGTTGCTGCTCTCCAGTGTGGACTGAAGACCAGGGTGGACTGAAGAGCAGCGTCTCTCCAGGAAGCCTCCAGGCCTTCAGTGCCGGATTGGGACTGCTGAGGCCTCCAGCCTTGTGCACTGAGCAGCTACCGGGTTTCTTGACTCTCGGACCTGCAACCTGCTATTGCTGGACTGTGTAAGCTAATCCAATAAATCCCCTTTTAATACGATTCATTCTGTCCATTCTGTTCCTCTAGAGAACCCTGACTAATACAGATTCTGGTACCAGGAGTGGTTCTAGAGAAACAGAATTGTAAGGATGGATTTCCCTAGTAGGCTTGGTGCTCTGTGGAGTTGGTTCTCCAACTCTAGTACCACTAAAGGCTCTGCTGGTAATAAGGAGAGCACTTTAAGTGGTAATAAGGAGGGCACTAATAATCCATGGTGTGAACTATTTAACGAACTCCGTGAGATAGATGTATTTAGTGATTCTGAGTCATATCTTGTGAGGAGCAAGGAATTTAGTGACTCTGTATCTAGAACTTTTGAATATTTGTGGAAAAGTAAGACGAATGATGATGCTGGATGGTTTCTTCTGGCATCTCTAGATAAACTGTTGAGAGAAAAGCAGAAGCTCCAAAAGGAAAATTCCAAGCTTAAGACCCATGTACATGATCTGAAGGTTTCTAAGGGTGCCCTGGAGGAAAATCTCCTGTCTAGTCAGAACAGGGCTCGAATTGCAGAAAACCAAACTCAAGCTCTCATTGTAAGATTGGCTAATTTGCAGCGTAAGCTCAATTCCCAGCCTCACAAACTATCAGAAGTTAAAGTGAGGGCATTGGGGGTTGAGGGGTTGGTATGTTGACAGCATCCCTGGCTTGATAGATATTTTAAAAAGTTATTTATTTGAGGGAAATAATATATATATATACACACACACACACATACACATACATACATATGGAGAGAGAGAGAGAGAGAGAGGGGGGAGACAGAGAGAGACAGAGAGACAGAGAGACAGAGAGACAGAGAGAATGGGTGCACTAGGGTCTCCAGGCAATGCAAATGGATTCCAGACACATGCATCACCTTGTGCATCTGGCTTTACATGGGTATTGGGGAATTGAACCCAGGTCTTTAGGCTTTGTAGGCAAGTGCCTTAACCACAGAACCATCTCTCCAGCCCTTTTCACACCTTTTGTTCAATATTTTATTTATTTATTTATTTAGTGAGAGGAGGGAAAAGGAGAGAAGCAGATAAAGAATGAGCATGCCAGGGCCTCTGGCCACTGCAAATGAACTCCAGACTTATGCACTACCTTGTGCATGTGGCTTTACATGGGTGGTGGGTAATCAAACACAGGGCTTTAGGCTTTGCAGGCAAGCACCTTAACTGCTGAGCCATCTCTCCAGCCCTTGATAGACTTTTTAATAAACATTTTAGAAATATATCATTCAACTAAGGCATTTCTACTGTTGCATCACAACTTTTATGGTGTAAGGCTTAGGCAGATCTGAATGCAGCATTGAATGCCATGCCGATACAGGTGCATGTAGATGTGTGATGGGTGGGTGGTGCTATAGACTGAAGTCTGTGTTGCCCCCAAACATATATGTTGAATCCTAATTCTGAAGATGATGGTATATGGAGGTGGGAACATTAGGAGTCATTAGGTCATGAGGGCAGAGCTCTTGTGAATGGGATTCTTTAGAAAAGAGCTGCCTCATCTCTTCTGCAACTGTAGGGACTGGAGCAGAAGATGACTATGAACAGGAAGTAGGCCCCCATCAGGCGCTGCTGAACTCAGACCTGACCTGTGCTAAGAGCACAATGTGTCTGCTGACTATAAGCCCCAGTCAATGGTGTTCGTTACAGCAGCTTGAATGGACTAAGAGTAGAGAATGGAAGGAATTAAAGAGCAAGGTCACCTGCTAAAGAGCTGCCAAGTGTGGCACCCAATACCTAAGGTAGAACAGAAATTTTAAAAATGTCCATGCAGGATGCCCAGTTAGCTCAGTGGCAGAACATGAGACTCTTAAAATAAATGTCTGTGAGGAAATGGAAGTTGAAGGTGACCAGATGTGCACAAAAAGACTCTCAGGCATGCCAGGGACTTGGGTGAACTGGGACTCATACTCCAAAAGTGAATCAATGGTACAGTCTAACTGTGCGGTACAAGCCAGCAGAGAAGATCAAATGTCTTTCTTCACGGGCCCTTGAGTCGGTTTGATTTCCAATGGAGTGAAGTAGAGGTCATTTTCTGTGTGGTATAAAAGTATCTACAGGGCTGGGGAGATAGCTCCATTAGTGCCTGCCCTGTATACATGAACACTTGAATTTGAGACCCATACATAACCCATGTAAAAATACTGGTGGTGCACACCCATAATCTTTGTATGAAGGAGGCAGACAGGAAGGTCCCTAACTGGTGAGCTCCAGGCCAATGAGAGATGCTCTTTCAAAAGAGGTGGACAGTGTCTCTGAGGACTGAGGTTGTCCTTTGGTCTCCACTTACACATGCACACACATTCATGTGCACCCTTACACACATGCACAGCATCCCCTTACACACAAACACACATATGCACACACATTTTAAAGTACCCAGTGAGGGGTTGGGAATGAGTCTTGGTGATGGTGTGCCTGCCTAGCACGTGTAAGACCTTGTGTTGGATTCTTTTGGCTGCCTTGGGCCTCGACTTAAAGTTGTGCAAGGAGTCTTCTGCCCAGCCTAAGAGAGATGGAGATCCAGCCTCCATCCAGTTTCCCAGGCTGTCTCCATGCAGCTGGGCCGCTCAGGAAGTGGTACAATTCTCTGCTCTGCATGAGCTCACAAAAGGAGTCTCCATCCTTTCAGCTTGGGACAAGGTTGATCTTCCAAAGTGGGTTGCCCAGGCCCCACTTTCAGTGATGTAGACACAGCCTCACCTCACAGCACCTCATGCTCAAGCTGTATTTCCCTGGGAAGGTTTTCTGCCCATTAGTATCAGGGAGAGAAACAAAAGGCTGTATATCAATTTGTTTATAGCTCCAAAGCATCTGTTACTTTGCTAGGTTTTGCAGGGAAACTTGGCATCTCATATCCATAAATGGGTTGCTCTGGGTTTAATTGTGCAGCTAACTGGAGCTATAAAGCAGAATTCGTGGTTGCTTGGAGAGGATTTTGAGAGAGAAGCAAATGAGCCCATAGGGCTACTTTGCTTAGAAGAAAATCCATGTGTTAACTGTCCCCCCAACCCCCACCAAAAGTGATGCAAGTTTAGCTGCCCGTCTTGGAATGTATGGGAGTCTGACTCCCCCACAGGTGCTATCATTTATTTATCATCTATCTATCTATCATCTATCATTTTACTTACCTATCAATCTATTTCTCTCTTGCTCTCTCTCACTCTCTGTCTATATAAATATAGATATAAATATATATTATATATATAATATATTATATATTATAATTATATAATTATATATATTATATATTATATATATAATTATATAATATTATATATTATAATTATCTATATAAATATAGATATAAATATATATTATATATATATTTATATCTATATTTATATAGACAGAGAGAGAGAGAGAGAATGGGTGTGCTGGAGCCTCTAGCCACCACAAATAAACTCCAGACGCATGCACTACCTTGTACATCTGGTTTTTGTGGATACTGGGGAATTGAACCTGGGTCTTTAGGCAAATGCCTTAACTTCTAAGCCATTTCTCCAGCCCTCTTTCTTTTTGAGAAAGTCTCATTATGTAGCCCAAGCTGGCCTTGAACTTGAAATCCTCCAAACTTGGCCTCCTGAGTGCTGGGATTATGGGCATGTGCCTCGCCTCCACACCAGGCAAGGCAGACTGATTTCTGATTATTAGACTCCCAGAGAAAAACGAGTGTGTGAGAGCAGGGTTGGCCCTGATGATCTATGGAAATATGTGACTCATAAACTCCCAACAGCCAATGGTCCCAAACTGTTAACCAGGCGAGCATTTGCTTGACCTTCCACTTGGTGCCAAATGCAAGCACCCACCATGAAAGTGCTCCTCTGGAGCTTTCACTATTGGTGGGAATGTAAAACAGTTCAACCATTATGGACAGCTATATGGACACTCCTGAAAAGGATGACCATAGACCTACCAATGGACCCAGTTATTCCCTTACTGGGCATTTACCCTAAAGGCTCCAAGCCTCAGTTCAGAGACATTTGCTCAACCATGTTTATAGCTGCTCAATTCATAATAGCTTAGAGTTGGAATCCACCCAGATGTCTATCATTAGATGAATGGATAACAAAGATGTGGCATATCTATGCTATGGAACTCTATGAAATAATGAAATTTAAAAAAATGGTCGAACATGGAAGAGATCATCCTCAGTGAGCTCACCCAATCACAAAAAGATAATCGTTGCATGGTCTCATTCATCTGTCGCTCCTAACCTGAATCCACCTGAGATGCTGCCAAACATAATAAGTAAACTGAGGACCAGACAATAGGGAGGGTGGCATGGAGGAGGGTAAGGGTGGGAGGGAGTGAAAGGGTAGGAGGGAGGGTGGGGGGGACACAAATAAGGACCCAAAAGGAAATGATACTATAAAACCCTATATCCTGAACAACAGGCTAAAACATTGGTCTTTCAGCAGGCCCACAGAGGGAACTCCTGAACCACAGGGAACTGGAGAGAACATCGTGAAGACCAACCTTAATCTTTTCCTATTTCTTCTCTCTCTCTCTTTCCCCCTCTCCTTCCCTTTCTTTCTTTCTCTCTCTTTCTTTCTTTCTTTCTTTCTTTCTTTCTTTCTTTCTTTCTTTCTTTCTTTCTTTCTTTCTTTCTTTCTTTCTTTCTTTCTTTCTTTCTTTCTTTCTTTCTCCCTCTCCTCTCTATACTCATTTTCTCTGTTATATTACCTGTCTTTTTCTTCCTTCACTTTCCTTGGCGCTGACTTATAACTCCCAGTACCAGCATGGGGTTAACTTTCATGATGAGCTGTTGATCCAAGAGACCTACAAGGTTTCCCAAAAAAGACAGATTTCTGTCAGAGTTCTTGATGACCCACCAAAGGTTAAGGGTAAGACCCTTCTGTCGAAGACAGCACATGCGTGTGAGACAAAACATGGAGACACCTGGTCGGAATCTGGAAAAGGGTCAGTCCCCAGACAATTAGCTAGTCTAGTGCCAGAGGGTGCTACATGAGCGACTGGGGGAAAATGACCGACATCTGTCCAAACAACTTGCAGTCTAAGATACCCAGCAGGAAACAACATGACACAAAGCTCAGACAAGTGCAGTAGTGGCACACAGCCATGGTGGGTAATCAAATGCTCTTGATTTGGCTAATAGATCCACTCAGTGGAATAGAACTCATTGCTGGAACTGGGAAATAAGTCAAAACCATGTACAAAAAATAAGCCCAGTCTCCAAGATCAAGCTCCCACCAAATGTGGGCAAGAAGAGGGCCTATGCATAGAAAATTCTCTCTAAAATAACTATGGCTATTCCATCTATCTAGTACTAATTTCTCTCTCCATTGGAGAATTTGCTTATCTTTTTCAGATGGACAATGAACCTGAAGGGAGGATCAGCCAATCACACCTCACCAGGGCCCCAGCTGAAACCATAGAACAATGCGGGGAAAGGGCAAGAGTACAGCTTTCTTGGTGAATATGACACCAGGAAAAGGCTGAAGGAGATATACACAGAGAACATCCAGCACCTGATAAGCCAGATATCCAGACACAGAGGCTCCCAAAACCTCACCACTGAAGTAGAACTAAAATGATCCCAACGTGGCTCAGGGAAATTTGTGGAAGAGGGGGCGGAAAGAATGTTAGAGCCACAAGTTGGGCATTATGCACAGAGACTTGGCCTATCCCCCATAACTCTTGACTACCCTCACAATGCATGACCCACATTCCCCATTGACGAGGGTCCCTTTGGAGGAGGGAGGACAGGGAGGAGGATAATAGAGTCATCAATATGAATGTAAAATTAGAATAATATAAACAAAAACATAAATTATTAAAAAAAGAAAGTGTTCCTCTGGGACACATTCCACTTCCTCTGTGGTACATCCATGGGTCAAAAAATCCACAGGGACATACACTGAGGCCTCTAGTAGGGAGGGAGATTTGAAGAGATTTGGCCCAAGTTCAAACGTTCTCCTGGGAAATGCCCTTGGCTCCGTTCAATCTCATCTCTCAAGACTATGGGTTAGGTTAGTGCTGGGTAGCCCTCCTATATTGGAGAATTAATTTCCTTTTCAAACCCATCCCTCACAGGACCTTAAGTAAAAGAGGCTTTGGCCCATTTCCACAGATTTGTGATAGTGTTTCTCAGGCTGAATACTGAAAATGGCATCAAGGAGTGATGATAGAAGTAGATGTCTAGGTGGGAAAAGAGCTGGTCTAACTTGTTCAAATAGGATAAAAGTGTCAGGAGACATACTTTCTCAGTTTTGCAGATGAAAAGACCCTGAAGTCATGGCAGCTACTCAAGGTCATCCAGCTGGAAAGGGCAAAGCACAGGTGTGACCCCAGAATCTTGTGGGCTTCCAGAGAGGCTGCATTGGGACAAGACACTCCAGAACGGTCCCCAGGACCCAGAAAGATGATCCCTGGCGTGACACTATCTATCCGTGGCTGTGGATATTTGTGACAGCACTCACCTCCTTTCTGAAAACTACTGGGCATGCGTGAAGCCTCAGGGGTTCCTTCTGTGCCACTGGAGTCAAAGAAATCTGGACCTAAAGCTCAGCTCAACCCCTTCCCAGTGTGTTCTTCTGGCTTCCCACACGGACCCCCTCTGCCCTCCCCTGGTTTCTCATCTATAAAATGGAAACAAGAACAGCAATGCTTCACAGGGTTGTTGCAAGGACTAAATAATGCGATGACAAAAATGAGATTGTATAAAGCCCCCAGGGTGCGCCCTGACACAGACTAAGTACTCTGTCCATGTTAGATGTTATGATTAATATTTATAAGATGGAAGTTTGGTTAGGCATGATTTGCTTCCTTCTTGACCCTGTCTGTTCTCCCTTTCCTCTGCCTCTGTGACTTGCCCATCATGAAAACATATAGAGCTCTTTTCCCACTGGGGCAGGACCCACCTGTTCTGGTTTCTAGAGGCAGGTCTCGAAGCCATCTGTGGTAGTTTGAATAGATGCCCCCAATATATTCAGTGTTTTATTAGTTTATAGTTTGATTCTGCGACCACATGGCTGGAGGCAGTGTCACTGGGCGGATCATAAGGTGTGGTGGTGGGTTTGAGATTCCATTGTAAAGATATGCAAAGTGTGCCTAGTTGGAGTTCCTGAGGTGTGCTGTGCTGTGTGGCTTTTGGCTTGTGGCTTTCTCTCTCTCTTGCCTGGTCCTGTAAAAAGACAGGCCAGCTTCTTCTGCCATTATGGAACTTCCCCTAGATCTGTAAGCTTCAATAAATAAATCCCTTCCTCCATAACTGTGCTTGGTCTGGAAGTTCATCTCAGCGAACCTGAAGCCGTCTGCTACACCACCCTTCTGATGCTATTCCTCTGGTAGACCTGAAAATAGTTCAGATCCTCCCCACCTATGACTGGCTAAGGGATGCCCCATGTTTCCTCCAAAGCAGGACCCAAAGTCAGGTTTAAGGGGTAGCTGTAGAATAACTTATTTTGGTCTTGCATTCAAGATGCATTACTCAATCTAGTCTGACCAGGAATTATAAATTGAAGTTACATTTTAATTTCTATTTGCAAGGAGAGTAAGAGAAGAGTGAGAGGGAAATAACAGGAATGCCAGGGTCTCTTGCCACCGCAAACAAATTCCAGATGCATGAGCTGCTTTGTGCATCTCACTTTACATGGGCACTGGGAATTGAACCCAGGCTGTTAGGCTTTGCAAGCAAGTGCCTTAACTGCTGAGCCATTTCTCCAGTGCCCTGCATCCAGTTTTTTTAAAAATCATGTTTAGAACCGGGAAATTGGGCCATGATTCATTGTTAATTCAGTAGAATTTTGGACGTATACAGAAAGTTTAACCAAGTAAACAAAAGACACAACAACCAACTCCAGCTGGGTAGTTATTCCAACCATTCTGACTTCCCCAGATAGCTCACTTTTTTTGGGGGGGGGGCTAGTGCTCATTGTGACTCCTTGAACTCATCCGTCCTACATCCCATAGGCTCAATTTCTCCTGCAGGTAAGAGTTTTGCAAACATGTCTCTTTTAGATAACTCCTGTCCTGGCAAAATAATTCCCATTTCCCTCAATTCTGGCTCATTGGTCCACTTTTTATAGATTAAAAAAAATTATTTATTAGAGACAGAGAGAGGGCGAGACAGAGAAAGAGTGAGAATGCACTCCAGGACCTCTCGCCACAGCAAACTCCAGATGCGTGTGCCACCATGTGCATCTGGCTAACGTGGGACCTGGAGGATTGAACTGGGGTCCTTGGGCTTCACAGGCATGTGCCTTAACTGCTAAGCCATCTCTCCAGCCGTGGTCCACTTTTTCTGGGGGAGAAGTTCCTTGTCAGCATGGCCTCTGGTTTGTCTGACTCTCTCGTAAAGGGTGTCAGAGCCGTAGGTTGAGTTGTTGGGTTGTGTTCTTGGCAGCAGTTGCTTTGCATTGCTGGGCTGGCAGGACTTTCCTAAGCTTTCTGGCTGTCATTTTCTTTCACCCTGTGACCCTCAGAGGCACGAATGGCCGATGTGTTCCAATTGGTGGCTATTTTTGGTTTATAATATTCTACAAGCACTATAAAGTGTTCTGGATTGTCCCCAAATGGAGCATATGGATAACAGGGATATTACTGTGGTCTGGGAGTAACCCTGCGGCTTAAGTTCATTTTCCTCACCACTCCCTAAGGCTCTCCTTGGAAATCCCCACATATGTTCTTTTAAAATGTGAAACCAGAAATATGGGCTTTTCTATGTGAAATTTCTCAGTTATAAATTTTGGGCAAATATTTTTTAAATAACATCAACATCTATAAAAACAAAACAAAAAAACATGATTATGGAGCAAGTGAAATATGTGTTCGGATGTCACATCCTACGGGCTGCCAGCTTGCAGCCTGCATGCCTAAGCTGTTGGCACTTTCTTCTTTCTTTGGCTGATGGGTATGAAGGATCTATTAAGTGCTGGAGACTCAGAAGACACTTGGCAAAGGAGAGGAAGCAGAAGACCCGCAGCCTTTGCCTTCAGAGATCTTACAAACAAATGACCTAGAACTGTTGGCATGTGTTTCTTTAAAAAATAAAAGAAGGCAGGGGGAGGGTCAATCAAAATTCAACATAGTCTGAATAAGACTTATGTAAACCTACTTTTTTGAATAATGGCACACCCATAAGCTATAGATTATTACTAGAAAATTTTCAGTGCCTGGGATGGGATACCTTCCAGTGAGTTGTTGGCCAGGGAGGTCCCTGTTGCTCCAAAACATTGAAGGCTTTTGCCAAAGCCCTTGGTTTCCCTTGAGAAATAGATAGTAAGACCCTATTGCTGAAGATATCTCTTGTCTGAGAGGCAAGGTCACTGAGAAACTAAGCTGGTGCTGAGCAGAAAACCTTCTCCCAGTAGACCAGCCAACTGAAAGCTGGAAAAAGCTGCACTGCATGCAGCTGCATGGGAGACAGAAGTCATCAGCAGTGAAAACAATGGACACTGGAAAAAAATCAAGTTTGGCCAGACAGGACCAATGACAGAAGAGGTGCAATAGTGGCATGTCTGCTTTTGGGGTAACCAACTGCTCCATAATTGGACAGAAGGTCCTCTCTATGGGAGGGAATACATGCTTGGTACTGAAAAAACTTAGCAAAAGTCTATGGCAGGGGAGGTTAGGTTTATTTAGTCTCAGGCCCATTTGAAACCAGATTTCAAATGGTAGCCTAGGCGGTCTCTGTCTTTATCATGGAGTACTCCACCTGCTCCCTGCTCCCTCCTCCCCCTCTGTGTGGTGCTGGGTGTAGAACTCAGGGCCTTATACATGTTAGGCGCACACTCTACCATTGAGCTACATCCTCAGCCTGATTTCATTTTGAGCTAAGGTCTCACAGAGTTGCCAATGACTGGCCTTGAACTCGCTATGTAGTCCAGATTGCTCTTGAACTTGTCATCCTCCTGCGTCCGCCTCCTCAGTGCTGAGGTTCAGGCCCATGCAGTCATGCCTGGTTGGTTCTGAGGTCTTCTGGATGCTGGTTTTACTTCTTAGACCTCTTCCATGTGTCAGGCAAAAAAAACCCCAATGTCCTTCAACACTCTTATTACATAATATTTACAGCTTGAGGTCTCAGAGGTAAAGAGAGTTATTTTTACCAACATCCCCATGTTCAGTGTTAGTGGATTTAGGATTAACTAGACTTGACTCACATGCTCGATCTGAGCAAATCACAGTGGCCAGCCAGCAGGGCCGGAGGTTAATGATTGGCCAACTCGGGCCATGGACCCACTTCAGTAGGAGGAGTGCAAGAGGCTATGTTCCTTAATCAGGGCCACATGTCACACACAAGGTTCTCCAGTGGAAAAGTCAAGGTTTGGTGCCGGCCAAAGAGGGAATGATGCTGGCCAGGCATCATCTGTATTGTGTGGCATCAAAGTTGGGTTTTTTTTGTTGTTGTTGTTGTTATTGTTTTCATTATTGGAAGAAAGACATCATTATTGAAGTGAAGATAAATCAAGATAAGAGACTTAGCAAATATGAATCGTTCCTTACGTCATGTGACTGCTCGTCGGATCTGAGTGGAGAGTTGCTTAAATCATCTCCTAATCTGGGGTCCATGCTTCACAGAGTCTGTGGATCCTGCGAGGCTCTTTCGTTCTTTCTCATCATGATTCACTCAGTCCCTGGTTGGCATTTATGGGTTCCTTCCCAGGCCGATGACCCCTGAACCTTGTCCAAGACTCATGGTGGAAAATCTCCACGCTTCGATGGCAGAAGGCTGAGTTGGCCAGGCTTCCTCATCCTCTCTGGGAGCTCAGGGAAAGATTCCAGACACAAACAGACTTGGAGGAAAAACTCCGTAGTGGAGTCGTTTCCTCCAGATTAATTTACACTCTGGCAACCCCCAGAGAGGCTGACAGACTGATGGATGGCAATGCCTGCTGGGTGTGCAGCCACATTAATGCTGCCACGAGCTCAGCTCATTAGCTCTGAGTGCCTCTCGTCCCCTCGCCACACCTTGGACACAGCTAATCTCATGTAAAACGGGGCCAGCTCTCTCAGGCCATGTGCACTCAATGTCAGGTCCCTAGGGTGGCTTCCCAACTGGGCTGTCAACCCAGAAGAGGGTGTTACCCTTCTCAGCCTCATCCACCATCTGTCTTCTCCCTTCCAAGGGCACAGTGCAGGAGACACAGGACACCTGGCTAGAACACAGCCCACAGAGGAGCTCAATTACCTTCCCCAGAGAAGTGAAGTAACAGTTCTAAAGATAGTAGAGCTCAGAAGTTCAGAGTCCCTGCCTGCAGGGCATGAGCTATGTGAAAGAATCATACTGGAGTTGATCTACAAGAAGCCAAAACACATGGTGGATTCACAGGACCCCAGGAAGGTAATCATTCAAACCGGATAGCGGCTCAGAAAACAGAGCCCGAGCTTGGGGCTATTTAGATAGAGATGCCCATTGGCGTCATGCTGGTGTTGAAATTGTAGCAAAGACCCCAGTAGTACAACCTTGATGGCCACCTCATTCTCCCCATTGTGGCAACCCAGCAGGCATGGGCCTGTGATAAGACCCACAGGCTGTGGTTTCATCACTTTCCCTCCACTTACCCTTGTCTGAGCCAGCATGAGAGATTTCCATGACTCAATTTGCCCTTAAACAGCAGCAGCAACAACAAAAATCATACAGAGCATGAAGGTTGGGTGCTCAGCATATACAATCAATGTTCTGTTGGTGTTGGCTGCTTTTAGCATTGTCCCATTAGTATATGTCTCTGCAGCCTTAGCCTCCAACCCTGCCGTTTATGATCAGTTTGGCATTGACCTTTAGACTCCATGCTCAGCTTTAGGTAAGAGTTCTGCGCAATGCATGGACCCAGCTCTGAGGGAGCCAGACAGGACAATACAGCCCACTGGGCATTCCCACAGGGGAGAAGGATCAGATGAGTTCCAAATTGCTCATAGCCAATTAAAGTCTAGGATTTTAAATCATAACAAGTTTCTTTTGAGAATTTAGGGGATTCAGAACACTAGCTTGCTTGTGGCCTAGAGATATAAGATGCATAGATCTGAGGGGAGACAGGAAATCTGTCATGAGCTCATGAGTTCCTGGGGCCTGGAGGTACACCGGGTCCTGGTACTTGTCTGGACTGTGTCAGGTTCCAGCCCCAACAGATGCCTCTGCCAGTTCTCAGCAATAATGCTCAGTGAATAATGGCTTTCCTCAGACAGCATATGGGCCTGGAAGAGTTTGGCAATCTAGAGACTCAGACTCCAGCCATATGGGCCCATTGCCTGAGCTGCTCTGGTCAAGTCAGACTGTGCAGGGGAAACATGGGCTGGGAGCTTGAATGGGGACTGCTCTGAGCCACACTGGAAGAGTGCTGAGTAATAGTCCTTGCTGTAGTAAATTCCCCACCAGTCCAGGAGCTTGCAGTGGAGTGTGTGGGAGGAAAACTCACCTGAGGTGTTTTACACTCACTAGAGGCTGAGTAAACTATTTCCTAGCTTAATGCATGGTCACAATGAGGCCTGCCACTTGCAAAAATGACGTCCGAAACTCCCTCCCACACTGACTCAAAGATTGACCATGCGCTTTGCTTTGACCAATAGGACAGTTAAAAAAATGTGGCAATGCATACTCTTGAAATGCCCTTGGACACCAAGGCTTGCCCTTCTGCTGCCCTGAAACCCCGTGGATACCACTGAGCAGGACCAACATCCTCCTTGAGGTTGTGTAACCATGTGGAGATGGGGTTGCAATCATCTTGAATGTTCTGAACCAATATTTTCCTGGAGGATAGACCATGTGGAGTTGGGGCTCCTATCATCTCAGGTGTTCTAGACCAAGCTTCTATAGGTAAACCAGCCCACGTATTCACAAGCTGGCCGTAGATGCCCCTTAGCTAAGCTTAGCCCAGACTGGAACCACAACTCAAACCAACCAGCATCCTGGAGAGTCAACTGAGAGTAACTATGCATTCAGAATTACGTGGGCCATAAAGAAAAAGCCACCTCCCGTTGCTCTCTCCCAGCCTGGGTTAGCTGTCATATAATAGTTTTAGATGGATATTTAGTAGAGGGCAAGAGAAAATGGTCCAAAAAACTCACCATTTAAAATGAAATAATTTGAATGAATATTTAAATGTCTTCTGCATTCCAGGATTGCAAACGTGATGTTTTAGTGATTCTTGGTTTTGTCTGCCTCCAGCATTCCCATTTTATAGCTTATAAAACAGACTGCTTCCATACCTGCAGAAGCAGCTGCTCAGAAGTTACATTCTCTACAGGAGAAGACCCAGGCTCTGAATTCTTGACTACTAGTTCAAAAGTCCCCTCCCCGCTCTCCCTTTCTTCCCTTTCTTTCACTTTCCTTCTTTTTCTTCTCTTTCCTTCATCCCTTTTTAATTTTTTTCTTCTCTAAGACAAAGTCTCACTGTGTAGACTAGACAGGCCTCAAGCTTGCAATCCTCTGCCTCCGTGTTCAAGTGCTGGGATTCGAGGCATGCACCACCACACCAAGTTTTGAAAGTCTTCTGTAAAGACCTCCTTCCCAGCGGAGTGTGGTAGGTGAGTGTGGTATAATGCTAACGCTCAGCAGACGGAGGCAGGAAGATTAAGAGTTTGAGGCCAGGGCCTGGGAGATAGATGCTCAGTTGGTGAAGTGCTTGCTGCACAGTGTGAGGACTTGGGTTCAGATCCTCAGAACTCCCATGAAAGCTGAGCTTGCTGGTGCACGGCTGCAATCCCAGACCTGGGAAGGTGAAGGCAGAAGATCCCTGGAGCTTGCCAGCTAGTCTGCCTGAGTTAGTGAGAGACCCTGTCTCAAAACCTAAGGTGGAGAGTGACTGAAGAAAGTACTTGACATTGACCTCTGGCCCATACACACATGTGCCTGAATGCATATGAACATGTACACACACACACACACACACCCTAAAATCATGCACAAAAAGAAGAGTTTGAGGCCAGCTTGATCCATGTTGAAAGTTCTAGGCCATCCTGGGCTACACAATGAAATACTCGCTCTCTCAAGAAAAAACCTCCTTCCCATTTTGCCTTTTATAAGCCACCATAAGGGCCATAGTCACGAGAGCAGACTGTCCTAAAGTTCTTGTCCTCTGTTCCCCCGAACTCAGGATGACAGGCTCTTGAATTCTGGGATTCAGGGTGCTCTCTTCCCACCGCCCCAGTAAGTCAGCTCTCCACTCAGAGTTGGAGTTCAAACTCCACTCAGGATGCTAGTTCAAACTAACATAGATCAGGCCACTAATGGGGGTGCAGTTGGCTGGGTGGTGCTGGCTGGTGATACTTCCTGGGGTGAATACTCCATATAAGAGGAAACCCACTTCTTTGTTCTTAACAGGATTATGGGTCCAATTTTGCCTCTCATTTTCTTTTTAAAATTTTAGTTCAATTATTTATTTCTGCATTTGTATGTGTGTGTGTGTTTGTAGGCACGCATTTGGGTGTGCAAGTGTGTGTGGATGCATACGTATGTGCATGTGAAAGCCAGAGGTTGATGTTGGGTGTTTTTCTTAGTCGCTCTCCACTTTATTTTACCGAACAGGGTCTCTCACTTGAACCCAGAGCTAAGGGATTCCATTTCTCCTGCGTGCTGGAATTCTAGATGAGTTGCCACACCCACTCAGCATTTACATCAGCAAGCCCATTACTGACTGAGCGACCGCCTCAGCACCCCCATCTTTCAAGCTAATTCAGAAGTATGTTTGCTGTGTCTAGATTTTAAGTTGGCATCCAATACTATTTTACCCTTAAAATACCATGTGAGCCAAATGAAATTTCTTTGGGGCAGCAATAGCCCAAGAGTAGCATTTGCTATATTTGGTACAGAAGATAAAATGAAAGGTAAATGACAATAAAGATCAGAATGCATTTAAGGAGGAACTTTTCTTCAGGAAAATAAGTCTGGAAAAATCATCTTTAGGGTCGATATGAGAAGTGAAGGGTGGATTATTAAGTAGTCTTTTCCTTGGGTTTATCTTCAATGCTGCCATTTGACGTCCTGATACTCAGCTGACAAATCACAAGGCTGTCCTACTTCTGTGCGCAGAGCAGATTTACAAGCCAAGTGCTGAAATTTTCATCTCAGAGTGTCTGCTCTGCTGCTGGCTGTTTGGGTATCTAAAGTATACAGCTCTCATCTCCATCAACAATAAACAGTCTGGAGGAGAGCAGGGACCATCTGTAATCATTGCACTGGAACCCAGAGGAATGTTTGTGTGCCTGGTCACTTCCCCACAGGGATATTTCAGGCCTGTGCACACTTCCCAGGTGGGCCTACCTTGGCCCTGGGAATGCATCCTTGTCCCTGCCAACCTAAGGGGGAAACTCACACAGGTTTCCAGGCCATGTGGTGTTACCACAGCCAGCTGCTGTTGATGAGGAAAAGGCTTCCCAGGCCTCCCAGGACTTTGCTTCCCAAATCTGAGATCTCTGGGGACAAATGAGTGCTGGGTGGGGGCTGGGGAGATGTTGAAGGCATTTGCTTGCAAAGTCTGCTGGCTCAGGATTTGATTCTTCAGTACCCACATAAAGCCAGATGCACAAAGTGGTGCATGCATCTGGCGTTCATTTGCAGAGGTTAGAAGCCCTGATGTGCCCATTCTGTCTCTCTTTCTCTTCTTGTAAATACATGAATAAAAACATTAAAAAATAGAGTTTGGGGGAGCTGGGATGATGGCTCAACAGTTAAAGGCACTTGCTTTCAAAATCTGGTGGCCCAGGGTTTGATTTCCCAGTACCCACATAAGACCAGATGCACAAAGTGGTGAATGTATCTGTAATTTGTCTGCCAAGGTGAGAGACTCTGATGTGCTCCTTCTTATTCTCTTTCTCTTCTTACAAATAAAACAAAAAAATTTTAAAAGTGTTGGATCAAATATTTATCACATATCTACTCTGTGCTAGGTACTGTTCCAAAGCCCAGAGGTAGACTGAATAGGAAAGGCAAAAATCTCTGTGGCATCGTGGGGGAATTGGCAGTAGACATGATGGCCATGAAGAGTCACAGTTGAGCCGGGTTAGAAGGTAGGAAATCCTAAGCAGGAAAAACTATAAAGCAGAGAAGGGGTCAATGGGAGGAACAGGGAGGTGGACATTTTGCAAAGAGCAGCTAGAGAAGACTTTGCTCACAGGGGAAAGCTACAGCAAAGACCTAGAGGTCAGGGAGCTGGCTCAAGACCCTCGGAAGAGCCTGCAAGTGAAAAACACAAGTGGGCAATCCCCTGGGAGGGCTGCACCCAGTGTGTTCTGCCACCGTCAAGAAAGCCAGTGTTGCTGAAGGGACAGAAGAGGAGGTTAGAGAGATAAGGGAAAAGAAGCAGGGCTGGAGGACCTTGAATGTCATAGAAGGACTTGACATTTACTCCGAATGTGACAAGAAGCAGAAATGGGATGAGGTCTAATTTCCTCCATGTGGTCTGTTTTAGTAATCTTGTGGGCTGCTGCGTGGGGACAGATAAGAGATAAAGGTCAAAGCAAGAATCAGTTAGGAGACAGTCAACAGCCACTCATGAAAGAGGACGGCAGTCTGGCTGACAGTAGGAAAAAAGTGGTCACATTTTTTGATATACACAAATCCTTGAACACTTGGCTATTACTATCCTCACACTACTGGGCATTCTTGGGCACACTATGGGGGGCGGTCCATGGATCCCCTAAACTTGTCTACAAAATGTCACACTGTGTATGATATATGCATGAGCCCAGTCAGTATAGGGCAGAATATCCCAGAGGCTATAAAGGCAAATGCTGCAATGAAATAGCCAAGTTCATTGCACATCAGAGTGAACTCTTCATCATCTTAGGCAAGCTTTGAAACCTTTTAGTGTGTTCACCTGAAAGTTTAGGGATATCCACACCTGTGCCTGACTCAGAAGTTCAAAGTCAGAATCTAGGATTGCAATCATACAACATATCACAGTGAGTGTTCAATAAGCACCAGCTAGTTGTGTCAGTGTGGATGATTCCAGTAAGACTGAGGCTCTGAGTTATTGCTTTCAACATTGTCAGGGCCACAGGGTTGGTAAGGGGCTTCTTTTGCACCCACAGTCTAAATTAGCCAGAGGTTGAGGTACATAGGGCTTTACCTGATGTCTGTGTTATATCTAGATCAGGGAAAGTGAGGGGAGCTAAGTCATTTGTAGAAATCTTCACAATCTTTGCTGCAGGAAGCCTAATTTCTTCTTTCATTATAGCCTGAATCAGTAATCAATAAATGTATTTTCTGTTTCTAAAACAGCAGCAGCAACAATCTGCCAAAGATGAGAGACCTAGAAACTGGCAAAGTGGTATTTGAACTCACAGCCATCTGAAGCTGAAGCCACACCTTTCATCTTGACACCATGCCACCTCCCAGGTGTGCTGGAAGACCTGCTCAAAGGTTGGTCCAGCAGGCCACATGAGGGAGGCATCCATCACAAAGCAGTCAGTGTCAGCTCTGTCTCATAGAACTAGTTTTACAGCGACCTCTTTGTCCAGCTTCCCTGGGCTTCTGGACTGTTCTCATAACAACATAAATCCCATGTGCAGTTCTCGCTGCCTAATACCTGTTAGGAAAATGTTCATTTCATTGTGGGCCCCACTGCTGTTCAGATGTTCACAAACAGGTCCGTCATACATCCACAAGGGACAGCGTTTATAAGCAATTTCCCCATAGCCTCCACCAGCAGAGCCTCCTAAAGCTGCTGTTTCATTAATGGGCCATCTTTATACTTGTTAATGTCTAATTACTGACACTAATGGGTCCGTGTATTTTAAAAATGAAATTATGAGCTATATTCAATTAGGAAAAGTACTTGGGAAACCAGTGAATCAGCCTGGCAATGGGCACAAAGGGCTGGTAGTTAACCAGGCACCCCGGGCTCAGGGGACCTCAGAAGGCTGCGAGAGCAGAATTAACTCCAAAAAGAAACAGATCAATGCCGGGAAGTGGAAGACGGAGCACAAATGCACATGAATTCATCTTAAGATTAACAACAGTCCCGGCCAGAGCCTGGGTTCAAAAATGGATCTAAAACTTAACTGCTACTGACGTTAAAATATTTCCTGATATTGCATTCTCTGCCTAATACACATGGAAATAACGCATTGGGACAGGAAAAAGTGGGGATAGGAACTTCTATAATCCCAGCCTGCAGAGATGAACATTATTAATACTGTGTTGTAGATCCTTCCACACATCTGTGTTTCCATCTGTGTGATTTTGTGCACGTGTAGTAATGTTTTAAATCTAGACAGAATTACATGAAACGACTACATCCACTCTAATATTTTTACACTTGGTTACATACCATGGATAATATTCCATGTCTATACTTACTGCATCATTTTCAACAGTTGTATGACACTCCATGCCAATCTTCTACATCAGCACATGTCCACATATTTAATATTTAAACAAAACTCTCTTAAGCATGCCAGTGGTTAAGTATGCACACATTCTTTATTTCCTTGAAGTTGTTATGGACAAGCAGAGCACTTGGTCAAGGATTTTCCTTCTAGAAGATGCTGCAGCAGTCCACACAGAGCCATGCCAGGAGAAGATCTGCAGTGGGTTCCAGGTTCACCATGGAAAGGGCTCCTGCTGTTTTGCAGCGTCTCTTCCTGGCTATTGAGTGAGCATTTCTTCCTTCAGTTGTAGAGTTTCCACTTGAATTCCTGTCTTTACACATCTCATGTTAATGCTCAGTGCCCAATTTGTTTATGGGGGTGTTTACTGCTTTCTTATTGATTTGATTGATTGATTGATTTCTTATTGATGTGTAGCAACTTTTTATAAGAGGCTATCTAAGCCCTGGCTATGTGTGTTCCATGTCCTGTCACCTGTTTTACCATCTGCTTTGCCTTTATGATGTTTTAATATAAACATGTTGAGCTGGAGAGATGGATTAGCAGTTAAGGTGTTTTCCCCAGGACCCACGTAAACAAGATGCACAAGTTGGCACATACGTCTGGAGTTCGTTTACAGTGGCTGAAGGCCCTGGCATGCCCATTCTCTCTCTCTCTTTCTATCTGCCTCTTTCTCTCTCTCTCCCAAATAAATAAAATAAAATAAAAATTAATATGAACATGTTTTATATCCCATCACCCCCCCCACATTTCCCTCCTCAGTATTGTCCTGGGTGTTCACTGTGGGGTGATTAGGGCCTCAGTCAGTCCCTGGGGGGGGGGGCTGTGCCTCAAGATATTTCTACCCAACCTGTGGCTCTTACAATCTCCCCCTGCTTTCTGGAAACAGTCCCTTAGCCTGTTGTTTTTGAGGCAGACTCTCACTCTAGCCCAGGCTGTCCTGGCACTCACAGTTATCACCATACCTCAGCCTCCTGAGTGCTGGGACTAAAGGCATGTGCTACCACATCCAGCTTTATGTTGTAATAGATTATACAGCTTTGCATTCTGGTCTAGTGTAATTCTAAGTCTTTCCCATCATGCTTTCTGTCGTTGGAGCCATGTTTAGACAACTTCATCATTCCATTAGTATGAAGAAATTTTATTTTTTAATTTGTAAATCTGTAGTCATTTTAAGATGCATTTTGGGTATATGTGAAGGAAGAATTATTTTTCAAACGGCTAGTCAGTTTTCCAAACATTATTGCTTGAAGAACTCATTTCCACCACTTCAAATGTTACTTTATCATTTATTAAACTCCAAGTATTTTTAATAAATTTTATCTTCTATTTCACTAGTTTGTCTTATAGCATCACTATCCTTTTTTTAAAAAAAATTATTAGCCGGGAGTGGTGGTGCACACCTTTAATCCCAGCACTCGGGAGGCAGAGGTAGGAGGATCACCATGAGTTTGAGGCCACCCTGAGACTACATAGTGAATTCCAGGTCAGCCTGAGATAGAGTGAGACCCTACCTCGAAAAACTTAAAAAAAAAAATTATTTGCTAGCAAAGAGAGATAGAAGAGAGACAGAGGGAATGGGCGCACCAGGGCCCCCAGCCACTGCAAACGGACTCCAAATGCATGGGCCACTCTGTGCATCTGGCCTTTATGTGGGTATTGGGGAACTGAACTGGGGTCATAAGGCTTTGTAGGCAAATACCTTAACTGCTAAGCCATCTCTCCAGCCCCATCATTATCTTCTTTGTTTGTTTGTTTGTTTGTTTGTTTGTTTGTTTGTTTGTTTTGAGAGAGACAGAAAGAGAGAGAGAATGGGCATGCCAGCAGCCTCTCAGCAGCTGTGAATGAACTCCAGATGCATGTGCCCCCTTGGTGCATGTGTGACATTGCGTGCTTGTGTCACTTTTGCATCTGGCTAAACGTGGGACCTGGAGAATCGTGTTCTTAGGCTTCTCAGGCAAGCACCTTAACCACTAAGCCATCTCTCCAGCCCTTTTTAAAAAAAAAATTATATTTATTTATTTATTTGAGAGAAAGAGGGAGAAAGAGAGAATGGGCATGACAGGGCCTCCAGCCAATGCAAACAAGCTCCAGATGCATGCAGCCCCTTTGTGCATCTGGCTTATGTGGGTCCTGGAGAGTCAAACCAGGATCCTTTGGCTTTGCAGGAAAACGCCTTAATATCTAAGCCATCTCTCCAGCCCCCATCACTATCTTTTTAATTATTGCACCCTTTCATTATATTTTTATGAATAATTGTAAGTTCTATGTTCAAAATATTCTGTTCTCACTGATCCCCAAATGAGCTTTTAAAAAACAGATTAGGCTGGAGAGATGGCTCAGTGGCTAAAGGCACTTGCTTGCAAAGCCTGATGGCCCAGGTTCTCTTCCCTAGTACCCACATAATTCCAGATGCACAAAGTGGCACATGTGTCTGGAAATTGTAGTGACAAAAAGCCCTGGCATACCCATTCTCCCTCTACCCTCTTACTCCCTTTCTCTATCTTCAAGTAAATAAAAATATTAAAAAATAAATTAACGGATGAATTTGAAGAGAATTCACATCCAGAAACACCATACTTTCACTTACTTGGATGCTTTGTGTATATCACCTAGTAGTATTTTATAGTTTTCTTCATGCAAATTTTTTATGAAAATTTATTTTAAGACTTAAGATTTTTGTTTTTGTTGTAAATAACCTTTCCAACTACTTCCCACAATATTGTCCAGCTGGTATGTGTTTCCTCCCCGCTAACTCTCTTAATTAGTTCTGTTAGGTTGTCAGTTCATTTTCTCTGGTTTATAAGCAGAAAATAGTATCATTTTCTAATTATGAAAAAAATCACCTTTTGTTTAGAATTTGTACCCATAGTTTCTATTTTCTTATTTTATTGCATTGGCTACAGCTTCCTAAGTGATTGCAACCATTTCTAGGCTGTCTTAAACAAAATATAAGCAGGTAGGTCAATATTCTTCTTCTTCTGCTGCTGCTGCTTCTTCTCCTTCTCCTTCTTCTTCTCCTTCTTCTTCTTCTTTTGGCTGTTAAGCACACCTATAATAAACCTGGAGCACACTGTGTCAGGAGCTGAGCCAGAGCATGTGGGCATGGCAGCAGGAGGAAGGTTCTGGTAAAAATATGGAATGCTTCATGAATTTACATGTCATCCTTGCACAGGGGCCACGCTAATCTTCTCTGTATCATTCCAATTTTAGTATATGTGCTGCCAAAGCAAGCACGGTAAATATTCTTTATCACATGAAAGATTATCTGCAATCTTAATTTAGTATTTGGCTTTTATAATTGACTATTGAATTCTATAAATACCCTCTCTGTCCCCTTTACCTTCTTTCTTCTGATTTACTTAGCCTGAGACCTGTTTATTTTGTCTTTTGAGAACACTGGTTCTTGGGGACACTTGGATTTATTTGTTAATTACAGTGTCTTGAGGATCATGTTCCTAATAACGCGTGTATCCTCAGTCATTAAAATTAATCTCTGTCTCTCTTCCTGCAAGCAGCCCAGTCAGCCACAGGAGCAGTGTCCCCTGCAGCCACATTGGTACTGAACATCCTGCACTTTCTGACACGGACCAGTCCAGCGATGGACACTTGGCTCAAACTATACCAGCCAAACCACTCTCCTGGAAACCTGGAGCTGAGAATTACAGACAGTATTGAATCAGCTTCTGCCATTTGCTCAAATGAATCATTACTGTCCTGGTTCCTGGCTACCGTTTTTCTTTTTGTTGTTGTTGTTGCTGTTTTGAGGACTGTGATTTCCTAATTTCTTATACTTTGTTTCTGAAATAATCTCGTAACTGCCTAACAAGCCCCTCAGTCATAGGTTTCTTCTACTTAAAGCCAGACAACCCTTGTGGAGACAGTCACTGGGGGTCAGCAACCATTACATCACCACCTCCAGGGCACTGATCCTATTGGCATGGCCTCAACTGAAGGGACAGCATGGGTTGTGTGACTGCCAGTCCCTCTATATGTTAGCTTTTAAGTTTACATGTTACTTTGAGATTTGAATTTTCACCCTAATTGCTATGATAATTTTTTTTTCTATATATCAGTAGTCATTTTGGTCACTTGCTCTCTGGGCTAGGAACTTTCAGACAGCCAACCTCCACATGGGAAGACCTTGTGGAGCATTAAGTGTTGGGAGCGACAGAGAAGGAGGGTAAAGGGAGGAACGTGGGTATTTCCCATGGTTCCTCTTGGGTGGCTAAAACTATGAATTGTTTTAAAAGGACCACAATACCTATATCATCACTGGTATTTCTGGAAACTTACTGGCTCTCAACCCTGTGAACAGGGATGATTTCGGAGTGAGAGGTGCTGTGGCAGAGGAGCTGATGACTGTAAGGAGAGCTAAAAGAAGGATCCTGGCTTGGGAGGTCAGAAATTTTAAGGGCTTCTTGAAGGAAGAGAGGGATTGAGTCAGGAGTTGTATGTAGAATGACAACAATGAGTGAGATGACTATTTTTATTGGCATATCCATGAGAATAAGAACAACCTTGTGTCCCCAAAGGGACAAACTGGCAACACACTTAATGACATGCCAGCTTAGAGGGCAAGATGTGGGAAGCACACCATTCTCAAACACTATCACTATGCATCCAGGGGCTCTAGTGGGGGGCATCCAGGAACCCCAGAAAATCATGTGGAAGGTTCTCTTCCATTTCTAGTGCTTCCTTTACAACTTGCTTCAATAGTATGGCTATATGTAGTTCACTCAGTAATGACACCCAAAGACATCAGGTCCCAACTTCTGGAACCTTTGGCCTCCTTAAGAAAAACAGTTTTTGTAGACATGATCTTAAGTTAGGAAGTGGTCCGTAGCATCTGCTCTACTGTAAGCTATGCTGGATGCTGAAGACAGGGTGACCTGAATAGACCTGGGCTTCTCTTCTGAGCTGCCTTCTTCTCCCCTGGGAGATGCTTCAGACATTCAGTCTCCATCCCAGCTCTCCCCACTCTTGGTTGTAAGCCTCGTTCACCTTTTCTGGAAGTCATCTATGTCCCTCAAAGCCTCAAGTGATGGTGGTTAAGCCTCCTACTTAGTCCTCAGCTGGTGGAGCCTTTGGGAGGTGGAGCCTCGTTGGAGGCTGGTGGCAGACCTTTAGATTTTATAGGCCAGTCCACTTGCCAGTGCCAGTGTGCTCTTGCTCCACCTCCCCAGCTGATATGATATGATGCCACAGCTGTCTGCTCTGCATGCTTTCCCCGAAATGATGAAGCTTCTCCTCCAAACTGTAAACCAAAAGGAACCCTTTACTTCCATCAGCTGCTTCTGGTTGGATGTTTCGTCTCATCAGCAATGCGAAGGTGACTGCTGCCTAAAATTGACACTGATGGCTGGGTTACTGTGATGAATCTGACCACGTGGATTTTGGTCTTTTAGAACTGGTTTGTGGGAGGAATATGGAAGGATTTGGAGCTTTGGACTAGAGAAGCCTTGCAGTGCTATAAGCAGAGCTTGGTGGGCCATTCTGGTGAAAGTTTGCAAGACCTGAAAGCAGACAGAAGTGTGGCTTGTGAAAGTTCGGCTTGTGAGGTTTCGTAGAGGAAAAAGGACTTTGTCAAGAACTGGGTTAGAGGTAGTTAGTGTGATTATTTGGCTGCATCCTGTCTGTGTTCTGAGAACTTGAACAGAGTAAAATTTACAAATGAAGAGCTGGGCGTGGTGGCGCACGCCTTAAATCCCAGCACTCACGAGGCAGAGGTAGGAGGATCGCTGTGAGTTTGAGGCCACCCTGAGACTACATAGTAAATTCCAGGTCAGCCTGAGCTAGCGTGAGACCCTACCTCAAAAGACCAAAAACAACAACAAAAAAATTACAAGTGAAGGTTATAAAAGATTTGGTGCAGAACAAAATGTAATAAAAAAAATTTGAAGTCCAAGACCCAGCCACTTTGGCTGAAACTGTTAAAAAGATTATCACCGCTGGGTGTGGTGATGCACTCCTTTAATCTCAGCACTCGGGAGGCAGAAGTAGGAGGATTTCCATGAGTTCGAGGCCACCCTGAGACTACATAGTTAATTACAGGTCAGCCTGGACCAGAGTGAGACCCTACCTTGAAACATCAAAAAAAAAAAAAAAAAAAAAAAGATTATCAGCATTGAGGATGGACCAGCTATTCTGCATTGGACAATGGGAAAGAGGTCCTTAGGGCAAAACCCAGCTGAAGGCTCAAGCTAGTAAGGATGCAAACTCTTTTGAAAGAAGGGGGCTTGAAGGAAGAATGTTAAAGGAGTTTCCTGCTCCTCAAGATTGGACTTTATTCTCCTGGTTTAACAAATTTAGCAATGTCTCTGCTTGCTACTGGCTTTGGAAGTGTGGCAGATACAGGAAATAAAGCCATGAAGTGTGGCCATGCTTCCAGGAGCTGCTGAGGTGCAGCAATGTGAAACAGGGTGTTGCAGACAGCTTCGGGTTCACTGAGATGAACTTCCAGACCAGGCACAGTTATGGAGGAAGGGATATTATTTATTGAAACTTACAGATCCAGGGGAAGTTCCATAAAGGCAGGAGAAACGGCCTGCTCTCCACAGGGCCAAACAGAGAGAGAGCAAAAGCCAACCAGCCACCACAGCACACAGAGCAAAAACTACAGCCAAAAGGTCACACAGCAGACTTCAGGAACTCCTGCTAGACACATTTGCATATCTTTACAATGGAATCTCAAACCCATCACCACACCTTAAGACCGGGCCCCCAGTGACCTTGCCTCTAGCAAGGTGATTGCAGATGCAAACTATAAACTAATAAAATACTGAATATATTGGGGGACATATATTCAAACTACCACACAGGGTCATAGTCCCTGCATGGAGACCCTGTGAGACCACTGGACAGAGCTGTGAAGTTGAACTGTGGGCTACAATGGAGACCCCAGGATTTTGGAGATGCCAGGGCTATGGGACAGCCCCCCCAAGGAAAGCTGCTGGCTCTGGCTCACATGGATCTGCCTGGAAATCAAGTAGCACAGCTGGAGGTAGGGGAGTGGCTGAAGCCTTTTGGAGCCTTGGGGATTTCATCACAAGTGACAGAAATAGAACGAGCTGCAGGATTTGATGTTTGCCCTGTGTGTTTTTGATCTGACATTGGTCCAATATTTCCTTGCTATGCCTTCTGTTTGTAATGGGAATACTTACTGTGCTATATTATGTGTTAGAAGTATGTAATTTGTTATTTTATTTTACAGGATCTTAGTTAAGAGACTGTCTTAAATCTCAGATGAGACTTTGGACTTTTGAACAGTGTTGGGACTGGTAAAGATTATGGGGACTTTTAAAGTTGTAATGAAAATATTTTGCCTCCTGAGATGGACATGAGTTTATGGGGCTGAGGGTAGGATGTGGTGGCTTGAATGTAAAATGTCCCTCATCATCTCAAGTGTTTGTGACTAAACGTCCTACATAGTCCCCAGCTGGAGGATCCTTTGGGAGGTGGAGCCTTGCTGGAGGGGGTGTGGCACTACTACTATCACATGCTTGCTGCATCTTCCAAGCTGAGACAACAAAATGTGATGCCCCAGATGTCTGCTCTGCCATGTTTTCCCAGGCATGATGAAGCTCCCCCTCCAGAACTGTAAACCAAGAAAAACCCTTCCCTTCCACTAGTGCTTCTGATCACGTGTTTGGTCCCAGTAATGTGAAGGTAACTGCTCCACTACTGATGACGATTTGCTAACCCACTGAACCTGGGAGCATCTCCAGAAAGATCCCTGAGAATAACTCTTGGCTAAAAGGACAGCTGGTGAAGACACAGATGGCTTATTCTGAGTCCAGTGATGCAAATGCCCAGGGCAGGTGAGCTGGAAGGCTGAGGGAGAGGTGGGCTACAGGGATGAATGGGATGGCGATGGTAAAGCCTATTGATGTGATTGACGCAGGACAGCTGGGCTGCTGGTGTAACAGGTGCTGCGTTAGCTTACCTTTGAAACACCACGGGAGGCCAATCAAACCACTTCAACAAATCCACAGGCTCTGCAGAGCCTACAGTCTATCAGTTTGCAACCTCTGCTGCTAATTCTCTTCAAAGCCTGCCTCGTGAATGAGACACACTCCCACACCATTGCCTTTAGATCTGGAAACAGCCATGCCCTAATTGGCTTGCGCTTGCCTTCATTCATTTATTCATTCAGCAAATATGCACTAAGCATCTATGAAATGCAGGACACTATGCTCAGTGTTAAAACTATAGTGATAACAGGATTGGAAAGACGTGAGTTTGGATCCCCAGAATCCACGTTTGCCTGTAATCCCAAATCTGGGGAGGCAGAGACATGAGGGTCTCTGAGGCTTCCTGGATAGCTTTGTCTAGCCCAATAAGTGAGCTCTCAGTTCAGTGAGAGACTCTGTCTCAAAAAAAAAAAAATAAAGTAGAGAACAATCAAGTTCAAGACAGGTGATATCTACTTCTGGCCTCCATATTGCATGGGCACCCTCTATACACATATGTGCCCACACAAATTACACACACACACACACACACACACACACACACACACACATACTATAGTGGTACAGGTCGCCTGCACTCATATGAAGAGACCATCAGGGGAAAGTGAACAAGTGGCTTTGTTATTTTACAATGAAGGAAGGAAACAGGACAGGGTAGCTATCTTAGACAGGAAAGGTCTCTTCCATGGGATGCTGGACTGAGGTTTGAATGATGAGAGGAAGGCAAGCCTAGGCAGAAGAGCATTCTAGAAAACAAGTGCAAAGATCCAGAGGCAGGAAAGTGGCTCAGTACATTCGAGAAGCAGAGGGGCCCGTAGCTGAGTTCCACACTGCCATGTTGCAGTCTTCAAAACCATGATGAGAGATTTTACTATTGGGAGTGCCATGAGTCCTAGAAGGGAGCTCCCTCCTTAACTCTGGATTAAAAATTATATTCTTTTTAGTTACCTTGCTTTAAAAGTTTCCCGTTGTTGGGCTAGAGAGGTGGCTTGGTGGTTAAGGCCCTTGCCTGCAAGAGCCTAATGACCCAGGTTCGAATTTCCAGTACCCATGTAAAGCCAGTTACACAGAGTGGTGCATGCATCTGAAATTTGTGTGCAGTGGCTAAAGGCCCTAGTGTCTTTCTCTTTCTCACTCTCTCTCTGCTTGCAAATAAATAAGTAAATAAAAGAATAATTTTGAAAAAGTTTCCTATTGTCAAGGTCTTTGTGCATCATTTACTATTTAAGTGATGCCTCCAAGGTCTACAGGAGAGGACAGGGGAGGATTAAGACTTGTTCTGGGACTCCGGCTCCTCCAGCTCCCTGTCACCTGAACATGTGTCCTATGTATACATTTGCATATGATGTGTACATTATACATCACAGTTATGCATGTCATATATTCATACATAATGATGGTGCGTCCAAGCAAGTTATAACTGTGGTTATTTCTTTCTCTTTTTGGCATGTGTATGTGTGCGTGCATGTTTGTAGGCATGTCAGGTGTACATACGTGTGTGTGTATGTGTGGTGGGGATGGTGGTATGTGTGTGTACAGTCTTCAGGTCAATATCAGGTGTCTTCCTCAGTCACTCCCCATCTTATTTATTGAAACACCCAGAGCTCACTGACTCAGCTAAACTAGCTAGCCAGCTTGCCCTGGGGATCTGCCTGTCTATGTGTCCCAACTATGCGTGACCATGCTCAGTTTATGTGGGTGTGGGGGTTGAATTCAGGTCTCATGCTTGTGTGGCAAGCACTTTACCCATTGAGCCATCTCCCCAGCCCAAGAACATTTAAAAAAAATTGTTCCATTCACAAATGTTTCCCAGGTACCTACAATTGTCCAATATGGTCTTAGGTGCTAGGGATTGCAGTAGTGAATGAAACAGATGGTAATTCCTGCGTCGGGTGGGGACACAATGTCCTATAAAGAAGCAAATTGCACAGACCAAAAATAATAATTACTGCAAAGGAAATTCAAGCACCAACATGAGGTTGGTGACAGGGTGGTTCTCATGTGTACTAGGGGAGTGATGGTTGCAACTTTAAATAGGAAAGCTGGGGAGACATTGGACAAGAGATTTGTGCACAGCAGGGGAGCAAGCTGTGGGGGAAACTGGGGAGGAGCAGCAGGACACACAGGCACAAAGGCTTTGAGGCAGAGTCCACTGAGGAGGGATGATATGGCTGGGCATCCAATGGGGCAGGTGTCAGGAGCTACAGAGTGCATGATGCATGATCACAACTGTCTCATTCTGTGCCACACTGCCATTCGTGTGCTACCTGCCCAACACCAGACCAGACCAGACCAGACCAGATCAAAGTGAATTTCTCTCCTTGGAAACACAGCACTTACTGGTTAGTTCCTCATTTATTACTGCTCATTTCCTGCTGGAGATTAATGTTTGTAGGTTTTATTCAGCTAGGAATCATGGGTTACATATTTCTGGAATTTTCCATCAAGCCTAGGAGTGGAGATTTTGAAAGCAGACGTAGAGATGTCCTCCAAGACAGTCTAAGAAACCAAAGGTAGCAGAGGAGGAACTGTCTGGCCCAACAAGGAAGACTTTGAGACAGAAGGGGTCATGGTACATTCTTACACTTGTTTTGCATGTGTATTTGTGTGTGGTGTGCATATGGGTGTGGAAAGACGTATGGGTATCGGAGTATATGCACGTGTTCATGTGTATGTGGAAAACTCACTGAACTTGGAACTCGCTAACTTGCCTAGACCAGCAAGTCTAGAGAACTGACTTCCTCTGCCTCATCAGTGCTGGGATAACAGGCGAATGCCACAAGCACACCTGGCTTTTACATGGTCGCTGGGGATCTCAGCACAGATCCTCATGCTTGACAGCAAACGCTTTACTCAATGAGCCATCACCTCAGCCTCGTGGTCCATTCTTGTCCTAAAAAAAAGTAAGGAGTCTGGCAGCTAGCTTGCTAAAAATGAAAGTGGACAGTCAATTAGTGAGTTAATTACACGTTCAGCAAATGCTAACAGAATATGCACTGTATTCAGCTATCTCGCCTTCTGCAAGTTAGTGAGTCTCCAGGACATTTCCTGGAGTACCCTCTTTGTGCTGAGAACGATTGGAGGCAGTTAGCGTTGTCTGCAAGAATACCTTGCACCATGGGTACTGCAACATACTGGATGCCAGACTCCAACATGAAGGTTTCCCCATTTCCAAACCGTGGGTAATCTTAGGCTGGGAGAACTGGACAGGGAGAGAATCAGGGAAACAAGAGACAAGTGGCTTTATCATACTTCTGATGAACATGGCTTTGATTTTTCTTTTGTTTTCAATTGGTATTGTTAAAAATAGTTTTCATTTATTTATTTGTGAGGAGAAAGACACAGAGTGTGTGTGTATGGACGTGCCAGGGCCTCTTGCTGCTGCAAATGAACTCCAGATACGTGCACCAATTTTGCATCTGGCTTATGTGGGTATTAGGGCATTGAACCTTGGGCCTGCAGGTTTGGGAAGCAAATGCCTTTAACTGCTGAACCATCTCTCCAGTCCTGATTTTTCTGTTTTGTAGCACTTGGTCACCCGTATGATGAGCTCACACACATGAGCCCAGAGAAGCCCTCCTCTTCCAGTGCAGAAACAGGCTCACTGAGGTGAAACAGCATGATGCCAAGCTGGGTCTTACACACTGGCTGGCTGGCTGCAACCTTAGTTCTTTCTCCTGGCACCTGGAACCTCCTTACTAAATCAACTACCTCCCCAGAATACCTCACTCCCTCTCAAACAAAAGGAACTGGTTCCAACATCTTCATAGAGTTCTATTTGTATTAATACAGTGATCTCATTTTCCTATCTTTCATCATTCAAGAACAGAAAATATTTTGGTTGTCTTAGCAGCTGATTTTGGTTGTTAGCACCCAAATGCAATCCACATTGGGCTCTCTGGAAGGGGATACCATCCACACTGGGCAATCTGGGAGGGGACACAGACCACTTTGGGCTGTCAGGAAGTGATACAGTCCACATTGGGCTCTCATGGTGAGGACGCAGTCCACGTTGGGTTCTCAGGGAGGGGGAAAGTGTGTGTTCTGTTACCTTTGGATCTAGCAAGCTCTTGTCTCTCTATGGACATCGGCAAAGATTTGTAAAATGAATGAATGAACAGCAGGCGGAAGAGTTACCCTCCTGAAGAGTACCTCGTCTCTCTCCTTCAGCTCCCCTCCACTGCACCGAGTGGCTTATTAATTATGGATGGAGTTGGAAGCTCCGAAACAGAAGCTGATGTGGGTATAATCACACCCTGTGTTTGCATGATCATAAGTAGATTATTAAAAATGGATAAGGCAGCCATAATTGGGCTCCAGCCTACCAGAAATCTTAGAGCAAGCAGATGGAGCATTTGGGCGTTTTCTGTGCTTTAATCTAAACCAGCAGGAGAAAAAGGAATTGATTAGAAGGTTGTCTTTCACATTCCGTTATCGATGCCCGGGCTATCATTAGCAAATGGGCCACTGTAAGAGCCTTCCCTAGCGCAGTCACAGAGTCACAGACGTGGGGTTTTATTTAGAGAATTCAACTTTGTTTTGTTTGTCAGCTCCTTTCAGAGTTAGGCATCTGGCCAAACTTGTAAGTGAATTTTTCCCTAAACACATTTTCCTTTCATTTTGCAATGGGACTGGAAAGGAAATTATATTAACGCATTTTCCACCGTTTATGCTTTAAAACCATCTCAAATCCCCATCAAGAGGCCCAGGAAGGAAAACAAGAAGGGGCTTTCTTAAAATGAAATTATCCAAAGGCCTCAGCTTAAAGACGGTAGTGGTGAGCAGATAACAAACAGGTATGTGCAAGGCTGCAGGAAGTACCCTGTGAAACTGTCAGAACTCATATTTTCCTTTGTAAAAAGTTATAACTTGGAAATTATTTTTATTTTTGTAAAGATTTTTAAAAATTTTATTTATTTATTAGAGACAAAGAGGGAGGGAGAGGCAGAGAGACTGGGCATGCCAGGGCCTTCAGCCACTGCAAACGAACACCACACACATGTGTCACCTTGTGCATCTGGCTTACGTGGGTCTTGGAGAATCGAACTTGGGTCCTTAGGCTTCATAGGCATGTATCTTAACCACTAAGCCATCTCTCCAGCCCCAATTATTTTTATTTTAATCACCATACTTCTTGTCTAAGGAATAAGACCTAAATGGTTTTTTTTTTTTTTTTTTTTTAATGTTTTTGTTCATCTGGTTTTGAGACAGGATGCCATTATATAGCCCAGGCTGACCATGAACTCATGGCAATCCTCCTCCTGCTGCAGCCTCCTAACTGCTAGGATTTCAAGCAAATGCCATCATGCCCAGCACTGACTTTTAAATTTAGGACAAGGAATAATTCTGCCCCTTTGGACAATGATAAGATGGAACTAGTTGTAACATACGCCTGTAGGATGCCACATAGATTCAATGGCACGCCATATGCAGGGCCTGACTTATGGCACTAAAGATTATTTGACTTGTGATGGTGGGAGACTGTGATGGTTAAGTTTGTGTCAACTTGATTTGTTTAGGAATCCACAGACATTCCTCATAGTGTGTCTCTGAGGTTGCCTCTAGGAAGGATTAACTAAAGGAAGAATCCTTCCCCCAGAGTGGGCGGCCCAGAGTGGGCAGCCCCTCTTGGAGGAGGGGGCTGGTTGATAAAAAGAAGCTCTGGGAAGAAAGGCTCTCTCTCCCACTTGGCTGCCGGTGCTGCTAGCTGCTTGCCACTGGGTGCTTGCTGCTTGGTGTTTTCCGTTTGGTACTTGCTGCTTGGTGTTGCTGCTCTCCAGTGTGGACTGAAGACCAGGGTGGACTGAAGAGCAGCGTCTCTCCAGGAAGCCTCCAGGCCTTCCGTGCCAGATTGGGACTGCTGAGGCCTCCAGCCTCGTGGACTGAGCAGCTACAGGGTTTCTTGACTCTCAGACCTGCAACCTGCTGTTGCTGGACTGTGTAAGCTAATCCAATAAATTCCCTTTTAATACAATTCATTCTATCCATTCTGTTCCTCTAGAGAACCCTGACTAATGCAGAGACCAATTCACACTTTGAATTTTTTTGTGTAGAGTGTACATGCATGTGTGTTGCATGTTCACATGCATGTGGGTGCAGATGTGTGTGTACATGTAAGCTAGAGATTGTTCTCTACTTTTGTTTTTTGAGGCTGGGCCTCTCACTTGAACCCAGTGTGTACTGACTCAGCTTGCATAGCTAGCTAGTTGGTCACAGGACCCCTTGTCACCACCACCTCTCCACTTGGCATTTATGTGTGTTCTGGAGATCATAACTCCAGTCCTTACACTCGCATGACAAATGCTTTATCCACTGAGCCATCTCTCTAGCCATGTGCTTTGAAGTTTGAGCCTGTTCTTGGCTAGTGATGTGTGGGACCATTTTCTGTCGTGCTGCTGGGCAGCAGCCATGAGCCATAGCTACCAGTTGGCCAGGTGATCATGGCAGGAACACCACCGACTCCATTGCAACTGTGTTGCTAAGCTGTGATGTTCAGAAGGCTAAGGGTATCACACATGGTGTGGACTGGTTTTCAGTTTTGGGTGGGTGTATTGGGATATAAAACTCCAAGGGCACCCACATTTGTAGTATTTGGATGGTGCTTTGTGATCTGCAACAGTGAATGAAGAGCTTTTTTGAGATTGTGCAGTGCTCCTTGGCAAGTTTTTGTTCTTGTGGGGGAGGTGTGTGTGTGTGTGTGTGTGTGTGTGTGTGTGTGTGTGTGCAGAGAGAGAGAGAGATGTGTAGTATGCATGTGGTGTGTGTGGGGTATATGTGTGTCTCCTGGGTCCATGCTGTGGAGACCAGAGTAGGATGTTGGGTATCCTTCTCTACCACTCTTCCCTCTTATTTCCCTGAGACATAGTTTGTCACTGAACCAGCGAGCCCCAGTGACCCTCCTGTCTCCACTGCCCTCTGTACTGGGGCTACAGGCAGGTGATACCATTCCCACAGTTTTATATGGATGGTGGGGATTAAACGCAAGTTAAGTGCTCTTACCCACTGAGCCATCTCCCCAGCCATGGGATTTTATTTTTATTATTGAATTTCAGCAGGCATTATATCTAAAAACAATCAAGGCATCAGGCATGGCCCAGCCCTGCTCTCCCAAGGAAAGACCCAGAGAAGTATTGGGACATGTACAAGGCAGAGAATCCTGGTGACTCACAGTCTAGACTTCAGCTGGCAAAGGGCTACTCCACGGGGCACTCTGAGGTCACTGCCAAGGTTATGTACCAGCTACTACACAAGTAGAAACAAGCCTGGCCTGCTCCCTCACAGCCTAACCTACCTGCTCCAGAAGGGACTTCCCACCACACTCTGCTGTCAGAAATGCTCAACACTGAAATCGCTAAGGTGGGAGAGCTGAACTTCTTAGTGGAAGTAAGTGTTTTGGATTTATATTCTGTGTATATTGGGGCAAGAGAGAACAATCTTATATTAGCCAAGGAGTTCTATTTCTAGGGAAAGATAGAGACTGGAGATTTGCAAGCTTAAAAATGCAAAAGTAAGCTGACAAAACTGCACCAAGCCTGGCAACTTAGGGAAATGAATTGCAACTTGCAGAAAGAAACATTGACTAAAGACATCTTAAGAGGACTGTCATTGATCATTGGTTTACATAATATCTTTTTACAGGCAGATTTCCATCTACTGGAAAAATTATGCAAGTTATACAAACTCATGAGGTCTGTAGCAGATAGCTTCAGGTTTGCTGAGATGAAGTTCCAGACCAGGCACAGTTATGGAGGAAGGGATTTATTGAAGCTTACAGATCTAGGGGAAGTTCCATAATGGCAGAAGAAGCTGGCCTGCCTTCACAGGACCAAACACAGAAAAGCGAAGCCACAAGCCAAAAGCCACACAGCACAGCACACATCAGGAACTCCAGCTAGGCACACTTTGCATATCTTTAGATTGAAATCCTAAACCCACCACCACACCTTAAGATCCACCCAAGTGACACTGCCTCCAATCAAGTGGCTGCAGATGCAAACTATAAACTAATAAAACACTGAATATATTGGGGGCCATCTATTAAAACTACCACATTCCATCCCTGGCCCCCAGTAGACTTATAACTATCACACATTGTAAATTGTGCTCACTCCAATTTCAAAGGTCCCCACAGTCTTTACCAACTTAAGATAGTTCTAAAGTCCCAAGTCTCATCTGAGATTTAACATTGTCTCTTAGCTGTGAGTCCTGTAAAAATCAAACAAGTTATATACTTCCAACATATAAAGGCACAGAGTAAACATTTTTAACTGGTATAAGGCAGAGCAAGGACAGACTAGAACAATGTAAACTCAACCACCATCAAGAAATCATCAAACTTCTGCAGTTCAAGTTCAATATAACCAGAGACTGACAATCTCCAGGTTTTCCAGTTCTGGGCAGAGTAGCCAGGGAAAAAATTCCATCCCAGGCCAACAGTGCACTCCATGAAAGCCCTTTTGCACAGTCCTGGAATGTCCAAAATGTCTTCAGGTCTCCATGCAAACCACGGTCCATCTTCCAAAGGCTCTTCCAGCCTATAAGGGCATCATGCCCTGCCTCATTCCGCATCTCAGCAGCAGCTCCTCAAACCATGTACAGTTCATGACCACTCCATGCATTTTTCATGCTTCCAAAACTAATGGTGTGCAGGACACAGCCATCTTCTTAATTCAGGGACAAAATAAATTGTAACCTTTAAAAGCAGATTCCTTCTCCAGTCAACTCTTTCCAAAAGAGTTTGCATTTCTAACAGTCTTTCCTCAGGCATTTTCTCCATTGTTTTAATGTAAAGCAGTTGGGCCACCTTCCTTAAGATTGTTAATGTGTAGATAATAGCAGTTCCAGTAACCTAAAACCAGTCTCAGTGCCTCTAATTTTAACTTGCTTGAGGTTTTCCAACTTAAAATCTTAAATCTCTCAGTCCAATATCTTTAGCCAAGCTCATCAGTCCATTACAAATTTAACCTTGATCAAACTCTCTGGGCCTGGGCAGCAGAACACAGCCATCCCTTATGCCAGTAGCCTAGTTCCAACAAAGTCCTCTGCAGTCTTTCCTTCCCCTTAGAAAGCTCATAAGCCAAGGCTCGAAGTTCAATACTGTCTGCACTTAGTATTCTCAAACTCTCATCAAAATACTCCATAAAACTTGGCTTACCACTCTGGAAGGCATCTTCATTTGCAAGCACCAAGTCTATGCCTGTTCCTCCAAAACAAAGGTTCCAAAACATGAAAATCCATATGGTCAGGTTCATCTCACCCCACTCTCAGTACCACTTTCTGTAGCAGACAGCTTCAGGTTTGCTGAGATGAAGTTCCAGACCAGGCACAGTTATGGAGGAAGTGACTTATTGAAGCTTACAGATCCAGGGGAAGTTCCATAATGGCAGAAGAAGCTGGCCTGCCAAACACAGAAAAGTGAAGCCACAAGCCCAAAGCCACACAGCACAGCACACATCAGGAACTCCAGCTAGGCACACTTTGCATATCCTTAGATTGAAATCCTAAACCCACCACCACACCTTAAGATCCACCCTGGGCACTGCCTCCAGCCAAGTGGCTGCAGATGCAAACTATAAACTAATAAAACACTGAATATATTGGGGGCCATCTATTCAAACTACCTCAGGGTCTATGATGTGACCTGATTCCCTTACATGTGCATGGATAGGCAGTGCATGACCTATTCATGTTTATGTGACAGTCGGTCAATCCATCCATGATTTGCCACACTCAGGAAGCAGAGAGCTTTTGAAGAATTAAGTGAAGAAGTCTTCTATGGAGTATATGTGTCTTCTGTGCCACTTACTGTCCATTCATCCTTCTTATAGCAACAATACACTGGCATTTCTTTCTAGGGTTAGGTAGCAGATCCAAACACTTGCTTAAGCAGTAAGCAGGTAACCAGTGCTTAATCAGGTGGAATGTCCCACTCCTTAGCTCTGAATAGTGGTTCAGAGATGAACATTGATCCAATCAAAGCCAATGAGTCATAACTGGATTTTTTTTTTTCTGGGGCTATGGGGAGAAAAAAAAATGCTCTTCCTGTTTTTCATGAGGGCTGAGGTTATAGCACGGCACATAAGGAGCCTGAGAATGAAGTCAACATGTGAAAAGGGAGGGACAGGAAGAGAAGGAGAAGAAGGGAGGGAGGGAAGGAGACAGATATTATTCCTGATAACTCAGAGGCTAGGTCCACCTCTGCACTGTTCAGCTCCGGGAGGCTAAACACATTTCCCTTTTGTTTCAGCCTGTCCAGGTTTGTTTTTAGGTCATGTGTCCACATAAGCATCCTGAGCCTCACGAACATCCTGACTGTGGGGAAGCTGACAGGTGGGATAGAAGCGGGCATGGAGAAAGGCTGGTCGGCAGCTGAGTCTTGGCAGTGGGGAGAAGGAAGGGGAGATCCCTTCCCCCAGGGAGCAGGGCTTCATGTGGCCAGACAGGAAGCTGCCACACAGATGCGGTGTGGACACTGGAATGTTTGAAACTTTCCGTGGAGGCCTTGTCCTGTGCGAAGTGCTGGCCCAGAGCCAGGATTATTACTGGCATCAGTGTACTGTGTCTCCCTGGGTTCTTAATCCCTGAATTTGCAAAATCCTCCAGTTTAAAGTCCATGTGGGGGAAACTACTAGAAGAATCCAAATAGAAGTCTCATCAATTAAAACCAATTTAAAAAGGGAGAAAAGTGAAACCTATGAAAAATGTTCATGTCATAAAAAGGAAGGAGGAAAAATGTGCTTTTGAAAGCGATTTACTACAGGAAATAGAAGTAAATTCAAGCATTTGCTTTGTATTTTCAAACAACTGTTTTAAAAAATGTAGGCTCCATGAAACTAAAATATGGATGAGACGAGAAAGCAAAGAGATGAAAATAATTATGGTTTCGAGGCAGAGAGAAATGAAACCATTTAAAATGCATTTGATACAGTAAAGCTAATAACAATGCAGAAAGCAATGCAGGGAGGGTGAAGATGGGCTTTAGAAAGTTCCTCGGGGAGTAGAGGAAGGTACGAGTGAGGTGTGAGTCGTGGGATAGGCCAAAGACAGATTGTGTGATGCAACACAGAGAAGATGTGCATTTGTAGCTGGCTGTGATGGCACACCCGTCATTCCAGCACTTGGGAGGTTGAGGCAGGAGGATTATGAATATGGGGGCTACATAGTGAAACCCTCTTTCAAAAATAGAAGGATTGGCTCTGGGAGATGGCTCAGTGGCTAATGCACTTGCTGTGTAAGCAGCATGGGGAGCTGAGTTTGGATCCCCAGCACCCCCTTGTAGCAGGACGATTTAGCAGGAGCATCCATGATCTGGCATACCTATGGCCAGATGGGAGGTGGAGACAGGAGAAGCCCCCTGGGCATGTGAGCTAGCTAGATTGACAGCTAGTGAAGCAGTGAAAAATGAGAGACCCAGCCTCAAACAAGGTGGAAGGTGAGGACTGACAAGTAAGGTTGTCCTCTAACCTCCACATACATGCTATAGTGTATGGCACAATGCAGATCTGGCCCGAGCCAGACCGCATGGCAGAAGAAACCAGGAAGTGGCTTCTGTGAACATGGCGTTCTGCACAGGCCTGGCATGACAACAGCTACAGTCCCATGCTCGCGAAAAACCTGCTATGAGATGACCTGTCCAGAGACAGGCTGTAATTGGTCACAAAAAGGGGACCACTCCATACAATGATTGGCCAGCCAAGCCCCTTAAAACCCCCTGCACTTCCTCAATAAATGAGTTTTGCGGCAGCTCACTCTCTGTTGCTTCCACCCAACTCCTGGAGTCTGTGTTGTGATTCTGCACTGCTCATCCCCAACTCAGCAGAGACCCTGCCATCCCTCCTGGGCTGGCCCTAGGGGGGACCCCAACACTGTAGCACATGCGTGTCTGCATATGTACACACTCACCTAAAAAGGATAAAAACCTAGCACTGCGGATGTAGCTCAGAAGTAGAGTGCTTGGGCTGGAGAGATGGCTTAGCGGTTAAGGCTCCTGCCTGCTAAGCCTAAGAACGCTGGTTCCAATCTCCATCGGTTCCAATCTCCAGGTCCCACGTTTAGCCAGATGCAAAGTGACGCAAGGTCGCAATGCCGCACTTGCCCACAAGGGGGCACAAACATCTGGATTTTGTTCACAGCAGCTGAGAGACTGCTGGCGTGCCCATCTCTATCTGTCTCCCTCTTCCTCTCTCTCTGTCTCTCTCTCTGTGTCTCTCTCCAAAAATAAATAAAAAATAATTAAAAAAATTAAAAAAAAGTAGAGTGCTTGCCTAGCATGTTCAAGACCCTAGGTTTGAGCCCCAGCAGAAAGGGAGGGAGGGATGGAGAAAGGGAGAAGGGAATGTGAGTGTGCCCAAGACTGCACTGAAACAAATGTAACAGACATACTAGTTGATGTGAGGAAAAAAATTTTCCTGAATTAAATAAAAACCTGGATCTGTGTTTCAGAAGAATACAAATGATATCATAAAAAAATTCACAAGGACACGTGCTCTAGAAAAATCCTAACTTCAAGGGAAGGAACTCTATAAACACTCAGGGGAAGGTCTAGAAAGGAAAGAAGACAGCTAGCCTCAGACTTCACCTCCTGGCGTGAGACATCAAAGATACCATCATGTTTTGGGGGATCTGAAAGCCTACCCTCACCCCAGCTCCACACACACAACCCCATGGCTGTTCTACCAGGCACAGAGGCAGGAAGATGTCTGCAAGTCCAACACCCATTCTACGCTGAAATCACTCCCCAGTCAGCTGACTGCCCATGTTTAGAAACTGAAAAGCTGATGAAACATATGCTTTCTAGGAACAAATATCATCAAAATTGACTAAGAACCAACCTGCTTAGAACAATAAGTGGGCCAGGCTTCCTGCAGAACCAGCCAGCCAGCCAGCCTCCCAGGATGCCTCATCTCGGGCTTTGGACACTGGGGAAATAGCCTTCCTGATTGATCAATGGCAGTCTCCCAGTCTTGGAGGAAGCCCAGACAGCACGCTGTCTCCTGCGTTGGCTCCCCTGCCTGTCCCATGGCCGTCTGTGTCTCTCAGGATGGAGAGGATGAGGCTTTGGTCGAGCAATACCTTCATCCCATTGTCCTTCCATCTGCCCTTGGAGCCAGACGACAAAGGGACATCAGACTAGCTGGTCCATGAACTTTACAAACTTTCGATTCTCCTGGCTCCACCTCCCACTGTCTTAATTGCTTTGGTATCACAAACACACGTGCCACGTTGCATCTGGTTTTACCTGGGAACCGAACCCCAGGCCAGCAGGCTTTGCAAATAAGTACTTTCACCACCAGTCTGTGTGCTTATTATTATTTTTTTTTATTGTGGATCACTTGACCTTCACTGATGTTTCATATATATCTTATCCAATAATCTGAAGGTAATTTTATATAATCTTATTTGTTGACAATTTTTATGAGTGTATATAAGATATTTTGATCACAATCATCTCCCTGTGTACTATTTAGGGTGTCAGTATTTTAACTGGCTCCCATCACACGAAGTCAGATGTTGAGTTGTCCATGTGGGAGTGTCATGTCAGTATTCAGAAAGGCTTTGGATTTGGAGCATTTAAGGTTTTATACACTTGGGTCAGGGATGCCCAACCTGTTTTTATACCCTGATGCACATTTTCCTTTTGTTGTGTTGTGATTATTGTCAAGGGAGTGAGGGGAGATAAAGAAAAAAAGACTTGATGCTTGTGTTAATGCCTGTCATTTCTAGAAGTTCCCCCCTCCCTCCAGGAACTCCTTATGTAGTTAAGAATGATCTTGAACTTCTAATTCTCCTCTCTCTTTTTTTAATTAAAAACTTTATTAAAAAGTTACATAATCCCCTCCCACCACACTCCTTTGTTCCCCCCTCCACTGGACCCTCTCTTCCTTCCTCTTCTATGTGGAAGAAGTCATTTAGAGTCTTCTCCTGTTCCAGCAGCATGGATGGGTTTCAAAACAAGCTGACTGACAGAAACCAAAAGTAAGATACATTTGCATATGATTGACTGTATAAAGGTCTGTAATAGGGACAATTAATCATGGATTAAAATTAATCATGGATTAGATCTATAATGTTCCCCATAGCCCATGCGTTGAAGGTGTGGTTCCCAGGGCAGCATGAATCCATACAAGGATTAATAATTTCATGGGACATTGAGAGGTTGGAGGAAACAAGCGGATCATTGGCACATGCTCTTGAAGGGTGTGTTTTCCCCCTGGCCTCTTCCCACCCCACCCCTCCTCTCTGACTGCTATGAGGTTAGCAGCTTTGCTCTGCTTTGTTCTTGCACCATGACCTTCTGCCTCATTGCAGGTCCACAGCAGTGCAGCCAAGTGTCCATGTATCGAAATCTGTAAGACCATGAGGCAAAAGAATTATTTTCTCTTTTTAGTTGTTTAACTCAGGCATTTTGTCATAAAGACAGAAAGAGAATAGTGATAGAAGATAGTGCAGGAGGGGTGAGATTTTCTTCAGTGGTATAGTCACTGCTAAGTTGTCCATGCTTAGGCACACAACCCTAATTAAACTCAGTGGGTCATAAAAAAAGACATTAAAGTACGAGGACTAGTTGGGAGAATAGAATGGTAAGGGGTCAAGAGAAGGTAATGGGGGTGAATATGATCAAAATACATTATATGTGTGTGTGTGTGTGTATGTATTTTTTCAAAGGTCAATACAGTAAAATTTTTTTTCTTAATAAATACAAACTCTATTTCATAAAGAGAAGACTGAATACCTTTTTGGGAACAACAGCCACCTGGAAAGGGGCACAATGGAATATTCAAACTCTTGATCTGAGAAGGGATTACCCCGGTATATACAGAAATAAAAATTTATCAAGCTGCACTGTTCAAATTCATACATTTTGCTAATTGCAAAACTGCAAATCAGTTTTTAAAAATCTTCCACAGTAGGTGGAAATGTAAGTCGATATAAAATAGATGGCATGTTCAGTAGGTTTAAAACTGTATCTATAATTTTTGTGTGTGTGTCGATTAGAACTGGATTCTTTTCTCAGTTTGGGAAACAAGACTCTATAAAAAGAATTAAGGGTCATCTTGTCTGGAAGAGAACAGAATGAATTAGTCACCATGGAGGCAGGTGGTCCTCGGGGCTAGAGAATCTAGGCTGGCACGAAGAGAGAACATGAGGGTTCTTCTGCAAGAGAAAAGCCAGCATTAGTAACCAGCTGGAGAAAAGCCTTCAATATGAACGATGGAGAGAAGGGTCATGCCTGTGTGCATGAGAATCATTAAGGGCTTCAGAAAGCAAGAAAGAGGACGTGATGCTTGAGAGGGGAAACTCGGGGTCTAGGAGTGCTCCCCAGGGGAAAGTCTAAGAAGTAGTGAGAATCTGGTCTTGTCTGCGGTGTTCCCCTATGCCAGACAGAATGACCAGAGCCAGCAAGGAGACTGGGAAGTGTAGCTGGGAGGAACCTTTAATTGACCTTGCCTCATAAAACACGGTTTTCACAGTTGCCATTAGAGCTGCCATTTATGATGGCAGTAATGCCGCATTTAAACCTCCCACAAAACTCAGGCTTCACAGAACAATCACCTAGTTTTACTCTTGTGTCCACAGGCAGGCTGGAGGTTTGTGGGGATAAATGACAATGGCCTCTTAATCTCAGCACTATTGACATTTTTGGTCAAATAATTCTTTTGTCATGCATGAGTGTGTTGAGGCTAGAGGACCACCCTGAGGGTCTTTTCCAAGGTAAACCATCTCTTTTTTTTTCTTCTCTTTTTTTTTTTTTTTTTTTTTTTTTTTTGAGACAGGGTCTTTCATTGGTCTGGAACTTGTTAATTAGGCTAGACAGGCTGCCAGCAAGCCATAGGGACCTACCTGTCTCCATCTCCCCACCTGTGGGATTACAAGTGCGTGCGCCCATGCCCAGCATTTTTACCCAGGTGGCAAGGATTGAATTTAGGCCCTCCTGCTTGCAAGACAAGCACATTACAGACTGAGCTAGCTCCATGGCCCCAACAATCCTTTATTGTGGGGACTGCCTGCATCCTGGAAGATGGCTAGTAGTAGTCCTGACTTCTGCCTTCTATAGTGGCTTACTCCTGGTCGTGACAACCAAAGATGTGCGTACACACTGTCAAGTGGCAAATCCCAATGGACAAAATCACTTTTGGCTGAGAACCACTGATGTGATAGGCTGAGCGTGGGGTGGGCTTATGTGGGCCTGGGTCTCAGCTGCAGGCTGCGCGCCATGCCTCTCATCTTTTGTGAACCAGTTGGCTACCTGGGGCATGCTCTTCACATGGGCCATTGCAGAGGCTCAAAAGAGCGAGTCCACATACCCAGAAACATTTCAGACCGCTGATCCTGCTATGTAAGTTGTCTTCCTTCCCACAAAGCATGCCACAGGCTCAAGCCCACACTGATGGAGTGGGAATGCATGCTATGTCTCAGGGGAGGGGAGATGGGAGCCAGTCTTTGTGGGATAATGATCTAGACTACCACAGTCATCAACACTGTAGCTGACTTAAAATTGCATCAGATCCGGGCGTGGTGGCACATACCTTTAATCCCAGCACTTGGGAAGCAGAAGTAGGAGGATCACCATGAGTTCAAGGCTACCCTGTGACTACATAGTAAATTCCAGGTCAGGCTGAGCAATACAGCGAAACCCTACCTCAAAAAAAAAAAAAACAAAAAAACAAAAAAACAAAAAAAAAACAAAAAAACCCATCAATTCTTGGTTGTTCTTTTTTTTTTTTTTTTTTTTTTGTTGTTGTTGTTGTTGTTTTTCAAGGTAGGGTCTCACTCTAGCCCAGGCTGACCTGGAATTCACTATGTAGTCTCAGAGTGGCCTCAAACTCATGACAATCCTCCTACCTCTGCCTCCTGAGTCCTGGGATTAAAGGCATGCACCACCATGCCCGGCTTTTCTTTAACTTTAATCTTAAATCAGAGAAAGACTTGGGAAATACAATATAACAAGTAGGGGGTAGGCAGGCCCTGTGAATCAGGAGAATAGGGGCTATGTTGCAGAGTTCAGGTGACTATAGCCCCAGCTAGCTTCTAACTGCAGCAGCCTGAGAGGAACTAAGAACTGCCTAGCTGAGCCTAGAGAGAGAATTGGTTTACTTAGCTAAATTTTGGGGTTGTTACAGTCAGGTTCACATTGCTGGCAGAAATCACCTAACTAAGAGCAGCTTGTTGGAAAAAAAGGTTTATTTTGGCTTACAGAAGCTCCATGATGGCAGAGGAAATGATGGCATGAGCAGAGGGTGGACATCACCTCTTGGCCAAAATCAGGTGGACAACAGGAGCAGGAGTGTGTGCCAAACACTGGCAAGGGGAAACTGGCTATAATACTCATAAGCCCGCCCCCAACAATCCACTGCCTCCAGGAGGCATTAATTTCCAAATCTCTATCAGCTGGGGACCTAGCATTCAGAACACCTAAGTTTATGGGGGACACCTGAATCAAACCATCATAGGGGTGGTTCAGTATTTGAGCCCCAGAGCACTGCAATGCCAGCACAAACTATTATTTATATCATCACACTACATACCTAGGAGATACATGCATCCATCCATCCCTAGCCCAGTCACTGATGTGAACAACTGTGGCTTATGCCACCCAGAAGACATTGTCCCTCCCTCCAATAATGTGGCATTCCAGTGTGGAGGAACCATCCTGTTCCCATGTGGGGTTTGGCAATTCTATATGGAATTGCCAGGTTTTGCAAATAGAAATACAGGATGCCCAGTTAAATTTGAATTTCAGAAAAGAATACAATTTTTTAGTATTTTATTTTTGTTTAATTATGAGAGAGAGAGAGAACATGGGTGTGCCAGGACCTCTAGCCACTACAAAAGAACTCCAGACACATGCTCCACCATGTGCATCTGGCTCACTTGGGTTCTAGGGAGTTGAACCTGAATCCTTAGGCTTTTTAGGCAAGCGTCTTAACTGCTAAGCCATCTCTCCAGCCCGACAATACACTTTTCATGTAAGTATGACCCATGAAGTACTTGAGACAAACACTAAAAGTTGTTGCTTTTGTGAAATTCAACGTTATTTATTTATTTATTTATTTTTTTAATTCAAAATTTGCCAGGCATGGTGGCACATGCCTTTAATCCTAGCACTTGGGAGGCAGAGGTAGGCAGATTGCCATGAATTTGAGGCCACCATGAGACTACATAGTGAATTCCAGGTCATCCTGGGCAAGACCCTACTTGGAAAAAACAAAAAAGTAAAAATAAAAATTTTTACTATTACTATTCAAATATGTTAATTATACAGATTTGCTACAAATTTCTCACATATGCACACATTGTATATTGACCATGACTATCCACATTTCTAACCTCACTGCCCCTTTTCTCATCCCTAATAATTCCTCTTCTATATCACACCTCCCTTCTTCCCTCCCTCCCTTCCTATTTTCTTCCTTTCTCTCTTACTTTTTCTGACTTTCTCTCTTTCCTTTCTTTTATTCTTGTATAGGAGGCACTCTACCCCTATATCAATCCCAAGTGTGGGGGTGACCTAGTGACCTACACTAAGGCAACAATGGCCTATATTCCCCTGCCCACAGCTATCACTTTAGAAGGGCTAAATTGTCCAACCCAGGGCAATTGCAGAGGGATTCCAGGGATTTAGGTGGGAACTATTTGATTCTTTTGCAGGGTTCAGTGCTATGAGTTTGTCAAGCAGAACTGAGGATGAAGGTCAGGCAGAGGAAGTGGGTTTGTAAGCTGGAGCATCATGGCACTATTGGTTCCTGGGTAAGGCCTTCCCGGAGCTGCTCTGGGCCTTTTCAGAGTCAATGCACTATCCACCACATTCCCTTTCCCCTTCTGTGGCAAGTTTGGAAGAGATGTTGCAAGGAGGCCTGTATCAGGTGGGACCCTGAGTGACCACAGTTGAGTTGAGTAGAGGGCCCCTGCTGACTTCAAAACACATGTCGTATGCTTTGAAATAAACCTTCATTGTGCTAAGCTTGTTGGTACACTGGAGTTGTTGGTTACTGTAGCATAACCCAGTCTATTCTGTCTGTGGAAATAGAATTAGAACCAGACAATAAAATGGATGGTATGCCCAAATATAGAAAGTAACATGTCCATATTGCAAACATTTTAGTGCAAGTTTTGTGTATTAGTTGCTTTTCTCATCACTGTGATTAAATGCCTGGCAGAAGAGGGGCTGGGGCAATGACTCAGTCAGTAAGCTGCTTGTAAATGTAAGCATAAAACCCTAAGTTTGGACCCCCAGTACTCACATAAATGCCTGGTGTGGTGGATTACGACTATAATCCCAGTACTAGGGAGGGTGAGATTAGGGATGCCCTGGGGCTCACTGGACAGCTAATCTAGCCAAATCAGAAAGCTCTAGGTTCAGTAAGAGACCCTGATTCAAAGATTAAGGTGAGGAAGACACCAGTGTTGATCTCTGGCTTACACACACACACACACACACACACACACGCACATTCACCCATAAACACACACATCTTTGCTTACACATATAGAAACACATATACATACACAGGCACAAACACCATACAGACATACACATACCAAAAATATACCTGTAAAAGCAACCTGTGGGAGGACCTATTCTAACTCACAGTTTGAAAGGGTACAATCCTCCTTGGTGGGGGAGCATGACCGGGTAATGGGAGCTGTGGTGGCGTGAGCCTGAAGCTGCTCACTTACATGCCGGTGGATCAGAAAGTGGAGGGAAAGGTGGGTGTGGGGAGGAACCAGGCCCATGTTATAACCCATGGGGCCTGTGCCAGTGACCCACTTCCTCCAACAAGGCTCCCCCTCTGATGGTTCCTGTAATAGTTTGAATGTGAAATGTCCCCCATAGCCTCATGTGCTCATGATTAAGCCTCCTACTCAATCCCCAGCTGGTGGGACCTTCTTGGAGGAGGTGTATGACTGGGTTGGGGGCGTGCATGGGTATCGTCTAGCCCTGCTTGCTGCCCTTAGCTCGCTCTCTTACTTCTCCCCGGTTACTGCCTGCTTTGCCATGCTTTCCCTGCCGTAATGAAACTTCTCCTTGAAATTCTAACTTAAACTAAACCCTTTCCCTCCATAAGCTGCTTGGGGTCAGGTGTTTTGTCCCAACAATGAGAACATAGCTACTACAGACCCACAACCTCCAAATAAGAGCACCATTAGCTGGGGACCAAGTGTTCAAACACAGGAGCCCATGTGGGGATATTTTATATCCAAACCATAACTGCTTGTTTTCCCTAGTCGGTGCTGTTAGGATCTGAGTGGCCTAGTTCAATTTTAAAAGGTGAGGACTGGGGCTGGAGAGATGGCTTAGTGGTTAAGCGCTTGCCTTTGAAGCCTAAGGACCATGGTTCGAGGCTTGATTCCCCAGGACCCACATAAGCCAGATGTACAAGGTGGCGCATGCATCTGGAGTTCATTTGCATTGGCTGGAGGCCCTCATGTGCCCATTTCTCTCTCTCTTCTCTTTCTGCCTCTTTCTCTCTCTGTCTGTTGCTCTTAAATAAATAAATAAAAATAAACAAAAGAATTTTTAAAAAATAAAAAAATTTTAAAAAAAGGTGAGGACTGGATTATATTGAAGAGGTCAGTAGATGCATCTGTGAGTTCCCATTGGCTGGTGCTGGGGTGATGACCCCGTAGTCTTCCCCAGAGGTTGGGTAAGCCATTTCTACTAGGCAGTTTGACTACATATGCTAAACTTGCTATTTGGGGACGTTTACTTGTTTCCCGTCCCTCTGGGTGTTTAAATTCACAGTGCCCAGGATCATTCCCGTTTCCTAGATAAGAAAAACAAGGCACAGAGAGGCAAAAACACCAGCCAAAAGTGTGGTGACTCCATTGCATTGTCCAAATCTGCTGGATTTCAAATGTTCAGAATGTGAAAGCTTTTAAAGACTCTCATGTTGAATGCAAGACTTTAGAAAACAGCTGGATAATTTTATAGCGCGTATAACCTGCTGCTAAGGTGAATGCAATCAATCTAAAAAGCCTCAGACAATCATCACAGGCCATGGTATGGTGTCAGGGTTTCTTCACACCGTAGCTTGCGTGGGGATAATCACAGAGCCTCCGTGAAGCTACGGGCTCTCTAACAGACAGCCCAGAACAAAAGCGAGAGAGAAATCAGCTTGAAAACTGAGAGCACTTCTCCATGAGACCAGCATGGGGGGAGGTGAGCGAGAAGTCACTGAGTCCCCCAGACAACGCAGAGCGACGATGCGGGGAGGAGTGTGGGGAAGGAGAGAAGTCCTTCCTGGAGGCATTCAAAGGAGAATGTTTCACCAGGACAGAAGCAACCCTGATACCAAAAAAACAACAACAACAACAACAAAACAACAACAACAACCCCACAAAACTGCATGGCAAGCTCCTTCTTCAGCTGGGGTGAACACCACCATCCTTGGCTCCGACCTGTGAGGAACATCAGCCAGGGTCCGCTCAAGCCCTCTTGACCGAGCACTGTGTTAGACTAGAGGCCATGGGAACTCTCACCAAGGAGAGGACAGTCACATTTATCGACTGTACTACAGGCACGGCCCTGCAAGTGGTTCATCTTTCCTCATTTAGTTCCTGTAATAACCCGCAGAGGCCTTGCTCGTTTTCAAAGGAGGAAACCAAAGCTCAGAAGACAAAGCGGCCTGCCCAAGGTCAAACAGCCAAAAAGGGGAAGAGGCTCATCCGGGCTCCAAATCCATTACATTTCTCCGCAGCTGTATGACAGTGAATATGAACAAGAATGACAGGTGCTGGGGGGCCAACTAAGCAAACCCATCTCTGATTTATTTAAAAAATATTTTCTCTTTATTTATTTGAGACAGAGGAAGTGAAAGAAAGAGAGAGAGAGAGAGAGAGAATAGATATGCCAGGGCCTCTAGCCACTCAAAAGAACTACAGACACATGTGCCACCATGTGCATTTGGCTTATAGGGATTCTGAGGAATTGAACCTATGTCCTTGGGCTTTGCAGGCAAGCAAATGCTAAGCCATATCTCCTGCCTCCTCCTCTGATTTTTTTGAGATAGGTTTTCTCTCTCTGTAGCCCAGGCTAGCCTCAGACTCAAGAATCTCCTGTCTCAACCCCCAAGTAAGTGCTAGGGTCAATGGCAGGCCCCACCAAACCTGACTTCCATCTTGTTATTATCTTTCTGACATTAAATGAGAGAGAGAGGTAGGGAGAGAGAGAGAGAATGGGCATACCCGGGCCTTCAGCCGCTGCAAAGAAACTCCAGATGCATGTGCCACCTTATGCATCTGGCTAATGTGGGTCCTGGGGAATCAAACCTGGGTCCTTTGGCTTTTGGGCAAGTGCCTCAACTGCTAAGCCATCTCTCCAGCCCCATTCTTACATGTATATAATGTCTATCTTTTGTCTGGAGTCTGTTCTTGAAAACATATATTGTTTTGCAACGTAGGCTTTAAGAAAGTTTAGGTAAATGATATTTTCTCTTACAGTTTTTATTACCTCAGTGCTGTGCTTTTAATGTCTATGCACATTACTAAGTGTTTGTCTGATCTGATGGTTTTAATAACTGCAGAGCCCTCTGCTGTGTATCTTCACCTTTGCCTACCCACATTGCCAGGGATCAACATCCAAATGACCCCGTAGCCCCCTCACCATTGCTGCCCCACAGTGATTTTCCTTGTACATGTCTAGTTATAGCATTTTGTGAGAATGTCTTTGGGCTGTCTACGTAGGAGTGGAACTCTGGAATTGAATATGCTTAATTTGACAAGAATGTTGAATTGGCCACGTCTACCTTCCTGTCGGCACTGCCTGACAGTTCTCTGGCCCTCTCATCACCACAACCTGTGGCACAGTTTTGAATTTTTGCTAGTCTAACAAGTGTGAAATGACATTTCAAATTGGGTTCGTTTTAATATCTTGGCTAAAATGAGTTCATATAAAATATACATATTTTAAACTGCCTACTATGTGTTTGGCAGCATGTGTAATTGTGGACTAAGTATGTGACTCAGCTCAGATCCTTTCTCAGCCCACATAAGGGAACAAGATAAGAACAAATTATATCACAGGAGAAATTGCAGGTAAGACTCAGGAAGGGTTGGCGTTGAGATGTACTCAGTGATATATTGTGCTGACTGGGTCTTTTGACCCAATGTAGCACCCAATCAGAAAGGCCAGATCCTGTCTCCATCTCAAAATTACATTAGACTATCAGGGTTGTTGTTAATGAGAGGAACAATCAATTTGCAATGACCAGAACTTTACCAAAAGTTGGATTTGCTTTAATTCAAGAGTTTCCTATTTGGCATCTGTTGCAGTCAGGTTTTCATTGCTGGCAGAACACACCCAACCAAAAGCAGCTTGTGGGCGGGGGGGAAGGTTTGTTTTGGCACACAGACTTGAGGGGAAGCTCCATGATGGCAGGGGCAATGATGGCATGAGCAGAGGGTGGACATCACCTCCTGGCCAACATCAGATGGACAACAGCAACAGGAGAGTGTGCCAAACACTGGCAAGGGGAAACTGGCTATAACACTTATCAGCCCGCCCCCAACAATACACTGCCTCCAGGAGGCATTAATTCCCAAATTACCATCAGCTGGGAACCTAGCATTCAGAACACCTGAGTTTATGGGGCTCACCTGAGCCAAACCACCACAGCGTCTACTAAACTGCTCATTGTGCTACAAATGTTGCCAAGATGAAGGGCTTATGGGTCCCAGAGCAAAATAACTAGAGCTGCTTTTACATGTTGATGAAAGGATAAAGCAGCCTTTGTAAAATTCCCACCTCGATTTCGGGCCTTAGTGTCAGATAACTACCTCACACGTGATCTTGAATTTCCGGGGTCAAACCTTTGGTCCTCCAGTGACATTGGTGCTCCACCCACCCAGGCCTGTACTGTGGTTTGAATACGGTGTGTCCCTCTGAAGCTCATGTGGAAGTTTGATTGTCAATCTGAGGTACTGGGAGGTAGGGCCTTTTCACAATGATTAAGCTATTCATAGGTATTATAATGACTGTCCTGGGGACTATACTAGTTAACACAAGAGTAGGCTGTTCTAATGTGAAAATGTCCCTCTCAATAGAAATGACAGATAAAATATTACAATAAGATACATATGTGAGTTCACAAAAGAAAGGAAATCCCTGAATGCCTAAGACGAGGAGAACATTGATAGTTGGAATACCATAGCAACCTACAATGACAGACCTTATGCAGGCTGCCTTAGTCTGTTTTCTGTCACTACAACTGAATACCTAAGACTTGGTATGTTTTAAGGAAAGGATTTAGCTCACAACTCTATGGGCTGGAGCTCCAAGGTTGCACAGTCACATGTGGAAAGAAGGAAGACAGGCAGCTTTATACAGACAACATACAATGCAAGGAGTGGCTTGCTGTGTAATAAACCACTCATCTCATGATAACTGATGCAGACCCAAGAAAGGCATCAGTCCCTTTCAAGGGCCTGATACCTTCTAACAGGCTCTACTGCCCAGTATCCTCACAATGCCAATCAAACTTCAGCATGAATTTTGGGGGATACAAAATCTACTTAGACACTAGCATGGGCTTTGGTTGGACAGAGCTGTAATGCCCTCAAAAGACTGAAGGAATAACCCTGAGTTCATGTGAGGCAGTTACCTGGAACTGAGAACAAGAACTGAGCTAGGAACCTTATAAACATTACCATTTTTAAGAAGGAAAACTAGAGAAATTCTGTCTGCTCACTCAGGGTAATTGTAGGAACTCACGGACACCTGAGCTTGCACATAGCATGGCCCAGGAATCTTAAAGCCAGAAAGTAATGCAATAATCTGGGCACGGTACCATGTGCTTCTAATCCTAGTACTCAAAGACTAAGGCAGGGGGACCTAGAGTTAGAGGCTAGCTTGGACTACATAAAGAGTTTAAGGCCAGCCTGGGCTATACAGCAAGATCCTGTCTCAATAAAAGGAAGAGAACATAGAACAAAAGCTTTAAGCTTTCCCAGTGTAATGGAGGCAAAGGCAAGGCCCCTCAGTGGCCATCACTCCTGGGGCAGCATGGCACCCCAGAGCTTAGGATTTAAAATATTTTATTTATTTTTACTTATTTATTTGACAGAGAAAGAGGGAGAGAAAGAGATAGAATGGGCACGCCAGGGCCTCCAGGCACTGCAAATGAACTCCAGATGCGTGCACCCCCTTGTGCATCTAGCTAACGTGGGTCCTGGGGAATCAAACATGGGTCCTTTGGCTTTGCAAGCAAACATCTTAACCACTAAGCCATCCCTCCAGCCCGAGCTTAGGATTTAAACATTATGAAACACACCAGAAGTGACCCATCTTCATGGGTAGTAAGGAGACATGACAAAAAGAGAATGGGCCTTCCCCAAATGTGACATAATAAAAGATAACAAAAGCAATTTAACATCACCAAAGAGACTTGGATAGCCACACTGATGAGAGCATAGCACATCATGGGGAAGAAAACCAGCAAATTCAAGTTTTGGTAAAAATTCTAGTCTTTCCGAAGTGACCCTCTTTCTTGTGAAAAAACCCTTGAGCAGGACTGGGGAGATGGGTCAGCCGGGTCAAGTGTTTACCACTCAAGCCTGTGTTTGATCCCCACTCCCTATGTAAAAGGATGCGAGTCATGGTGGGCTTCAGTAAACCAAGTATGCTGATGGTTATGTGGGAGACAGAGACAGGAGAATTTCCCAGAAAGCTCATGGTGAGTGCACCAAAGAACAGCAGAGCGACGAGGAAAGGGGAAGACTACCTGAAAGATGTCCTCAGACTCCCTCACACACGCCATGGCATACATGTGTGTCCCCACCCCACATAAATAAAAAATATCCTTGCTGGGTGTGGTGACACATGCCTTCTTTTAAAAAAATAGGTTTTAATTATTTTATTATTTATTTATTTGAGAGAGAGAGGCAAATAGAAAGAATGAGAGAATGGCCACACCAGGGCCTCCAGCCACTGTAAATGAACTACAGATGCATACACCACCTTTGAATTTGCAGGCAAGCGCCTTCACCCCTAAGCCATTTCTCTGGCCCAGCACATGCCTTTTAAATCCCAGCTCTTGGGAGGCAGAGGTAGGAGGATCACTGTGAGTTGAAGGCCAGCCTAAAAGTGAATTCCAGGTCAGCCCAGGCTAGAGAGAGAGAACCTGCCACAGAAAAAAAAAAAAAAAAAAAAAAAAAACCTTGAGCAAATGAAAGAAACACAGAAGAAAATGTCTGTAGTTAAGCAGAGACATTAAAGGAAGGAATGTGGAATGCTGAGGTGGGAGAAATGCATTAGAAGGTGCAGCATGTGTGCAATGGGGGGGGTCCTACAATGAAGAAGTAAAGAGAAAATATTCAGAGATGATGGTTGAGAATGTTCCAGAATTGATTTGAAAAAAAACCCAACATTAGTGTTCAGAATGGAGAAGCAAAATGTCCTGATAATAATAAGACAAATAAGTGGAATGGTGACTGCCAGAGGTTGGTGGTGTGAGCTGTTGGTCTAAGGAGATAAAATTTCAGTTTGATGGGAGTATGTTCTCGGGATCTACAGTACGTCATGGTGAGCATATCATAGCCATGAATTACATTCTTGAAAAATGACAAATACAATGAATCTAAATTTAGATATTTTGTCTTGAAGTTGCTATCAAAGACATACTAAAAAGTAACGAGAAAGAAAAGACAGATTATTTATATTCCAGGCAGGCTTTCCAACTAGAAAGGTCCAGAAGGTGCTGAAATTCTGTCTTCCAAGATCTAAGGAGGAATTATGACATCATAGAATTCTGAGCAAAACCATTAACTGAAAATTAACAGAAAATAGAGCCTTCTTTTGTAGTGCTGAGCAGCGACCTCAAGGGCTGCATGGGCAAGGCGAGTACTGTACCACTGAACTACATCCACGTCCAAAATACAGAGATTCTAATGAAAAAAAAGCTGCAAGACTTCTCCAGTGAACAAACTAATCTCAGAAGGAGGAAGTGGATGAAGGAAGCAATGGTGACCAGTGGAATTAGGAAAACTTCTGGATGACTCTAACACACGTTTGCTTTACTTCTTTGTTTGTTATTTATTTTGAGGAAGGAAGTGTTTATTTTGGCTCACAGTTCCAAGGAATGCAGCCCATCATGGTGGGAAAAGCATGGTTTTGGAAGCTGTTTGGTCCATGGTGCCCACCAGCAAGGGGAGTGGAGGAATTTAGCTCAATTTCTCTTTTGATGCAATCGAGGCCCCCAGCCCATGGATGGTGCTACTCACATTTAGGGTGGGTCTTCCCTCCTCAGTTAAACCATTCTGGCAACACCCTTCACACACACACACACACACACACACACACACACACACACACACGAAGGTGTGAATAACTAATGAATGCCTTAGGTGTTTCTTAATCCAATCAGGTTGATAATCAAAATTAGTCATCACAAGTCCACCCTCATCAATTTAACACCCGAACACATTAAACATTCCACCCTTGGCCCCCACAGATCCATGCTTATCTCATAATTCAAAATGCATTCCTTCCAATTTCAATAGTCCCCATACTTCAACACTAGTAAAAAGCCCAAAGTCTCTTCTGATACTCAAAGCAATCTCTTAATTGTAAGCCTCTAAATAATTCAAAACAAAACAAATTGCATATTTCCAACATGCAACATCACAGAGTTAGACATTTCCATTCCAAAAGGAAGGAATGGAGGCTTAGGGAGAAAAAGCCAGGTCACAGCCAGACCAATGTAGCAAGACCAGCAAATCCTATAGTTCCATGTCTGACAGCTGAATAAATAATGATCATATAAGTTTGGGTTGGAAAAAGTATGGTATAACGAAAATACAAGACAATTGCATGTGGTTGGAAGGGCTGTAGCAACAGGAATTAGTATGCAAAGGTGCCTGTTTTCTTCTTCAGGAAGAAGGTAAAATACTGATAAATTCTAGATCAAATCAAGTTAACATTGTAAGAATAACCGCTACAAGATAAAGTACAAGAGGCTAGGGAAATGTTTCAAAGGGAAAAGTGCTTGCCTTCAATCGTGAGGACTTGAGTACGATCCCTAGAACCCATGTGTAAAAGCTAGGAGACACACTTGTAATCCCAGCATGGGGGAGGCAGATACATGCTCACTGGCCAGTCAGTCTAGCCCACTGGCAAATTCCAGACCAGTGAGAGATCCTGTCTCAAAAAAAAAAGGTTGTCTTCTGACCTCCATATGCATCTGCACACATGTGCATTCATATCTGAACATACACATGTACCCCCACAACTACACACACACACACACACACACACACACACACACACCACAAGATAACAAGCAGGCAACTTTCAAGGTAATTGAAAGGGAAAAGTCAGAGAAGCTGTTGAGCTGGCTTGGGGCTTGGGGCAGGGGAAGACATTGTGGGGTCTCTGGAGAATGTTGCAGAATCGCATCGTCTCCTCCAGAAGTGCTGACATTTCTCCTGATGGTGAAGGGCAGGTTGTGGAGAAAATTATCACTCTGCCATTCCCTCCCACGTGCAGCTGGGATAAAACTGCTCCCATCCTCCATGGCAGCCAGCAGCTCGTTTTCACCTCTTCTATACACTGTGACATGGTCAAAGAATTCCTGTCTTATGAACTCATTTTGGTAAATTGCAAGAACTGATGATATCTCTGAGACAATGAAGCTTTTTTTGCCAAGCAAAGAACATACAGATTGGACTAGAGGTGACCTTTCGGACAAGTCCAAGTATATGATGGACATGATCCACTGGAAGAGTTGTAGAGGAATCTTGTGCTCTTTGACCTGAGCCCAGTCTCATTGGGAAAAGCTCCCATGGCAGCTTCTGGTTCCATTTGTTTCTACTTACCTTTGTGAACAGGTGTCCATTGTCCTGAAATCCAAAAGTCAGAATCAATTGGCTGTCAAATATGACCTGTGCATCACGGCACAATTTAAGCTTCTTATATGAGTTGAATATTGGCAATATCACCACTGAAATTTCCTCTTAAGTTAAAAGCTATTTTGTCTCAATTCGCACAACTTCAAGCTTATATTTCCCCCAGACTATGACCACTTATTTTACATTAAGAAGCTGAGAGGAGGAGGGCTAGACAACTGTGAAGACCCTGTTCCTGCTGCATGGGTGTGAAGGTTCCCCTTGCAGTAAGATGAATTCTCTGAGACCATGCAGTGTGGATGTATTTATAAATGAAGGGGATGAGGGGGAGTATAGTTTTCATCACATTCTCAGAGAGAAATTCATGAACAAAACGAGAGTAAGAGGCATCCAAGACATTAATTCCTAACTGGCAAGAGTAGCAGGTGCGGGAAGGATATCAGATCTTTGGGTGAAAATGAGGGGGAAGGGTTGTGTCTCATCTTAAGAAAAAAAATACTGTAATATGCTGTCTTGAATTGAAGCAAAGGAGTGAAATGCTGCTACCCAGGAAAGAGAATTTCACATAACTCACAGAAGTTACCTATGCAGCAGCTTTTGTGGCAAGAAGAAAACAGCATTGAGAAGTGCTGCTCTAAGGTATGATTTAATTTATCAAGTGTGATTGACAGGTCATTCAAAATTACAACTATTTTAAAGCTATAGGCAGGAAGGAACATTGTTATACTCCTCCCTCGCTCCTTATACTTTTGTTCTTGTTGTGAGCTCCTTCCAGGCTTTCTGAGCAGTTTTCCATTTTCTTTGTGAATTTGCAGCTGGGAGCCCACAGTCACCGGACTTTCGGCGGGTGTCCGTCCACAAGCTTTTCCCAATCCTGATCTCATGTGGTGCAAACTTGCATGTATTAATCCAACAAGTACTTATCGATATCATTATGTGCCCAGACATGTTCCAGGTACGAGAGATGTAAGTACAGGCAAGGCTGTGCTCCGTTCACATTCACAGACATGCCTGGTGTTTGAGGGGGCTTAGCAGGAAGAGTATGTGACAGGAGCATGGAGACAGCAACCACCATTTAGTGCAGTTCACAGTCAGAGGAGCCCATGTGGGCTTATGCCGTGCAGGCTGGACAGTATAGTGGGAAGTTGAGTGTTCATGGCTGGGTCCTGAGAGACAGCATTGGGCAGGGATGGGTTGTGTGGTAAAAAATGTTAAAAAATTATAAGAAGACTCAAGCCAGGACTTCCCAGAAGAAAACAGCCTCCCAAATCTCTTCCCCAGGCTTCTAGAGTTGGAAAGGCCCAGCTCAGCAGACACCTCCATGACCTGCCCAGTAAACACCTGCATGACCCGCCTCATACCCAGCGCAAGGAAGAGCTGACTGTCCGGTGTCTGCCTGCCCTGACATACCACTGTCCTTTAAACAAATTGCCTCCTCTCTCCATCACAGCCTTGCCCTTCTCCATGACCCTTGCTCTTTCATAAATGCAGCTCCAGAAGCTTCCGCTGCTAAGACTCAGCAGCTGTGGACACCTAATCAATAGCTCTTGGTAATGATTTTTTTCCCCAGCCAGGACGCTGGCCCAACTATGCAGCTATGACACACCTGGACTGAACTAAACAAGGACATCAGGGTGGATGAAAAAGCAATTTGTCATTTATGATGTGTAAGGACGCAATGTATGGCTGCTGTAGGAGAGGCCTCCATCAACTGTCAGAAGAGCTTCCCTGAGGCAATGTACCAGCGGGCATTAGTGCTCCTTGGACCAGGTATGAACCCATGCCAAGGAAATCCTGAACCAGGGATGTTTCAGCCTGCACTTCAGCTGTATAGATGATTTTGCCTCAAAGACTCTAGATCTAGGCAAAGCACCTTTAAGTCCATTTTCTCCCCAATTCACCCATTCACACAATTCTCATAATTCTTTCCATATTGGTACACAACTGTTTCCTTATTCTTTAAGTCACTCACCATTCTAAAAAAGTATGTATGTATGTATGTATGTATGTATGTATGAGAATGGGTGTGCTAGGGCCTCCAGTCACTGTAAACAAACTCCAGATACATGCACCACCTTGCGTATCTGGCTTTACATGGGTACTGGGAAACAGAACCTGGGTCCTCCAGCTTTGCTGGCATGTGCCTTAACTGCTAAGCCATCCCTCCATCTTATCCACATAATTCTTGATTCCCCAAAAAACTTTGTTAGGAGTAGCACTGGAAACTCTATATCTCTTGCTGCCAACACCATGTAAATGTAACAAAGGCAGAGAGAAATTGAAAATTAAATTCTAACTGGTATGCTGCAGGTGTTAGAGATTATAAGAGTGATCAACATCAAATTAAAACTTTCTCCTTGACTCAATTAGAACAAGGGAAGGAAAGTCAAATAGGGAATAATATTGCTGGGTATGGGAGTGCACACCTTTAATCCCAGCACTTGGGAGGCAGAGGTAGGAGGATCGCTGTGAGTTCAAGGCCACCCTGAGACTACATAGTGAATTCCAGGTCAGTCTGGGCTATATCAAAACCCTACTTTGAAAAACCGAAAAAAGGGTGAGGTAATAATATTTTCACTGTATACCTATTGTAATTTGTAAGACATTCCTAATCACCTCGGCTATTAGCTAAAACCATCCAGCTTTAAATTTTTTTTCATTTATTTATTTGCAAGCAGAAAGACGTAGAGACAAGAGAGCAACAGTGAGAATGGGCATGCCAGGGCCTCTAGCCACTGCAAACAAACTCCAGATGCATGTGTCACTTCACTTTGTATATCTGGCTTTATGTGAGTACTTGGGAATTGAACCTGTGTCATTAGGCTTTGCAGGCAAGAGTCTTAAGTGCCGAGCCATCTCTCTGCTCTCCCTCCAGCTTTTGAAGTATTTCCCCACTCATTATATACAAATCTAGTTGAGCCTTTTAATTCTATCAATTAAAAAAAAATAACTGATCCTGAGAAAGCATAAGCTATTGACCAAAAGGTCAAAAGCAAGTTGATGAGCTTCCTGGAACTAGATTGGGGTTTCCTGACTCAGGAACACAGTCACCACTCTTGGACAGACCTGTCCTTGGAACTCAACAAAGAATCATTGACTACCAGTCCGCCCCTTGGGGAGAACTCCACTTACATCTTCAGTCTAGTGATGCTCAGAGCTCTCCCACCCATGTGAGGCAGTTCTGGCTGGCACAACTGCGTGGCAAAACCTTAGCTCTGGCTATTATGGCACAGTGCCTCCAGGCCTTGTCTATAGAATCCAGAATCAAACGAAGTCTTATAGGCATGTTTTAGCCAAGAAAACAAGAAGAGGATTAAAACTGATATTAGGACTCCTCAACCCAGACCAAAGTCAAATGAAAAACTAAGGGACTTGATTGAAGGTCATTGCTAAGTAATAATACTGAGTAGCAGATCAAATCATGGCTGGTGGAATTCTTAGCCACTAGTCTGTATCTGCTTCCAGAGAAAAGGCTCTGGGGAGAAAGTGGCTGGCTGAACAGTGAGACTAAAGAGGGCTCTGATACATCAAGTATTAGACACATCACTCCCAGCCTAACCCACTTTGAAACTCAGCTGCGTTTGTGGTGGGCAGTTCTTGTGAAACCTAGCTGTACCCTTCATTTTTTAAAATTTTATTATTATTTTTTATTTATTTTTGGAGAGAGAGACAGAGAGGGACAGGGAGACAGAGATGGGCACACCAGCAGTCTCTCAGCTGCTGTGAACGAAATCCAAACACGTGCGTCCCCTTGTGGTCAAGTGCAGCATTGCGCCCTTGCATCACTGCATCTGGCTAAACTGGGACCTGGAGATTGGAACCGCTGGACATTGGAACCAGCGTTCTTAGGCTTAGCAGGCAGGCGCCTTAGCCGCTAAGCCATCTCTCCAGCCCACCCTTCAAATTTTTGTGAGATATATTGACTGTCCAGGTACACTTACCAACAGTGCGAGGGCTGCCTTTTCTTTAACACAGGCCAGACTCAAAGCACAGGGAAGGCAACACCTCTCGGAGAAACTCTGCCATCAGGTCCTTAGGAGGGACAAAGCGGAGATGCTTTCTAATGATCCATGAGCTCCCCAGCAGGGCTGACTCTCACTTACTACAGGGGCAACTGGCTATCCTCATGGACTTGTCTCTCTTGCTTTCACGAGACACCCCTCAAATAAATGACTTGCACTTAACGGCAATGTCTTTGGCTTCACTTGAAAGAAAACCAGCAGGTCAATATCTCACAAAATTCAGATGTGTGTGGTGCTAAGGAAACTAGAAGAGGTCAATTTCTGCCTTTCTCAACAGAGGACCTTCTACCCTGAAGAGAGAACATCAAATGCCCAGCAATGCAAAGAAAGGCTTCCCACAAATCCAGCAAGAAGCCTGTATTTTGAAAGCCAGCGCCCACCCCACAGAACCCCAGGAGGAGTTCTAGGATGTAAAAGATCATCATAAAGCTAGCTTCAGATTAGAGGGGCTCATTGCACCTTCAGCTTCCTCTGCCAGCCTCCCTGGTTCCTTTTGGTAGTGACAAATAGACGCCTGCATCTATTCTGGGAACAGGGGATGCAGTTAACTTAGACATCATGGGGAGCATAGCAATGTTTTTTTACAATAAAGATGAGACCACGCTGAGGGACGACCCAACCCACCTGTGAATCGCAGCATGGGCTATAACAGCTCTCGGAGATGTATGAGGAACCACTTCAGTGGGATCAGAATTCAAGAGAGGAGGTGGGGGGCCTAGCTGAAGCTCAGATGGGGGTGTAAACTTCAATCTTACTGAATGTATGTACTGGGGCTCTCCAGAGACAAGATACCTCAGAGAGCAAAGGTCCTACACAGCACTTATCCATCATGCAGTCTTGGGGTGAATGGCTATGCCACTTATCAGGTACCTCAAAAGGAAGAAGAGGAGGCCAATTTGATAATAGACTTACTAGTAGGCTAGTCAGAGATGCTGGAAAGTCACCTTCTAGGTGCTAAACCCCCTGACAACTTGTAGTGATATATAAAATTAATAGCATGATAAAGCCCATCAATGTTTCTTTTGGTTAAAAATTACTATTTTTTGTTGTTGTCCTTGGAGGTAGGATCTCATTGTAGCCCAGGCTGACCAGAATTCACTATGTAGTGTCAGGCTGGCCTCAAACTCACAGGGATCCTCCTACTTCTGCCTCCCGAGTACTGGGATTAAAGGTGTGCACCACCACACCCAGGACAGAGAGAAAGAAAGAAAGAATGGACACACTAGGGTCTCTAGCTGCTGCAAACAAACTAGATGCACACAACACTTTGTGCATCTGGCTTCACATTGGTACTAGGGAATCAGACTTGGGTCGTTAGGCTTTGCAGACAAGTGCCTTCAAGCTGACCCATCTCTCCAACCCCCAAAATTATTTTTTAATTATGGTAAGAAAATAGTAACATGGTCACAGTGTTTTGTGATAATTAGATGCTAGATTTTACCTAATATTTTTACAGCATCACAAAATATTTGAGCCCTTCACCTATTTTGAAGAAATTATGGTTTTAGCCATTCTTTCTACTGCTATTTTATTTTTTCAATTTTTATTTAGTTATTTATTTATGAGAGAGAGAGAGAGAGAGAGAGACTGGGCATGCCAGGGCCTCCAACTGCTGCAAAGAACTCCAGATGCAAGTGCCACTTTGTGCATCTGGCTTATGTGGGTCCTGGGGAATGGAACCTGGGTCCTTTGGCTTTGCAGGCAAGCACCTTAACTGCTAAGCAATCTCTCTAGCCCTATTTTATTTTTTAAAATATATTTTTTATTTATTTGCAAACAGAGAGAGAGAGAGAGAGGGAGAAGAGAGACAGAATGGGCATAACCAGGGCCTCCAGCCACTTGAAAATGAACTCCAAATGCCACTTTGTGCGTCTGGCTTTACATGGGTACTGGGGAATCAAACTCGGGTTGTTGGCTTTTCAAGAAAGTGTCTTAACCACTGAGCAATCTCTCTAGCCCCTCTACTGTTTGTCTTTTTGATTAGATATCCTACATGTTTGTCTAAGAATTAGTTCTTGGGTTTATTTCTAAGAAAATCATCATTATTGGGCTGGAAAGATGGCTTAGTGATTAAGCCTCTTGCCTGCAAAGCCAAAGGACCCAGGTTCGATTCCCCAGGACCCATATAAGCCAGATGTTCAAGGTGGCACATGTGTCTGGAGTTGGTTTGCAGTAGCTGGATGCTCTGGTGTGCCCGTTCTCTCTCTTTCTCTCTCTACCTCTTTCTCCCTCTCTCAAATAAATAAATAAAAACAAAATATATTAAAAATCATCATTACCATTTCTCATTGATTTCTATATTTGTCTTTCTAAGTAATTCCCCTTGATTTTTTGTGTTTTCTTTTTTCCTCCAACATTTGGGGTTGAACCTCAGTCAGCAGGCTTTCTTCTCTTAATAAAGAAGTGAAGTTGCTGCTGACTACAGCTCTGGCCACATCTGTCTAGCTTCAATAAGTATTGTACACATTGTTGCTTGCTACCTAGTATACACCTGTGATATTGACATTCTTCTTTACCTGACTGGCAGGTGCAATTTTAACCCCCAGTGTTTCCCTTTCAATGATTTATAAGACAGAACCACATAAACATGTTATTTAGTAATATGGAAAACATTGGAGTATGGAGCTGTACTAATCACAAATTGACTGCTTGTGTTCAGCTAGAATTCGGATCACATGGGTCAGGCAGTGGGCTATTTTCTGCTAGGTCTTCTGATATTATGTAACTGTTTAAGCTATGTAGACATATTGTTTAGATAAATGTGAAAATCACAAAAACAAACTAAAGTGTATGGAACTATCCTATGGACAGTGTTGGAGAGAATGAAGTTTATTTTATTTATTTTATTTTATTTGAAAGAGGGGGATGCATGCACCACCTCGTGCATCTGGCTTACATGGGTCCTAGGGAATCAAACCTGGGTCCTTAGGCTTCACAGGCAAGCACCTTAACTACTAAGCCATCTCTCCAGCCCAGAGAAGGAAGTTTTCACTCTGGTTTTGTGTTATTAGTTATCGTCTCTGCCAGCTGCTTCTTCATAGTCCAGGAACAGCTGCGAGAACCTCCATTCCAGTAGAGGAAAGGAACCTCCACCAACTTAATAGCAGCAGTCGGCAGACCAGGGAAAGAAATCATGAAAAGTGATCCCCATGCGTTCAAGGTCAGCCTGGGCTACATAGAGACTTTGTCTTAAATGAAAAAGTAAATCGGGTTGGGAATATAATTTACTGGTAGAATGCTTACCTAGCACACACTAGGCCCAGAGTTCAAACTACAGTAACATAAAAAAAAAATTTTTTAAGTCAAAAGAAGAAAATTATCAGGTTGAATGAGCACCTAAAATCGAGCCCAGTTCAGTTCATCAGAACTATGTGAAAACTGAAAGAGTAAAAGGTGAAACCAAACCAGAGTAAGAATCACTGTCCATAAAATGCAAAAGCAGGTACCTCCAACAGGAAACGGTAGCTGAAATCATCAGAAAATAAATGCAAACAAGCAGCAAACATTTTAAAATGCTTATTTTAAAACATCAAACTAGGGCTGGAGAGATGGCTCAGTGGTTAAGGCACTTGCCTGCCTGCAAAGCCAAAAGACCCAGGTTTGATTCCCCAGGTCCCACATAAGCCGGATGCACAAGGTGGTGCATGTGTCTGGAGTTCATTTGCAGTGGCTGGAGGCCCTGGTATACCCAGTGCACCCATTCTCTCTCTCCTCAAATAAATAAAACAATTGAAAGACATAGTTTTCGTGCCTTACTCTGGAAAAATCAACATAAATGGTTACTAGTTGTGGTAATGTTGAAACCAGCTCTTTAACATGACAAAGAATCCTTTCCGTCTGCTAGTGAAGTCAGCCATGTGGCCATAGCAGAGGAGAAAAGCTGGCAATTTGTACTAAAGTTGATGCGTTCTTTTTTTAAATTTTTAAAAATTATTTTATTTATTTTTGGAGAGAGACACAGAGAGAGACAGACAGAGAGGGAGAGGGAGACCGAGATGGGTGCGCCAGCAGTCTCTCAGCTGCTGTGAACAAAATCCAGATGCGTGCACCCCCTTGTGGGCAAGTGCGGCATTGTGCCCTTGCCTCACTTTGTATCTGGCTAAACGTGGGACCTGGAGATTGGAACCCGGTTCTTAGGCTTAGCAGGCAGGCGCCTTAACCGCTAAGCCATTTCTCCAGCCTGATGTGTTCTTTTTAACCTTGTTTATTCTTAAAGATTAAAATTCCTCCAAAAGAGATTTTATCCTGAGGAAAAAAATGGGCAAAGTTCTTGTTGGTACCCTTGAATTTTTTAAGTAATGAAAAATAGGGACAATCTAGAAGGCCATCCATAGGTGGTCTGATTACATCAACAATAATATATCTATATAACTAAAGGCTGCACAAACATTTAACACCATCCTGTAGATCCATACCAATTGTAATGGGAAGACAACCATGCCACACTGTTAGATGAAATTGCAAGTTATAAAATGGCATATAAAGCACATGATATATATTATATACACTGACATGTACAGTGTAAAATAGTACTTAAAATATATAGTGATTTATCTAGAATAGAAAAGGTTAACTTGCTAATAGTGGTTAAGAGCACCATTTTGGGTGAGATTTAAATTCTTTTTTCTAAACTTTTCCACAATGCCTAATTTCCTCCTAATTGTTCAGAAACTATACTCACATAATACAAAATATAAAAGGCATATCATGAAAAATATCTCTCCAGCTCCTATCCCCCATCTGCCCAATTTCATTCCTAGGAAACTACTGTTACTAGTTTCTTCTTTTACCTTTGTGAATTTATTTATGTACCCAATAAGAAAATTTTAATATATCATCCCATTCTTCCCTTGTATACAGAGGTAACATGTTTATCATTTGGATGTTTTGTGTGTGTGTGCATGTGTGTGTGTGCATGTGTCCTGAGTGTGCACATATGGAGACTGCTGGAGAACACTGGAGGTCCTCCTCTTTTTGCTCATCTGCTTGTTTCCTTGAGGTGGAGTCTCTCATTCAACCCACAGCTTCCATTTTCACCATTTTTTTCAGTTGACAAACCCCAGTGATTCTTTGGTCTCCGCACTGCAGGACTGGGGTTACAGACCTCCGAGGTCATGCTAGCTGTTTATATGCGTGCCAGGGAATCAAACTTGGGCAGTGTCAGGCCCTCTCAGACCCTCGTGTTTGCATAACCAATGCTCATATCCACTGAATCATCTCCTCCACCCTGGAGCAACTACTCTTCTAATTAGAACACATGAAAGTTATTTCTATACTGGGGACAATGATAATAGCAACAGATCTCAGATGTTGCAATATGTAGTGTAGTAATTATTTTTGAAATATAGCTAAATATAAAAGTAAATGAAAATACAAATAACCAATGCTGGCCCTTCAAGAATGCAAGGAGACTGGTAACCACAGGACATGGTACAGTCAGCAAAAGTTTGTCTTTCATGTGTGTTGTCTTTCCTGCCCTTTCCTTAATTTACTCACTGGTCACACCCCACTTGGACTTTCTGGTCATAAATGCTCCTGGGTCATTTCAGCCACACTCATGAGTTAATCACCATCTACGGTCTCTATTCCAAGTGGCTTTAGACCCAAGTGGTACCTCGGTCCTCTAAAAAAAATAAAAAGATTCAAAACTAATGCAAAGTGGCGACAGGAATGGGATTCTTGACAGGATGTAGAGCACCTTGTGAGCATGAAGGGAAAGCATAACACTTCAAAGCCACGCTGTCATGGCTGTCACACTGCTGAGGCTGTCTTCTCCCTGCACATGTGGTCTGCGTCTCGTTCTGGATACCACAGACAAACAGAACACAGCTGGGGTCTGTGGTTATGTGGTTAGCAGTACGTGGGCAGAGAGTCATGTAGCGCTCTGGGAAGTGTGGGGATTCTCCACAATGTGTGGACCATCTCCTCTCCACAGGGATGTTCTCCCCCAGCTTGGGGGTGCTCCCACTAAGAGGGTGCACTGAGGAGGCTCTGGCCCTGCTCTGCCGACTTAGGCTATCAGGTAGGATGAGTGGGGGATGACTCTAAGCTCTCTGGTATGTCATGGACCGCCTATTGGTAGATCATAAATTGTTGTGTGTAAGGGAAATCCTTAGGTCCCCCTTCCCTCCTGTGGCTCTGTCTCTGATAATAGAAATCACCCTCTCCAGAGGAATATAGACTGCTTATCAGCGAATGAGCACCATAGTCATGGATTTTTAAAGTGATGCTTTAAAAAGTTACCTTCAAAAATACCGTACCAGGGCTGGAGAGATGGCTTAGCGGTTAAGGTGCCCACCTGCTAAGCCTAAGAATGCCCGTTCCAATCTCCAGGTCCCATGTTTAGCCAGATGCAAAGTGACACAAGGGCACAATGCCGCACTTGCCCACAAGGGGGTGCACACATCTGGTGTTCATTTGCAGTGGCTGAGAGGCTGCTGGTGCGCCCATCTCTGTCTTCCTCTCCCTCTCTCTCTGTGTCTCTCTCCAAAAAAAAAAAAAAAATACTGTACCATAAAGGGCTAAGGAGATGGCTCAATGGATAGAGTTCCATGTTTAGTGAGAGGCCCTGTCTCAAAAGAATAAGGTGGAGAGTGATTTAGGAAGATACTTGACATCAACCTGTGGCCTCCATAAGAATATGTAAATGTGCGCATGAACACCACACACATGTGTGCCCACACACATTTGAACATGCATGCCACACATACAAAAAATGCCATAAAATAGACTTTATAGGTGCTTGGCTCATGTATTTATTCAGTTATTGACTTATTGGTGGTCCTGGGGTTCAAACCTAAGGCTTCATGCATGCTAGGCAAGTAGCTGCAGTGTGTGTGTGTGTGTGTGTGTGTGTGTGTGTGTGTGTATTTGACCACCATTCAGGTCAAGATACTGAACTTGTTTCTTATAGACACTCCAAAAAAACTTTAATGTCTGCCCATTTCTAGCCAACCCTGCCTGCTGCCATAAATGCAGGCAATCAATGTTTATTTGTTTGTTTTCTCTAGCACTCGGTTTGCCTGTTTGAAACATACAGTGCATAACCTTTCTCTCACTCAGCATAATGCCTTTGTGACTCATCCAAGTCATTGTTTTGAAGAAACACTAAGCATTACACAGGTAATTTAAGTTTGACCTGCAAGGGGATGTAGGGTTAGCCCTTGGTGGATGTATTAGACAACAGATATCAGAATTAATCAAACCCAAAGTCCAGATACAAATTATGCTAAACCAATCTGGAGGAAAAGATCTAAAAATACTGCCAAGTTGGATCTTTTCCTCCCATTTTTCATGTCTGCTTTCACTTCCCATGATGCCCCCATGCATTTGCAATTTAAATTGGAATCACAGCTTTTTAAACCACTCAGACTTGGTAATGTCAGCCAGTCCCTCCCAAGCTGTTGATGGACCATGACAACCAAATATGATAAAGTAATACAGTGATATCAAAGCAAGAGGGAATCTCAGTGGGTGTGTCAGCATCTCCCAAAGTGTGGGCTATGTCCCCACATGTATGAGTGGTTGAAATAAAGTTAGGTGGCCCATGCTGGTGTGTATGGTGACTTTGAATGCCATCTAGTCATATCATTAGAAAGTAATTAGCTCTCCCTTTTCACTCTGTTTGAGTACCCTGCTGATACCACGGAGAAAGATTTAGGTGCTAGGATGCTGTTAGCATCTTCTTAATTGTTTTTAATCTCCCTTCTTCACAGCAAAGAGGCTGCCTCAGGCAGAACATGGCAGCCAACAGTGTCGGGCTAGAACTGAACTGTATTGTTTAGTGATAACTGAGGTGGGTTTTTTTTTTTTTTTCCTTTTTTTAGACTATTTTCTATTTCTGGCAAGAAAAGAGAAGTGTCCTTCTGGATGGTGACATTATGTTTCATGTCTAAATAAATGCTTTTGAGAGAAAGCTATGAGTGACTTTAACAGGATGTAAAGGAAATGATATTTGTAGATATATGCAAGATTAAATCACAAGATGGCACACAAGTAGCTAGAGGTTGGGAAACAATTTGTTAGGTTTCAGAAGGGACACTGACAGTCCCATGGCTGGGGAGCTTTGGAGACATTGCCTGAGAGGCAAATGAACCTGGACAATCTCTGTCCATCAATGGCTCATGCATCCAGGCTGTCATGAGCATGAAATCCCTGTGGACCGCCCTTGGCATCAAAGCTTTGCTTGGCTATACAGAGAACTATGTTAACTTTGGCTGGTATTCAGTCTCCTGAGGGGTGGGTACTTTTCTGATAAGTCTTTTCCTTCCGGCCTCCTTTGTTCTGCTGTGGTGGGTTGAATGCAATCCCCTCCCCATAGACCATGTGTTTGAACACTTGGGCCCCAGTAAAGTGGTACTGTCTGGGAAGGCTGTGGAAGTGCAGTCTTGCTAGAGGAAGTGTGTCACTGTCGATGTGTCTTCAGGTATTACATCCTGGCCCTACTTCCTTTCTGCTGATGTGACAATGGGACACAGGCTTCCTGCTCCTGCCATGCTTTCTTTGCCATGGTGGGCTCCACCCTCTGGAAATATAAGCCAAAATAAGCCCTTTCCTCCATAAACTGTGTCTGGTCAAGAATTTTGACCCAGTAAGGAGAAAGTAACTGATATCTCCCACAATCCCAGTGTTCCTCCATCCTACCATAGTGTTAAGTGCCAATCAAGCTGAACAGACATTATTTTAGGTTCGTCTTTATGTTCCATTCCTGTACATCCCTAGCCTCTCATTTTTAAAAAATATTTTTATTTATTATTTATTTTCAAGCACCGAGAGAGAGAGAAGAGAGAAGAGAGACAGAGAGCATGGGAACACCAGGGCCTCTAGTTGCCACAAATGAACTCCAGACAAACGTTCCACTTTGTGTATCTGGGAAATCCTAAGCCTTTTTAGGCAAACACCTTAACCACTGAGCATCTCTCCAGTCATTTTTATTTTAAAATTTTTATTTATTTATTTATGAGAGAGGGGGAGACAGAATAGGCATGCCAGGGCTTCCAGCTGCTGCAAACAAACTCAGATGCATGCACCACCTTGTGCATCTGGCTTACATGGGTGCTGGGTAATTGAATCTGGGTCCTTTGGCTTTGCAGGCAAGCATCTTAACCTCCAAATCATCCCTCCAGCCCTCTCCATCCCTTTAAAATATTTATTTATTTATTTATTTTGAGGGGCTGGAGAGATGGCTTAGTGGTTAAGCACTTGCCTATGAAGCCTAAGGACCCTGGTTCGAGGCTCAATTCCCCAGGACCCACGTAAGCCAGATGCACAAGGGGGAGCATGCATCTGGAATTCGTTTGCAGTGGCTGGAGGCCTTGGTGTACCCATTCTCTCTCTCTCTCTCTCTCTCCTTCTTCCTCTCTCTGTCTGTTGCTAATAAATAGATAAAAATTAAAAATATATATGTATTTATTTAGAGAGAGGTGTGGGGGTAATGGGCATGTGAGGCCCTCCTGTCACTACAAACTAACTCTGGACACATGCACCACTTTGTGCATCTGGCTTTATGTGGGTACTGGGAAATCAAGCCTGGACCATCAGGCTTTGCAAGCAAGCCCCTATAACCACTGAGTAATCTCTCCAGCCCCCTTGCTAAGAAGTTCTTGCTCTTTGGGATGGACTCCATCTACACCAAACCTCCTGAATCAGAGTGGTATTGACCTTCATTGTAAGAAATGTTGTCTCTAAAACATGAAGCTCTGAGCCCCTGTCCTGTCCAGCTGCCAATGCCAAGAGAAGCACGTAGAATAGGGAAACCTCAAGCCATTCTGCATATGGCAGGCACTGTGAGCTCAAGGCAGTGGCCAGGTTTTGCAGAGCTTCTATCTCATATAGAAGCAGCTTGGGACAGCATCAGTAATATAACTTCAACATGTGACAGGGATTCTGTGGGCACATGAATGACAACAAGGAACCATGGAAACTGTGGGGACCCCCCCACACACACACTGGGGCCCAGGTCTGCAACACAGTGGGCTTCTCCAATCATGTATCATCCTGGATCCCAGTTCTTCTCCTCCTCATTGGTTCAAGTGAGAAGACCCCAGCTTTCCTCACATTGTCAAAGATCTACATTATGACAAAGAAAGTCTGCTGTCTTCTGGACATAGCCACCAACTTAGTGATGCTGGAAACACAGCCCTGGAAGAGGGGTCAACAACAGTGATAGTAAAGTCTAGCTTTTGTGTTAGCTCTAAGGTAGGAAGACTTGATGCCTTCATCTCATGTCAGAGAAACCCAAGGTGGAGATGATGGAGCAACTTGGGTCTGGGGAGATGGCTCAGCAGGTAAGAGCATTTGTTATGCAAGTATGAGGACTTGAATTTGATCCCCAGCACCCACATAAAAAGCTGGACCTTGGGCTGCAGCGATGGCTTAGCAGCACTTGCCTGCAAAGCCAAAGGACCCAGGTTTCATTCCCCAGTACCCACGTAAACCAGACGCACAAGGTGGCGCATTCATCTGGAGTTCATTTGAAGTGGCTGGAGGCTCTCTCTCAAATAAATAAATGAATAAAATCAAATTAACATTAAAACAGCTGGACATGGTCACACATACCTATGACTTCAGCCCTGTGGTGGATAGAGACAGGAGGATTGCTGGGGCTTCCTGACCTGTCAGTCTAACTGAAAACCAGCCCAACTCCAGGTCCAGTGAGAGACTGTCACAGGGAAAAAGAGGGACAAGCAACGGGGGAGGACGTCTTCCTGTGCCTCCACAATGGGTTCATGGGACACACACATCACACACATCTGCCTACAAATGTGTGTACACCCCCCATACATACATACCACACATGCCACCCAACCCAAACAAAAAAGAAGAATCAAGTTATTCCACATCAATTAAGTGCAAGAGGCAGGTTTAGAAGCCAGTAGTGCTGCTTGTAAGGCAGTACTCTCAGGTCACAAAAGGGCAGGTCCCCGGCCCAAAGACTATTTCTGTAAAAGATGTAAACTGGTAAAACACGATTACAAAGTGGAGAGTGCACAGTTTGATATAAGTTCTGTGTAACCCAGGCTGGTCTTGAACTTGCTATGTACACCTGGGCTGGTGTCTAAAAGCATTCCCTTTGCCTCAGCCTCCTAAGTACCGGGATTATAGATATGCACCGTCACACCTGTTGCAAGTTTTAAAGGCCATATTTAAAGCTTTGTCAAAGGAGGGAAGGAAGGAAGGAAGAAAGGGAGAGAGGGAGGGAGGAAGGAAGGGAGGGGGGAGGAGGAAAGGAGAGAAAGGAGACTTGGCAATACAAAGATGGCAAAAAAAAATCAGGATCAACTAGTGTTTATCCTTTATAAATGGGACTTGTGTCATTGAGACAAATTACTGTGCATTTTAATGCCTCATAGTGAACCCCATTCATTCATTCATTCATTCATTCATTCATTCACATGCCTACACAGCCCCTGAGGATGTCTTTGGTGCTTTGGGATAGAAAGCTTGGTCACTGCACCCCACTCACAATGTCACGTTCAGAACGGCTCAGAGCTTCTCCATCCTTCCACACATTTCTATTGATCAGTGCCTGCTTGAGATGGAGGGGCTCCGAGGCTCATGCTTCCAACATGACCTTGTTTGCACAGTTGTCGTTTGAATCATGCCCAAATTCAAGAACCTATAAACAGCTTTGACAGACATGCCTCCCAGAATTGCTTAAACCTATTTCCTCCTCTTCAGCCTTGGAGGGTAATAGTTCTTTCCACGGGCGAAATGACTGACAGAGCTCTAGCCACGTTACTTAGAATTTCTGGTTAAGGGAGATGCTCATGCTAGAGAAAATATGAGAGGGCGTCTGGAGTCGGGCTTGTGCCACCACAGAGCTCGGCAGTGACTTAACTCATTTTTCACAGAATTAATAATTCAGATCCCACACTGTTTCAGTGAGAAGTGGCTATAAACTGCAGAGAGTTTAACCAACCACTTCTGAAAATGGGGATTGATCCTGGGAAATGCTACCTCCACTTTAAGCCATCTCGCCCGAGCACAATGAAAGCTGTTAGATGATTTCATATCTTCATTAAAACCATCAAAGCAGAAACCCGCTGCAAAGAGCCTGCCAAAGCAGCCGCGCTCCCCACGCTTCAGCAGCTTTGGGGAAGTCGGGGAGAGCCAGAGCCCCAGTCTCCTGAAGGAAAGCATTCTAGTGTTCAATTCTGCTCGATGGAAACCACATGCTCAAATCCCACATCTGAAGATGCCATCAATGTGGCTCCCTTGCCACGCCCGGGGATGGGGCTGGAACAAGGATGAGAAGCTGGAGTCACACATGGAGTGACACATGCCTTTTCAGGTTTGGAGCAGAGTCAGTAATTCACCTTCCAAAGGGTCTCAAGACATTATCTAAGCATTCTGCAGTTTGTTGGCATGTGTATGTGTAATGTGCATATGTGTACTTATGTTCATATGTATGCGGGCAGGTGTGCCTGTCCATGTGTACACATGCATGTGGAGACCAGAGGTCAATATCAGATAACATCCTCAAGTACTATCCGCTTTGTTTTGGGGAACAGGCTCTCGTACTGAACCTAGGGTTCACTGATTTGACTAGACTAGCTAGTAACCAGCAATCTTGGGAGTTGTGCTTCGGCCTCGCCAGTGCTGGCATTACAGGCTTCCACCAGCTCTTTTACTTTTGTATTTTGATTTTATGGGAGTGCTGGATATCTGAACTCTTTTCCTCATGCTTGCAAGACAGGCACTTTATCCTCTGAATTATCTCTCTAGGTCTGCATTCTGCATCATTAAAAAGGGCTTCAAAGACCCCCTAGAAATGGGGAGCGCCATCTTCTACCTACAGTTGAGCGTAACATTCTTTTCTTTGTTTAGTTCAGGAACACATGAGGATCTATGCTTGAAAAGTCAGGCTAGGGGCTAGACTGGTCATGGCATTGGGTTCAGACCTCAGCCTGTCACTGGGGAGGGATGCAGTGCTTAAGAGACAGGAAGCACAGCGCACTAAAAACACTGCCAGAGCCGGGTGTGGTGGCACACGCCTTTAATCCCAGCACTCGGGAGGCAAAGGTAGGAGGATCACCATGAGTTCAAGGCCACCCTGAGACTACATAGTTAATTCCAGGTCAGCCTGGGCCAGAGTGAGACCCTACCTCAAAAGACTGAAAAACAAAACAAAACAAAACACTGCCAGCATCCCCGCTGCATTGTCCCCTCCACTGTCAGTCACAACCTTCCTGGAATCCTCTTGCACACCTGACCCTAGGAAACCCATCAACAAATCCTGCAGCCACTTCTTCAGGCCGCATCCAGCATCTGTCCACCAGGCCTTCTCCAGCTGACATATCCATTGTAACAGCCTTCCAACCACCTTTCCTGCTTTGGCCACTCCCCACCGCCAACAGAGCAGCTCCAGAGATCCTATTAAAACACAAGTCAGGTCACAGGACTCCATAACACCCAGTGCCCAGTGCCCAGTGCCTCCCTCAGTTACTCAGAGTAGAAGTCACAGTTCTTGCAACAGAATGCAGGAGGCTGCATGCTCTTTAAATTTCTCTTCAAATTTATTCCTTCCCTGCTGGCTCTGATATAGCCACACTAACACCCCAGGCCTGTCTCCAACACACCGCTTACGCTGATGCCTTCACCACCTTGGCTTTGGTTTTTCTCTTTTCTAGAATGTTCTTCCCATTAAATCACTACATACTTTGTCCCTCCAACACTTTCAGATGTTAGTTCAAGGATCACCATTGCAGGGAGGTCTTTCCAAACGCTCTTGCCACAAATTGAAGTTCCTTCCCCTACCAAGCCTCTCCCTCCTCCCCGATGCTTTCACCCTGTCGCTTACTGTCATCTGCCATAGACCCACGTCTTACCTATTCACTGGCCATGATCTCCCCAACCACATACAGGGCAGGTGGTGTTGCCTGCCTATTTCATTGATCTCTCCAGTGACTACTACAGAGCCTGGTACACGGAAGGCGCTCAATAAACATCTGCTGGCATGATGATCATGTCACCAACATCTAACTTCTGCACTCTGTCACCCCATCAGAACCAGTGTGGCAGGTCAAATAAAGGGATATGGGCAACCGGTGAGCACAGAAACAACTCACTAATCCATAGTGATGCCTCAAAACCAAGCACAGTCACTCTACAGATATTTATTGAGCACCTACTACATGCCAGGCTCCTGGGATATAGTCACAAGCAAGGCAGACAAGGCCTCTGCTCTTGGGGAGACCTAAGTATGGAGAAAGTGAATGAGGTGGTGTTGAACGGCAGCAAGTGTGAAGTAGAGAGTCAAGACAGGGTGGAGAGCTAGACAGGGACGAAGACATGGAGATCAAGGGAGACTCTCTGAGGAGGTGATATACATGACCAAAAGAGTCAGGTCTGGAAGATTCTGGAAAAGGGGGATCCCAGTGGAGAACAGAGCCACTGCAAACACCTTAAAGCTGAGGCACCAGCCCTTGAGAGCATCTTTCTTGAAGCACCTCCTTCAGATGTGAGCTCCAGTTCCACCATTCCTTAAAGCTGAGAGTGTCTAGAAGCACCTCAAGGCCCGCCATTCCTTGTGATCTGGGTGAGAACTAAAATGATCTGAAAGGGCTTGATTTTGTGATGTCACTGTAAGCAGAAGTGACTTGTGGGACGAATGTATTTAGAAACCATGTTCCTATATAGGACCATCTCTTCATCAGCCCCTAGCCCAACATATCTAGCTAAAGACATCTTGTCTATCCACTGGGGCCCAGTAACAGACCACTTTTTCCAGGAAGCCTTCGAGAATTCCTCCAGCTGGCCTCTGTCTCCTCTCTCTGCTGCTCATGCTCTTGTATCTCTAGCACGGTGCCCATTCCCTCTGACTGTGTGTCAAGTTCTCAGGAACATTCAAAAGTCCAGCAGCCTGCATAAAGCCTGGATTCTGTTCATCTCCGTACCCTTAGTACTCAATCAATAAAGGAATCAATGGTCAATAATGTCAATTAATACTGTTTTGATCTCTTCTGTTTTGAGCACATGTATATATTCATTGTATCCTCACTGCTCCCCTGCCTGGTAATCAATACGCTTGAGCCCCTCCACCCTGTGAGCAAAGGGGAACACTGAGCTACAGAGCAGCAACTGGTTGGTGGATAGACACACTCCTTTCAGCAGAGGAGCTGAGACTCTAGCCCACTCCTTCCACTTTCAGGGTCTGAGCTTTGCATCCTATGTTAAAACTGCCTCAACTCATACAGCCATCCTCCCATATCATCCAATGGGGTTCAACATTATCAAACAGGAAATTCCAGAAATGAATAATTTGTAAGTTTTTTTTTTTTAAAAATTATTTACTTGTTGAGAGAGAGAGGGGGAGAGAGAGAGAGAGAGAGAGAGAGAGAAAGGGCATCCAGGCATATGCGCCCCCTTGTGCATCTGGCTTACGTAGATCCTGAGGAATCAAATCTGGATCCTTAGGCTTCTCAGGCAAGCGCCTTAACCACTAAGCCATCTCCCCAGCCCACTTTGTAAGTTTCAAATTATACATTGCTCTAAATAACTTGATGGCCCATCCCACCTAGGAAAAGAATCACCCTTCTCTGCAGTATATCCACACTGTCTCTATTATGCATCCAACTAGTCACTTAACAGCCATCTGGGTTATCAGACTGGCTATCACGGAATTACGGTTCAAACAGCGAGTGTCCCCACAGGCTCAGATGTTGAATGTTTGGTCTACCACTGGTGGCACTATTTTAGGAGGTTCTGAAAGCTGTAGGAGATGAAGCCTAGCTTGCAGAAATAGGTTTCTGGGGTTGGGATGGGTCCCTGGCACAATCTTGTTCCTTGGCCCTCTCTTCTCTCTCTGTCTCTTCTCTCTCTGTCTCTCTGTCTTGCACTCCCTCCCTCCTGCACATTATGAGGTGAGAAACTCCTCTGACTGATGCTGCCACCTGTCATGATGTTTTATCCAAGGGCACGGGGAAGTGCATGACCATGGATGGATGCCTCTGAAACTGTGAGCCCAAATGAACTTTCATTGTTTGCAGGTATTTTGTTACAGCAACAAGAAAAGTAATGAATACACACAGTTCTTCAGAGCTTGTTTTCAAATACCTGCACTTTGCTTAATAATGGCCCCAAAGTGTAAGAGTAACGATGCCAGCAATTTAGATCTGCCAAAGAGAAGCTGAAAATGCTCCTTTTAAGTGAAACATTAAAAGTATAATAAGATGTTGAAAGAAAAAGAGAGAGCACGTTCATATAACCTCTTACAGCACAATGCGATAACTGTCCTAATTTATTATTAGGTATTGCTATTCATCTTTTACTGTGCCTAATTTATAAATCAAATTTTATCATACATGTGTGTATAGGGAAAAACCTAATCTGTAAGGGTTTGGCACCATCCGTGGTTTTAGGTATCCACTGGGCATCTTGGAATATATCCCCTGTCAATAAAGGGGCCCACTATAATTTATGTTTCTTTTTTTTTTTTTTTTTTCCATTTTGAGCTCATCCCATCCACCATACTTTTTGGAAGTCTCTCTCTCCCTTTTAAGATCCATCTTTTCTCTGCTTCCCAAGGAGCCCAGCTCCACCATCAGGCATCCCTTCAAAGTCTAGTCATCGTGGCACCAGCCTCAGTATGGACGTGTGGTTCCTCTGCCCAGCAGTGGGCACCTCAGCAGCAAGAACCCACCTCTCCAGCAGTGCTGAGGACCATCTGCTCCATTCAAAAGCAGACAGGGGGTGCTCTATTGTCACAGCCTTGGTCCACATTGACTCTGCGAAGAGCCTGTGTGAAGTCCTGGGGACTGCTAACCATAGTCCGGATTGGTCCACATGGATAAAAGGGTATCTTGACTCAGTGACATCCTGCAGTTGGAGAGAGCAGAACTGACACCCTGCCATGCCCCACGTGTAAGTCTCATGGACTGTTACCTTTGCAACTCAGGGGAGGAAGGGATTGTTGTGACTCCGGGTTCCAGAAGGTCCATCCCGCTATGGGAGGGCAGGCCTGGCAGAGTGCTTGGCAATGGCTGTTCACACCACCATGGATCAGGAAGCAGAGTGCAGAACTGGGTTCTCTCCTGACCCATCTCTGCCAGCCAGACTTAAAGGCTCCACAGTCTCCAAAAACACTGTTACCAGCTGGGGATGCCAAGTATCCAAAGCATGAGCGCGGGTTGGGGGAGGGATGTTTCTGACTCAAACCACACCTCATGCTGCTCAGAATGGAGGAAAGGGAACTCTACATTCAGAGATCTTTCTTTTTTTTTGGAGAGAAACACAGAGAGAGGGAGAAGCAGAGAGAGAGAGAGAATGGGCGCGCCAGCAGCCTCTCAGCAGCTGTAAATGAAATCCAGATGCGTGCGCCCCCCTTGTGGGCAAGTGTGGCATTGCATCCTTATGTCACTGCATCTGGCTAAACATGGGACCAGCTTTCTTAGGCTTAGCAGGCAGGCGCCTTAACCATTAAGCAATCTCTCCAGCCCTCAGAGATCATTTTTAAAGAAACATCCTGTCTTATGTGAACCTTAAAATGCAAAGAGAAAGACCCACAAACCCCTTTTCAATAAGTTGCTATCTCTCTAGTAAAAACAACTTTTCTCTGACTTGTGCAACACCAACTGAAGATACGTAACAATTTAGGTGAATAGGACAATTACGGGGGCGACTGTGGCTTTCCCGCTGGTGGCAATAATGAATAAGTCCACAGTAATGTTGGGGGTTAGCATATTTTTCCCCTTTAAATATCCACTTTGCTTTTTCTTTGGGAAACCTGGCTTTTCTGAAGCCGAGACGCCCTCGTGAATATTGCAAATCGAAACACTTCTCTTAATGCTTGCATTTGTTCTACATTTTCTCTTGGCTTGTGTCTCCCAATCAGTAACACATCAAAGGAACCTGATAAAAGACTAGACCCATCAGCGCATTGACTTAAATTTGGGTTTGCTGTACACTTCAGCAATATTTTCCATGACATTGGTTGTGTTTTCGTGTCCCTCAGCGAGCCTATGAAAAGGCATCTTACCAAGAGCGGGGAGATTTACTATCATGGTCACTCCTCCTGATTATGTCAAGGAGAAAGGTCTCATGTTGATATCAGTATTTCTTCAAAGTCTTAGTAGCTTCTACTAATACTCCCTGTTAAAGACAAAAAAAAAATGCAGCAGGCCTGGAACATTCTAGTCATGCTGGTAGCAAATATCAGTGGTCACTTTCTGATAATGGAAGATGATACCTGTTTTCCTTTTCGGGATGATTTTAAATAAACCACCCTAAATAAAAGTTGCTTTGTAAAAGTATTTATTTCAAGTATACTTGCACAGAATGTGTAGGTTTACAAATGCATAGCACATCCTTAGAAGGACACCCTAATATGAACATATGTCATTGCTTCTAGAAAGAAGAACTTCATGGCCAAAAGATGGGTTCAGGTAGAAAGGGGAAAATATTCATCTTTTAATTTCATGATATAAATATATTAGAATATGTTGTATACTCTAAAATGTACACACTAAGAAAAATTAGTCTTGTTCTTTATGAAAGATAATTTTTAAAATTAAGTTTATTTTTTAGCTGAAGTATAAAAACATCTTAAATATATATATATATTAATTTCAATCTGCATATTATTGGTGCCTTAATTTCAATCTAAAAATGTCACCAAAGACATGTGTTTAAGAGTTGGTGCTTCTAGAAGATGGTGGAACATTTAACTAGTGAGGGGTGTTAGGTCCCTAAATAAGTGCTCTTGAGAGGAATTGTTGTAATCTAGCCCTTTCCTATATCTCTTTCAACCCTGGCCATGAAGTTAGGGCTTCCTCCACTACACACTCCCTCCAGGATGTACTGCCTTGGCACAGGTAGAAGCAATGTAGAAGCCAGTCGTAAAATGAAACCTCCAAAACTGTGAGCCCTTAAAAACTTTCCCTCTTTTTAAAGCTATTATCTTGGGCATTTTGATACAGTAATGGAAAACAAACACAAATGGAATATTATATTGTGTTTTGACACATGCACCTATTTTTGTAATGCTTAAATCAGGTTAAACATATCTGTCTCTTCAAACATTTATCAATTCTTTATAAGGGAGTATTCAAAATTCTTCCTTCTAGATTTTTGAGATGTACAGTACAGGGTTGGTGATATAGTTCAATGGTAGAACAAGCACTGAGCATGCACAAAACCCTGCGTTCAATCTCCAGGCCTAAGACAAATACTAAAAACCTCATAGAAGCCCAGTTCCCTGGTGAGGGTACCCTGCACTGGACGGTGTGCGGGCAGGCGTGGTGCAGAAATCTGCTTCTCTTTTTCAGACAGGAGCAGGACCTGAGGAGAGAAACAACCCAGCACACTTCACCCCGGCCCCAGCTGAAGCCACAGAGGAACTGGGGAAATGAGCAAGAGTGCTGCTTTCTCGGTGAACCTGCACAAGGGTGAAGGAGATAGACACTGAGGACACTCAACACCTACCAAAGCAGAGATCCAGAGGCTCCTAAGAGCTCATCACTGAACTACACTTAAAATGCACCCAACATGGCTCAGGGAATTTTGCAGAAGAGGGGGCAGAAAGATTGTTAGAACCACAAGTTGAGACATGCACAGAGATATTGCCTCTCCCCCATAACTGACTGCCGGCCCCACAATGCATGACCCACAATCCCCATGGGGTTGACCTACATTTCCACAAGGAGAGCATCTTCAGAAAAAAGGGCAAGGAGGAGGGAAAGGATGGTACCAACATGTGTTGTTTATATGCTAAGTATTTCCATATCTAATAAAAATAAATTTAAAAAATTAAAAATAAAAACCTCACAGACATTACAGTGCATTACTGTCACCTCTAACCACTCTGCTATGCGCAATAGCACTTTATGCTCCAATCCACCCATGATGCAGTGGTCAGTCCTTCTGCCTGCTCTCTCCTCAGCTTCAGTTAAATATCACCATTTCAAATGAGTTCACTTGAACGAGAATATCAAGAAGATGGCAGTAGAGGACGTGGCAGGCTTTGACGACGTGAAGATGAGATCATAATGACTTAAGCCTAGAAAATGTTGGATTCACCCCCAAAGAATATGAGAGCCATGCCACCACTATAAGATGGCTGTGAGAAGTCCTCGGGCCTCCACCTGGAGTGGACACCCCTTGTTTTCTTATTTGGGGAGCAGACACAGAAACCAGTAGCCGTGAGAACTGAGGTGGGACCACCATTAACTCTTTTGATTTGAAAGTTTGGGAAGACACGTCCAATTGATTTATGCCCAGGAATCCCATGTGATGCTGAAGTCCATCCTCCCCCCATCATCCAACCATTACCTCTGGCCTATGTCTCCTGGGAGACTGTGCTCAATTATAGCCCCCTGGCCCTCACCCCTTCCCATTATCCTACAGAGAAAGCCCCCGGAGGGTGAAGCATTGGACCAACAGCCCAGCTGTGTAGCCTGACAGGCAGCAATTACCTCTGAAATGCTAAGTTATTTCCACTCACTGGTGGCTTTTACCCACCTTGTCAAGCTGCTCATGGACTACAAAGCACTTCAGCCCATCAGTACAGCCCATTAGGAGAAAAAAAGTGGCAGCAGAGCCAGCCTACAGCAGCCTGGCACTGAGCCTGGCAAATGGTAGGCGTTTGACAAGTAAATGGATTAACCCACCTCGGAGTTCGCTCTGGAGGAGATGGTGAGTGCCACAGGCTTAGCCTGGCTGTGTGACCTTTCAGGCCCCTCCCACATGACTCACAACCCTGGGTCTGCTTATCTACCTCCTTTTTCTCTGGCCCCTGACTGTGAGCCATCACACATAGAGCTGGCCTCCCCTCCAAGTCCTTCAGCAGATCTGGATCAATAGGGAACTGCACTTCCGCCCTCCACACCCACTCTGCCACTCAGAAATGATTCATGGAGGGCTAACCAAGGGAGGAACACCATTCTACACTCCCAGATGCACAGAATGTCAGTAAGCACACAGGCAACAATGCCTATTGGCATGAGCGTGCACCCGAACTGTTGGGGACTCTTGCAATGTGCCTCCACATCTAGGGGTTGTGGGGACACTGTAAGCATCTCTTTACAGCAGCCCGTGGAGAACATGTCCATAGTAGCATCTTGTCTCTGGAAAGCATCAACCCCATGTCTTCCCTAATTGTACAATTGGTGTTTTCAGAGAAATAGCCTGGGTAAGACTCGGAAATCAAAGACTTGCACAGCTCCTTCACCACTCAGCAGAGAGCCCTGCTGGCTACAGAGGTGCCTTGTCAGTATCCTGTGTGGCCACTGGCTCTTTGGAAGGTCCAGTGGGTTTCAGATCAGCTGGGGAAGCCAAGTGTTCAAGGCAGAACACTGGTGGAGGAGAGGGCTCTCCATCCAAGGTGGAAGCCGGGACATCCATCACCCACCACAAGACACATCCTAATCTCAGAGATGTTAAAAAACACACTGTGCTTTCGAGAAGTGATATTTTCATATTGTAGACCCCAGGCAGCCTTAGCAGTATGTACCCCATGGAAATCTCAGGCTCTATCAGAGTCTCTGTCACCTCAATATCCACAACACAAAAGCTTTGGGGGAATCCTGTTTGTGCCTCCCTCCCTCCCCCCCTCTTTCTTTCTCTCTCTCTCTCTCTCTCTCTCTCTCTCTCTCTCGTACATAAGCTCCGGGGAGATATGAAAGCAGCGACTGCAAAAGTCCCCGTGAACAGCGACAGCTCTGCTGCCTGTTCTGAATGTTTCTCAGAGCCTAACAAGAACGCTACAAGTGCTGGAGCTAACTATTCTATCTCCAGCCTGCCGGAGGCTGACAGAGAGCTACAAGACAGATGGGGGACTTGGGGACTCAATGGTTTCATTTAGTCAGAATGTGTGACATTCCTGTGGTCCAGGGCAGGGAAACCCCTTATAAAGATGTAAGTGTGTGAAGACAGCATTCGTGCAGGCCACCACTTGCATATGGGCTGCGTATACTTCTGCACCCAGTGAGTGCGAGCAAGTGTGCTTTGGGTACTGGTCTGAGATAGGGAGGATTTCTGCACTCTCTGCTTCATGCAAAAGGCCCCTCATCTTCTGCCTTTGGGCACGTTTCCTCCTAGTGCTGCTTTTCTGGCTTTGCTGTAAGCAGAGACCCACTGATGGCAACGATCTGGGGATTGTGACAGATTTCCTTCAGCGCCCTTTCCCCTCTGTCTCACTTACTTGCCTCTGAGGCAAAGACTGTCTCTCTCTCTCTCTCTCTCTCTTTTGTCTCACACAGTCCCAAGAACACCATCGATGCTGAACAAATAAATAACTGCACTTGTGAAATGGAGTCTAAAATTTATAGAACAGGCTCATCTATCAAAATTTGGACACTAGAGCACAGAGTCAATTATCACATATTAACTTACTCTTGTTGGCATTTTAATGCATTTAGAAAAGATTCACTTCCTATACACACACACACACACACACACACACACACACACACACACACGGGGGGGGGCACCAATTCATAATGCCAGGAAAATTGAAGATACATTAAACAAAACTCAATGTTCTCAGCACAGACCCTCAAAACCTCTGGACACAGGACAGCTTATATTTCTTTATAAGACGGGCCATTTGTAAACACCAATAAATAATTGCACCTTACAAGGGATGTCTAGAGAGTATTCTCATATAAACTGTACTGTGTGATTTTCACAAGATTGTAAAATAGTAGGTTTGGCATGACTCCCATTTCAAAGGTGAGCAAATTGACAGAAATAAGCAGTGACATTTTTAACAATGCAAAAGGAAGGAGAGAAAGGATGGAGGAAGAAAAGCAGAAAGGAAATGAAGAGAGGGAGGGAGGGAGAAAGGGAGGGAGGAAAGAAGGAAAGAAAGGGAAGGCAAGGGAGAAAGGAAGGAAGTCAGGCAGGAAAGTGAGAAAAACTAATGTATAAGAATGAAATGGTTTCCTTAGCAATGAACTCTCCAGTCCATTTGGACCAGCAGGTGGAACACAGGCACAACATCTAGGGACCGTCTCTGGTCTTCTGACATCCTGCAACCTAGACTGGGCTCCTTCTCAACTGGTGTCACTTTGCCCCCTGATCCAAGTAGCTAGTGGATCTAACCCCACAGGCCCAGCTGCTGTGCTTTGGGAAGGAATCGTAAAGAGGGGAACACAGGCTGCACACACAGGTGAGGTGATCGCCAGAGAAGAGGCCGCAGAAAGGTAGTAGAAGGATTTCTTTGCTCAGGGCTGGCCTCTCTGAGAGTGGTCTGATTGGGTAGTTCCCAAGATGGGACCTGAATGAGGGTAAGGGAGGAAGGTACAGGCTCTGTCTGCTTGCCCCCTTGCTGGTGATGTCTCTCTGGCAATACCAACTTGCCTTCAGGCATCGGCTCTCCATGCACCCGAAGAAAGAAGTCCTGGCTGTGGCCTGAGGGGAATGATTTCCATTGTTTACTTGCCTCAGGAACTTCTGGCCTAGAAGGTGCCTCCAGGGGCTTCAGAACCAGAGAGCCTCTTAAGCTCTGCTGCATATATATAAGCCCCACTTGGGAAAACACTGCCCACTGTGGGTGGGAAGGTTCCTCAGCATGTCTGCCCAGCTGGAACATGACAAGAAGATCCTGTCACCCATGGTACCTAACTCACAAAATTCAGGAAGAAAACGAGAATATAAAGAATTCCAGGAATCCCCAGCATTTCTGCATGTGTTCCATGCTACTTGAATGCTGAGAAGGGAAAAAACACAGAGAAATGGGGGTTGGGGAGATGGTTTATTGGTTAAAGCGCTTGCCTGTGAAGCCTAGGGACACAGGTTCATTTCCCCAGTACCCATGTAAGCCAGGGGCACAAAGTGGTGCGTATGTCTGGAATTTGTTTGCAGTGGCTAGAGGCCCTGGCACAACTATTTTCTTGCTAATGAATAAGTAAATATTTTTTTTAACACAGAGAAATGTTCTGGAGTCTATGGGAACAGTGTTCCAATGGGGGAGTAGGATCTGGTGCAGAAATACCAATCCTCAAAGTGAAACCCTTCACTCTGGGGTGTTGGTTTTCAGGAGAAAGAAGTGCAAATCTCATGGCCCTTTTTGACTGCAGTGGGCTTCCCAACCTTTCCAAGGCAAGTGAGAGAGACTGTGGTTATGACTAGAGCTCTGGGCTAATCTTTCTTTCTTTTCAAAATATCAAGGAGAAAAGGGTGTTGAGCAAGGTGGGAGGGGGGAACAGTAGAGAAAGAAGTAGAGCTGTCAGTGTGCTTGATGTTAAATAAAACCTAAAGACTCAGCTGAGAATTTTAGCAGATTCCAAATGTGCCAGGGGAAAAAAAAAAAGGCATGGCTCCCATCTCTAAGGTTCACAGCTAAGCTGGTCTCGAATCACACATGCCAAGGTTAAAAATAAAAGGCATCCATCCCTGAATGACACAGGCTCTGGGAAAGAAGCGTGAGGTATGCTGTTTGGTGCGGGTGGGAGGAGAGGGGAAGGAGAGTCTGGGCTCAGTGTACAGGTGTTTATTGGAGGGCACATTACCTAAAAGCCAGATGTTCAGGATTTTGCTGCTTTGCACTAAAAGACACTTTACATTGGCAAAAGGTTTCATAATGTTCGTCAGCTTTTCCATCGAGGAAACTGGCACACATTCAAGTGTGGCTGTGGCTGACCCTCCGGAGCACAGCACAGCTGTTGCGTGCATCTGCCTCCGCCAGCCCCAGGGTCTGGCTCAGACAGTATCCTCACATACCTACATAGGATGTCCATGGGTCATAGTGAATAAAGTATGGTGGGCCATCAGCATCAGCATGGAGTTACACCTGTCACCATGCTTCACGAACCAGGCATGATGGTGCTGGGGCCACCCACAGGCCAGCTGTCCCCTGATTGACTCCACTGAAGACAAACTGTGTGTCTGCCTATGGGACAGTACATGCGCATCTCTTCTTCCTAAAGCCATAGCCACTGCAGGCCAGGGCTAGCTGGCAACAATGACAAGTTGATCCTGGGGTTCCCTCTTCGTGCAAATCCAGGGTCCTCTCTTAGGAGTCCCCTGGGGCCCTCTTTTTAATGAAATTATCATATGTACAATAGGTTTAAGACTGGGAGAGCAACCAAGACACCCCTCCACAGTTCCACACTATGCAGATGGTTTTAGAATGTCTTTGGGGGGGGGTCAGGTGAATGGGGAGACTTCTGTGACCCTTACATCATGGGTATCCCTACATTACACCAATCCCAGGGATGCCCTGACTCAGCGTGGGTGGCCAATAGGCTCTGGGAGCATTGGCTGAGAATGTCACCATGCAGAAGCTTCAATCTATGTCCAGACACCACCTGGTGGGAGAAGTCTTGTCCCCAGGGGTACAAGGTAAGAATGAGTGGCCTATGTATGTCTGGCTGCCCCTAGGACCCTGGCCAACTTTCATTTGAGGTGGCTGCCAATCTTCCAAAGTCCTCCTCTTGCTTTGGATTAGAAGCACCCCAGTGTCTTTTTAGACCTCTCAAACATTTTCGAAAAAGCCTTAGGAGGCAGACAGGGGAAGACAGGGGAAGAGCTATTTTCCTGCCTGTTGAAGTGGATAAGGAAAGAGACTGGGAGAGTTTAAGAAACTTGCTGAAGCCAAGTGAGAGAGAGCCAGGGCTGGAATCCAAGTTTTTTCTTCTCTCTCTCTCTCTCTCTCTCTCTCTCTCTCTCTCTCTCTCTCTCTTTGTTATTTTTGTTTTTTGAGGTAGGGTCTCGCTGTAGCCCAGGCTGACCTGGAATTCACTATGTAGTCTCAGGCCGGCCTCAAACTCACAGTGATCCTCCTACCTCTGCCTCCCAAGCGCTGGGGTTAAAGGTGTGTGCCACCACGCCCAGTTTAAGGGTTCTTTTCTTTACTCCAAGACCCAGGCACAGAGGCCATGGGAGTTAACCCCAGCACAGCAGCAAACCCCTGTGGATGTCCTTTCTCATTTCCCTTTCCATTTCCAGACCTCATTCTGCCTGGACGGTGGGGAGCACCCCAAGCAAAGCCCCACCCCAACCAAAGCCTAGAGTTCTCTCTTGCAGAAGCCTCCGCCTATGTCCCTGTACATCCCCGGGGTTCCCAGAGGTGCAAGGGAAAAGCGGAGCGTTTACGTGTGTATGAGGTCCTTGTCATGACTTCCCTTTCTTCCCGTGCCACAGGGAGGACCAACTTAGGGTCAGGGGAGGGCTGCAGTCGGGCAGCATCGGCCCTGGACTGCTCCTAGCTGGGGAGCCCAGCTTCCTTTGCCCTACAAGCCTGCAGCAGAGTCAGCCCTCGAGCCCTCCCCGAGGAGGTTTGACTGAAAACCTTTCCCTTCTTTCCAGCGACTCCAGGAACAAGGGAGGTGGGGGTGCCCTTTGCAATTCAAGAAAGCCCAGCGCGGGGCTAGGCAGTCCATGGGAAAGTTCAGGGTCCATCCTTTGGCTAGAGTCTCCCACCCCCACGAACCATCCCGCACCCAAACCTCGAGCTGGATACATGGGAAAGGAAAAGCGACGGCTCCATGGATGGAGCGGTTAGAGGCTCCACTCACCCAGTGGCGCTCCAGTAGCACCCCCTTACCTATACCAGTCCAGTCCCCGGCCGTAGTTCCTGTCGAAGAAGTGAGGCTCGGTGCCCAAGGCCCGCACGTCCGGGTGCACGCGGATAAACTCCAGCACGGCTCGGGTGCCTCCTTTCTTCACACCCACGATGAGTGCTTGGGGCAACCGCTTGGTGCCCAGCTTCGGGGAGCTGGAGTGGTTGGAGCCGGAGAGGCGATGGACGGGCGCGGCGGCCGCGGGCGCGCTGGGAGCGCCGGGCTGGCTGGGCGTCGGCCCGGGGGGATCGCAGGGGCGGGACTTCGGGAGAAGTTTCTGGCCGCTGGGGCTAGGGCCGCGGAGGCAGCGCGGCGCGCCTAGGAGGCGGCTCCGGCCCAGGTCGTCGCAGCAGCACAGGAAGCTGTAACACAGGTAAGTGCAGGACAGCGACAGCGTGAAGGCGAAGAGCAGCCTGCGCGCCCTCCGCGGCTGAGGTGGCCCCGCGCGGCCCAGGACCCTATAGGCCATAGCTCCATGGGCCCGCGCTGGGGGTCATGGTTTCGGAAGGGGCGCCTGCGGCGGAGCTGCTGTGGCCCTGCGATCGCCTAGCGGGCTCGCGTGGCTCTGCCAGGACGATGCGGGTGGGACGTTGGGGGAGTCGTCTCCTCCTCCCGGCGCTGCTGCCGGAGGAGCCCACCATGCCCGGGGATCCCGGGGGCGGTGGCTTGGCGGGGAACCGGCGGCTGCATCCCCCACACCTCCCGGTGCCAGCTGATGGGGGCTCCGGGCAGCGGGGCAGCTCCTGGCACTCCTCGGTCCTCAAGCGCGCAGGGTTCGGAGCGCACCCCGCGCCCGAAGCCCCATTCCGGATGCTCAGAGCGCCGCACGAGCCACGCTCGGCTTGGCCAGCGGGCGGGCGGACCGGACGGGGGCGCTGGCGCCGGCCGCGATCCGGCTCCTCGGGAAATGCCGAGCGGAGCGCGCTGCCGGCTCTATTTAAGGAGTCGCCTGACGTCAGCTGCGCGGGTCCCCCGAGCCCGCGCCGTGCCCGGGGACCTGGCCCGCCCCCTGGGTCCCACTCTCTCATTCGTCTCAGCGACCCACGACCCTAGGCTCTCCCCACGCCGACCGCTCCCTCAGGAACCCTAGTCAGCTTGGGGGTGGTGAGGGGAAGGTGCCCTGGCACATGATGCACTTCTGCTGGAGGCTGGACATCCCCCCTACGCTGGCCTCTGGACACCAGGGGTAGAAACCTAAGTCGACATTGCGCCAACACCCAGACCAGACACAGACCCGGTCGCATCTCCATAACCCGCGAGAGGCGGTCCCACTCACCACCGACCTCCACGTGCACGTATTGCCCAGGAGCACGCGCACCCAGCCCTGGACACACCCCTCCACCCCATCAGGGAGAGAGGAGGAGAACTCCCCTTAACCCGGACATAGGAATACCTACAGTGACACAGCCCCGTCCCCTGCCATCTCGCCAAATAGACACCCGCAGGCCGGAATGTGACATCGCGCTGCGGTGTGCGCACGCACAGCCGGGACCCGGGCGCACGCTGCACAAACGGATGGGTAGAGAGCTAAGCAGGAGTGAGATTCCGTGACTATGCATCCAGCTCCGAACCACCTCCTCCCCCCCTCCGCTGACTCACACCCTGGCGGCTCGCCCTGTCTCACACCCAGGGAACACACCTCCACCCGGTTCTCACACCACCTCCCCCGGGGCCTGGGGAAGGAGCAAGCCCCGGAGCCACGCTCCGCACCCGGCCGGCTCCTCCTCTCTTGGCTGCCCCCTAGCGGTGGACTGCGCCGGGGAGCTGTCCAGGGTGCCAAATGCTCCGAAAAGCCAGGCTGGGCGCTGCGAGCTCTTTCACCAAGTGGCACTAGAGGAGGAAATAAGAGACAGGGAACAATTCTACTTCGAATGATTCCCAGGTGACTGCTCCCAGGACAATTCTCAGTGACCATCCCTTGAATGAAGAAACCCAGTGCTTCTCTGAGTGAGGGGGTCAGGCCTTCTTATATGGGCTCAGATCCTGCATCACAGGCTTGAATGACTAAGACTGGAACACAGCTGAGTTGTTCCGCAACACTGGTGCCAGTCACCATGCCCAGTGTTCCCAAAGTGGGTACTCCCATAAGATAAGAACTCCTTCTCTCTCAGCCACCATTAAGTCATTGTTGACTTCAGGTCATAACCTTGATCACAAGGGTCCCAGATCTAGGAAATGCTTTGTCCCCAATCCATGGACATCCTTAGAAAACCCGGATCATTCCAAAGCTACTAACTACCACCGCGTGTCACACGTGTTAACTCCTCTAGTATTTCCTGCACTTTCGGGCTGTCACTACGATCCTCACATGGCTCTGGGTTCTTCTAACAGAAGGTAGCATGTGTCAAGTGCTTGCTTTGTGCCCTTAATGTGCAAATCACTTAACAGGCTTTTCCTCATTTATCTTTGTCGATAGGCATTATTATAGGCATTATTATAATTCCTCATTTACTGAGAGTGAAAGGAGGTTAAATAAACACATACTCAGTAATTGGCAGAGCTAGGATTAAACCCAGACAGCCTAACTCCAACATTCAATGTTTTAATTACAGTGCTCTGAAGCTTCCCAACTTCCTTGGAGCATCATTCACATAATTCCATCCCAGGCTCCGCTCCTGGATGTGAACTAATTTGTCTAGATTGCTATTGAAATCTGGCATGTGAGACTAAATGAGGATTCTAATTCCAGGTATAGATTGAAAAGTCCAACAGGATCCTCCATCTGTAAGCTCAATTTCTAGTCATACCACCAAAGATCCTCACTGTCTTTTTCTTGTAGCCATATCACACTGTCAACATCACCAGATGGCAGCCAAGTGAAATCTCTAAGTGTTTCCTATAAGTGCTGAGCATCGAGGCATATCTACCCCATACTGTGCTCACACACTGGGCTTTTTTGGCCCTACCATGTAAGTCCTTACACATTTGACCTGATTAAATTTCATCTCATCTCATCATTTCACTGCTTCACTTTTTCCCCCAATGTCTTTTTGAATCTCAAGTCAGGATGTAGCTTTCATATATTTTAAAAGTAGAAAGACGGTATCAATTTTATTTTATTTTATTTTATTTTATTTTATTTTTAGAATCATGGGGATGGAACCCAGGGCCTAGTGCATGCTAGGCAAGCACTGTACCACTGAGCTACATCCCAACCCCCAGCTTTCTCTTGATATCTTTTGTACTTTGGTCAAGTGTGTTGCTTTCACCCAGCCTCAGTTTTCAGGTATAAAATGGGGAGCTAGGATTATCCCCCCAAAAGCCTCTTGTGGGACCTGCTGGTGTGTACTTCTGTGATTAGATGATTTCCTAAAACCTGAACCAGCTTCTTGGCATCATCTCATCTCCACATCTGATTACAATTTAATTAATTCTTCATGCAAATTATTAATAAAAATGTCAAAACATTTGCATTGGAGGGAGTTCTAATACATACTTCCAACAAGTTTTTCACACTATAAACCTGTTATTTCTGTACTCCATTGTTAAAAATTACAAAGGTTAGATGTAGAGTAATGCACTGACAAGTGCTTTTTCCCTTAGGACAAAAGAAACATGGATATAGTTATTTCTCATAACTTTGTGCTTACTTCAGTTTTGAAATTATTTTAGCCATTGATTATTTATTAATTTATATGTGTGTGCATTGCAAACACATTCCAGATGGATGTGCCACTTTGTGTCTGACTTTACATTGGTGATGGAGAATCAAACCCAAGTTATAAGGCTTTGCAAACAGGTGCCTTCCACCACTGAGCAATCTCCCCAGCCCCTATTTTAGACTTTTAGTTCATAGACTCCCAAATTCCAGGCACATATGAGCCAAGTTGATTTTTTTTTTCCTTTAAAGCTCCACCAGAGTCACCAGCATGACTGGGATAGAATTCTTGCGGGAACGAGATGGAAGATGAGTCTGCTTGTCATCCTCCACTCCCATGCTTTACAGAAGCGTCCTGGTTCTCTCTTGGGAGTATCAGACAGGATCATGCTGAGTCGTGTGGTCTGTCAGATAACACTCACTGAAGAAGATATATACTTTTCTATCACATGCACGACTGGGTGAAAGGGAATCTGGGCTGGCATGGAAACTGTTCAATGTTAGGGAGCCAAGCTCCTTCTGCCTGCCCCTCCACTATGTTTCCTCCATCTTCATGTAGCCATATGTTACGATGATCCACTCAAATTCAGCCATCATGTTCACATTGTGATCACAAAAAAGGTAGGGAAATGCATGCCACATTCCTCTAAAGCCTTTCCTTGAAAGTTGGCTGTGCTGTTTCTACCATGTGGAACTTGCCAGAATGCTGTCACATGCTTTCTAATGTGAAGATAGCCTTTAAGAGTAGTCCTGATTTGGGGTGATTATATGCATAGCTAAAACATGGAGGCTTTGTTCGCAAGGAAGTACTGATAAACAGTTATCAAAAGCAATTAATAATCTCAGACAACCTTGGAGAAACAATTTCCCTATGTGATTTGTATGAGCTGAATCTAGATCAAAGGCAGACATGTGACCAAGTCCAACACCACCATTTAATTATTGTATTTCAGTGTTGAAAGCAATTAAAAATCTTTCCAGTAACAATCAATAACAGAACTTTTATAAAAAAGTTCTTCTTCTATGATGAAACAGACTGAAATAAATTTGATATTTCCAGTGGTCACATCTACCTTCAAGAGGAAAAGCCGAGAGGTTGAAGAAAGGGAAGAGAAAAGGCAGGGGTGTGATGGAGAGTCCGATTCTTGACATTCTGGATCTAGCCATGCTGGGAACATGGTCCCTGTGCATTTTGATATACCTGATTGTTACTTTTCTATTACCTGTAACAAAAAGAGTTCTGAACTAGGCATGGTGGTTCACACCTCTAATCCCAGCACAGGAGATAGGAGGACTACAGTGAGTTTGAGAGGCCAGCCTAGGCTACATAGTGGGTTCCAGACCATGTTGGGCTATATAGTGGGACAATATCTCAGAAAGAAAAGAAGAAAAAGAAAAAATAGCCCTGGTTATTTTTTTAAAAGTCACGTCAATTGCAAAAGACATGAATAACTTATTTGTTTTTTAAATTTACTTATTTATTTGAGATATATATAGAGAAAATATGGAGAGAGAGAGAGAGAATGGGTGCAACAGGGCCTCTAGCTGCTGCAAATTAACTCCAGATACACATGCCACCTTGTGCATCTGGCTGATGTGGATCCTGGGGACTTGAACCTGGGACCTTTGGCTTTGCTGGAAAGCACCTTAACCTCTAAGCCATCTCTCCAGCCTGAGACAGGGACAACTTTAATAAATGCTGGTGGAAATAGAGTGGATACTTATTTTTAAGGACATACACAAGCAAGGACTGGAACAATTAAAATTTTGAGATGGGGTGGAGGAAGTGACAGCTGGGTTTGGGCACAGGTAACCAGCTCTTCCCAGTCCTTTGCCTGCTCTGTGTAGACTGGTTTGCAGGTCTGCTATGAAGGGTGAGCAGATGCTGGAGGGACAGATGCAGGTTTAAGAAAACCCTCACTCTGAGTACGGCCTCACAGACAATGTGGAGAGAATAGTAGAAAATGAAAAGATTAATGCAGAAAAGTCATCAAAACAGAAGGTGGATCTACAATCTTTGCCAACTCATGCCTACCTGGATCAGACAGTTGTGCCTATCTTATTACAGGGACTTGATGTGCTTGCAAAGGAAAGACCACCAAATCCCATTGAATTTCTAGCATCTGATCTTTTAAAAAGTAAGGCACACTTTGAAGACCGAAACTGACTTCTTGGGAAGAAATGAAAACTTTGGCTGCTACTGTAGATTGACACAATTACGAGGCAGCTCAAATTGCTGTGATTTGTCCCTCTTTTGGATGTATATGAACCTTCAGGACAACAGAACTTACATCTAGAGCTGCAGAAAAGAACATATTTCCCTTATGTTGATTAATCACCATACTTATTGAATGAGTGTCAACTGTGCATTTTTTCTCGGATCTTTTACTTTGTTTTTAAGATGACCTTCAAAATAAACCATCAGAACACCAAAAAAAAAAAAAGTTGAGATGGGCTGGAGAGATGGATCAGCAGGTAAAATGCTTGTTGCACAAAATTGAGAACTTCAGTTTGGATCTCCAGCACCAGTGTAAATGTTGGGCATGGTGTCACCCAAGTGCATGCCAATACTGAGGAGGCAGAAATAAAGAAGCCTTGGGGTGCACTGGGTAGCCAGTCTGATGAACTCTAGGCTCAGCAAAAGACTGGGTCTCACAGCTTTATCACTCTCTCCAAGGCTCAGGGAACATTGTGGGAAAGGGAGCAGAAAGAATGTAAGAGCCAGGGGATGTTGAGAAGTGCAGTGGAATGCTGTCGTCTCTACATGATATGCCTATTATATACATGACCTCACAGTGACTGCTGTTATCTGCACAGGACCTGCACAATATTGAGATAAAGAACAATCTATTATGGATGGGGAAGAGAGCAACAAAACACAAAACACGAAAGTAGAAGAGGGACTAATTGGAAAAAAGAAGGGCTTCAGTGTAAGGGAGAGGAGAAAAGAGAAGGTAACAAGAAGGGACTAGGATTAAGATATATTATATACATGTATATAAACTGTCTATTAAGAAGTTAAAAGTCAAAGAAGACCCTGTCTAAAAGAATAAAGTGGAACTCTATAGAAGAGGATACCCATTGTCAACTTCTGACCTGAACATGCATGCACAGACATATGCATGCACATCTGCACACACATATAAACATGCTGTCATGGAAACTTTTTCCCTGATGAGACATGAACATACATCTATTCACTGCAGAGAGGGCTCAGATGACAGATCAAAGTACTATTGCACTAAAACCAGTTTTGGTGAACCAATGAGTTTATTGGTGTTACTTATGGAGCAGGGTGAGGGGTTGCTTATGGGAACATGGGTAACTCAAAAGCAGCTGTGTCACCAGAGCCCACCCCAGCATAGGTGACAACTCGCAGAAGCTGCATCTCTGGGCTCACTGCACAACCTGCCCACAGCTCTGTTGGTTGGAGAGTCTCGCGCACGCTGCATGACTTGCAGGCATCTCAGTCAGAGTCTCTCCCCAAGCAGTTGTTTTCCCTTGATGTGCCTCAGGGAGGGGCCGTAACCTTTGCCAAGACTTGTGACTTCCAGAGTCTCCTGAGCTTCCTTACTCCCCCCAAAAGGGAATATTTCAATTGCTTCACAACCCTAATCAGAATCTGCCTCTCCACATTTGTTTAGCACACCTATGACCTTGGAGAGCCATTTGTGACCTTTTAAGTTTCAGCTCTCCCAGACTTGACCTCTTTAGTCTCCAGAGCCTTCCTCCTCCCTTCAAGAGGGTATGTTTCAATTCAGAGGAATTTGCTATAAAACTCATGCCATATACATGCCCATCCCCCCAACACACACATACAAAGAAAGAATTTGAGACAGCTATACAATCCAGCCACTTTTCCCATCTCCATTTTACTTATTTTCCTTTTATCCTTTCTTTCTTTCTTTCTTTCTTCCTTTCTTTCTCTCTCTCTCTCTCTCTCTCTCTCACACACACACACACACACACACACACACACACACACACACGAAAGAATTTAAGCTGGGCATGGTGGCACATGCCTTTAATCCCAGCACTCGGGAGGCAGAGATAGGAGGATCGCAGTGAGGCCACCCTGAGAATACATAGTGAACTCCAGGTCAGCCTGAACTAGAGTGAGACCCTACCTCAAAAAACCAAAAAAAAAAAATTGAAACAGCCATAGGATCCAGCTATTTTTTCTATCTTCTCCATTTGTTTTTTTTTTTATCTTACTTATTTTCCCTTCACATCTCTCTCTCTTTCTCTTCACACACACACACACACACACACACACACACACACACACACACACATCATGAATTGGCAAAGGTTACTGATTTGTGTAACTGACTGTGGCTATTATAAGCAAAAGGGGGAAGAAGTCATATAGCAAGGGATTTTGAAGTTTGCCATAGAGTTAGAACAACTGGAGCACCAGACTCATGAATAATAGTGAGCACAGGACACATTCCTCTGTCCTGTCTTTCTTTCGCTAGGTCTCCATTTCTTTTTTGCACCAGTGTTTTAGTGAATCATCCCTCCCACTCTAAGACCCTGCATTGAAGACCTTGAATTTGAAATTATAAGACAATGAACTTTTCCTTTCCTTACTTCTTTGGACCTAATCAAGCCTTATTCAATTTTACTTCAGTGTAAGTTTCAAATCTTTTTCTGAGAGCAGAGTTTTGTAAAATCTGAGTGAACCATTCCTATGAGGCAGAGGACAGTGAAGTGGACTGTTGCCTCTGTGGGGTGCAAAGTTCACACAGAACCAAGAGGGTGTACATTCAGAGTCTACGATTTGGAAGGAGGCTGAGAATAAGGTCAGGGAATGTAGTAATCCTATTCCATTGCACGATCACACCAGAAGATGAAAGTTCAAAGGCTCCCAGCTCCTGAATGTAGAGGAAATGTGGATCTAGAAGGCCAGGCACCGTGGTGGTTTTAAGGACTTTTGAAGATTCTAAGCCACTTACTATTCTCCACATTAGTTCCTGCTGCTATTGGCAATAATCATAATCATAATAGGCTCTATTTATTGCACATTTACTCTGCACCAGGGACTGGGCTAAACATGTAGATGCATTACCTAATTTAATCCTCGCAGTAAACCAATACTGTAGGCATTATAATGATCCCTATTTTATAAATAAGGAGGCTATCTCAGGTGACCTGAGTTTCCCATGTTCTCCCTCTCTCTCTCAGATACTGCAGGACCTGGGAGGGCAACAGAAGCATGAATGAGGAGATCTATGATCAGCCTCGGTTCCTTGGGTTAGTTACTGCTCAGCATCCCATGAGTGGATCTGCAATTATTTAACCTTTACTCTCTTACCTCCCATCTTACTGCATTGCTGTTTTTTTTTTTTTTTAGCACAATTTAAATGCCTCACTTTTTTGATAAAGCAGAGTATCATAGAAAAACAATTTGTTTCCAGTAATATCTATATCTGTATTCAGAATTAAATCCTCCACAGACATGTTACCTGGAAGCAAAAGCCTGTTATAATACACAAAGCTTCAACCAAAGTGGCTGCTTTTCATGCCAGGAAAGTTTATCTCTATAGGAGGAATAATGTGCTATGTAAATTGGCGGTAAGGTCACAGCTTTTAGGACATTGGAAGTATTATCCTATCCCACATTGAGTAGTTCAGTGAAATCCAAAATCTATAACCATGCTGGCTGGCAACCATTGATATTTCAATCAGGTAAAAAATAAATTAAGAAATCCTTTAACTGATGTTCCTTGAATTATAATATTAAAAGGTACACAGTTCATACTATGTCATTCTGGCTCAGAATTACATTTGAGACCCCTTTGCTCAGATTTTGGTTAGCAATAAGAATCTTTCACCAATTCAAGTCCTTATTATTCAGTAATTTGTCAGCGAGGATACAGTCAGAGAACAACTGCAACTACAGAATAGGTGCACTGCCTCAGTGCTTTGGCAAGACGTCATGGAGAACACTACTAGAAGACAAAAAGTAACTGTGACTGCATAGTATAAGGGCAGTACAGCAAGACAAACATATTCATATGCTGGCTTATTCAAGTCCCAAGCCCACAACCCTTGGTTGAAATTCAATTGCTTTTATTCCTATGGTTCATAATATCAAAAACTCAAGCTTCATGAGGGCTAATGTCTAATTTGTACTCCAAGCCAAGTAGCAGTGCAAATTCACTATTTCTGAGGCTGAATCCATACAGACTTTAAGACTAAGTCCAGAAGGCAGTTATTATATAATATCATAACAAAGTCTGAGAAATAATTACTTGTAAACATAGATGGTCCTTCAGATATTTTATCTATAACAAGTTTATCAGTTAACAATACTTAATGTATTAGAAATAACTGCAACTTACTAATCAAATATTTGAATACTTATATTTACCTGGGATTTCATTTCTGCTGAAAGAAATAGGAAGAACAGGACTCACTTAAAAAAAAAAACTTTAGAAAGGAAAGTAAAAATCTTATCACACTATCACTTTTGGAAGCAACATAGAAGGGGCAGTCAAGGGTTCAAACACTGGTGAAATAGGTCAAAATTATGCAAAGAAAACTACATTATTATCAATGACAGTATCACAACTGTGTCCTTCATGATTAAGAATCACTCCTAAGAATTTTCATTTGGCACCAGATGGTGTGTTTAAGAAAAACACTCTGGGATGTCTTAAATCAGACATGGTTTTGTTAAGTTGCAGGAGAATTTTTACAGGGAAGCCAGGGGTTGGGGGAAAGAATATGGGAAATAGATCGGGAAAATGTTGAGTCATCATCTAAATAAACAAAGCATTCATCACTCCAAGCATTAGATTAGATACGAAAGCAACTGATATAGGCGCAAGCGGTTTTATAAAAAGACTACACCAGCAAAGTCCCTGTTAATCGGTCAAAGTTCAGACACTAAAACAGGGAGCAACATTTTAGCTTAAAACTTTAACTCAGGAGATAAAGATAACATCACAAATGAGTAAAAATACCTGAAAGCAAATGTTTTTAAAAACTCTAATACCCAATATATAAAGAAAAAAAACTGATGAGAAGACTTGCTCAATCCATGGAATCATAAAAGAGCTGGACAATCAGTATGTCCCTCCACATTAACAAGCCCGTGCAAGACCAAGGGAGACCAGTCCTTCCAGACTTCTGCATTGCCTTCTTAATGGGACTAGAATCTCCTTGGGGGTAGGGATTAGTTGCTACACCCAGTCAGCCTTGTCCATGGAGTTTGGACTGTATGCTCATGTTGAGATGCCCTCAGTTTCTTCATCTTCTTCCTCTTTCTTTGATGTCCCACCATTACCCTCATCCAGGCTCCCAAGGAAGAGCTACTATTCCATTTCAGACCATATCCAAAGTGGATGACTTGTGATGTCAGGGAAGATGCTAAGCTTGCTCATTATCATAACAACACAGTTCAGCTGGCCTAGTACTGGTCATTGCCTTTAACCACAGGAAGCAGGTAAGAATAGTACTTCTTCCAGTGTCACCCCCAATTCATCAGCTCCCCCAAATACAGACCTCAGTTGAGTAGGAGGGGATGATTGGAAGAGTAAGTATAACTCCAGAGAGAAATATAGGGGGGATATATTGATTGGTTTGTATCAATTTTTCAAAATTTCCTTCTAACTACTTGTGCTTGTTTTGTTGAAATTTTCTGAGGCTCTTTAACATTTTCATTATTCAGGTAACATATACTTGGTGGAGAAACAAATGAAAATATTGAGATTAAAAAACTATAACATCCAGGACTTTGTTAATATTTTCCACATTGTTAATTTTGTTAATATTATTGATACTTTTTTTTTACAGCATTCCGTTTATTTGTTTGTTTGTTTCTGGTTTAGCTTTTACCCACTATTTTGTAAATAGTTTTTCTTTTACTTCATATCACGGTGAGTTTCTTATCTCATTATGTGCAGGTGTTTCAGAAAAAGAAAATAATTTTCTACTGGGAATGCTAGGCATAAGGATGGTGCAAGCTCACAGCTACTATTAATGGAGAAAGCCCAAACTGCATTAATTCAACACAGAAGTAAGCAGGGCAAAAGTGAATGAGTGGGTCCTGTTAATGTTTTAGATTCTGGACCGAGCTTTGCCTGATATTGCCCTGCTAAGAGGCAATGAAGCACAGTGGTTAGGAGTGTAGCCTCTGGAAGCAGATTCTCTGCATCCAAATGTTTATTGCTGGCCTTTGATTCTGGGATTAATAAGACAATAAATATAATACACTTAGAATGAAGCCTGGCAACAAGGAGCCTTCAGTGAGCACTGGCCATGACTACACTGAGCACTGTTCAATGACATAGGTCAATACATTTTCTTTTGGGCTTACGTTATTTTGATCGATATTGATACCAATATGTACTTTTCAACTAGATGCACATCTTTCCACCAACTTGAAAATGGTATTGACAGTAAAATAAAATCAACTTCTTTTCTCAGAAATCACCTAATAACCCCCCCTGCTATGAATTCATTGTAAATCCCCAGTACTTTAAATACCACAGGGAAGTAATCCGGTGCCCTGTCTAGACACGGCTCATGGTCAAGGTTCAAAGCAAGCTTTCTGGAGAAATGGACAGATAATATCCCGCACAGCCCTTTGCCAGGAGGACAAGTGCATTACCCAGGAGGACACGGTCCAGCTTATGCTAAAGGACTAAGTTGTCTGCTTATTGATCATCCCTCTCATCCCTCTCTATTGAGTGTGAATTCCATGAATAAATATGACCATCACTTTGTTGCTTACATCATCAACTTCCTTGACTCTATCTCACTGGGCTGTATTTCCTGGTTAAAATCATTTTTCTTCCCACTCAGTGCTTGTGCCTACACAGCTGAATACAGTGAATGCCGAGGCACAGTGACTCGTCCCACTTAAAATTCATCATTTCTAATCTCAAGTGGACCCTCAACTCTTCCTAGCAATCACATTCCATTTTCTAGTCCATTCATTCTCCAGTCCTCTCATGAAAGTCCTGAGTGCTACCCATCCTCTTCTCAAACTTCTGACATCTCCTTCCTGTCCCCATCAGCTGATGACCTTGCTCCTACTTCCCAGGTAAAACAGAAGCAATCAGAAGAGAACCTTTTCCCATCACCTCTTCCCACCTTCCTGCGTCTATGTATGTAGAATTTTACTGTGTGCTTTTAGACGAGCCTGGCTCTTCCTCTCCTGTACACAGCCATTCTGTTCTTACCTTCTCAAGGGCATAACTCCAGCAGTCCTTCCCTTTCTCTCCTGCATCACCAGTATTTCTCTTTGCACTGGATCCTTCCCAACAGCAGCCAAGTAAGTTGTTATATATTCCATCATGAAGAGAAACTACCTTGCCTTGACCTCACTTCTCCCTCCCATGACTGCTCCATTTCTGTTCCTTCCTTTACAGCTCAGCTCCTCACAAGAGTCACTTCTATTCACCACTTCCTCCCATTCACACCAGAACCCATACCAGTTGGGATTTTGCTCATATTGCTAAATTCAGTTCTGGTTTTCCCTAGTGCTGTGGTACTGGAAACTAAACCCAGAGCCTCACACGTGCTGGGCACGGAACCTTCATGCATTCGAGGCAAGCACTCTACCCTCAGCCCCTTGGCTCACTTCTTCCTCCTCATTGACCCCACCAGAGGTAGCTTTGACACTCTTTCTCCTTGAGCCACTTTGTCTACTATAATTTAGATACACACTCCTGGTATCACTACATCTCCTTCCATAGTTTTCTTGTGCTCTTGACCTCTAACGTGGCATAGTCTATAGATCAGCCTTTGCATATCATCTCTTGTTTTACCAATGCCATATCCCCTAGTGACATTGTAAGTATTGTGGCTTAGTATGTCATCACACCCTTATTGAGCTCAAATGTGCTTCTCTTATCGCCTGAACTGTCAATGTACTTGGCTCTCCACGTGGGAGTCTGATAGAAATCACAAACTAAACTTGTCCCAAACTGAACTCTTAAAATTCTCTAAAACTTGATTTTTATCAGTCTTAGTCATCTAAATAAATAGCAACTCTAGTCATTTAATTGTTTAAGCTGAGTCAAATCTACTTAGATTCAAGTCGTTTCTTCCTCATACTCCACACACATCTGATCTGTAAGCAACTCCCATTCATTCATTCTCCTCAGAATGGACTAGTTCTCCCCACTTCCATTGCTATCATCTATGACCAAGTCACCGTCCCTTTCCATCTAAATGCCTCAAGGAACTACAGTAAGTCATTTGTTCACTCTTCCATGCTCTCCTTTGGTTTGCAAGTTGCTACCTGTCTATAAACTATACTTCCCAGAGTCTTCCACCAACACTTTTCTAGTTGGGTTCACCCAAGGGGAGGTTCAGGCCCGACATTAGAAAACAGAAAGGAGGAGCCGTGGTTTGCTTCTAGAAGTGTCTCATAGAACATGAGCAGCAACAGCAGTGTGGGGTAAGTACCGGCAGCTTCTTCATCTCAGTTCGCTGGGCTTGGTGGGTGGAGTGGGCGGGTCTATAAGCTCAGCAGCCCACACCAGGCTCTGCATCTTCAGTACTAGTCTTTATGTGGACTGCTTGCTGGATGTGAGGAAAGTTCCTTTAGTCAGGGGTGACAGGAGGCTGTCCTGCAGCTGTTCCATTCAACAGCAACCATGGGCTTGGTTAACATCACTCTCCTATGTGCTGCCCCAACTAAGGAGGAGGAGTTCCTGCAGAGATTAATTTTAAGTAACGTTGCCCTTCCCTCTTTTCTTGGCCAACCCTTCCATCATTTTTGGAACCAATCCCATAATCAATTCTTTGTGTTTGAAATTTCTAGAATGGTACAATTTTCTAGAACCCCTTAGGTCTTCTAAGTCTAGTTCCAAAACCAAGAGGGATCTTTGCATTTGAAGCCCCCGCTACCTTCTAAACTCACTTAGACAATATCCACTCTGGGGGGGGGGATGTTAAAGATTTAATCTAGTATAAGGTCTTCTGAGGCAATTAGCCAAAAATAACAGTGCAAGCTTTCCAAACCATTCCACTGCCCCACCAGTACACTAGCAGGCAGCTAATAGACACAAGAGTTTCTGTTCAAAATGAGATGTAACCAGAAAGATCTGGCATGAGACCCATGAATAAATGCTATATAAAGGGTTATTACCTTTTTTATTTTTAAGGAGATCAAACTTATTTGCTAATATATTTACTTATCCACAGAAAACACTTAAGTTACTTTTATTTCAGATTATTAGACAAAATGTCTCTTGTTAAAGTTAATAAAGCCTTAGACAATTTTAACAGTAGTCATAATTATCAAGGAAAAATATACACTGAATTTTAATGAGTTTGCTGGTTAAAAAATAGAAATCATTGAGTAATCCTTTGGCTATAGTTTTAAAGGATGAATCTAATCATTTTAATTTCTGTCAGGGTTTCTAGCTGTCCTGAGAGTTTTGCACACACCTGTGTCTGGAAGTTTTGAATTTCATGTCAAGGGTGATTATAACCTAATTTACCTCAGCTTATGTCTACACTTGACCTCTTCCCACCAGCCTGTCTGAGGTCACTCAGAAGGGAGTTCACCTTAATTTCCCAGAGAGTAAGTGACCAGGGAGTGCGCCACACTGTTTCCTGGCTGTGCACATGACAAGGTTTATTTGGAGGTCCATTATAGTTCATCTTCATTGTTGAATTGACTGGATTTAGAATTATCCCATCCACTATGAAGCACCACTCTAGGTGTGTCTGTGAGGGTGTTTCCGAAGAGGATGAACCGAGGGGAACGTCCCATCCAGCACATGGAGACACTGTCCCATGGGTTGGAGAGTTTGACAAAAAAGAGAAAGGAGAAATCCAGCTGAACACAGATGTTCCCTCTCTCTGCTTATTGTTCACCAACAAGTAAAGAGCAGTCTTCACTGCCACATCCTGCCACCAACATGTTCCACCCAAGTACATGGGGACAGGGCATTATGGACTGACGTTTCTGAAACCATGAGACAAAATAAATAGTTCCTTCTTCGGGTTGTTTTGGACACCACCACAACAATGCAAAAATAACTACAAGAGCTGGGCGTGGTGGTGCACGCCTTTAATCCCAGCACTCAGGAGACAGAGGTAGGAGGATCAGCGTGAGTTCAAGGCCATCCTGTGAATTCCAGATCAGCCTGGGCTAGAGTGGGACCCTACCTCGAAAAACAAACAAACAAAAAAAAAAGTAACTAAAACACATCCACCTCTCAGCTTTGTGCCTCTTCTCTCTGCTTTTCACAATCCCTGACACCCCCAGGCACTGAGTCTTTGGTGGGGGTGTCATCGAGGGCAGTATTTCCAATTTCTGGCATGCAGTGGCACCTTTCTTGGCTCTGCTGCATCAGGTCTTCCTCCTAAGCTCTTACTGTCTTTGCTGCCGTGTCCTCTCACTGTGTTCATCTTTGTAGACAATGCCTTTATTTCATTCTTCAAATGCTGTGAAGTTATGAAAATACAATGTGTGACAGAGGGCTTCTGAAAGAACCTTGAACTTGTCCAACGGAAAGCACTCAGGTGGTGGCTCTTCAACTAATCTCCCCTTTGCCAGAATGACCGCTCCTTCACCTGTGAATTTCTAGCCCTGACAGTTTTCAGATGTGGCGCCTGCAGGTAGTCAGCAGCAGGCAAGTAAACAGTTTAAAGAGGTCAGCTGGTGGGTAGGTGGGAAGCCTAATTAATTTGTACTATAGAAAGTAGCACATGAACTCTTCCTTTTGTGAAAGAGTAGACAAGTGCAACCAAAGATTCAAGCAAACGTGCTCTTTGCCCATCCTCCAGCATCATGTGTGCATTCTCTTCCTCTCCCCCAAACTTTCTAACATGACCACAGTCTCAGTAGTGTAATTGCGGCTTTTTTTTTTTTTTTTTGGAGAGAGACATAGAGACAGAGAGAGGGAGAGGAGGACAGATAGAGATGGGCATGCCAGCAGCCTCTCAGCTGCCTTGGACGAAATCCAGATGCACGCGCCCCCTTGTGGTCACGTGCGGCATTGTGCCCTTGCGTCACTTTGCATCTGGCTAAATGTGGGACCTGGAGATTGGAACCAGCGTTCTTAGGCTTAGGAGGCAGGCACCTTAACCGCTAAACCATCTCTCCACCCCTAATTGCCGCTTTAAAAAAATGTTTTCACTTTCAGAAAAATGGGACAAGCCCAGAGTATTTTGTTGAAGGTTTTAAGGGTGAACATAAATGAGTAGGATGTCCTCCAATTTGCTTTTGGCACACCACATGCTAATGCTTACAGATTTAACTCCACTTCTAGAAAATATTTCATCATATACATGATACCTCCAGTTGTTTCCAATGTAGATTTATTTATATATCATGACTTATTCTACCATCTCACAGCTCATGGATGTAGACATTGTATCTGATGGACATGAAATTTAGCTCCACGTAAGGGAGACCCTCCAAGTAGCAGCCGTTTGGGTAAGATTCTATTTGTCTCTTTTCTAGAACGTCCGAGAGGAGAAGCCTGGGTTATTCAGGCGGGGCTGTGGCCAGGGTCCTCCTTGTGATGGAATGCAAGCGCTGGACCTCCCAAGGTTTTATCCCCACCCCAGATGGCCGCTTATAGTGGGGATAAAAGGACTCTGCCTCCCTCTTAGGAAAACTTCCCAGAAGGCTACACTGTCTGCTCACTTTTCATTGGTTAGATATTAGTCACATGGCAACAGCTGGCTGCAAGGAATGCTGGGCCGTGTCTATATGTCTCATAGACAATATGTTTTGAAAGAGAACTTGAATATTTGGAAGGCAGGAAGAAGTTTCTGCCTCAAGTTTTTGTATATTCTGTAATTGTTACAAGGCACAGGGACCACTTAGACTGTTCTTGGCCAGTTAGACCAGATCCTGACCCTAGACTAGAAAAGCTCCCAGTTTGCTAGGTCACAAAGAGTGTGTGGCTGAGAGGAACAGTGGCCCAGGAAATGCATTTTCAGGATGAGAATTAGGGCTGTCACCAACCAAAAGTCTTTAGCAACTAGTAGGGTCCTGCTTAAGCTAATCCTAGAGTGATAATATATGACCTACTTCAGAGAAATAGATAACCGGGTCCCAAGGTGTGAGATGCATGCTTTAACTTTAGTACATTCTCTCAAAGTGGCCATCTTAGGCAATACTTCTCCAGCAATTCCATTTGATTTTAACTATGCAGATTAAGAAATAATTTAAAATATAATTTTGAGCTGTCTGTGGCGGTGCATGTCAACAATGCCACCCTTCAGAAAAGAGGCAGGAAGACACTGAGTTCAAGGCAAGCCTGATCTACATAGTGAGTTTCAAGCCATCCTGTGCTACATTGGGCCACCCTGCCTCAGAAATCCAAGGCCTGGTGACATAGCTCAGTGGTCGAGCTCTTGCCAATAATATTCAAGGTCCTGGATTTGATTCTCAGTAGCATAAATTGCCAGTAAAATGGAAGAAAAAAAGATACCTATTTTTTGTTTTCATTTGCATTCCTCTACGGCAGAGGGTGAGAATATTCCTGTGCTTCTTGGATATTTGGAATTTCTTGTCTGTAAATTGACTCTTCACTGATTTTCCCTATTTTCCTGAAATTTATTTTTGCATATAATCTGAGATAGTGCTCTGATTTTTGCCAATTGCATAAGCAGTTGTCCAAAATCAACTGCTGAATAATCCCCCTTTTTCATTAAATAAGAACTGCAGTTTTCATCTATGACTCTCTATTTGATTCCACAAATTTATTTATCAATATTTAAAAACAACATTGTCTTAACATGCTTTCTTAGTAATATTTTTATAAGATTTAAAAACTATTCAAAAAAAAACTATTCAAGCAAGAAGAAGCATAGAGACTACACACACTGCTTCTGCAAATAAACATGAGAATAATATACTTTTGCAGATTTAATAAATTTTTAAAAATATTTTTATTTATTTATTTGTAAACAGAGAAAGATAGAAGAGAGGCCAAGAGAATGGGTGTGCTAGAGCCTCTAGCCACTGCAAATGGACTCCAGATACATGTGCTACTTTGTGCATCTGGCTATATGTGGGTACTAGGGAATCAAACTTGGGTTGTTAGGCTTTGCAGGCAAGCATCTTAACTGCTGAGCCATCTCTCCAGCCCATTTTGCAGACTCTAAATGATAAAATTATAGTCATCAAAACAATGTGGCATTAACTCAAGTCAAAGCAGACCAAAGGTACAAAACAAATGGATTATCATGTTTGAATGTGATGGAATAGGGATGGGGGTGTTGGAGTTGAGGCAATTTGTTTGCCAAAACAAATTCCAGATGAATCAAAACAATTAGGAGAACATTTGAGATAGAAGAAGAACAAGTTAAACATAAAACAGTAGAAGATATTGTAAGGGATAAGGCTGGTAAATTTGGGCTACACGAACATCTAATATCTATATATTTAAGACATACAAACAAGATTTCTCTAATAACATTTAAAGTAAATGTAGTATAATTGTTGTTACTTTGACAAATACCTGAGGGGAACAACTTAAAGGAATTTATATTGGCTCATGCTTTCAGAGGTTTCAACCCATGGTTGTGCTTCTCTGGGCCTACCACAGTGAGGCAGAGCATCCCCATGGAAGGCGTGGTGGAGGAAAGTTCTTACAACATTATATCTGGGGGCGGGGGAATGCCAGACAGGATATCACCTTCAAAGACACAACTCTAGTGACCTATTTCCTCCATCTAGGGCCCATCTCTTAAAATATCTACCACCTCCCCAAATAGCCCACTATCTGGGGACAAAGCCTTCACTGCATGAACATTTTAAGGGAACACTTTATATCCAAGCCATAACAGACACCAAGACAAATTAACACGTGTATGTACGCATGCATGATATGCATGTACATGTACATATGCATATTGTTGTAGTCACCTTCTTGTTGCTGGAACAAAGCACCTGATCAAAAGCAGCTGGTGGGAGGAAAGGATTTATTTTGGCTTTCAGTCTGCAGGGGAAGCTTCATGCTGGCAGGGAAAATATGGTAGAGCAGAGGCTGGACCTCACCTCCTTGCTACAAGCAAAGCAGGAGAGTGAGTGGAACTCTAGCAAGGGGGAGCTGGCTATAACACACCCCTAAACCTGCCCCCAACAACACACCTCCCCAGCAAGGCTCCACCTCCAAAATTGTCATTAGCTGGGGACAAAGTATTCAAAACACGTGAGTTTATGGGGAACCATCAGATTCAAACCACCGTGTGTGTGTGTGTGTGTGTGTGTGTGTGTATACATATACAAAGAGTCCTTTAAAATCAGTAACAATGAGCATCACAATGGAAAAATGGCCAAAGCACATGACTAGCTATTTCAGAAAAGAAAAGGTGACTAATTTACAAATGAGCATTAAAGAATTACACAATAAAATAATGCTGGGCTGAAGAGATGGCTTAGTGGTTAAGACATGTGCTTGTGAAGCCAAAGGACCCAGGTTCGATTCACCAGGATCCACCTAAGTCAGATGCACAAGGTGGCACATGCATCTGGAGTTCATTTGCAGTGGCTGAAGGCCCTAGTGTGCCCATTCATTCTCTCTCTATATATCTGACTCTCCCTTTCTCTCCCTCTCTCTCACGTAAGCAAAAAAATAAAAATAAAAAAATGCCAAATACAATGTATTAGCTACCAAGTTGGCCAAAACTTTTGATTTTTTACTCCAAGTTCATGGTAAAAAACTGTTAAGTACTGGAGTTATTTAAATTAAAACAACAGTGCTGGGAGACAAGTTGGCCAGTTGTAACTTTAGAAAGTATTCATATCTTCTTACCCAGGGGAGAGATTAATCCTAAGAAAACAGGTTCTAAATATGTGTAAAGGTTTGGGAAAAGGTGGGAGGCTCAACTGTAAGGCTGCACTGAGTGGTTTTTGGTCAAATAAACCACAGTCTTGCTCACCCAGTGCCAATCTCCTGTCTCAATTCAGAGTTGGCTGGGATAGAGTGAGAGATCATAGATTAGAGAAGGAAGGAGATTGGTATCAGGCATGGGTTTCTGCACTTGTCCCCTGAATGATCAAACCTCGTGGTTTAATGCTAGCTCTGGCTGAACATTCAAATCACCTGGGGAGCTTTTAAACCAATGCATGCGTCTGAGGCCTTTCCGACCCTGATTCAATCGGTCCTAGGTGAGGCCTGGGCATGAGTCTTATTTTTAAAGCTCCCTGGATGATTCTTCTCCGCAGCTGTGGTCAAGATCCACTGCTAACCAGAACTCCCTTTAAGTTGTTTAATTACCCAGACTATTGACCAATGCTGGAATGAACAGCCCTCAAGAAACCCAGGGTAGCCAAGCCACTGCTTGAGTCCGCCTGATCAGAAATGGGCAGTGGCCAGCCTTATCCCCAAGGGACTGGCTTCCCTGGACATGCTAGCACCCAGCCAGCCGTGTGTCTTTGATTTAATACCAAGGAAGTCATGGGTAACCCTGACAAGCATACTTACAGAGGAGGATTCTTGACTGTTCTGTGACAAACTGCTGCAAAGTGACACGCCAGTGTGCATTTCCATTGTGAGCCTCTGTATTACTTCTATGTGTTGACAGAAGTGTTGGAGTGAGAGCTGCGGCATTATCTGGTATTGTATAAATAAAGAAAGACAAACTCCTACAGTCTCCCACTTGTGGGGGGTTACTGCTCCCTAATGGGTACCTCCTTCTGTCCATGCTTTCTGTTTCTACCCCTACCCCCAGTTCTGCTGCCTTCTCTCCTCCACTCAATAACAAGTTTGCGGTTTACACTCCATTTCACATAAACAACTTTCTCGCACTTCCTTGCTCACATGGTGATGGCTTTAGGCTTAGCTTCAGACCTTGAAAATGTTTCTTTATTTTCATCAGCAACTGGCTTTTCCATAATCCTTCCAAAGACTCTAGTTTTGCCTCCCAAACTCCCTTTTCCCTGTCTATGGATATGAACTGCAAGGACTCTAGTTCATTTCAGATACTTTATCACCAGGCTAAGAGGTGATGTGTTAATGTCCAGCACCCCCATTTCTGATTATGATATGAAAGCATAAAAAGAAGGGGAAATACATGGATACTATTTATTGGGTGTCTTTTATTTTTCTATTTTTCTGAGCCCTTTCACATCACTAAGATTCCCAGGAGAGAGGAAATGGAATGGGGAATATTCCAGACCAGTGTTTCCCAAAATTCAGTAATTCCTATTGCATCTCATAATTTCTGCCACCACCTATTGATACAGATGAGGAGCAAAGAAGCCTTTTTTCTGGTAGGTAGTTCACTAGGGACTAACCCACAGGAACATGAATTCCACCTTGCCTGCTCTGGCAGGACTAGAACCCGTGTCTGACTCAGTCTCATCCAAGATGGCTGTAGACAGCTCTCCCCAGTGGCTGCTTCCTGCTTCTTCCTCAGCTGAGCACACCTATGGGCTGGCTCCTCCTGAGTCAGCCTCTTGAGCCTACCGTCCAGCCTGGATGGGAAGAGGGAGGATTTCTTTGTATCCCTGTGTTTTCCTGCTTTGCTGTGTTTCTGATCTCTCTTGTAGCTGTGAGCCCCTACCTTTCTCTTAGTCCTCTCTGACCACCTATGAAAGGACAGTCTTTTGGCGTGGGCTCTCCTGCTTTGCTTCCCAAGGGTGTGTGCCCATACTTTCATGGGAAGGAGAGTTTTTCCATATCTTTTGGCTTGGGCCTTCCTGCTTGCCTTCCCTCCAGATCCTAACTCCCCCCCCCCCCCGAATAAATTTCATGTGTCATAATTTACCATTCTCTGAGTTCATGATTTCAATTCTTTGATAACTTGGACAAGAACCCAAAGTTGGGGGCCCTGAGCTTGGGATTTCCTGCATCTTTGTGGACGTCTAATGCCCCCCTGGACTCACTCCTGCATCACTATGACCTAACTCTGTGATTATTTCTGTAGCATTTCTCATTCTTTCTGTGTCTGTTTTTAAGATAAAGTTTCATTTTGTAGTTGAAGCTGTCCTTAGATTTTCATTAATCCTGCCTCAGCCTTCTGAGTGACAAGTGTGTGCCACCACTGCTCTATCCCAGTCAGCTTAGCTTAGCTTTTAACTTTATTTATCATCTATCTATCTATCTATCTATCTATCTATCTATCTATCTATCTATCTATCATCTATCTGTATCTCAAAAAAAAAAAAAAAACCAGGGGACTGGAGAGATGGCTCAATAGCACTTTCTTACAAAGCCTGTTGGCCTGGGTTTGATTCACCAGCACCCATGTATAGCCAGATGCACAAAGTGGCACATGTGTCTGGAGTTCATTTGCAGTGACAGGAGGTCCTGGCATGCCCATCCTCTCTCTTGCCACCCTTCTCTCTCTCAGTAAATAAATAAATATTAAAAATACAATAAAGACCAGAGTCAGTGCAGTGGGTCTTTATCACAATCACAAGTACTTGAGTTGGTAACCCCAGCACCCACATTTTAAAAATTATTTTTGGGCTGGAGAGATGGCTTAGTGTTTAAGGCACCTGCCTGCAAAGCCTAAGAATGTTTGTTCAAATCTCCAGGTCCCAGGTATAGCCAGACGCAAAAGTGATGCAAGCATGCAATGTTGCACATGCGCACAAGGGGACACACGAATCTGGAATTCCTTCACAGCAGCTGAAAAGGCCCTTTCTCTCTCTGCCTCTTCCTCTCTCTCTCTCTCTGTCTCTCTCAAATTAAAAAAAAATTATTTATTTGCAAACAGAGAGAGAGAGAGAGAGAAAGAGAATGAGTGAGCCAGGGCCTCTAGCCACTGCAGACGAAGTTCAAATGCATGCACCACTTTGTGCATCTGGCTTTATGTGGGTACTGGGGACTCAAACATGGGTCATTAGGTTTTACAGACAAGTACCTCAGCCACTGAGCCATCTCTCCAGCCAAGTACCCACATTTTTTAAAAGAGCAGCATGCCCTGGAAAGCATTTGTAATTCTAAGCTTGCTGGTTAGCAGAAAGGGAAGTGGGGACAGGAGAATCTGCAGAAGCTGGTAGGGGAGGGGACAGCTAGCCTGGTGAGAAAGCAGTGAACGATGTGAGACCCTGCCTCGAGGAGATGCAAGACAAAGACCGGCACTCAAGAGCTGTCCTCAGACCTACACACACACACACACACACACACACACACACACACAGTTAAAAAAGAACCAGAGTCATTTTTCCAAAATTGAAGATAATCTCAAAAACATGTATGATATAAAGCACAGAGTCGATGACATCCTTTGCAAACTGTTGCCTGCTAGAGGCTGAGTTTGAGACTCACTGTCTCTTTTTGCTTAAAAGGTAAATAAGCATGAAAAGTGTCAAGGCTATTTTAGCAGCAGACTGGTGCTTTGTAAGTACTCAAAAGGACTAAGAGCTTTTTGGGAAAGGACAACTTTCTTTGTAGGTGGACGGCTGTGTCTGACATACTTGGTATTTTCCTGGTGCTCACAAGCACTTCACACTCGGAGAGACCAGTCCAAAGCTTACTTTGATTTCTATTGAAAACCTCTATTTCCTTCTTTTCCTATTTCAGCTAGGCACAGAAGTAAGCTTGAATATGATTTGAGATCCTTTTACCTTTAAGCCAGGCTGGCCATCCATTATCAAGAAATCTCCCGGCTAGATTCCATTTCAGCAGAACTGAATCACAGCTCAATGCCCTGCTTCTGAACGTGCATCAGGTGCGAAGACAATCCAAGGAACCCTTTTCCTAGGTGCTCCCCCTAAGCAACATAATACTTGCAGCACGCTCAGAAGCACCTGGCTTACACCTTCCCAGTCACTCAGCTCAATAGCCCCCATATTCTTAATTATCAACTTGATTGAATTGATAAACTCCTAGTTTGTGGAGCACACCCCTGAGTATATCTGTAATGTGTCTCTAGAGATGATTAGATCCAGAGGTTCTGACCTAAGGAATGGGTTAAGACAGTGACAGATTCATCTGATGGCATTACTAGGAGGTGGTGAAAAGTAGGAAGAAATCTGAAACTGTAAAACAAAATTGATCCTTCCTCCCTTATGTTGTTTCTGTCATGTTTCGGGTGTTTCTGTCACTAGGATTATGTCTTTGGGGAATAACTCTTGCCCTGGCCTCTTCCGAATTACCTCTTTGCTTCCTGTCAATCATGATGTGAATAACTCTCCTGTGCCACACACTTTTCTGCTGCTGTGATAGTCTGCTGAAGCACATGGGGCCAAGCGATCAGGGGCTGAATCTTCTGAAGCCATAGCAAAATTAATCCTTTCCCCTTAGGTTGTTTCTGTCATGTCAGGTATTTCTGTCACAGCGAAGAGAAAAGTAGCTAACACAGCCCCCAGACCAAACATTCAAAGTGCTCTAGCCATAAAAGGTTCTCTTATGCTTTCTTACCTCCATAGAAATTAAAATTTATTTCCCATATATTAATTATTTCCTACATATTGGAGGAAAAGAAGGGAAGGAGTCTGGAGAAACCTTTTCTACACCTCAGCAGTGATAGAGTCTTCACTTCTTAGTTGCTCACTGTCTATTTTCCATCTCTCCTGGAATTCCCTAGGCCTATGTTTACAACCACAACCTGGGACTCCTTGGCCCTAAAGAAGGCTAGTGTGGTGGTTAATGCTATTGTCAATTTGACAAGCTCTCAAACCACCTAGGAGACAAATGTCTGGGCATGTCTGTGAGACAAGTTTCTGGATTAGGTTCATTGAGATAGGAAGACCCACCCTCACTGAGAGTGGAACCATCTCACGAGCTGGGGTGCTGACCTGAATGAAAGGACACCAGCATTCATCTCTCTCTGCTTTCTCACTGGATATTAAACGTGACCAGCTGCTTGACTCCCACCACCACGCCTGCTTCCTCTCCACGATGGATTGGACCTTGGAACTGTGTGCTGTAATAAAGCCTTCCTCTCTTAAGTTGCTTCTTGTTGGGTGTTTGATCACAACAAGAAAGGTAACTATTGCAGCTGGTGAGAAGAAAGTGATCCAGGCTAACAGTGGGGAAATACCCTTGAACTCAGCTTGACCACCTGCTCCGAGGGACAGGCAGCGAACTCAGCTTAACGAGAGGGCTGACTCAGAATCTGACATTTTTGGAGAAACTAGGTCAGGGTTTAGAGTCAATTGGAGGTTTCTTTTTTTTTTTAATTTTTTAATATTATTTTTTATTTATTTTTGGAGAGAGAGACAGAGAGAGAGAGGGAGACAGAGATGGGCGTGCCAGCAGTCTCTCAGCTGCTGTGAACGAAATCCAGATGCGTGCGCCCCCTTGTGGGCAAGTGTGGCATTGCGCCCTTGCATCACTTTGCATCTGGCTAAACGTGGGACCTGGAGATTGGAACCGGGTTCTTAGGCTTAGCAGGCTGGCGCCGTAACCACTAAACCATCTCTCCAGCTGTGGAGGTTTCTTTTGACATAAATTTTGGTGCTTAGGTACAAAAATCTTATCTCATTCTACTCTCCAGAGATTGCACAGTGGTAAAGCCTGTAGTCTGGGAGCCAGGCCAGCATGGACAGGGTCTGACTACTATTGCCACCCAAGTGATCGCAACCAAATGATCTAACCTCTTAGCACCTCAGCCTTGCTGTCCCCTGGGCAATAACAATAGGGATTACATCTCGGAGTTAATTAATATATGGAAAGAGAGTTGAGGGTCAGATATGGTGGCCCATACTTGTAATCCCAGCACTTCAGAGGCTGTGACAGGTTGGTCACTAATGAGGCCAGGACAACTTGGGTTACAGAGGGGGACCTTGTCTATAAAAATGAGAAAGAGAGAGAGAGATTTGCATAGTGAATGCTTAGTAAGATTTGCCTCCATTATGCCATTGTCACCATCATACTCATCAGCAGTCGTAGATCTCTGAGATGCTGGGTAATATCTAGATGTTGACACACCATAGTGAACATTTGCTCTTGTTTTAGGCTGACCAACTTTGAGCCTATTTCCTGTTTATGGAAATCCCTATATCATGAATGTTAGTGGCAGGCAACATTCATCCTACACTGAGAAGCAAATACTGTCAGCTTTCATTTTCCTATAGCTAGGGATACCCCTAAAATTTCCTGTGTTGCTTTCCATGGAATGAGGAGTCTACAGAGCAAAGGAGATGGCCCACCTATGACTCTTCTTTATAGACTACCATCAAAGTATCACGGTTAAGCAGTCTTAATACATTCCCAAGCCTTCTCTTCCCTAGGTCCACTCTGCTCAAGGTAGATCGCACTGCCCATGAACACATCTGAGCCAAAAGGGGGACTTATAAACGGTAGTTTTCAGAAATAGGTAATGTGAGAGTAGAACTTGGATGTTTACACACTTGTGTATAAGGCAGCTTAAAGTGGGGGGGGTGAATCAGAAGTAGAAAGAGAAGGGAATTTGCTATAAGTCAAGAGATGGCTTGCCTCACACCATTACCTTTATTTGAATTGACCTTCCAGGATGTGCTAAAGATATATCTGTTAGGGGTTGAAGAGATGGCTCAGCAGTTCAGACTCTTGCCTGTAAAGCCAAAGTACTCAGGTTTGATTCTTCAGTATCCACATAAAGCCAGTGTGAAAGGTCTCACATACATCTGGAGTTCATTTTTTTTAAATTTATTTATTGACAACATGGAGTTCATTTTTGATGGCTAGAGGCCCTGGTGTGCCCATTCTCTCTCTCCCTCCCTCTATCCCTTTTTTCTTTCTCTCTCTTAAATAAATGAATAAAATGTTTAAAAAGATATATCTGTTAAACATGAAATTCTAGAATGTAGTTAATAGTTCATAGGTTTGGTTTATAACTTTTAAATGTTTAAATGTATAGTATGTCTTCTTTCATTTCATTTCCTAAAAGTGTTAGAAATGGTTTATGCATTTGCTCAGGATTTGGAACAGGAGCAAGAGATATAAACACCAGAGTCTCTCTCTCTCTCTCTCTCTTTTTTTTTCTCTCTTTCATATTAAAGTTCTAGATACCAGGGTGTCAGGGCTCGTGAGGGCACCAATCATCCATTGTCCATGGCACTGCTTGGCAAACTGAAGCTGTTCAACTTGCAGATGCATCAGCAGAGTGACCAGGCAGGCCTCCAGTGAAGGGACTCAGCCACTCACACACACTGGGACCTCAGCCCATAGAATGATATTGTCCACATTTGGGCTGAGTCTTCCCAACTCAGTTAACCAAATCTAGAACTCCTTCACAGATATGCCCAGAGGTTTGTCTCCTGAAGGATGATTCTAGATCCTGTCAAGTGGATAGTTGATATTAACCATCACACCAGGTTCACAGTGAAAGAGAGCATCGAAGGAAGTATAAAAATAAGAAAAATGTGCAGTTTGGTGAAGAAAGAAGAATAAGTTTAGAGTTACAGACATATGGTGTAGAGAAAGCAGTTACAACTGTTAAGAGGTCAGCACCATTAAGGAGAAACCTCACGGTCTGCACTGGGACAATAGAAAAGGTGCCCTGAGGGCAAGACTGTAACCATCAAAGGCTTCAAATTATAAAAATGTAAATTCACCTGAAAGGAGAGAGTCTGACCTGAGACACAACTGGGGTTTTTCTCTGCTTGAAAACAACTGCCTAGGGAAGTGTTTCCTGGGGTGCAGCTGCCAAGGTGCACAGAGACCACTGCAGCTGTGGTTGCAAGAGGCCAGACTACAGCTTGAACTTGAAGCAGGACTTGGCAGCATCATACTCATGGGACTGGTTTGGAAGGCATTGAAAATAAAAGAGTTAACAGAGATCATGGAGGTTTGCACCAAGGTTCTGGAAAGCTACAGGCAATGTGTGGCAGGGCTGAATTCCCTGCAAGAAGGCCTTGATTACATGAAGCTTGAAAGGTGATGCCTAAGTTGCAGAGTGGAGACCCTAGAATGCTGGATATGCCAGAACCATGGACTATCCACAGAGGAAAGTTCTGGCAGAGTAGACAATACCACATTGCTATAGACAGCATAGCTGGATGAGCAGGGCTACTGAAGGCCACTGGAACCCAAATGACTCCAGCATAAACTGCAGGTGGTGGGCCTGGAGGTGCAGGTTTGGCACTTGTACTGCTGGATTTGTTTTGCTAAGGTCCAATTATTCCTTGCTGTCCTCTTGTTCCTCCATCTTGTAATAGTAATGTGTATATGCCTTGTACCATTGTATGTTGGAAGTATGTAACATGTTTTTCTTTTAATTTTTATTTTTGGAGAGAGACACAGAGAGAGACAGACAGAGAGAGAGAGGGAGAGGGAGACAGATAGAGATGGGCATGCCAGCAGTCTCTCAGCTGCTGTGAATGAAATCCAGATGTGTGTGCCCCCTTGTGGGCAAGTGCGGCATTGCATCTTTGCATCACTACATCTGGCTAAACGTGGGACCTGGAGATTGGAACTGGGTTCTTAGGCTTAGGAGGCAGGCACCTTAACCGCTAAGCAATCTCTCCAGCCCTTAACTTGTTTTTAATTTTTTTACCTCCATTATTTTATTTTTTTTTATTTTATTTTATTTTATTTTATTTTATTTTATTTTATTTTATTTGAGAAAGAGAGACAGAGAGAGTGTGTGAGAGAGAATGGGCATGCCTCCTTGTGCATCTGGCTTACATGGGTCCTGGAGAATCGAACTGGGGTCCTTTAGCTTTGCAGGCAGATGCCTTAACCACTAAGCAATCTTCTCCAGCCCCATTAATGTTTTTTTAATCTTCATTGTCAACTTGAGTGGATTTAGAATTACCTAGGTGATAAATGTCTGGGTGTGTCCTTTAGGGTGTTTCCAGGGAGGTTTAACTAAGGTAGGAAGCAGCACCATTCCTAGGCTTGATTCTTGGACTGAATTAAAAGAGGAAGACATGAGCACCAGTATTGATCTCTCTCTCTTCTCTCTCTCTTTCTGTTTCTCTGCTTCCTGACTACAGATGCAATGGGACCAGCTGCCTCATGCCTTTAACACCACGGTTAGAGTCATTCCTGCTACCATGTTGTCCCTGCCACAATGGGTGGGACTTTCAAATGTCAAAACTATAGCCACTCCTACAGACTTAGATCAGATTCTTGAATATATGTCTTGTTTTGGTGAAATATATTTTCACACATTTATCTATCTATGATCCACTTTGTGTATGTGGCTGTTTGTGGGTCCTAGAGAATCAAACCCAGGCTGATAAGCTTTAAAAGCAAGCACCTTTAACCACTTAGATATCTGCCAAGCCCCCTTATCCATTTTCTAATCTGATTTTTTTAACTGTTAGTAGTCAGAGGTCTTTCTATATTATAGTCATTGGTCCTTTGCTGAACACATAATTGTTAATGTTTTCTTTCTGTAGTTTGTCCTCACTCTTTCCACAGGACCTTTTGAATATCAAATGTTTTAAATTTTGGCAAGGTCAACTTTATAACATTTCCTTTTTCAGATGATACTTTTGGTGCTAAGTCTAAGAACTCATATCTTTGGTATTTTCTAATTTTTCTGTAAGTTTTATACTTAAAAGTACATTTTATACTTAAGATCATGATAAATTTTCAGTTTTACATAATAATTTTATATGTAGCTATGTACATAAATATATGCTATTATAAAAACATTTTATATTATAGCTTACATCCTTTGTATGATCTAATTTTCCCAGAAAGTCTTATATTAAGGGTCTTTTTGTATACTAACACAACTTAATCTAGTTGGTAGTTCTAATATAATAAGTCATTGTACTGTTGTGTCATGAGGCAGGCATATTTTAAAACATGTTTACATTGTCCCGATATTCGTTTGATGTAATTCTTTTGAGCTTACAGCAGGCAGCATTTGTATCTGTTGCTTTGAGCTAAAACTCTCACACAAGCACATAAACTGCTTTCTGAGGTTATTTAAGCAAACATCACATGCTGCCTATGTCAGACAAAGAGCTGAAATCTGGAAAACAAACAGTTCTTTCTCCCTTGAATTCTTTAGGCTTCGCTGTTAGACTGAATAAGAGAACCTTTTACTGTTCAGTATCACCTCCTTCCTGCCTGTGATGAGCTACCTCCTGGCCACAGAAGTCAGGTTATATATGCTTGCATTGCAAGTACATATTTACATATTTGCACAGATTTCTTTTTTTTTTTTTTTTTTTTTGAAGAGAGAGACAGAGAGAAAGGGAGAGGAAGACAGAGATGGGCGTGCCAGCAGCGTCTCAGCTGCTGTGTACAAAATCCAGATGTGTGCACCCCCTTGTGGTCAAGTGCGGCATTGCACCCTTGCGTCACTTTGCATCTGGCTAAAGGTGGGACATGGAGATTGGAACCACTGGAGATTGGAACCGGCATTCTTAGGCTTAGAAGGTAGGCACCTTAACCGCTAAGCCATCTCTCCAGCCCAGTTTTCACAGATTTCTTTTTAAGGACCTGAACAAGCCAGTGCCAATGTTGAGGCTTATAGAGGTCATATTCCTCACTCAGAGGTTCCTAGAACCACAAATCAACTTCATCGGGGGGACGTTATCAACCTATGCCTACTCACCTGGCTTTATTGGATTATAATCTTCCAAGGAGGAACCTATGTGCAATTGGAGATGTACCCCAGGTGTGAAGGTTTGAATCGGGTGTCCCCCATAAACTCATGTGCTCTGAATGCTTGATCCTCAGCTGATGGCAATTTGGGAGGTGAAGCCTTGCTGGAGGAGGTGTGTTGCTGGGGGTGGACATTGAAGGTTTATTAGCCCTAGCTTGCCAGCATAAGTTGAACTCTCTTTTTTTGTGTTTTTAATATTTAGTTAGTTATGAGAGAGAGAGATAATATGAGAGAATGAGCATGCCAGGGCCTCTAGCCACTGCAAACAAGTTCCAGTTGCATGCACCCCCTTGTGCATCTGGCTTACGTGGCTACTGGGGAACTGAATATGGGTCCTTGGGCTCCATAGGCAAGTGCCTTAATTGCTAAGCCACCTCTTTAGCCCTCGACTCACTCTCTTGCTGCTATTTTCCACCTGCTGTGGTGGAAGTGGTATCCAGCCAAAATAAACAACCTTCCTCCTATAAGCTGCTTTTGGTTGGGTGCTTTATAACAGCAACATGATAGTAACTGCTACACCAGGGAACTTACCCACATTCAGGGCAATGGCCAAATGTCTTTCTCCCTTTCAAATATTCCAAAATAAGGCTCTCTTTTGGAGAACGCAGTCTATGCTTGACTACTGAAAAGTTCTTCCCATAGGGTATGACGTTCATCACTTAGAACTTATAAGCTCCATTATCTACAGCATAGTTTGTCAAGCTCAGTGCTGTGGACATTCAGAGCTGGCTCACTCTTTGTTCTAGGTCTGTTCTTGTATTGCAGAGTTCTGGGCAGCATGCCCACCTCTTCCTTCTAGAAGCCAATAGTCATCTCTCCTCCTCTAGTTGAGATGACCAACAATGTCTATAGACGTTGTCAGGTAGCCACTGGGGGCCAAACTGCCCCTGAGGACCACCTTTCTAAAACAATGATTATCTCCAGTGATGGAAACTCACTCTGAAAAAGCCCTTTAACTGTTTGAGAGGTCCAGCTATAAGGAATTTATTCTGTCAAGTAGATGTTTACCTTCCCATAAATTCCACCTTTGAGTTAAAATTTCATTTTCCTTTTGGATGCAAGTGTGTGTGTGTGCACATGTGATGTATGGTGTATGCACATATGTGTACAGATGCATATGTCCCATGGGTATGTATGAGAAGGCTGGAGAGGATATTGGATATCATTATATTGCTCATCCATGTATTTCTTTTCTTGAGAAGTGGTCAGATGGGGTCTCTCTCTCAACCTGGAGCTGCCATCTATCAGTGGACCCCAGAAATTCTCCTGTCTCTGCTGCCTCAGATATGCATGGCCACACCCCGGTTTTTATGTGTTGATTTGTTCAAATTGAATGGCCATGACAAGCCTGAGAGAGACCCTCATGTTTAAGCTGTAAGTGCTTCAAACCACTGAGCCATCTCCCCAGCCCCTATAAGTCCACTTCTAACACCACGCCAAAGCAGGCTGTTTAGATTTCAAAGTCATGTCCCATGTTGCCCCTGCAACATTCTACATTTCCAGAGTCACTCCTTGGTCTTCACGCAGCATATTTTCCAGACCATTCACCCTCTGCCAAATGGCCTCCAGTTTTTTATTTTATTTTCTTGCTACCCCTCATAAACTGCAGCACCATATTGAGCACAGCATTCCAGGTGCGGCAGACCATCAAGGTCTGAGGAGGAACTGTTTCCTGCCCAGCTCTGACCATAGAGCTCTTAGTGCACCCCCAGACCACATTAGTTGGTAACCACATCCCACTGTTGACTCAGACTGAGCTCTTAGTCAATTAAAACCCACAACTCTGGCTCACATTGCTATTAGCTTTACTCCATCCTGTGCTGCGGCCAATGTGTGTGCATGTGCACAAGTGTGTGCACACCATAGCCTAATTTTAGTATATTACATGTATTGTTGTTAAATTTCCTATACTTGTTTCATATGTCGTTTTAGTACACAACATATTTTGCATCCATATTCATCATTCAACACAAGAGCTATTATGCCCAATTTTGTGTCATTCACAAGTTATTAGCTTGGCAGTCCTCCTGCTTCCTCACTTAAGCTATTGTTAGCAACATTGTCCAGAGCAGAGGCTGGATGGGAGCTCTGTGGGACTTCCCGAGACAGCTTGCCTCAAATGACATGGATTCTGTGATACTTCAGCATCCATCCCGTCCTTCAGTCCACATTCCTGCAGTCTATCCATGGGAGAGCAGGAGAAAAGTTGATTTGTTCAAATTGAATGACAATGACAAACCGTAACAGGAAGGAATTCCAACACACGCTACAACACGGATGAGCCTTGAGGACATTAGATTAACTGAAATAGGCCAGTCTCAAAGGACAAATATAGAGTCTTTGTAAATGATTTAAAAGTTAATTTTATTTATTTTTTCCATCTTTGACATTTTCATATGTTCATTTTGATCTTATTTTCCTCAATTACTCTCTGTTGTCCCCTCCCAGTAACTCCCTTAATCTTTCCCATTAATCTCCCTCTTACTCTCATGCTTTTGTTTTTAACACATCAAGTTAAATTAAGGCTACTTGCATGATCATGGCTGAAGAAATAGTATACTGTAAAAAAGTTAATTGTATATCACATTCCAGAGACTAATGCCCTCAGAATCAGGAGGTGAGGTTAGTTTCATATGACTTACTTGGCAACCATATTATTCTTTTCTAAGCATTTACAAAACAACAATGTAAGGGTTCACTTAGGTGTTTGCCAATTAACTCTCTTTAGTGTCTTGGACATTCCTTTATTAGGAACAAAGATTCCATCATTTGTTATTTTGAGACAGGATCTGGCTATTTTGCTCAGGCTGGCCTCAAATTGATGATCCTTCGGGCATCAGCCTCCTGAATGCTGGGATTACAGGCATGCACCACACCCAGCTCAAGAGGACCACTTGCTGTGTGTGAAGATGAACGACGTTCATTGTCTGCAACTCAAAAAGTCAAATATGGGCTGGAGAGATGGCTTAGTGGTTAAGGCACATGCCTGCAAAGTCAAAGGACCCTGGTTCAATTCTCCATGTCCCTCAAGGTGGCGCACGCATCTGGAGTTTGTTTGCAATGGCTAGAGGCCCTGGTGTGCCCATTCTCACTCTACCTCTTTCCCTCTCTCTGTCATAAATAAATAAATAAATAAATAAATAAATAAATAAATAGTCAAATATATGCTGGTAGTTGTTTGGTTTTCAAATATTGTAGAACTGTTGCAGTTCAAGGAAAGCCTGTGCTGTGGTTTGGGAATGAGGTGCTCCTTTAAAGTTCATGTAGTGAAGGCTGTGCCAATAGCTGGTGGTGCTATTGGAAGGTGACTGGGTGAGAGGTCCCTGCCTTCATCTGCCGGATAAACTTAATGGTATCGTTGGGAGATGGTGAAGACTGAGGAGGCTGGTTTAAAGGAAGAGGTCACTAAGGGTTACCCTAGGAAGATATACCTTATATCTTGTGGTGGTTTGATTCAGGTGTCCCCCATAAACTTAGGTGTTCTGAATGCTAGGTTCCCAACTGATGGGGATCTGGGAATTAATGCCCTCTGGAGGCAGTGTATTGTTGGTGATAGGCTTATGGGTATTATAGCCAAGTTCCTTTTGCCAGTTTTTGGCACAGTCTCCTGTTCCTGTTGTCCACCTGATGTTGGCCAGGAGGTGATGTTCACCCTCTATTCATGCCATCATTTTCTCTTGCCATCATGGAGCTTCCCCTCAAGTCTTTAAGCCAAAATAAACCCCTTTTGTTCCCACAAGCAGCTCTTGGTCGGGTACTTTCTACCAGCAATGTGAACCTGACTTCAATAGTAAAGCTGGTACTGAGAGTGGGGTATCATTTGCTATTATACAATTGACTGTGTGGCTTTGGCCTTTTAGAGCTGATTTTCAAAAGGAATGTGGAAAGATTTGAAACCTTGACCTAAGAGATGCCTTGCAGTTCTGTAAGTACAGCTTGATGGAATATTCTGGTCAGAGTTGAAAGACCCAAATGCAGTAAGAACTGTAGAATGTGAGGTTTGGCTTGTGAGGGTGTGAAAGAGCTTTGCCTGGACTGGGCTAGAAGCAGTTTGTGTGAGAGGCTTGCTGTTATGACCATGTCCTGAGAACTTGTGCAGGGTTGCTTTGTGTAGAAATGGACTGCTGTGAGCAGAGGGATATGGCACAGAAAAAATGAAATCTTTGGGCCCAAACTGCTGCCTGTTCAGCTGCAACTATATAAGAGATTACAACCTTTGAGATTGGGCCAGCTGACCTGCACTGGGACAACAGGAAGAATGTAGACACTTTTGAAGGGGCCTGAATGCTGAAGGAGTGTTCTGTTCTTCAAAGTCTGCTTTATTCCTCTTTGGATTAACAAATTGGCACCCACCTGAGATTATGGAGTATAGAAATGCAGGGAAGAGTGAGTCATTGAATTTGCAATGTGATCTTGTGTTTTTGAAACAAGCATGGGCAGTGTGCAGCAGGTTTGCTAGATGCTTGCATGGAGACCCGATGGAGCCATAAGGATGGACTGTGGGTTGCAGTGGAGACCCAGTGGAGATGCCAAGACCACAAGATGGCTGCTAAAGATAGCTGCTAGCATTGGATGAAGTTTTCCAGGACTGTGAGTAGCCTAGCTGGAGGGACAGAATTGGAATTGTTGCTGGTTAGAATTATCAGACTTGGAAATTTGTCACTGGCTAGAGTTGTTGGACTTGTAGCTACAGAGTTTTATATTTACCCTGTTTAAATCTTGGTTAAATATTTCTTTGCTATGCCCAATGCCATCTTTTGCAGTGTGAGTGTTTATTCGGTGCCATTATGGTTCGGGGGGTGATTTTTTTTTTTTTTTTTTTGTATTATGGCTCAGTTAAAAGGGCTTGGATTATGGGGATGTTTGAACATCATTAGGATTGATAAAAACTATGGGGACTTTTAAAGTTGGACTGAAGGCATTGTATTTCATATCATGTATAGATATCATTTTATGGGGGCCAGGGGTGGAATGTGGTGGTTTGATTCTGGTGTCCCTCATAAACTTAGGTGTTCTGATTGCTAGGTTTGCAGCTGATGGAGACTTGGAAATTAACACCTCCTGGAGGCAGTGTATTGTTGGGGGTGGGCTTATGGGTACTATAGCTAGTTTCTCCTTGCCAGTGTTTGGCACACTCTCCTGTTCTTGTTGTCCTCCTGCTGTTGGTGAGGGGGTGATGTCCACCTTCTGCTCATGTTATTGTTTTCCCCTGCCATCATGGAGCTTCCCCTTGAGTCTGTAAGGCAAAATAAACCTTTTGTCCACAAGCTCTTGGTCAGGTGATTTATGCCAGCAATGCAAACCTGACTGCAACATATACCTTGTCCCATTCCTTTTCCCACTCTCTTTTTCTCCTCTATGGAAATAAAGCCATGAAATAAACAACTTTCCTTTGACATATGCTCTTGCCACCATGATGTTCTGTCTCACCATAGGATCACAGCAATGGAGCAGGTGGGATGGAGATATGGCTCAGCAGTTTTAAGAAGTTTTAGAAGCAGGAACCCATGCCTATGAGCTGGGAAAATGGACACAACTTGGGGTACAGAGTAGCCCCAAATCACAATGATTTCATGGAAACCTGGTGCTGAGTCTTCAGCACAACCATCAGGTTTAGTCTACCAGGAAGATGAGTCAATGATGATTGTAGCCTACATAAAGGGAATGTCAGAAGAGAACTGATCAGTGGATTATAATGTGTTGCAACACGTGTGAGCCAGTCTCAAGTTTCAGTGAAACACATTCAAATAACAATCAAATCTTGACAAATAGTCTCCACCAGTGAGCGTATAAAGATTGAGGAGAGGGGTGGGCACTCAGAGATACTGGTGTAGGATTAGGATTTGGGCTTCTCAGTGTGTGAGTCAGCTTTCTCTATCACTAAAGTAAGTACCCAAGGCTATGACTTATAAAAAGAGAAGAGTCATTCCAGCTTACATTTGAGAGGTTTCAATCCATTCTCAGTGGGCTTTATTGCTTTTGGGCTGGAGGCAGAGTAGCACCATCATGATGGCGGTGTGTATGTAGAACAAAACCATTCACTCCGTGGCTGGGATGCAAAAAAGAGAAAGAGGACACAGATGGAGTACCACTTTCCCCTTTGAAGGCGCCCCCCCCAATAACCAAAAGATCTCCCACTAGGCTTCCAAGTGCCTGCCACCTGTCAATGGTAGTGAGCCAGGTCATAAGGGGGCTTTGAGAGATTCTTCCAGATCCAAACTATAGCTCCTGCTTCAAAGGCTAGACCTATATATTCTGTTATGTCAGGCCTATGATCTGAGATGGTCAATATTATGCTCCAACCACAAATGGCATCACTTTGATGGATAAAATTTTCAATTGTTATGTAAGGCACTCTAAGCCTTTCCAGACCAGAGTTTCCTTCACCTAGGAATGTGAGGTAGAGTGCCCAGAGGAGAAGGGAATCTCTTCTCAGTCATTCCTGGTGTATATAATGGCAAACTGGAGAATCCAAAATGGCTATGTTGCACTTCTTAGCAGCAGGGAAGCAGTACCCCATCTCTTTCCAGAATCTGACTAAGTTGCCTCTTTGGGACAATAAAGTCTAGTTCACTGTCAGAAGAAACTGGCCTTGACTGCCCTCGTGTTTTGAAAACAAATAAACAAACAAAAACCTTCTTTGTGTATAAACTCTCACTACCAGGTACAAGGAGCTCAGCTGTTCCTGCCCCTTCTAATGTGATCATGGATAAAGAAACACGGCCCTGCACAGAGCTATTCTTTCCAGTAAGACCCTACTCACAAGAATGAGTTGTAAAGTTGATGGAAACATACCCACAATTGGAAGGCAGCCATGGTCCAAGCTTGGGGGAGAGCAAAAATCTCCATGAAAGAAATCAAGTTGGGGGATTGGATTGACAATTATGTTAGGTTGGGAGACCTATATTCTTTCCATATCTCTTTTTTTCATGGCACAAGGGATGAAGGTCGGGCCTTTGTGTGTGCTATGTAAGTGCTTGACTACTAAGCTCCCTCACCAGTCATGGACTTTCTGAGTGAGAAAAGACTTTGCTGTAGCTCAGACAGGCCTTGAATTTGTAATCCTCCGACATCAGCCTGAGTGATGAGCTGGTGTGACAGGCATGCACTACCCTGCCTGGTGCTGTCTTGTTCCTTTGATTTCATTTGTAAAGATTCCTTACTTCAAATCAGAAGACCATTTTCTTTATTGGAAACAAACTAAAATCCAAGTTCTGCTTTTAATCTGTCATCTGTTGGCACAATCCTGTCATTTATCTTCTTGCTTCAAATATACCCCCAAATCAATTTTTCTTGTCCTTAACATTTTTGCAAGCCTTAGCTCTTTGTTTAACAAAAAAACACAGCCTCCCTGAAACCATTCATGACCATGCTTTACTGTGCTGTGCATTTTTCTTTGGCTTCACCTCTCTTTCCATCTTTTATGTACTGGCAGTGTAATACCACAGCTCACTATTTTTAAGGATCCCATCCTTACCCATTGTCCCCATGGGAATTTATAGAAAATTATCAACCATCTCTTTATTGAGTTGCACAGATTCTGCTTTGCATTTCTGGCATGGGATCATGGCCTATGAAAATGTCAAAGCCTTTCTGTCTGACAGTTAAGCCACGGAGCACAGGAACTCATTTGATCTTCACAGATCCCCATGAAGTAGGCAAGGCAGATATTAATGTCCCCACCTCCCAGCTGAGAAAGATGGGATCACAGAGAGGTCACACGAGGTTATAACTGAAACTAAATTCCAGATCACTTGACTTCTAGTCATCAGCCACAGTGTTCAGCGACAGTATTGACTGGGCATCTGCCACAGCTGAGCATTGTTCTAGACTGCAAGCATACATCAGTGAACATAGCAAGTGCAGTGGTCTCAGGAGACTCAGGCTAGTGAGGACAGACAAGTAAACAAATAATATAGAATGAATGCCAGATGGCGATATGAAGGAGAAGGGTGTTGCTGTATATTGGATTAGAGCATGCCTCACTGATGTGATATTTGAAGGACATGAAAGAAATAAGGAAGACATGTAGATAAGTGGGTGCAAAATGTGATTCAGGCAGAAGAAAGAGCCAGTACCAAGGTCCTGTGATAGGAGTGTAATTAGAGTCCTTGAAGAATAATAAGAGGAAGCTAACGTGGTGGGAATAAAGTGAATAAAGGAGCCAGAACCAAGGGGTAAGTTCAGAGGTACCAAGGGGTAAGGTCAGAAGTACCAAGGTTAAGGTCAGAGGTACCAAGGAGTAAGGTCAGAAGTACCAAGGTTAAGTTCAGAGGTCCCAAGGAGTAAGGTCAGAAGTACCAAGGCTAGGTTCAGAGGTCCCAAGGAGTAAGGTCAGAAGTACCAAGGTTAAGTTCAGAGGTCCCAAGGAGTAAGGTCAGAAGTACCAAGGTTAAGGTCAGAGGTACCAAGGAGTAAGGTCAGAAGTACCAAGGCTAAGTTCAGAGGTCCCAAGGAGTAAGGTCAGAAGTACCAAGGTTAAGTTCAGAGGCACCGAGGAGTAAGGTCAGAAGTACCAAGGTTAAGTTCAGAGGTACCAAGGAGTAAGGTCAGAAGTACCAAGGTTAAGGTCAGAGGTACCAAGGAGTAAGGTCAGAAGTACCAAGGCTAAGTTCAGAGGCACCGAGGAGTAAGGTCAGAAGTACCAAGGCTAAGTTCAGAGGTCCCAAGGAGTAAGGTCAGAAGTACCAAGGTTAAGGTCAGAGGTCCCAAGGAGTAAGGTCAGAAGTACCAAGGTTAAGGTCAGAGGTACCAAAAAGTCTCCAATCATGCAGAATCTGTGGGTTATTGTAAGATTTTGTGATTTCTCACTGGTTAAGTAGAAAACCACTGGGTTTCTAGGAGAGTTGAGTGTGGGTGTTATTCTCAATTGAGCTCAATGAGAACTTCAAGGTTTTGGACTTTGGGTTGGATGTTTCACCTCTAGAAATGGGAAGGATTGTAGAAGAAGCAAGTTTTGGGGGTGGGGTATGAGTTAAGAGTGGTAGACATGTCATTTGGAGGAATGGGGAACACTTAGGAGAGGTAAGGTTATTCGGGAGGTTGAAGACATGATGTCTTAGTTACCATCATACTGTTGGGACAAAAACCTAACCAAAGCAGCTGATGGGAGGAACAAGTTTATTTTGGCTGACTGTCCCAAAGGGAAGTCTCATGATGACAGGAAAAGATGGTAGAGCAGAAGCTAGACATCACTCCTTACCACAGCAGGTGGAAGATAGTAGCAAGAGAGTGAGCTGAGTCCTGGCAAGGAGGAGCTAGCTATAACACCACTAATCCCACTCCCAACAACACACCTCCTCCAGAACACTCCACCTACCAAATTTCCACCAGCTGGGGACCAAGCATTCAAAACACATGAGTTTACGGGGGACACCTGATTCAAACACCACGCTGATATAGCAGTTCTAGAAGGTTGATGAGAAGGTGTGAGAGGATAAGACAGGGCAGGAAGTCAGTAAGGAATGCAGGATAGGGTGGGCTGAGGACATCTTTTATACTTCTGGTCTTGCAGATCCCACTCATTTCCTGACCTTGCTATTTGAAAAGTTTAATGTCCCAAAGCTAACAGATTCCAGCCCAATCCATTGATCTTCAATCCTCAATCTTTACTTTCAAACAGTTTTCCCTTTTCAGCAAGTGGCAGCACCATTGTCCCAGAACCCTGAAGCCATCTTTGAGCACTCCCCTTGCCTACCAACCCCCAGGGCAATTTATCAACAATGTCTGCAGTATTGTCTTCTTTTATAAGATCTCACATTCATTCACTTCTGTCCCCTCACCATCACTGCGACAGTCTGGGCCATCATCGCTTCATCACTTCTTACCTGGTGTGTGCACAAGCCTACTTATTCCCTTATTCATTCTTACCCTCTATTCTGTTGTACACTCAGCAAGCTGTATTAATATTTGCTTCAACACCAGGGCTGGGGATATGGCTCAGTGGGTAAAGCACTTGTCCCACAAGCTTGAGGATCTGAACTTGAATCCTTAGCAACTGTGGAAAAGTCAGACATGGAAGCTTGTGCCTATAATCCCAGCACTGGGGAGGTGGAGACAAAATGGATTCCCCAAGGCTTTCTGGTTAGCTCATCTAGCCAAATCAGTGAGCTCCAGGCCATGAGAGATCCTGCCTCAAAAAACAAGGTGGAGAACCACTAAGGAAGACATCCCATGCCAACTTCTGTCCTCCATGTGCACACACACACACACACACACACACACACACATATATACACCATGAACACACATACATACATGTACACCCATCACACACATATACATGAAGAATTTCTTAAATAACCATTGGGCAATATCACCCCTTTGCTTAAATTCTATAAAACAGAAATTTCAGGTTATTATTGCAGGCTTAAAGTTTTGTCTGCCAAGGTCTGTCCCATACATCTGCCAGGATCCTTATGTGCTACTTTCTTTATATCTGAATACCAACATGAATGCATACTGACATACAATCTTCTCTTCTTAAAGGGATCTAGGCTTCCCTCACATCTAGCACAGCATTTATTTCTGACTCAGAAAGTTCTAAGCCTACCATATATTTTCCACACACACACACACACATGCACCATATGGATATAGATAAATAGATGAATATATATATAAAATTTTGTTTACCTTGTGTTGGAAGATAACTGTTCTTGCCAGGTGTGGTGGTGCACACCTGTAATCCTCACGAGGCTGAAGCAGGAGGATCATGAGTTTTTGGCCAACCTGGACTACCTAGTAAGTTGAAGACTAGTTTGAGCTATATAGTAAGGCTCAAAAAAATAAGCAAAAACAAATAACTCCTCCCATTTTCTTGCTTGACAACTTGCTACATAATTTCCTTGTCTTGAAAAATGTAAAATATATCTAATGGCATGCCTTTTTCATTAATTTCCTTTGCATAAGAGAATGATTCATTTTTTTAAAATTTAACAACAGGAAAGTTTGGCTGGGGGGTATAGCTCACCCCCATCTTGGTAGACTGCTTGCTTAGGATACACCAGTCCCTTGGTTTTATGCATAGCAACAGGAAAAAATAACAGGAACCTTTTTGGCTTGCCATGCATTTTACAATTCTGTATTTACTAGGCTGCCATCCCCCGGCACTACTGATGCTTTCCACACAGGAGAAATCCTCAAATCTTGAGTCAAACATGGCCGTGACCGGTCCAAGCAGATGTATGATTGGGGCTGCCTCTCACAACAGTCACAGAACGTTCCTAGTGCCCAGCAAAATGTACCTGTGGAGCTGTGACAGATGCAGAAAGCATCCATCCACTCATGGATACACATGGCCCATCCTCAGGGAAGAGGATGGGAAGGGATGCAATCTGGAGATAGCAAATAAGATTAGAAGCATTATTCTAGCCTTTGTGTTTTGTCAGGTTCTTAGAACAGATCAAAGTTTGTCTTTATTTTCACAGTCAAAAAAAAAAAAAAAGAGGCCCTGGGGCCAGAAAATGTCATTGCTAATTCAATTTTCTTTGTCTAACCTACATGTCACTCATCACCTTTTGATTCTGCAGCCATCATCCACTGGTGTAGTTCTTAATTAATCCTGTTAGGACTGAACCTTGGCCAGTTGCTTTGGTCTTTGATAAACACAAATGAGACCCTGTGCTCCGCCCATTCTTCAGGGACTTTTGTTATGAAATTTGGAATTACCGGAAGCCAACAGGAGATAAGCAGCCATTGGTGGAAATCTTTCCCAGAATGCTTGCCTTTTCCTCCTCCTGACTTGCCTTCTGGATAACATGAGGAATGTGGTGTGAGAGTAGGAGTGGCCTATTTAGCTGGTTTTCTAACTCACTATGTAACCTAGGTTGACCTCCAACTCATGCTCCTCCTTCTGCCTCAGCCTCCCAAGCGCTGAGATTACAGCTAAGTTTTTCTAAAACACAAAAGTTGATTCCTTAGGGCCAAATCAGAGGTAATTCAACAAGGCTCACAGTTGAGATGGAGCCATAATTGAAATAGTGCGGAGCCCTTGAAGGTTGGTGAAAAAAAAAAATCATTAAACTTATAAAGCTTCCAGAATTTGTAATCCAAATCTATAAACAGATTTCCATATACTGATGTAGAGAAAACGCAATTATCATTCATCACGGGTCTGTTATTGTCAGAACATCTGAGCCTCGGCCAATCCGGCAGCCGGATTCATGCTTCTCCAAGGCGGTGCCCCAACTGAAGCTCAAAGTGAAGGGGACAGGAGACGTATGCTGAATAATTCAGGCCCTGCATTGCCCCCTGAGCTCTCTCTTCATTGTGTCCAGTTCTCTGCAGATCTGGAGCTTTGTGTACCTCTATGGGTTTGAATCAGGAAATTACCTCTATTGATTTTGCAGGAGTGTGTGATATAAATTTACATTCTGTCTTCCTGGCCTCCAGCTTAAATGACAGTGGGTGCCCCCTCCAAGCAGCCAACTATGCACCCACCATTCAGCTTGCTGTGTGGGGTGGGAGCCTCAGCCTGTGGGAAGTGCTCTGAAGGTATTTCTTTGTTCACAGTTTTAATAGTTGAAATTCTATTTGTGAATGATTCCTAATGCCCAATATTTCTAATATACAATAAATAAGACCACAGCCACCTAGGTACCCAGCACTAACATTTTTCAAGTGTGTACATTTCTCCATATTTGCTTGTGATGTATTTGCAACCGTCACAGGTAAAGCAAAAGACACCTACCTCTCTGGTTCACATCCCAGCCTGGCACCCTCATGACTTTTAGTCTTTGAGTGTGCAGAAATGCCTGGTGAATTCTGTTGCAGAATATTAGGAAGAGCAGATGCCCTGGGATCAAAATGCAGTGTCACTGTGAATGGTTAACACACCGGAATTTTATTAAGCCATTAAAAAGGAATGAAATTATTTCATTTGTGGGGAAATGGATGAAACTGGAAATTATCATGTTGAGCAAAATAAGTCAGGCTCAGTAACATATCACATTTTTCTCATATGTAGAATCTAGATTACACACACACATACACACACACATACACACATACACACAGGGGACTGTCTGGGAAGAGGAAGGAGACTAGCTCAAGAGAGGTAGAGAGAGAGAGAACAGGAAAGGATAGTGAGGGATGATTTGTGGTCAAAGGACATGATATTCGTGAATGAAAATGTCAACATGAAGAAATCATGGCACAATGAATATACATTGATCTCCTTTTTTAAAAAAATACTGTATTTGTTTGCAAGGAGAGAGAGAAATATGGGCACACCTGGGCTTCTAGCCACTGTAAACAAACTCCAGATGCATGTGTCACTCTATGCATCTGGCCTTATATGGGTGCTGGGGAACTGAACTGAAGTCATTGGTCTCTGTAGGTAAGTGCCTTAACCACTAAGCCATCTCTCCAGCCCATGAATCACTCTTCTTTAAAAAAAACTTTTATTTATTTATTTGAGAGAATTTATTTATTTGAAAGAATCAGAGACAGAGAGAGAGAGAGGGAGCAGACAGACAGACAGAGAATGGGCGCACCAGGGCCTCCAGCAACTGCGAACAAACTCCAGACGCATACGCCACCTTGTGCATCTGGCTTACGTGGGTCCTGGGGATTCGAACCTGGGTCCTTTGGCTTTGCAGGCAAGTGCCTTAACCACTAAGCCATCCCTCCAGCCCATGACTCACTCTTTAATGTAAAGAATTGCTGGGTGCTGTCCACATGCTCAGCATTAGGAACTTGAGATTTTGCACGTTGACGTGGAGCCTGGGTGACCTCAGGCTCAGACTATACCCCATCAAGTAACTGAAGACAACTTTTCTCTTAGTCCTTTACACTATACCTAGACAGTGAGACTTTTCAGTTTCATTGTCACTACCAGCATTGCAAATCCACCTTCTTGCCTGGTCTCTTAGTATGCAAACACAAGAGTTTCTTTAGGACAGTGTCGATCAAACGCTTTTTAGTGGGCTGGAGAAATGGGTTAGTGGTTAAGGTGCATGCCTGCGAAGCATAAAGACCCAGGTTCGATTCTCCAGGTCCCACATAAGCCAGATGCACATGGTGGCACATTCATCTGGAATTTGTTTGCAGTGGCTAGAGGCCCCGGCGCACCCATTCTCACTCTCTCGCTCTCTCTCTGCTTCGCTCTGTCTCTAATAAGTAAATAAAAAGGACTATACTTTCAGGGATCATTTCTATAGCTCCTTAATAAATAAATAAAAAGAAAAGATTTTTTAAAAACTCCTTTTTATGTACCCCCAGAAAGAATATACTTAAATTGTCATCAACATACAAACAACATGCACAATATCTGCAAAGCCAGTATCTCATCCTACCTTGTGCAAGGAACCTATGAATCCTTGCTTTTCTTCTTTTACTTTTCAGGGACTCATTTAGGTTTTGCAACCTCTACTGAGGTTGTAAGGTACCCACAAACTGCTTGATGAGATGAGGAGTGTTGTGTGGGCACTCTCCCAGGCCAACATTCAGAACTGCATTTGCCCCACTAGAAGCAGTGTTAGAGGTTTCCATCTCATGCACACCCATCCCTGTGCCTGTCCATATCAGACGTTCACATTGTTTGCCATACTGACAGTTGCAAAAGAAACTCATCATTATTTCAACTGGCATTTCCTCATTTCTGCTGGAAGTGACTCTTTCATCTTCCAAGTGAACTTTTAGGCTCAGTATCCAATGCAAGAATCAGGCGTGTTTTTGTATTCATGACTAAATATTTAATCATGTCTATTAAATACCTTTCTTGGCACATAAATTATTTAAAAATGATCATCTTCGAATATAGCATGAGGAAGGTATGCCTGCCTTTCAGCTCTTCTTGCCCAATTTTATTGTTGAGGAACTGGCCTATGTGACATTGGGTCTTTGGTATTTGTTGCCACAGTTGTATAGCCTGGGGGAATTTTAATAACTATATCAGGTGTGCTTAACGAGAATGTATTCTTATGTTTAGGTTCAGTATCTTCAACATGAGCATTGAGATCAAGCTTATTAATTGCAACATTCAAAACTTAATATCCTTTTATAGTTTTCATTTCCTTGGTCTATCCATTTCTTAGAAATGTTTATTAAAATCCCCTTGTGCAACTGGAAATGTGTCAAATTTTTCCTGCGATTCTATTATCTTGGCTTTATATGTTTTGAAGGTGTGTTGTCGGATGCAAATGACTTGTAAAGAAATGTGTCATGATTACTTTTAAACACTGGTATGCTGACATTGGTATGCTAGCCTTCTTTGGGTCATTATCTGTCTGGAATACCTTTCTTAAAAAATATTTTATTCATTTATTTGTGAGCAGAGAGGGCGTGGGGATGACAGAATGAAAGAGAGGAAGTAGGCATGCTAGGGCATCTTGCCGCTACAAACAAACTCTAGATGCATGCACCACTTTGTGCATCTGGCTTTACCTGGGTACTGGGAATTGAACTCACACTGCCATGCTTTTCAAGCAAGCACCTTTAGCTGCTGAGCCATCCTTCCAGCTTCTAGAATATCTTCTCCCATCTTATTCTCTTCAAAAGTTACTTTATAATTATACTTCTAAGTAGCATATAGATACGTTCAGATTATTTGTAGTGTGTGTGCGCACATATGTGTATGTGTGTCTGTTCATACATGTAGGTGGGGACATGTGCACAACACAGCACAGGTGTGGAGGTCATAGGACAACTTTCAGGTGTCAGCCCTCACCTTCCATCCACTTGAGCCAGGGTTTCTTGCTGTCCATCACTGTTCACCAGGCTAGCTGGCTTGACATTTTCCAAATGCTTCTCCTATCTCTACCTCCCTTCTTGCTGTAGGCATGCTGGGATTATGGATGCCAGCTACAATATCTGTTTTTTTTTTTGTTTTGTTTTGTTTTTTGAGCTTGGGTGGCAGGTTATTTACTGGAGTACAGAAACTTACCAGTGGCTACCCTCCCCCCGGCAGCCATTAACTGCCAATAGCTTGTCTGAGAGGAGCAGTCTTCTGAGCCCTCCCCCATCCACGATGGAATGCTGACGGCTGGGTCTTGACTACATGTTCTTTGTCCCTGTGATCCATGGACAGCTTTATCTCCGATTCTTCCCAGGGTCATGTCCCAGTCATGTCTTTTGCACGCGGAGAGTGCTCGGTTACTTTTCGCACAGGTCGCCACAGCTGCAGCCATTGCCCCTGTCTGCAAGGCCTCTTCCCATCCAACCTTTCCTATGCTTCTTTCAGTGCTTGGCAGAGTGAAGCCCTTGGGTCAGCCTTCCTGTGGTCCCATTGGCTCAGAAGCACCACCAGCCTTTCTGAGCCAGTGTTCTAGAATCTCTTCCAGAGGGCTGCTGCAGAATGAGGGGCAGGTCTTTCCTGCTCAGGACCCACAGGGTTCATTCTCTGGCTTTCCTGTCTTTGTCTTTCTCTAATCCTCTTCATCTCTGCCTTTCTCTTTCTCCCTACCTGTCTCCATCTCTCTTTCTGTGTCCCCTACCCATCCCTCTCTCTCTTCCTCTTTCTGTGTCCCCTATTTATCTCTATCTCTCTTTTTGTGTCCCCTTACTCATCTCTGTCTTCCTTTCTGTGTCTCCCTATCACCATCTCTCTTTCTCTGTACCCCTACCTATCTCTCTTTTTCTGTGTCCTCTAACCATCCCTATCTCTCTCTTTCTGTGTCCCCCTACCCATCGCTCTCTCTCCTTCTGTCTCTATCTCCACCGCTCTCTTTCTATGTCCCTCTACCTATCTCTACCTCTCTCTCTTTCTGTATCCCCTACTTTTGTCTATGTCTTTCTTCTCCTCTCTCTTTGCTATCTTTCTGTGCCTTTGTCTCTGTCATTCTCTGTTTCTCCTTATCTCTTTCTATCTGTCCCTCCATCTCCTTTTCTCACTCTTTTCCCTTCCGTCCCTCCTATGCTGTCACCTCTGCCTCGACCTCTCATCTAGAAGACCCGAATTTTAGTGGAAGATGTGGGAATGGACTCTCACCATTTCCTCAGCCAAAACACTTTGTCTGCGTGGGACTTTTGCTCATGTATGCATGTGCGGGGTTGTGTGTATGTGCATGTATGTATATGCACATGAGTGATGGTGCACAGGTGTGTGGGTGTGCGTAAGCATGGGGATCAAAAGTTGTCATTGGGTGTCTTCCTCAATGGTTGTCCATCTTACTTACTGAGCTAGAGCTCAACAATTATAGCTTGCTAGCTTTCCTTGGGGATTCCCTGTTTCTGCCTCTGAAGCACTGGCATTAAGACATACCCACCGAGCACTTATGTGTGTGCTGGGGATCCAAACTCAGGTTATCATGTTTGTGCAACAAGTGCTTTATCCACTGGGCCCCACAGGCCCCTTTGCCTGGGCTTTTACATCCCTTTTCCCTAAAGGTTAAAACTTAGAGCGCAAAAGTCCCCGAAGAAAGTGTCATTTCTGATTGTCACTCTGCTAAAAACATCTCACGAGTCTGCTCCCTGCATGAATTCAAGCCAGGATGCAGGAGAAGAGGAAGGAAGTGTGTGGAAATAAATGAGCATTAATGACCTATCAGACTTCCCCAGTGTGATGGTGAAGATTCTTCAGCTATAGAGTGTGGCACCTCTGATTTCTCCATCCTGCCTGTACCGCTGCTGGTACCAGTGTGAGTTGGGGCTAGTTACATCACCCTTCCCAGCATTTGTTTCCTTGTTTAAAATTTTTAATTCAAGGATGATAAGATTATGTACCTTATAGGCTTGCTATGGGCACTCAAGGAAACAGTGAAGCCTTTATAGGCAGTCCTCAACTAACCATGATTACACTCACATTAGGGATAGGGGATTGACCATTACATAAAAGAAATATGCATTTGAGAGACTCTATTTCAAATCTTGGATTTGATCCTTGCCTGAGCAAGTAATATGTAGTGTGGCTCAGAGTCTCAGTCAGCCGCATGATCTCAAGGGGAAAAGCCAGTGGTCTGCAGTGCATGGCAGCACTATGCTACAATGTGTAATGGGCTAGAGAATTAAATTCATTTTTAGTTTAAGTTGGACTTATCAGGACATACCCCCACTGTAAGCCAACAGGCATCTGTATTTCACCACCTAGCATGCCACAGATTAATTGCTCAATAACAGGTCGTTATTTTTATGAGCACATGAGTAATGTTGGAGATTCAGTCTTTACTTAGGGCTGAATAACCTTGGGTGAGTTATTTACACTCTTGTTCCCTCAGCTCCTTTACATGTCAGAGGGCTGTACAGGGGTGTCATTTTTTATATTTAAGAGGTTTTATGTTTATTATAATTGTTATTAACAAGATGTTGTGCATGGTTACGTCATGTGTTGTACCCTCTTTTCCCCCATCTCTGCCCCTAATAACAATAGTTAAAAGCCTGTAGTGAAGATTGTGTGCCCTTCACCAATATGCTGTGGACCAGAAATACTATGGATTTGGTTTTTGTAAAAAAACAAAAAGGAATAGCTGCATACATAAGATATGTTGGTGGTATGAGATGCAAGTATTACCCTGGACTTCATCTACAGTCCTTAGAAACATGACCCAAAGGTGATTTTATGCAATGTGCTTAGTACTGCATTCTGACTGCACTAATCACATATATTTTATGCTTTTTACATAATCATGTTAATGCTCAAAGTTTCAGACTCTGGACCACTTTGGACTTCAGATTTTTAGATTGGGGATGCTCTCAGTTTCTTTCCGGGTCCCTTTAGAGCACTGTGTTTGATATTGCTCACCATGGCTCTTTCTGCCTTCTCTCTGCAGAAGCCACCATGCTCAGAGATACTTCAGAAGCTGCACTTTCTCCAAGGTGACCTACAGCCCAGGGCTAACAGGTATGGGGGAGTATCAAAGCCAATCCCCCCTTTCCAGACAGAACTACTGTGGTGTCACACACAGCCAGAGTTCCCTGCAGGACAGGCTGAGGCATTAGAAATGCTTTGTGGTGTGTTTCCCATTTCATCCGTCCTCACTCACTATCTGAACAGTTGCCCCAGAGAACTCTGTTCACTCACTTGGGTTGGGGTTCTGGACAGCTGACCCATGTCACAGTGAGGCTTAGAACACAAGCATTTCTGACACTGCAAGTTCTTCTCTTCTCTTTAATGCTCTCTCTAAGTTCTCAACTTCTCTTTGACACACACGCTAAGTTGTTTCGCAGACACACAATGGATGCTTGACATGTGACTAAGTGCTACAGAGATTATCATTCATTCACTCCTTTATTCACAAAATATTTATCAAGGACTTCCTAGGTGCCAGGCACGATGGCAGGTCCTGAAAATCATTCACAAATCACAGTTATGTAAAAACTTGAATTTTATCATGATATTAGTACTTGTCATTTATTACAAACTCTTATGCATTCGATCTTTTACATAGACAGATTCACAAAACAAGCAAAATTCACATTACTTTTGCTTTCGTTTGTTATAAGGCAACTAAGAGGCACAAAAGTCACATAATTTGTTCAAAGTCATGCAGCTAGGAGATAGTGAGGCAGGATTCCTACTGAGGTCTCTCTACATCTCACACCTCTCAGTTAACTTCATAGCCTGCTTTGTCACCCAGGATGCAGATGTGAGCTTTCTTCCTACTATACTTGAGTTAATAATGTGAGACAAGATCTTGTGTATCTTGCCCCTTCCCCAGATATAAAAAAGTACTGACACAGCGGACCCTGCAAGATCTACTGCTGGTCAGTGAGGCAAAATGTATCAACTGGTGCAATGGTGGCATGTTTGTTTTAGGGGAAACCAACTGATCTCTGATTGGATTAGAGGCCTGCTCCACTGGACAGAATTCATTTCTGGGGATGGAAACCTAGTCAAAAGCCTTTGGTTGAGGAGATCATAGGCCCTCAGGGGAAACAGTAGTATACTGTTGTCAGATAAATGCATATATTATGATGACCAAACTACCCTCTACTCCCTTATGTTTATGCCTATATATTAATGCTACTCTCACTTTCAATTAGAAAACCTTCTCTTTTCAGATGGCACTGACCACTCAAAAATGACCAATCTGCTGAGAATTGACAGTGGAGTATTCAGCATAACGTGAGACATCTCTGTCACATCCTCCAAGGCTCAGGACCATTGCAGAAGAGGTGGCAGAAAGAAAGAAAGAGCTAAAGGAAGGGGAGGAGTGCTTACAATACTGTCATGACCTCACAGTGGCTAATGGTACCTACACAAGTCCTACATACTAGGAGGGAAAATGATGACATCAAAACAGAAGACAAGCTACTTGGAAAGAAGAAGCTTTCAGTGGAGGGGGGATTTGGGAGGGAGAAAGGGAGAGTGTTGGGAAGGGATTATGATAATGGCATATTGTCTCTATGGAAGCTGTCAATAAAAAAATTTAAAAAGAAGTGCTAACATACTAGGCCCTTGGACATATTTGTTGAATGAATGAGCAAATGAAAGAACGAGAAAGGCTTGTCTGAGGGTAATCTGTTTCTGAACTAACACTTCACACCTTCTTCCCTGGTGGATTTCTGTTTGCTTTTAGTTTTCCATTTTAGAAAAGGCTGGCAGGATAAGATACAATCTAGCCTTCCACAATCTATTTCAGTTTAATTCAATAAACAGTTTCTATGTTGTTTTAAATTTTATTTATTGACAATTTTTATGTATAGATGTTATGTATTTTGATCATAATAGCCTCCCATTATCTTCTCCCTCCCACTAAATCTCTCCTTCTTCCCCAAGCTAGTCTCTCATCTACTTTGATGTGTGTGTGTGTGTGTGTGTGTGTGAGAGAGAGAGAGAGAGAGAGAGAGAGAGAGAGTCTCACTGTGTTTATGTAGAGGCTACTTACCCAAGCACAAGTAATTTACCAGCAACTACACTTCTGAGGAAAATGTCTCCCCCATCCTTGACAACCCTTAACTGCCATTAACTCTTTGGGGAGAAATGGGGGTTGTCATGCCCTCTTCCACTATCCATGACATAGAATGTCCATGGACCCAAAATTGTGCAGTTCTTGTGCAGGTAACCATAGCTGCTATGGGCTCATGCATGTAATGGCCACACCCTGTGCTATTAATGTTGGGAAACTCCTGGCTAGTTTCTAGTAATTGGCCTCAAATGAGGCCATTAAATGCCAGTATCAGACTCCAGTGCTTTGAGACCCATCAAGAAGAAATGCAACTGGGGACAATGGAGTGGCCAGCTAAAGACAAATGAAGTTACCCAGACATCTGGAGTGTGTTCTGGTGTCTAAAAGGAGATCATGACCAGAAATGTCTACACATGTTCAGGACAATTTTGGACATGAAGGCAGGCTGCAGGTTGAGCACTTTGTTGGAGTCAAGGAGTCAGGTCAAGACAAATTGCAGAATTATGAAGCAAGTAGATGCCTTTCCTTATTTCTGCTGCATGGAACTTCTTATGGCCATTGGTGGTCAGGTCAGAGAGAGAGAGAGACATGTGACCTAAACTGAGCCAATCAGATTATCTGTCTTAAAAACTTGACCAGATGGACCCAACACCTGGAAGTTGGAAGCTGTGTGCAGCCAGGACCAAATGTTGTAGGGAAGGTTGACAAAATCTCATGACTGAGGTCCCTAGAGTGCCCTGCCCCTGTACGTAATTCCTTCAGTTGGTTGTTCACATTTCTCTAGGAATCTAAGAACCACTATATACTTGTATCCTTCCAAGACATTTCCCTTTTCCCACTTAAACTAGCAAGATTGGGTGTTGTTGGCTGCAATAAAAAAAAAAAAACAGGTACAATACCACCAAGATAAAGATGGGAGAGACATCGTGTAGCTTTCTTTCATCTGTATTTATCCTTCTTTGCTGTATTTCCCCTGATTCTTAAGAAGGAAATTGAAGAGGTTCCAACACTTGCAGTCTAGTGGGAGAGACAGATGCACACAAACCATTTCAACACAGTACAGCAAGTGCTCTGATGGCAGTATGATGACAGTGTCATGAGAACAAAAGGGACTTTCCAACTCTGTTAGGGGTGGGAGAAGGGAAGGCCTTTACCAAAAAGATAAAGAGATGGAAGAGGAAATACAGTGCATGTAATTTGCTTCTGTCTGTGTGAGCCATTTTAGTTGAGACAGTCTAGATTCAGCTATGTAAGGGATTTAGCCTGGAATCTCAGGGGCTGAACCCATCAAGGTCTACTGTCCCATGGTGATTCATATGCAGCAAGGTCAGTGGAGGGCTCTGATCTCATGTGCAGATCCAAGATGCTGGAGGCTGGGCCATCTGGAATGTGAAATTTCCTTGGCTCCCACAGCTGAGGCAAGGCAGACATGCAGAGCTATTGTTATTAAAGGTTTTGACCCAGGTGGTATAGATGCCACTTCCACTCCATGCCATTGTGGTTCCTGGTCATCCTGGGACCATGGCACTTCGATGTCCCAGGGGTGTCCAGACAACAGTGGAGCACCGTCTCAAGCGGCCATGAGTGTGATGGGAAGAAACACCCAGGAGACAGCAGCAGAGAACAGCTCTCATTTATTCGACCAGGGTTTTTATAAGAGGTTGAGAGAGAGCGGGAAGAGGGTCCCAAGGGGACTAGTGGGTTCAAAGGTGGTTTGCTGATGCCAACTTGGCATATAAGGACATTAATTCCAGTACATAGGGAGGGGATCAGGTGATCTACATAGTGGCGGGAAAAGGTATAGGGTATGAGTAGGGGGATGGGGCTGTGTAAAGGTTGTTGGGAGTTTCCTAGGTAACTGACCAAAGGTCAGGACTGAGTGAAGTCTAAGTCTTATCAGGAAAACCAGACACCCTGGGGCTGGAGGGGCAGGGAGCAGCCCTCCTCCTGCCAGTCTTGGGGTCCCAAGATTTGTCTAGGGGTGGTCCAGGCTCACTGCAACCCCAGAGAAGGGGTAGGGGCCTTACTCCTGCTGGTGCAGGACCCAAGTTTTGCCCCGGGGTCCAGGCTGCTGCAACGTCTCCATAGCCTGGGGCCCTAAATCGTGTCTGATAGCTTAGGCCTGGGGCTTTGCCTGTATCCGACATGCCATTGTTCACCAGTTATCACATAGCCCTGCCAACATCATGGGCATTGTCTGCTGGTGTCCAAGAGTAGATGAGACCCACATAAGCATGTTCACTAGAAGTCTCCCACAAGAGGGGAATTCTTAAAGAACCACTGTTAGTGAAACCCTTCTCTTGCTTTGCACACTTCCTTGGTTTCCTTCTGACTCATGTCAACTCATCCCCTCTGATCCTAATGCCATGACAAATCCAATAATATTACCAAAGCCATAAGTCAGGCTGGTGAGTTGGCTCAGATGATAAAACATGAGGACCCGAGTTCAGATCCCTAGCAGTCACGTAACACTGTAGATACTGTAGGATGTGTCTGAAATCTGAGAGCTGTGTGGGATAGGTAGAGACAAGAGAATCCCAGGGACTTGCTAACTAGTTAGTCTAGCTTAATCAGTGAACTCCAGTTTCTGTGAGAAACCCTGTTCCAAAAATAGACATGGAGAGGCATGGCGAAAGGGTGCTCACTGAGGGCAGGTAGATGCCAGGAAAGTGTTCTTCCTGGGGGCAGGTAAGCACCAGGAAAGCTTGTTCACATAAGGCAAGTTCAGAAGTGCTGGTTCCTCACAGAAGATATGTTGGGACAGGTTCACAAGCAGTGAGCCATCTACAATCATTGATTCCAGACTATACTGTCACTGAGATCAAACCCCCAAAATGGGATTCCCTGTGGGTTCCTCTTCACCCGGCAGGTAGAGCGGAAGAGAGAGAGCTGGGCCAGCAGCTCCTCTTGAGGCTGAACGGGATGACGGGTGTCGGCGGCTCAGACCCCTGCCCCCCTAAAACACCGGGGAGAAAAAAAAAACCACACTGAGCCGGGAGTCTGTCAAGGCAGAAACTCGTTTTATTGTAATGGGAAGGTGTTTATATAACTTTGAGAAAGAGGGAGGGTCTCAGGATGGGATAAAGGTGTAAGGGCCAATAGTATTTCACCACGTCAGCAGTAGCTGGGCGGAGGCAGTTTCGGCTTAGGCCTTGCTGAGTAAGCGGAAGTAGGCCAAAGACAGGTCGCCAAACTCTAGTCAGGCTTAGGAAGTTCCACTAGGCCTCACACCTGGGCCTCATAGGGCCCAACAACTCCCACTATCCCCTCACCCTGTCCGCTACCAGTCGCCCCAGCCAAGTCCACCACCAAGGACAGGAAGCAAGTACCAGAGTGAAAATAGGACCCTGTCTGGTCACTGAGTTAGCTAGGCATTCAAAGCCCCAACAAGAATTTTCAGGGGAGTGAACACACAAGAAAGACTTGGCTTAGACTCAAGAAAACCCAGCAAAAATGTGTGACTATACCACCTTCCCACACCTACCTTGACCAAAGCCAAACACAGCAATCAACCTGTATTCCACAAGAAATACTAATTACTACATTCGCAGTTAATCAACACAACTACCTCAAGATGGGAAAACCCCAATGCAAAACAAAGAACACAAGATACCAACCAAAGATCTAGACCAATGACACCCACCCCATATTGGAGGCTCCATTGCAAACCTAGAGGAAACTCCAGCCTCAGAATCCCAAAACGAAGCTATGGCAAGTATATTCAACAAACCTAATGAGGCCATGAATAAAAGAATAGAAGAACTAGTTGAGAACTGAAATCAACAACTTACAAGAGTCTAAAGCATGGTTGAATGATGAAAATCAACAACAAGAATTCAAGAATGGACTCAAATCATGGACAAAGGAAATAGAAACAAATCAGCAGAAAGGATTCAATACATACCTGGAAAATACTGAAGATAATAAAAAAGATCTTGATAGAAGGATAAAGGAAGTGGAGGAGAACCAACAAAATATAATCTCAATGGGCAATGAATAAATTCAATGAAAATATAATCAAATGCAGGAATGAACTCCAACAAACAATAAGCAAGTCGAATTAAGAAATGAAAGTGGAATTCCACAAACAGATAGAGATACTGAAAAAAAAACCCAATAGACAACAATGAACTAAGTCTTTTAAAAGGCTCCCAAGAAAGTCTCATCAACAGAGCAGACCATATGAAGGATAAACTCTCAGAACTTGAGGACAAGACAGAGAAATTAATCCAACAATCCAAAAACAAAGATAAATTCAAACAACATGTGAACAGAATGTGAAGGAAGCATGGGAACCTTGAAGAGACCAAATATTTGGATCATTGCATACAAGAAGGGGAGGAAATACAGGCCAAAGGCATAGAGAACATTGTCAACAAAATTATCAAAGAAGACTTCCCAAACCTCACAAAAGAGAGCCCCATCAAAGTACAGGAGGCACTCAGAACACCAAACTGACAGGACCAGAGAAGAAGTTCCTTGTGTCACATTATAGTCATAACTCTCAACACAGTAAAACAAGAAAGGGTTCTAAAAGCTGCAAGAGAAAAACAACTTGTCACATTCAAAGGTAAACTCATCAGAATTACCTCTGATATGACAATGGAAACTCTAAAAGCCTGAAGGGCCTGGAATAGAACATTCCAAATCCTAAAAGAGCATGACTGCAAACCCAAAATACTATGCCTAGCAAAATTGTTCCTAATAATTGAAGGCAAAAGCAAAACTTTCCATGATAAAAGCCACCTATATGATTATATGAGCACTAAGCCAATCCTATAGAGACTATTGCATAGAATACCCCAAACTGAAGAAACAAACAATCATACCCAAGAGCCTATAAGAGGGAAAAATAAAAACCATGAGTAAGATACAAAACCAAAAGATCCCCATGAAAACATATAAAGTCCATGAAAACACCAAGCTCCACAAAACTTCCAACTCAACAGGATTTAACTCACACCTCACAATTCTAACTATAAACATCAATGGTCTCAACACCTTAATTAAAAGACACAGGCTAAAAAGATGGATTAGAAAAATGGACCCATCCATTTTCTGTGTACAGGAAACCCACCTTACTAATAAAGATAAACATGACCTTGTGTGAAAGTGTGGAAAAGATATTCCAAGCTAATGAAAATATGAAACAAGCAGTAGTGGCTATACTGATATAACCAATAAAGGGGGAAGGGCGATAGTCCAGACAGAATGTGGAAAAAGTTTAACCTTAAAACCTTGGACTCTGGCTGGTAAATTCCAGGCCCAGAATTAGTTTGCTCCCACAGTGAGCTGCTGGCCCGGAAGACCCATGAGGTCCCCAAAACAATGTAGGCCTTTGCCAAATCATGTGATTACCTGCCAGAACTAAAAGGCAAGACCCTATTCTGAAGACACCACAGGATGTGGTCATAGGACATTGGAATACCATGCTGGAACGGAAATGAAAACTAGCTCCCCCTTGGCTAGCCCTCATAGTGCTGGAAAGCCCTATGGGACCCACTGGAGGATACCAGTCACTAACAGCATGAATGAGCTGGGGACCCTACAAACTACAAAGCCAGACAAGAAGTACACACTTGTGCAATAGTGGCACACAGCCGCTACAGGTAACCAATTGTTCTCTGATTGGACATGAGGCCCACTCACTGGGAGAGATCTCGTATCTGGTACTAGATATTAGAATAACATAGTTATGAAACTCATAATTGAGAGAGAAGCCTCCATTGCTCTCTGAAGTGGGGGTTTGCACATTAAAATAGCTCTCAAATAACTTTGTATACCCCATTTAACCTAAGCTGCTCTCACTCTTGTTTAGAGAATCTGCTTTATTTTATATATAGCAGAGAGAACAGAGGGGCACCAACATCCATTGATAATACAAGAAGATGGCTGACTTCCCATCATGAGATGTGCCACCTCTACCACCCAGGAGAAATTGCAGAGGAAGTGGTGACATGAATACTGCTCTTACTGCTAGCCTGACAACCAGCTCTAGGGTGATGGTGTCAGACATGGCGATCAACCAAAACATATCAAAGCAGAAATCCAGAGGCTACAAAGAACTCAATTCTAAGTGAGTCTGCCAATAGCCTGCCATGTCTCAGGGAACACTGAGGAAGAGGGGGTTGAAAAGATTTTAAGAGGCACAGAGTGGGGAGGAATGCCCCTGCTACCCCACAAGGACTAACTGAGGCCTTCCTGCCCCACAGTGGATACCATGATACCATAGGGGAAGGTCCCCAGGGTGGCAGGGGCCAGGGTGAGGGGTTGGAAGTATATAACCTGTTATATTATATATATATAATAAAAAATTTTAAAATTATTAAAAGGCAGGGAAGTGTTTAAAAGACTAAAGTTTATTTCAAAGTAAGAGGAAAAGAGAGCAGAGAGAACCGACTCTGCTGGGAGGAGGAGATTCAAGAACTAGAAAAGTCACTGTCCCCAGTGGGAGCTTGACTTTTATCAACTGAGGAAAGCCCACCTGTCCAGAGTCCAGGACTGGTCATCTTAAATGAAGGTGAAGGATCTGGTTGCTCCATGATGCATCCAGCACTGTGCAGGTCCCAGAAAGTCTGCCAAGCTAGCTGATCAGGGGGAAAATCCACTTAGGCTAGGAAGAAGGAGGAAGTGAGGTCATCACCTTCACTATCTTGGGTATATTGCCCCTATAAAAGGCCCTTTCCCCTATCTGTCTGCCTAGGCAAGGAAACTGCCTATCTTTATAGTGTTTCAGTATGCTGCAATAGTCTTTGGAATTCCTATTTTAATGACCATACTCCATTGGGTTGATGTACTAAATTTTCTTGTTAGACATTTAAATTGTTTACATTTCATTGTAAAAAAAAATACTACAGAGAATATCTTCATGAATAAAGACTGCATATATTTTAAATATTTTCCCTAGAATGACAGTTTTGGGGTCTCACAGCTATGGCATTCTCTGAATTTACTGCACTATTAAAGGTTATGGTTGCCTCAAAAAAAAAAAAAAAAAAAAAAAAAAAACAGGGCTGGAGAGATGGCTTAGCAGTTAAGGCACTTTCTTGCGAAGCCTAAGGACCCAGGTTCAACTCCCAAGATTCCACATAAGCCAGATGCATAAGATGATGCATGCTCAAGGTTGGGCATGCACACAAGGTGGCACGCACATCTGGAGTTTGACTGCAGTGGCTGGGGGCCCTAGTGTGCCAATTCTCTCTCTCTCTTGCTCTCTCTCCCCTCTCTCTCTCCAAAAAGAAAAAAATATATATATACACACACATATATATGGAGAATGATTACAGATGACACCTGACACCAACCTCTGGCCCCCAGACACTTGCACTTATATGCACCTGTACACACATGTATGCTCACACAAACACGTACACCACATATATTTTATATATGTGCACATGTGTGTATGTGTGCGTGTATCCAAAATCTAACTACCTCTTGCCACTTTCATTCCCATCACCCTGGTCTGAGTCACCCTCATCCCAAGAGCTTTCCCACTGGATGACTGACGGATCTTCCCGCCTCTGTTATACCCATGACCTGTTCTTAGCACAGAAGCATCAGGTCCTACATTAAAATCCCCTCAGGGATCTCTTAGTTCATTCAAAAGAGGAACCATGGTGAGACAACCAGTACCAACCAAAACAGGCTTTGCTGGAGGTTGTACAAGAGCAGTCACATAGGGAAGAGCTCCCGGGTTGGCTCCCTGAGGAAGTGGGACACAGTTAAATGATCTGCCTGCTGTGCACTTGACAGTTGTTCTATGCAACCCGGGACTTCTGCCTATGTCCCATCGATCTTCTGCTCTCAGCACCAGTCATGGGGATCCGCACAGGGTGGCAGAGGAGCTCCGTCTCACCAGGAAGGTCATGCACAGGGTATCTTCAGTTATTGTGCACATGGAGGGGTTGTGCAAATGGCTCTCTTAAACTTGGAAAGAACTTGGTTGTTGCAACATGGTAATCTTAAACCTGGGGTGGGGGGCGTGGGAATCTGGGCCTTCATATTCCATCTCCAGGGCTGGAGAGATGGCTTAGCGGTTAAGGCGCATGCCTGTGAAGCTTTAGGACCTCGGTTCAATTCTCCAGGTCCCAAGTAAGCCAGATGCATGTGCCACCATGTGCATTTGTAAACAATTCTTTGGGCCTGAGAGATGACTTAGCAGTTAAGGTTCTTGTCTACAAAGCAAAAGGACCCAGGTTCATTTCCCCAGTACCCACATACTCACTATGTCTAGCTGCCTCTCTCTCTTTCTCTCTCCAATAAATAAGTAAAATATTAAGAAAATAAAAACCATTCTTTGATATGGATGTAATTTTATCATTTATTAAAATTGCATACTAGGGGCTGGAGTGATGGCTTAGTGGTTAAGATACTTGCTTGCAAAGACTAAGGATCTAGGTTTGATTCCCCAGTACCCATGTAAAGCCAGATGCACAGGATGGAACCAAGGCTGAGATGGAGTCACAACATGGGTCAGAAACACCTCAGAATCATTGCATATTTAGTGTTGAATTAATTTTTGGTCATTTTACATCCAGAAAACTCACTGTTGCCAAATTTCTTATAACCCCCACTTTCAGTACACCAGGCCACCACCCATAGCGAGTGAAGCCAGTGAAGCTGGGGACAACACTACTCGCCCGTTCTTTGCTTGTCTCTCACTCCTCCTTGCTGGCAGGTGCTTTCTCAGGGTGTAGATGATATTTTACAACAGCCCATTCACTTGATTTAGCCTAATCATTTGGAATGATAGTAGGTACATAATAAGTGTGCCATCAATATTTGCAGAATAAGTTAATGAAATACGATTTTTCTCTCAGTGCATCCATCTGGTAAAATTATCTTATCCCTCTCTGACCTTGTGTTATAAAATAACAGTTGATAAGCACTATAAAAGCAGAAGTCAGGGCAGAGCCCTTCCAACACTGAGAACATGGGGTTCATACATTATTCGTCCCCAAAGCCTATGATAGCCTGAGAGTCAAAACTCATCAGAGTGTTAGTTAATAAGTGACCTCACAGTGGCTGTCATCACCTGCACAATATATGCCCATCAACATTTGTCATGGATGATGGAGCTAGGCACAAAAAGAAACCAAAATAAAAGAGTGACTGGAGCCGGGTGGGATGGCGCACACCTTTAATCCCAGTAACTTGGGAGGCAGAGGTAGGAGGATCGCCATGAGTTCGAGGCTGCCCTGAGACTACATAGTAAATTCCAGGACAGCCTGGGGTAGAGCAAGACCCTACCTCAAAAAAAACAAAAGGAAAAAAGAAAGAAAGAAAGGAAAGAAGGAAGGGAAGAAGGGATGGAGGAGGGAGGGAAGGAAGGAAGGAAGGAAGGAAGGAAGGAAGGAAGGAAGGAAGGAAGGAAGGAAGGACTGGTTAGGAAAAAAAAAATCAGTGGAAGGAGGCCTGGAAGGTGGGACAAAAGAAGGTATTGTTATCAAAATATATCATGTGTATGTATGAAAACTGTCAATAAAAAGTTTTTTTAAAAAGAAATCTCTAGTAAACACTTCAATGGGGTTTTAGAATAGGGCATTTGACTGAACATGTCTGTCACAGGCTGAGCTGGTGATACTCACATGACTGTCTCCATGCTACGTCCATCTGGATAGCCATCAATGCTCACACAGCACCTCACCAGAACCGAGCCCCATAGGTTGGCCACCCTGCTCCTGACGTTGCCAGCACCCCTGAAGAGCACCTAAACCTGGGAAATAACCACATAATGTTGAGGGTGGAAAAAAGACTTTCTAAGTGTGATGACAGGAAGAAACTGAAATAAAAAAATTAGGAAACTATACCAAATAAAAAATGTCCTAAAGTTTTCCAAAATACACTACATTTCTTAAAGGCACATATTCAAAAAATATATCTTGGGGATAGGGATATAGCTTAGTGGTAGAGTACTTGCCTAGTATATATGCACAAGGCCCTAGATTCCATCCCTAATAGAGAAAGAGAGAGAGAGAGAAAAGGGAGGGAGGAAAGAAAGGAAGGGAAGAAGGAAGAAAAGAAGGAAGGAAGGAAGGAAGGAAGGAAGGAAGGAAGGAAAGAAGGAAGGAAGGAAGGAAGGAAGGAAGGAAGGAAGTCCTGCTCCATCTTTACTAGTTAAATTATAGCACTTAAAAAAAAAAAAAACCTCAGAAGATCCAATCACTGAGAAAGAAACTAGAGAAGGAAGAGAAGAGGCCCGCAGGCACCGTTCAGACATTCAGCAATATTCCTTCCACTCAACAGCTTGTCACTGAGCATGCAGTCAGCAGTCAGCACCTTGACATCAAGAGCAACAAGACAGGGTCACTGCCATCAAGAGACCCACACTAATTGTGACAGACGTTAGGTCAACAGGATTGAAGAGGCCTGACCTGAGTGTACTTATGCTCTTTCCCCACCCCAAGAGAAGTCTATGCCGGCAGATCTCCCAAGCTTGAGTGAATCAATAGCAGTAATCATCTTCTGAGTAGGGTTAGAGAGAGGCTCACACCAAGAAGGAACGCCACTGGAAACTCCAACCCCAAAGGGCGTATGCGTTGTTACCTATCGCTAACTTAACAAGATCACCAGCTCAACCACAACAGTTAGAACCTTCCTTTACTGTGGGTTAGGAGTCTAAGCATGGCTCAGCTGCCTGCTCCCAGGGCTTATGAAGTTGCTATCAAGATGCCATTCAGAAGCTGGGCGTGGTGGCTCATGCCTTCAATCCCAGCACTTGGGAGGCAGAGGCAGGAGGATCATTGTGAGTTTGAGGTTAGACTGGGCTAGAGGTGAGACCCCTGTCTCAGAAAAACAAAAACAAACAACATGCCATCCAGGCTAATGAGTTATTGAGTTTGGATCCTCAGAGCCCAGATAAAGCCAGACATGGTAGAGCATGTCTGTAACCCCAACATATCAATGGTAAGACAGAGAATCAAGCCATGTCTGTATCCCCAGCATATCTATGGTGAGACAGAGAATCAAGCCCACACAGAGATGCACAAGAGACCTTTCCTCAAACAAGGTAGAAGGAGAGGACCAGTACCCAAGATTGTCCTCTGACCTTCACATGGGTGCTTTGGCACACACACACACACACACACACACACACACACACACACACACACACTGCCAGCCAGGCCTGAGATCTTGTTCCAAGGCTTGACAGAAAGCAATCATTTTCCAAGCTCATACAGTTGTTGGCAAGGTTCAGATCCTGTTGGCTGTGGGTAGGGAGTAGCCTGCCAGCAGTTGGCCAGGCCATCACCCACCAGCTCCCAGCTGTTGGTTGGAAGGCAACTTCTCAGATTCTGACATGTGGGCCTCCTCGACATGACCACTCCCAGGGAGAAAGTCCACTAACAAGATGCATTAACTGTGATATGCGTTACAATCAGGAGAGTGACCCCCATCAGCTTGACCCTACCTACACTGCTTAGAAGGGAGTCACAGGTTCTGCCACCCTGGAGAGGGGAAGATTGTGAGAATGTGTGAATACCAGGAGATATGTTGGGGATCAACTTAGAGTCTGGTCACCACCGGACACAAAGAGAGAATGACTTGTTCATTTCTGGTGCACCCTCAGGAAGCCAAATCTGAGCAGAGGGTGGGCTGAGTGCTGTCCACCAAATGATGGTCAAGCTTGCAGGATGGTCCCCAACTGTACAAGATAGACCACATCATAGCTTCATCTAGGCATGAATGTGGTGGTTTTTTAAAATATATTTTTATTTATTTATTTTCAAAACAGAGAGAGAGAGATAATGGGCACACCAGGATCTCTAGGCACTGCAGACAAACTCCAGATGCATGTGTCACCTTGTGCATCCAGCTTTACGTAGGTACTGGGGACTTTCATTAGGCTTTGCAGGCAAGCACCTTAACCACTGAGCCATCTCTCCAGCCCCTATGTGGTTTTACCCAGGGTAAAACACTGAGCTGGGCAGATAACAGAATGTGTCCTAATGCATTTCTATAAAGGGGAGGTGGCAAACTGGAGCACAGGGCCCATCACAAAGGGATGGCAGCTGGGTAGCTTGGGGGATTGTAGCCCCCACCTCCCCCCACACCTATTCTTGGCCACATTGTCCCATAAAATTTTCCTAGATTTAAAAAATATTTGTGGGCTCAATGAAACACATTTGCAAACCAAATCCAGCTCCTAGAACCCTAATTTCAGACCCCAGCCAGGCCATTTGTAGGAGAATAGAGCAAGGCCCTTTGCTGAATTTCAACCTAATATTTCCAGTCTGCTAGCTCCTGGCTGTTGCTAACTTGCCGTCTTCAGAGCGCCTGCTTCTGTGAACTCCTCACACGCAAAGCACAAGCAGCTGCTGATTAGCTTCACGTTCCGGGAGCTTTAAGGGCTCCACATTTGGAGGGAAGCGCACTCATTAAGAAGTCATTTGATAAAAATTAATCCCTCCAGGAATATTCTGGACTCAGAAGAAAGCTGCAGCAAGCTCATTAGCAGGTTGTAAGTACCCAGTCCACCTTGGAGACCCCCAACTCTCCCCTGGGTCTGTTTCACAGGCTCCCAACAGCTGCCACCGAGTCTGGGGACAAGATGCCAATGATTCTAAAACCATAGGAAAGGATATAAGGGAACTTTGAACTCTAAGGCCACCATCAGTCCCCTACCCCCCTGAGCTCGACTTCTCAGTTTTAATCACTTCCACTTAAGCCTGAGAATGAAGGGACAGATTTTCATCTTACTGAGTAGATTTCAGAGCTTACCTCGCCTAATCCTTGCAGATCTGTCACTGACCAGCAGAGAATCACTAAATTAGTGTTGGGGGTCAGCACAGAGGGCCTCCCTGGAGAAGGAACATCTATCTCTCTGGACTCACCCAGCCATGTGCTATCTACCTTCCCCCTCAAGCGACAGTGACAAGTCCCTAGGGGCCTGAAAACCTGCCCAGAACAGGCCCAACTTTAATCTCTTACTAACCTAGTTATAAAAAGCTTTTATGTAAGTCAGTGGTGGAACAATGGGGCTGTTTTTTTCCTAAATGTCTCTATTTTTATTTTTTGAAAAGATAATGCATGTACATGGTTAAAGAACAGCAGAACAAAGGGGAAGACCATAAAAAGGAACCGCCCCCCACCCCCCCAACCCTGGTCCTCAGTTCCTCACCCAGGGCAGTCACTGTTGGGCTAAATTCTTAGGTAAGAAAGATGGCTGTTTTTAAATTTTCTAATTTGGTCTCAGAAATAGCCAAAGGCCAAATACAGCCTGCAATAATGTAATTAAAATGAATGATGTGGCTGTGCTCAGAACATGGCAGGCAAGAGAATGATTGCAAGCAGTTTTACACACTCTGAGCACACAAAATAAGTATGTGTGTGTGTGCGTGTGTGTGTGAACGCACTCGCATGTGCGCCTGTGTTGGACAATGTATGTGTCAGGGTGTGTGTGTGTGTGTGTGTGTGTGTGCGCGCGCGCGTGCGCACGCGCTTGGTCCCTCGTCTCTCTGAAAACACTCGTCAATTCCATAAACATTTATTGTGCGCAGTGTGCCAGGCCTTGCTCCCAGTGCTGTGGCTTATACCAAGATAAATCATATAAGGGCCCTGGCTTTGGGGAGCTTACAATAAGAATAACTCACATTGGATTGGCCCCTTTCCCTTTACAGGGGAATTTTCTGGAGAGTCATGTCATAACTCAGGCTGCTACAGCCTGAGGCATGCTGGGACGGGATCAGACAGGACTGGTAAGAAGGGAAACCAGCATGGGGGTGGGGACACAGAACTGGCAGCTGTGGCTGGGCCTAACAACTGCTGAGGGCCAGGGACTTGGGCTAGAGCTTCAGTCCCTCAGGAAGGTTCAGTCCTCAGGGCTAAAGAGGCCTGGGAGCTTCATCCATCACATGACCCTGCCCCAAAGCCCAGCTCCGCCACTAATTACAAATGTAGTTCTGGACAGAGCCCTTTACCTGCGCATGTGTCTCCAGCAAGAGAAATCATAGTTCCCTCCTTCCAGCGCTGAGGAGGACTGGGGAGATGAGGCCAGACAAGACAGAAGAAAACTTCTTAACAATTGTTCAGTAAAGTTAGCTTCCCTGCTGTTCCTCTGTTGATATTTCTCAATAATGCGAATCTCCCCCATTTCATAGAAGGAGGAGAGTCCTCTGGTGAGGAGGGTGGCTGATCAAACACTCTAGAATTTATTCTTCTAAATATCACTTTCAGGGGAAGCCCCCACCTTGATTCTGGGCTTGTTCTGTCTCCTTATTCTAGCCCCAACACAGCATAAAGAAATGGAAGACTGCTCAACAACCTGGATTACCACATACACAGACTCTGACTCGACCCCCAGCAGGCCAGGTCACCAGACTCACTTCTTCCACACACAGTCCCAGGAACGAGATGGCTTTGCAAGAGCACCCCAACTCCATGTCTCACGGGCACCTAAGCTTTGAAAGTGTCCATCAGAAGTCCTGCTTGAGCCGAGGCTTGAAGAATGAGTTGGAGTGTCTACATGGGAGGCAGGGAGGTCTGGAATGCAGAAGAGAACATTCCAGACTGAGGAAAGAGTATGTGCAATGGTCCCGGGACAGAAAGGCACACGGTGAATTAGGAAAGTGGAAAGAAAAGCTAACGTGCATGAAAAGTAGACAACAAAAGGGAAACTAATTAAAATAAATGAGACTGAATGGGAAGACAGTGGCTAGATTGCAAAGAATGTCATAGCCAAATATGTTCAACACTGCGGGATCACTGAGGCCCCTTTTCATGAGGGTCTGACAGCTGAATGCTGTTCACCACATAGATGGCTGTGGCTGCAGCTGCACTTGGTGTCACACCCTTCACTGGGTCAGTCATACCCAATGGCAGAAAGACTTGGTCAAATTGACACAACACAGGACAGCTGTGCTGGACCAGCTTAAATTCGCAACTCCCTGGGGCTATGCTGAGGCCGTTGTTGGCAAGGCCTATTCTATAACCCAACTCCTCCTGCACACTCATTTCCATCCTGCCTGGTACTGAAACCCTAAGGAAACACCTATGGCTGAGAAGGTCATAAGCTCTAGGGGGAAATACTACTGTTGTCTGGCTAATATACATATTATGCCCACCAAATTGCCCTCTGAATCCTCAAGTTTATGCTCTTATATTAATGCTACTCTCACTTTTGGTTGGAGAAGCTTCACTTTTCAAATGGCAGTGACCACTCAAAAGCCACCAAAGTGCTGAGAAGAAGTGACAGTGGAGTGTTCAGCCCTAAGTGAGACATCTCTAGCACACCCTCCCAAGACCCGGGGACCTCTGTAGAAGTGGTGGTGGAAAGAATGAAGAAGGAGGGCTTTGCAGTTCTGTCTTCCAGAAATAGAGTGTCTGTGGTCTTCATGACCTCACAGTGGTTGATGCCATCTACACAAGACCTGCATAACAGAGGGGAAATCATGACAGCAAGGTAGAAAAGACACTAGCTGGAAAGAAGGGATTCAGTGGAGGGGGTATTTGGGTAGGGGAAAGGAGAGGGTCATGGGAGGGCATTATGATCATGATATATTGTCTATATGTATAGAGGTTGTCAATAAAAAGTTTAAAAGGACTCAGAGGTTAAAGGCACTTGCTTGCAATGCCTGATAGCTCACGTTTGATTCCCTAGAATCCAGGTAGAGGCCAGATGGGTATATGCAAAGTGGTGCATGGGTCTGGAGTTTGATTGCACTGGCAAGAGGCCCTGGTACACCAATTCTCTCTCTCTCTCTGCCTGAAAACAAATAAAATATTTTTAAAGTTTTAAAAAATTATAAAAATTAGGTAGAGAGTAGCTGGAAAAGATACTTAATAGCAACTTATGGTCTCCCCGTGTACATATGTGAACTCACACACACATACATGTGTGCCCACACATATTTACATACATGTACAACAAAGGGTTTGGGACTTTATCCTAAGACCGTGGAGAAGTGTGTTACTGAAAGTAGCAACACAGTCTAAGCTGCATTTTAGACAGCGCCATTGGTTCTGTGGTAGATAATGGGTCAGAAGAGGAAAAGATGCTTCTGAAGGACTTGAGAAGTCTTACCCTCAGGGAGCTCCTTGAACTGAACCTGTGCGTAATGTAATGTCTCTATGTAATGCCATGACCCCTGCAGCTCTGCATCTGGAGCTGCCTGCAGGAATGAGAGATGACTGGAAATGGGGAGAGATATAAGTTACCTCGACAAAGTCAAAATGAGACGCACAGTGCTGGGAAGAGAAGACAGTGGTTTCCTGTGACGACAGCTTCCAGAGGCTCCTTGCCATAACACCTCAGGGACGTGCAGCTTACAGTTTGGAGGTCATGCTCAAGCCCTCTGCAGTGGATTGACACCTCCATCATGGGACAGGTATAATCTTTATATGAGTGGCATAATGCCCGAGTTTTTAAAGTGGGATCCTTGGACCAGCACTGTCAGTGTCACCAGGAACTTGTCAAAACATCATGAGCTGCTGGTCACCTGCTTCTGAAACTCTGATCCAGGCTCCTCTCTAGGGAGCTGAGGCACAAGGTTAAGTTTGAGAGCCAAGCTTGAGATGATATTATTGGGTCAGTAAGAACCCAGGCCATGTACTTGTGTTTAGATGAGTGGGACCTCACTGAAAGTTAGGTCTGTTGATTTTAAAGAATGGCAATTAGGAGCCAGGCGTGGTGGCGCACACCTTTAATCCCAGCACTTGGGAGGCAGAGGTAGGAGGATCGCCAAGAGTTCGAGGCCACCCTGAGACTACATAGTTAATTCCAGGTCAGCCTGGACCAGAGTGAGACCCTACCTTGCAAAACCAAAAACAAACAAACAAACAAAAAGAATGGCAATTAGGGCTGGGGAGATAGAGTGCTTGCTGCTTAAGCACGAGGACTTCTCTGGCCAGAGACCACTAGCCTGAATCCCCAGAACCCACATAAAAATCTGGATGTGGCCACACAGGTCTCACAGGGCAGCAGAGATCAAAGACTCACTGAAGTCACTAAAGGACAGCAACTCTGGATTGAGGGAGAGACCCATCTCAAAGAAACAGCTAGAAGAGGGATAAGAGGACACCCAAGGTTCTCTGTCCTCTACATGCATGTGCATGGGCATGCATCTGCACATGTGTGCATACACCATGCATCACACATACCATACACACCATCACACACACATGATATAGATAAATAGATAGATAGATAATAGATGATAAATAGATTGCATTAACTTGGAGGATAGGCATTCATCCCTGGCTGTGCATTACCACCTGTTCTACTTTAACCCCAATGGCCAGTACCTCCCCTGACATCCACATCCTTGTCTGTCATGTAGGACCCACAGATGACTGTGATACATGATCAGGAGGACTAACTCCTGTCCCCAGCCACAGACAGAAGTCTGTGTGGGCAGCAAAGAGGGGATTGAGTGACCAGGACTAAGGAACAATTCTTAAGCCAGTAGTCACTAACCCTGACAGCACACCAGCCTCATCTAGGGCATCTTTCAAAAACGCCAGAGCCGGAGCTAAGCCAATTCCCCCATGTTCATTACAGTGTGAGCATTATAGGGGTCCTGGAAAAAGCATCCTGCCCCTGGAAACAGGCTACCAGTGAGAGAAATGGGGAAATCAGGCCGAGACTCTAAAAATATAAAAATTCCTTGGAGCTAGAACTGTGGTTCTTAATCTGGAATGAAGATTCCCACTGGCTAGGGAGTGCCTTTCAGATAATAAACATGTTAAGTACATGTGCTAAAATGATGATAGTGTGTCAATGAGGCTAAGGCAGAAATTCATGGAACAATAACATTTCTAGAAATTGATGTAAATATTTGAAATACAATGTAGTATAAGGTAAACTTCATGTTTCATCAGAAATTATTCAGACAATAATCAGTTAACATGCTACTCATTGAGAAAAAAGATAAGAACCATGCTTCACACCATATACCCAAATCAGTTTTAGATCATCTTTAAAGTTTCGTGTGAAAAGAAAACCACAGGGAGTTTGAAAATATTTTTGGTGAATAGTTGTGGAATTTAGGATGGGGAAGGGTTTTCTAAACAGTGCATCAAAGTCAAACACCATCAAAGGGATGGCTGATGGATTTCATTACACAAAAAGCCAAGCTTTATCTGTGTCAAAGCCCACCATAAACAAAATGGAAGGACAAATAGTACAGAGAAAAGTATATCTGCCAATGCCATGTCCTTGGGCAGAAATAACTCCTTCAACTCAGGAATAAAAAACTGCTATCCTGGGCTGGAGAGATGGCTTAGTGGTTAAGGCGCCTGCCTCCTAAGCCTAAGAATGCTGGTTCCAACCTCCAGCGGTTCCGATCTCCAGGTCCCATGTTTAGCCAGATACAAAAATGATGCAAGGGTGCAATGTCACACTTGACCACAAGGGGGCGCATGCATCTGGATTTCGTTCACAGCAGCTGAGAGGCTGCTGGCGTGCCCATCTCTATTTGTCTTCCTCTCCCTCTCTCTCTGTCTCTCTCTAAAAAAAACTGCTATCCCAACAGAAACAGACACAAGAGGGGGCCTGGAAGGTGCTCAGTGGGTAAAGTGCTTATTTAGCATGAACAAAGCCCTGGTGTAGTAGTTTGAACGTGGGTCCCCCATAGACTCAGGTGTTTTATTAAAGCTTGTAACTTGAGACTCCAGCTGCCTGGCTGGAGATGTCACTGGAGGGGCAGATCTTGGGGTCCAGCCCTAAGGTGTATTTGGAGGTAGATCTGATTTCCAGGCCAAAGAGATGCAGAGCAGTCTGAGCTCTGGCGATGTTGGGAAGGGGGTCCTGCTTCTTGCTGCTAGTTTTGTGCTTCTTGCTTTTGGTGATTGCTGGCTGGGGATGGTTTCTCTGTGCTTGCATCTGTGGAAGTAAGCAGCTTCTTCCACCACTGATGGAACTTCTGCTGGATCTGTAAGCTTGAAAAAACCCCTTCCTCCTCTAAACTGTGCCTGGTTTGGATGTTCATCCCAGCAACGTGAGATTGACTACAACACCTGGGTTTCATCTCCAACACCGCATAAACAAGGGATGGTAGCATATGTGTGTAATCTAGCATTTGGAAAATAGAGGCAGGAGAATCAGAAGTTCATGGCCATCCTTGGCTATATGGTGAATTCAGGTGAGCCTAGTCTACATGAATCCCTGTCTAAAAAAACAAAGGAATGAAAAGGGGAAAAAGCAAACAAGTTGTGTTTAAAACACTTGGTTTCCAGATAGTGGGCTGTTGAGGAAGTTTGTGGAACCATTAGCCAGTAGTGCCTTCCTGGAGACCTGGCCCCATGTGCAGTTCCCTTTCTGCCTCCTAAGTTTGGTGAGATGACCAGGCTTCTGTTTGGACTACCATATTTTCCCCACAATGATGAAATTTCCCCTCAAAACTGTAATTCAACCCTTTTCCTTCCATTAAGAAAAAGAAAGGAGAAGAGGGATGAAATGAATAAGGGAGCAAGAGTACACAAGACATGAATAAACAATTCACAATAAAAAATTTGCAAATGTCCCAGAACGTATAAGAGTATAATTTCACATCATCAGGGATCAGAGAAGTACAAATCAAACACCACCTTTCAATAATAAATTTGCTTTAAAATAATAGGAACTAGACTAATACAGTGTTGGGTAGGATGTAGGGGCAGGGACACAATTATTTACTTCAGGCAGGAATATAAATCAATTTCTATCATTTCTGACTTTACCCTGAGGGATGATAGATGCGAAGAAGGTTAAAGATTCCAGAATGGTTTTCTCCATAATGCCTTTTACAATGATGAAAAATAAATGAAAGTTCTCACTGTTAGGAGAATTCAGGTACATATGTAACTTTGTCTTTTAAAAATGACTGGGAAAACAACAAAATATTAAGAGCTGTTAACTGCACATGGTGAGAGGGTAGGTGTCTATTGATCTGCTCTCTATGTCCTGCAACACTACCATCTTTCCAGTTGTGATCAAACATGTTGTTATAAGAGAAGAATTTTAGGTGTGGGGAACTAGCAAAAATATGTTTTCAGTGAAATTAAATACAGATTATAAGAGCTTTTGAATATGAACATAAATTTTATTTTAAATATGGGTGCCAAGAGGAAACTGATATGCCACAATACATATTTATGCATTTACACATGTTATTTAGTTTTAGTTTTATTTAGTTAGTTAGTTAGTTAGTTAGTTAGTTAGTTATAAAAAGAGAGTGAGTATAGGGATGCCAGGGCCTCCTGCCACTACAAACAAACTCCAGGTGTGTGTACCACTTTGTGCATCTGGCTTTATGTGGGTATGGGGAGACTGAGCCCAGGCAGCCAGGTAGGTTTTGTAAGCAAGCATGTTTAACTGTTGACTCATCTCTGAGCCCAGTACATCATTTTCATCTTCTTCGTGTTTTTCTGTGCTCTCTCTGTGAAGCACACTAAAATCATATCTGTTTGTACATGGAAGACATGCCTTACTTCATATGCCTAGTGACTCTGAACATAACCTTCTTTATGTTATTTTATTTATTTATTTTTTAACATATCCTTCTTTTTAAAGATACCAAGCTGACTATGAAGAACAAATTGATGTCACACAAGAGGTCCCATTAACTCTTCAGTGTGAAACCTGTAAGTGACCATGTTTCAAGTTTCTTGAGGTTCTTTGCAGCAATGCTTGTTGTTTTACCCATCCAAAAAAAAAAAAAAGTCACTGAGCATCATGTCTATTGAAATCCCTGAGGTATGTGGGACACAATCCCAAATCAAAATGATTTATGTGCTTTAAGAAAAATTAGTTTCTTTCAAAGCTGGTAATCTAGAGGTAAGCAGATAAGGTCCAGCTGGGTCCAGGGACTCAATGACGTCATCAGGTCTCTCTGCATCTCTCAAGTGTTATCTGTGTTGGCTCCGTACACAGGCCACCTTTCCCAGAACTTGTGATGGTGGTCATTTGGAACAGTTAATCTCCATTTTGTCAACTTGACTGGATTTGGAATCACCCAGAAGACAAACCTCATGGAAATACCATGAACATGAGTGGTTCCATTCCACAGAGCAGGATCCAAGACTAAATAAAAGAGAAGAAAAGGTCCAGGAAGAAGAGGAAGAGAAGGAAGAATGGTTCAGTGCCATTTGCCATCTTGCCTGCTAGCTTGCAGGACTCTGGCAAACCTTGTCCCATGCATACAATAGTGTGCTGTCTTTACACTGCATTTCCGACCCCAGGAGCCAGTGCAGCTTGACCTTTCCTTCCAGTGGATTCCATGTCTCCCAAAGACTTTCTGGCTAGATAACCTTGCTGTTCTTAACAAGAGAGTCTGAAGCCAGTCCTGAATCATCTTTCCCCTTTGCTGGGCGCATAACCCCAGAAAATCCCTGCTCTCATAAAAAGAGAGGGGTTTTGTTCCCGCCCAAGCTCAGAACCATGGAAACCAAGAAAGTGCTGTATTCATGTAAACACACAGAGTGGTGAGGGGAAGATCAGGAAGTCTGTCCATCTTCACGGTCTTCCTCTGTTCATGTTTTTCTACTTTGTAATACATGAGGCAACACACACCTAGAAGATTCCAGGGCATCTCAGAATGTTTTGGGAAAGCAAGTTCAAAAACAAACTGAACATTCTCCTCACCTTGACAAGTGGTACTTAGGGTCAACAGACAATACCGACTATTTGGGATACTCACTGTGTGCCAGACCCTGAGCTCCACTATTCACACACGTAACATCATGGAACTCTCCTGGCAACTTACAGTGATTTCCACTTAGCAGAAGAGGAAGTGCAGTCCTGCAGGTCAAGCACTCTACCCAAAGTCACCTGACAAGTCCATACAGGGACAAGGTTGTTCCCAGGTCATCTGACTCCATGGTCCTGACCACTGTGGTGACTATTTGTCAAGAAGACATGAAGAGGCTGGCTGGATGGCTAGTGGTTAAGGTGCTTGCCTGCAAAGCCAAAATACCCAGATTCAATTCCCCAAGACCCATGTAAAGCCAGATGCACAAGGGGGTGCGTGTGTCTGGAGTTCATTGGTAGTGCCCATTCTCTCTCTCTCTATCCTTGCAAATAAATAAATAAATAAATAAATAAATATGTTTTTAAAAGAAGACATGAAAGGAAATATGCTCTTAATTTTGTAATTTCAGGCTTAGATGGACTCAGGATTCCTGGCTGTATTTACACCTCACATTTCCTCAGTGGCACAGTCCTTGCGCCACACTTCCTACCCTTCTTGGTTTCTGATCTATGACTTCTCACCTGTAGAGAAGTAATTATAGGGCTTCTAGAAGCATCACTTACTGAAGCTGTCATTCCCCAATCCTGGTATCAAAGCTGTCTTGTAAGCAGAATGCTTTTGTAGTACAGAGCAAGGACCACTATTCCCTACATGGACCCTAGCCCCCAAAGTATTCCCAATGATCAGTTCTGAAGTATTAACAAACACTCCGAACCAGTCCTCCTGGGTTTCCACAACAAAATACATAGACTGGGAGGCTTATTAAACACAGGTGTTTTCTTCTCACAATTCTGAATGATAGAAGTCTAACGTCAGAGTAATAGGAAGGGAGTTTCTCACAGTCTTGTGATTCTTCTTGTAATGACACTAAACCCATCATGGGGACCCCCACCTTCATCACCTCATCTGTTCTATTTACTTCCCCACCTCCAAGTGCTATAATGTGGGGAGAGGTCAGGGATTCAACGTATGAATTTGAGAAGGACACAGTTCAGTGCAAAGGACATTCTCAGACTAAACAGAAATTCCTTCTTCAACCCCAACAAAGATCTGCATGGCAACAAAATGCAAATGGGAAGAATAGAGATAAGGCAGTCCCTTCTTGGCTCAGCAAGAAGGCAGCCATGGATAGTAGACACAGCCAACCTAGCTGAGTGTGGAGCAAAATTAAATGCTCTATATGCATTCTTTTAAAATTATGTGGGGAGACTGACACAACTGCCCATTTTACAGAAGAGGAAATGGAGTCACAGAGAGGTGGAGGGATGTGCCCAGGCTCCTATGGTTACTTGGTAGCACCAGGGCTTTGCACATCACTGCCTCGTGGTGCTTTCCTATTAATTACCTTAGGGGGAAGACTTGACTAACCAGATCATTCCTCAGAACACTGACACATGGGCGGGTACAACAAAGCAGAGCCTCACGCTCCCTGGATTTAAGACCTAGCTCTACTTCATCCTGGTTGTGTGTTCTTGAGCAAGTTCCTGGACTCCTCTGAGCCTCCCATTTCTTCAACCATCAAATGGAACAGGTGCTATGTAATAGGCCCACTGTAAAAATTTAACAAAGTAATACACATGCACTCTTAGTGATGTACGTAATATTAATAACTGCTCAGAATGACTTGCGAAGGTGAAGATGATGGTGGTGATTTGGCCTCAAGGTCACATGCCCCTTGGAAGCCCCTGGGGCACCTTTATTCAGGACTTGGTACTGTGTAGGTGCTCACTAAACATTTGTTAAACGAGTGAATGGACAATCCGAATCACCCCCAGCCCAGTGACCGAGTCCTCTCACACTCCTGGAATGCACATTGATTTGTTCTGGATTTCTTGATAATTAATCTCTTGACAAAATTTAAGACCTGTTAATTACCCCTGATTAATTAGGGTGAACTTTTTAATTGCTTCCCTAAGCTGAAATACACTGTCAATAGGCCCTGTAATTAGTGACCCAGTAATCAGTTTTAAACCAATTATCCCAGGGTAACAAGTGAAACCAGGCAAGAAGTGCCCCAGGGGCTTGGGCCAATTTCAGTGGAACTCGGAATAATACAAATTGGCACTTGTGTGAGTGAAGAATGCATGTTCGGTGTAATTGGAATTACGGAAACTCAGATTCTCCAGGGTGTTTCATTTGTCTGGGTTTTCAGGCCTGTATTATTTGAAAGCAATAAGTATGTTTCCAGACTACCCAATCAGAAGCCTGGAGCAGATTCTCAGGGTTGAATGGATGTTTTTGTATACAATTAGGGTGATCACATAAGGTGGTGCATGTCGTATACTCAACAGCTCCAGGGGTGCCATTCACACTGTAGCCTGTGTGAGCGGCACCCCTAAAGTCTGTGGAGTTCATCACCTAGGTGCAATTTTCTTAGGTCATGTTGTGCAAAACACAGAGACTTAATCATATTCCTTCAAAGAGAGTGGTGGGCTTGGAAGTATGCTAAACTTTCCCCAAATGGGGAAATGTCAGTAGCTTTCATGGTCTATTTAGAACCATAGAGTAGTGTCATGTGTACCTTTAATTTCTGCTAATCTAACCACTTGATTTAGAAAAAAATTAACAAAAAGAAATAATAACTTAAATAGTACAGTCAATTCTGCTTGCATGCCATTCAATATATGCACACCCATAGTGAGCCTAGAATAGGGCTTTCCTTGAGCCTGCTGTTCTTTGTGTTCCTCTTATAAAGAGACTATCACACTGTGTGAAGTAGTTAAAGATTAGAACCTTTCTTCAGTGTTATTAACTTTTTAAACAGCAGGACCTCCATGCCAGCCATTTATTGGTGTCGAATTGAAGGAACAGATTTCTTCCCACCATGGAGAAAATTTCACTGGACTGGGCCTTCTGAAAGATGACACATGACCTCCAGCATAGAGCCTTTCTGGAAAATGTGAGATTTTTCTGCTTATTTAATTTTTTTTTTTACTTTTCTTTGTCAGTACTGGGGATAGAACTCACTCAGAGCATCATGTATACTAGGTAAACACTTGACCAGCTGAGCTACATCCTCAGTGAAACTTTTCTTCTTCCCAAAACAAGCAAGAATTCCAGTTCAGGAGACTGGTGTATGACTTGCATTTCTCAGTAGAGACAGTTCCAGGTAGACCAGTTGGACCTCAGGATTTGGCTGGGGTTAATTGCATTCAAAGTATCTGAGGTGCTTTCTCTCAAGAAATGAAGATTCACATCAGGTTTGGTGATACTTTACTCTAGAAACTGAGGCTGGAGGATCAAAATTTTGAGGCAAGCATGGGCTACATAGTGAAACCCTGTCTCAAAACTAAACAAGTAGGCACGGGAGGTGACTCTGCGGGAAAACTACTTGTCATACAAGCATGAGTTCAGATTCCAAGGTGTAGTGGTTTGAATCAGATTCAAAGCTCATGTTTTGAATGGTTGGTCCAAATTGATAGCAATTTGGGATGTGGAGCCTTGCTGGAAGAGGTATGTTGTTGCGGGACAAGCTTTGGAGTATTATAGACCAGATCCCCTTGACCAAAGTTCAGCTTACTCTCTTGCTGCTATTTTCCACCTGTTGTGGAAGAGGTGATGTCCAAACTCTGTCTGTGCCATGCTTTCCCTGCCATTTTGAAGCCTCCCTTCAAGACTGTAAGCCAAAATGAAACCTCTCCTCCCATCAGCTGCTTTTTCTCAGTGTTCTGTGACATCAAGGACAAGTAATTATTATACCAATATCTATATAAAATGCCAGGAATTGGTGATCTGTGTCTGTAATCCTAGTCATGGTGAAATGGAGGCTGGGAATCCCTGGGGCTCACTGGCTAGTTAATGTAACAGAATCAGTGAGGTCTAGATTCAGTAAGGCACACTGTCTCAAAGAATAAGGTGGAAAGTGATTGAGGAAGAAGACACCCTGTGTCAAGCTTGGCCTCCACAGGCATGTACACGTACACACACATACATATGCACATATGCACAATAAATAAGTAAACAAATAAATATGATTGCAAATTCTTGGTTCCCATCTCATACCTATTAGACTATTCAGTCACATGGCTCCAGAATCTGCATTCTAGCAAGCTTCATGAGCTTCTGACATATGCCCACAACTGTAAGCTCAGACTAGGAGAGAAAGAAAATCTGTGCTGGTTAGTGCTCTGCCCACCACACCTGGAACAAGCTTGGCCCCTAGTGAACATATGATAAATATTTATCAACTGGCTGCAAACTAGCCTCTGGCATTTGCTCTGGCTTCTCAGTGCACACAGCAAAGGTGAAGAGACCAGCCCAGGCTGGGCTCAAAGACGAGGAATGACTGTCTCCTCCCTTTCCTCGGGGCTTCTCCAGGACAGTTCTAGGGCCTGCCTGAGGAAACTGCAGCTCAGCAAGGGCCCTACAGCCTGCTTCTCAACCTCTGTGCAGCATCTCTCAGAGGCCATTAGCCATTCATTTAAGGCCTAATCCTCTAATCCAACTGTTTGCTGAACTGCCAAGTGAATAGTATGTGCAGTCACAAGCCACTTGTTCCTGGTTATTTCCAGCTGGTGAGAAGGGGGCAGCTGAAGAAAGAAGCTTTGGGATTTGCTGTTTGAGGTTCTTGGAGGTGGGTCTCCCTTCCAGGCCCTTCAAATGTTAGACCTCAACAGCCCAGGAAGGTCTAGTCCCCAAGGAAATGGCAGAATGGCCCTACATTGAGAATGCCATAGAAATGTGATGCTCTGCCCAAACACCTCAGTCTTTCAGCAAAAGTTTATTGAGTATCTATTGTATGTTTGCTATTGCTCAAGTTGCCTGGGATATATCAAGGAACAAAATGGCCTCAGAGCCTTGCTTTGTGGAGCTGCCAACAAGACTCAGGTGCTCCCAGTTCTGTGTCCCTTTACTGGGGATGGAAACTCTTCCTGGGCCCACCCTGTTCCCTTGCAAAGGAGCTCTACTGCACCTACCAGTACTTTCTCCCTGCTCACCTCCTCTCTTAGAATGTGGCAGGAATGGTGATCTGAGTGAGGAAGTGACTGGAAGTTTGGCACTTGTGTTAATACTTTTATCATTGATGTGACCAAATACTTGGTAGAAACAACTCAAAGGAGGAAGGATTGTTTTGACTCGTGGTTTTGGTGGTCTCAGTCCCATGTGGACGGGAAGGTGTGGAGCAGCAGCTCAGTTCACATCATGGTGGACAGGAGGCATGGGAAAGGCAATGCAGGCTCAGCTGGCTTTATTCCATCCACACCTGTAGCCTGTGATCGTGCAGCCCATATTCAGGGTGGGTCTTTCCCTTCAGCTAACCCTCTCTGGAAACACCCTTGGGTGTATCTCACCTTCTTGGGGAATTCTAATTCCATTCACATTCACAATGAAGATTAATGATTACAGACCCGAAACAGAAGCAGCCTTGGAAATCTTCAAACATCTGTCGCTTTCTTTTCCTATGACATTTTTCTCCTTTGTCTCTTACAATCTCCTGTCCCCAATTCCTCTCCCTGCAGCAAGTACTGGATTACTCCTTGCATCTGTGGGTCTTTGGGCCTCTCGCTTCCATGGAGGTTAGCCAATGGAAGACAGCAGGGACAGGAAGGTGGGGAGTCAAGACAGTTCTTTTTCTGGCTTCCTCTCTAAAAGGTCACTCAGGCTCCTGTGTCCCCTGGCAAAAGATCACTGTGACCTCTCAAAGAGGCTTCCTCGCTCCATACCCTGTCCATCCCTTTGGGATATGGGGTAACAACTCTTCATAATTCTCCAGGTGATATGGGGCTAACAAGTCCTCATGATTCTCTTTTGCCCCACCCACTCTTTGGCAACCGATTTCTTTCATAATCAACCTTTCTCGACTTGCACTGACTTGAATACACCATCTGTTTGCTGAGTGCAACCTGCCTCATAAACTCCCTTTCTGCATTATTTTTTTGGGCACTCTTTGTGGAGGAGCAGTGACCAATGTTATAGATTTGGTCCTTGGCCCACATCTGGCCCCCAGATGTGTCTTCTTGTTATGCGCTTTGCAGAGCCTATTTACATGGCTTTTAGATTTGGAAGGACAGTTGCCGTGACTGAACAAAAATCAGGAAAGGGGATAGGGGTGTTGGTTGCTTAAAGAATGGAGTGTTTGATGCACAAGTATAAGGACTGAGTTTGGAACTCTGGCACCTACGTTAAGTATGACCGTAACCCCAGTGCTCGGGGGCAAAGATGGAACCCCCAGGGTAAACTGGCTTAGCTAGACTAGCCAAAGGAGTGAACTCTGGGCTCAAGTGGGAGACCCTGCTCGGTAAATTAGGTGGAGAGACTGAGGAAGACTGACCCAACACAATCTCTGGTCTCCACGCTAAACACACACACACACACACACACACACCACATATACATACACATCACACACACACAGACACCATATACACACCACATACACACACAGATCACATACACATGCATACACATGCATACACATGCAAGCAAATTGAATGTGCAGCTTTGCTTGAAGTCAGACTTATCGACAGCATGCCTATATCCTGTCTGGATCAGTGTTAGAGCTAGTGTAAGCTGCCCACGCTAAGGCAGAGTAGTTTCCTGTCTCTCACAGCCACTACCATCTGATGGTCTCCTTAATCCTAACTGTCCTTCACTTGCCACTCATTGCTATACTTAACCTGGTTTTCTTAGAGTTTCTTTTCTTATGTCTAATAAAAAATGGAGAAATAACAGCTAGGTGTGGGTAGGTGAGTGGGGTTAGGGTGTAAGCAAAGTGCTTTGTAGAAACAGATTCACCCGACTTTGTAACGCTGACCCCGCCCTCACCTATTGCACTTATTTGATTTATTATTTATTTATTTATTTAGCATGTGGCTGTGTGCATGAATGTGAGTGTGCTACAAACACCAGACTCACACACCACGTTTTGCATCTGGCTTTATGTTGGCTGTTAGGGAGTTGAACACAGGCTGGCAGGTTTTGCAAGCAAGCACCTTTAACCACTGAACCATCCCCTCAGCCCCTGCACTTACTTTTATCTTCCAGACATAAGAACAGATTCTGATTTTTTTTTTCACTAAAATAGTTTTAGCTACACTTCTGTCATAAAAGCATCTCTTTGTAGCCTGGGATGACTGACCTTGAACTCCTGATCCTCCTGTCTCCACCTCCCTAGTGCTGGATTACCAGCACCACCCAGCTAGGTTTATGCAGTGGTGGGGATCAAACCCAATACTAGGCAAGCGCTCTACCCACTGAGCAACATTCTCAAACCCACATGATCACCTTTAAAATTTTTATTTTATTTTATTTGCAAGCAGAGAGACAGAGACAGAAGAAAAAGACAATGGGTGCACTACAGCCTCCAACCGCTGCAAATGAACTCCAGAAGAATGTGCCATTTTGTGCATCTGGCTTTATGTGGGGTACTGGGAACTCAAACCTGGGTTCTTAGTCTTTGCAGGCAAGCACCTTAGCCACTGAGCCATCTCTCCAGTCCCCTTTTAAACACCATAAGAAGTTTATGCAGTGGCAATTATGACTCCCATTTTAAATACAAAGAAACCAAGGCTCAAAAAGTGAAAGAGGGCTGAAGAGATGGCTTAGTGGTTAAGGCACCTGCCTGCCAAACCTAAGAACCCTGGTTCCAATCTCCAGGTCCCACATTTAGCCAGACACAAAAAGTGACACAAGAGCACAATGCTGCACTTGCCCACGAGGGGGTGCATGCGTCTGGAGTTTGTTCACAGTGGCTGAGAGGCCGCTGGCATGCCCATTCTCTGTCTCTCTCTCTGTCTTTCTCAAATAAATTTTAAAAATTTTTAAAAATTAAAAAAAAAAGAAGTGAAGGAGCCTGGACAAGATCACAAAGCTCACGTGATGGCAACCAGAACTCTAGCATTTGCATGCATCCTGAGTTCTCACTGTCTCTGAAGCTGTGTATTCTTCCTTATGGGGCACAAGTTTTGCTTTCTTTAACAATATAGAGATCTTTCCACATGCATCTATGCCACTCACCTCCTTCTCATTAACTGCCTCAGATCATCGGGAGGGGCCGTGGCTATCTAACAGCTGCCTGTTGGTGGACAAGGATTGTTTGCCAGTATTTCATTATCGGGAAGAGTGATGAGATACGTATCTCTTCTTTCTCCCTCTCTCTCTCCCTCTCTCTTTCTCTCTTTTTCTCTCTTACTCTCTCTTGCCTTCCTATCTTGACATACTTTTGTGAATAGCTCTATAAAGCAAATTACTAGAACTGGAATTGCTTTCTCAATGATACATATATTTTAAGTTTTGATAGGTACAGCTAGATTTTCCTGGACCAATTCACCATTCCCACTAATGGGAATGCCTGTTTTCACAGCACTTTTTCTGATAACGCTCACTTTTATTAATCTTCCAGCATCCCTGGCCAGGTGGAGGCGCATGTATTATTACTTTACTTGCACTTATTACCATGACGACCTGCACAGGTCACTTGCAGCTTGCTTCCTGTCTTTTGCCCATTGTGGGGAAGGGCGCAGCCTTTTATCTCTTATACATATGGAAAAGTCCAATTTCACTGAGGTTAAGTGTTCCTGAGAGAGCTGGAGAGGTTGCTCAGTGGTTACAGGCACTTGCTTGCAAAGCCTGATGGTCCAAATTTGATTCCCCAGCGCCCATGGAAAGCCAGATGCACGTAGTGACATATTGGTCTGGAGTGCATTTGTAGCAGCAGGAGGCCATGATGAAGCCCTCCCTTAAAAAATAAACGTTTTTTTTTTTTTTAAAGAGTTCCTCAGAATGATTCCAAAAGTAACTTCAGATGGTCTCTGGGCCAAAGAGAAGACAAAGGATCTCTCAGACTTGTTTAATAAGGCTGTTAAGAACAGATCCAACCAAGAGCCTTCACTTGATGATCTCAAGTAAGAGTTGGTAAGACCTGAGTACAGGCCAGAAGGACTAGACAGGAAGCATCCTGTGATCCCCTGTGTGAGTAAAAGGGGTCCCCAGGTGCTTCACATCAGCAAAGACATAGTATGGGGACAGGAGTTCTCAGTGCTGGCTGCAAGGACCCCCGCAACCCCACTCACCTGGAGGTGCGCCTACTTCATTGCTCTGGAACTTGGTTAAATACTAGTTTTTGTTATTGTTAAATTATGTGTTTGTGTGTGTACATATATGGGTGCACACATGTATGGCACAGTGCAGGTTGGGCCCTAGCCAGACCACATGCTAGAAGAAACCAGGAAGTGGCTTCTGTGGGTGTGGCATCCTACACAGGCCTGGCGTGACAACAGCTACAGTCCCATGCTCGTGAGCAACCTGCCACGAGATGATCTGCCCAGAGACAGGCTGTCATTGGTCACAAGAAGGGAACCACCCCATACAACCTTTGGCCAGTCAAACCCTTAAAACCCCCTACATTTCCTTGAATAAACGAGTTTGCAGCAGCTCACCCTCTGCCTGCTTCCACCCAACTCCCGGAGTCTGTGTTGTGACTCTGCGACTCTCACCCCCTACCTGGCGGAGACCCTGCCGTCCCTTCTGGGCTGGCCCTAAGAGGGACCCCAACACACACATGCCACCATGTGCATGTAGAAGTCTGAGGACAATCTTGGGGTGTTTGTCCTCTCCTTCCATCTTATTTGAGTCAGGGTCTCCCTTGTTGTTGCCCCCACCACCACCATCCCCACAGCATGTGCTAGCTGGCTCTTGAGCCTCCAGATTCTCCTGGTCCTACTCCCCATTGCCACAGGCATGTTGGGATCACAAATGTGTATGCCATTTTGTGCCCTTCTAGAGGACTCACATGGATTCTAGGGACTTTAATCACTGAACCATCTACCCAGCCATGCTGTTTGTTTTTACCTCTGCTAGTGATTCCACCATGCATCCATGCCATTAATTCTTCAGTTTCCAAACCTGTCAGATGCCCAGAACCACCAGGATTCTCACATGCCCATTTCACCACACAGGCTGTGAAAAAAAAAATTAAGATTTACAATCTTCACTTCAGAAAGATGCTGAGGAAGCAGGTCTGAGGTGTTCTTGGTACTAGATAGGCACTTGTCCTTCAGTATCTGCTGGGACCTGAGTCCACATCCCACCCCATGTCAAAAATCTCCTGGAACTCAAGAAGGTCTCCCACTTACCATGTTCCTTGCTGGGTTTACCTTGAACTCCAGGCTAGTTGTTGCATCCTACCCTTATTCTGTAGAATCAAACAGAGAGACCTTAGCTAGGTAGAACAATTCCTTTTATTTGTCTTTCTGCAAATTTTTTTATGAGAGAGAGAGCAAGAAAGAGAGAGAGAGAATTGGCATGCCAGGGCCTCCAGCCACTGCAATTGAACTCCAGACATGTGCACCACCTTGTGCGCATGTGCGACCTTGTGTTCTTGCATCACCTTGCGCATCTGGTTTATGTGGGATCTGGAGAGGTGAACATGGGTCCTTAGGATTTGCAGGCAAGTGCCTTAACCACTAAGCCATCTTTCCAGTCCATCTTGTTGTGTTTCTTTTAGTTGTGCCTTTGTTTTTGTTTTGTTTTTTAATTCTTTTTGTATTTTTTGAGACATTGTCTCACTATGTAGCCCAGGCTGACCTTGAACTGGTGATTTTCTTGCCTTAACCTTTTGAGTATTGTGCTACCACCCCAACTCTTTTTGCTTTTTGCTTGTCTTTAATTACTTTTGAACCTGCAGTGCCATCTGCACAAAGGCCTTCCCTGGTTCTATAAGCCAGCCCACTTTTCTACCCACTCCCACACCACTACCCAGAATAGCACTCCCCAGATTTCTAACTGCCTACAGGCATGATATATTGTTTAAACTTACATTTCTCTTATTACTAATGATTGAGCATCTCTCCATATACTTATTTTAAAGTCAAAACTCTCTTTTATGCCAGTCCACCTTTTGCGAGATTAGTGCCAAATGGATTTCACCTTCCCACGTTTCATTGGGTATCTGTTGGAGCTCTGGTCTTGTCATCTCTCCTAGTTCTGAGGACTGAGGCAAGGTGGCCCATGGGGATTGTGTCTAATTGTATTCTTACAGAATGGAGTCAGATTTCTCCATTGGTTGCTGCCTTTGCCCATTTCTCTAAGCAGCTTGGAGCATGGAGACAGGCCTCTGACATCCTCCTGTTGTCCACAGCCATAGAAGTAAGCCACATGCTCTGACCAATGTCATGTTCCACAGCCCACTCTTCTGCCCAACTCAATTTCCCCTTGCAGCCTCCCCTTCCCATTGGACCTGACCTTTCACTCTAACACACTTTCCTCTGTGTGACTTCAGTGGTCCTTTGAGTAGTCAATATTTCTGCCTTATTCGCTTTGAGCTTCAATAACAAATTAACAGAAGTCACATGACTGTCTCAGTCTGTTCTTGCTGCTGTAACAAAATATCTCAGGTTGGCTAATTTATGATAGTAGAAATTTACTTATCATAGTTCTGAAGTCTGGGACATCTAAGATCAAGGCTCCGATATGTACTGTGTCTGGAAGGATCTAGTCTCTGCTTCCAAGATGGTGTCTTGAGCAATGTGTCCTTACATGGTGGAAGGACAAAACCTATTTTATAAAGGCATTAATAGCATTCACAAAGGAGGCATTCTCATAACCTCAGCACTTCTTAAAGTTACCACATCTTAGTACTATTGTGCTGGGGATTAAGTTTCAATACAAATTTAAGAGGCTTACAAACAAATCATGGCGTAGGCCACAAGCATTTACTTCTCACAATTCTAGGACCCCAGTGTTGTTACTTTTGTGCACTGCAACCAAAGTACCCAAGAGAACAATTTAGAGGGAAGATTTATTTTGGCTCATATTGTCAAGGAATTCAGTCCATGGTCATGTGGCCTCATGGGCTATGGTAGAACTCCACAGCAGAAGGAGTGGTGGCAAAAAACATTCTTAATATCAAAGCCAGCAGAGAGAGAGAAAGAGACCAGAGATCCCATACAACTTTCAAAGTGGTCACAGCTCCCAGTGGTCCACTGCCTTCATGGAGGCCCCTTTTCCCAGTTGTAGTCAGCTTCTTGTTGCTGGGATGAACTTCCAATCAGGTACAATTTATGGGAGAAACTGGTTTATTTCAATTTACAAATTGGAAAGCCCAGGGACAGCAGAGAGTCCAGGAAGGTTTTGGACATCTAGCACATGGCAAAGACAGGAGCCAAGGAACTCTGGGAGCTCTCAGCAGCGGGTTTATGCACTTCTCTGGATTGGTGGTCTCCAGAATAGTATGCACACATCTTTTTTTGTGGTTTTTCGAGGTAAGGTTTCACTTTAGCTCAGGCTGACCTGGAATTCACTATGTAATCTCAGGGTGGCCTCAAACTACGGCAATCCACCTACCCTCTGCCTCCCAGCACTGGGATTAAAGGTGTGCACCACCACGGCCGGCTGTGCACACATCTTTGGGTGTGATAATATACCCTTTGTGATTTAGGGAAAATATGCACATTTCTATTTCAGTGTAATCTTGGTTTATCTTATTTCCCTTTTATTGCACTACAATAAACATATAATAAGCATGCTTGTATAAGTTAAAAATAAGTAAATGTACAATTTACCACAGTGTATAGTTAAGATACAAATATGTTCTACATCCTTCTATACAGAATATTGTCTAAGAACTAGCAGCATGAGCAGCATCCGAGCACTTGTGGGAACTGCAGAACCTCAGGGTGCATGCACACTCAGTTCATTTTTACAGGTCATCACCTCCAAATTCAATCCATAGCTTTAAAACAGTAATTCTATTCCCACCACCTTATTCCTTTCTTTGGCCTCCTCTTCTCCCAAAATCCTTCCTTCTTGTTCCTTTAGTTTAAAAACAAGCTTCTGTGGATGCAAATGGACATAGACCGATGGCAGCAGAGTGCCGACAGGGGCTGTTAAAGAGAGATTGAGTGTTTCCCTTACTAGCCTCAGCTAGTAAAAACACCCTATTACACGTATAAACTTATTATTTTCTTATCTTTCCCTACCCCAGGTAATTTGGTTTTCTCACATTGATCTATGTTCTTTATAAAGCACCAAAGCCACTATTCCTACCATTTGGCATATGGATTCTGTGAACATGTAGAGACAAGCACATTACGTAGGATCTGTTTAGTCAGGACCTTGGAGCATTCATAAGGGAAGAATTTGTGTGGCTTTAAACCTAGTCGTCAGTCTATTCAGCAGAGCCCAGGTGTGGCAGCCCTGGTATCACCCCATCACAGCAGCCTGTTCAACAGAGTACCATCGCGTCACAGCAGCCTGTTCAACAGGGTACTACCGCATCACAGCAGCCTGTTCAACAGAGTAACAGGTACCACCGCATCACAGCAGCCTGTTCAACAGAGTACCATCACATAACAGCAGCCTGTTCAACAGGTACCACCACATCACAGCAGCCTGTTCAACAGGTACCATTGCGTCACAGCAGTCTGTTCAACAGGTACCACCCCGTCACAGCAGCCTGTTCAACAGAGTACCACCACATAACAGCAGCCTGTTCAACAGAGTACAATCACATCACAGCAGCATGTTCAACAGGTACTATCGCGTCACAGCAGCCTGTTCAACAGGTACCACCGCATCACAGCAGCATGTTCAACAGGTACCACCCCGTCACAGCAGCCTGTTCAACAGGTACCACCACATCACAGCAGCCTGTTCAACAGAGTACCACCGCATCACAGCAGCATGTTCAACAGGTACCACCACATCACAGCAGCCTGTTCAACAGAGTACCACCGCATCACAGCAGCATGTTCAACAGGTACCACCACATCACAGCAACCTGTTCAACAGAGTACCACTGCGTCACAGCAGCCTGTTCAACAGGTACCACCCCATCACAGCAGCCTGTTCAACAGAGTACCACCACATCACAGCAGCATGTTCAACAGGTACCACCACATCACAGCAACCTGTTCAACAGAGTACCATCGCATCACAGCAGCCTGTTCAACAGGTACCACCGCATCACAGCAGCCTGTTCAACAGGTACCACCCCATCACAGCAGCCTGTTCAACAGAGTACCACCACATCACAGCAGCCTGTTCAACAGGTACCACCACATCACAGCAGCCTGTTCAACAGGTACCACCACATCACAGCAGCCTGTTCAACAGAGTACCACCACATCACAGCAGCCTGTTCAACAGGTACCACCGCATCACAGCAGCATGTTCAACAGAGTACCACCACATCACAGCAGCCTGTTCAACAGGAACCACCACATCACAGCAGCCTGTTCAACAGAGTACCATCGCGTCACAGCAGCCTGTTCAACAGGTACCACCACATCACAGCAGCCTGTTCAACAGGGTACCACCGCATCACAGCAGCCTGTTCAACAGGTACCCCCACATCACAGCAGCCTGTTCAACAGGTACCCCCACATCACAGCAGCCTGTTCAACAGAGTACAATCACATCACAGCAGCATGTTCAACAGGTACCACCGCATCACAGCAGCCTGTTCAACAGGTACCCCCACATCACAGCAGCCTGTTCAACAGGTACCACCGCATCACAGCAGCCTGTTCAACAGGTACCACCCCATCACAGCAGCCTGTTCAACAGAGTACCACCCCATCACAGCAGCCTGTTCAACAGGTACCACCACATCACAGCAGCCTGTTCAACAGAGTACCATCGCGTCACAGCAGCCTGTTCAACAGGTACCACCCCATCACAGCAGCCTGTTCAACAGAGTACCACCGCATCACAGCAGCCTGTTCAGCAGAGTACCGCCGCATCACAGCAGCCTGTTCAACAGAGTACCACCCCATCACAGCAGCCTGTTCAACAGGAACCACCACATCACAGCAGCCTGTTCAACAGAGTACCACCCCATCACAGCAGCCTGTTCAACAGAGTACCACCCCATCACAGCAGCCTGTTCAACAGTAACCACCACATTACAGCAGCGTGTTCAACAGAGTACCATCACATCACAGCAGCATGTTCAACAGAGTACCACCACATCACAGCAGCCTGTTCAACAGAGTACCACCACATCACAGCAGCCTGTTCAACAGAGTACCATCGCATCACAGCAGCCTGTTCAACAGAGTACCACCCCATCACAGCAGCCTGTTCAACAGAGTACCACCACATCACAGCAACCTGTTCAACAGGAACCACCACATTACAGCAGCCTGTTCAACAGAGTACCATTGCATCACAGCAGCCTGTTCAACAGAGTACCACCGCATCACAGCAGCATGTTCAACAAGTACCACCCCATTGCAGCAGCCTGTTCAACAGAGTACCATCTATCTCATCACGGCAGCCTGTTCAATAGGATGCCTCCACATCACCACAGCCTGTTCAACAAGGGCATAGGCGTGGCAGTCCTGCTACCACAGCATCTCAACTCCCATATTTTGCTTTGTTTACATTATACATAAACCTTATTTATTCCAAAAAAATTTTTTAAAAAGATCCAACAATATCAGAACCAATAGTTTCTGCAATGGAAACTCTATAGCCCCCACCAACATGCACTTCTCTGCTCACCCCACACCCTTACTGAAATACAGGCACATTCTTTTTATCAAGTTCAGGGATACTGTGGGACTAGATCAGTTGAGAGCCACAGCTTCATCCCCAGGGATAAGAATGAGTGAGTGGTTAGGACCTTGTATGTGCCTGAGGGGAGAGTTGTCTCAGTCTACACTTTCCGCATCTCCCCACCACCACCAGTGGAGGGTCTGTCATTTGAGGCACCCTTACATAATAGGCTCCATAATCTAAGAGGACGCAGCTTCCTGCAGTTCTGCAAGTTAATGATGTGCTTTCCAGTTAAAGCCATGCCCATCCATCCAACCCGTGGAGTCTTCTCGCCCATCTCCACCCAGCTGATGATACTTCTGCTCCCTCTGTTTCATCTCATGATGCTTTTCCAATGTCCTCTCTGCCAAAGACTTGGCCCCGGAGGCTGTTTCTTACCACTTATTGCTTCTGCCTCAGGCACACTATACATTCCTTTTCCTTGGCTTAGCATGAAGCTTTCTTTCTGCAGATAACCAGGTCCAAAAAGCCAGCAGTCTCTCTCAGACAAAAAGACTCAGCTGACCATGTGGAATTAGATTAATTCAGAAAAATGCTTTTCCCATCTTCCGTGGTGTCCTTTGGTCCACAATGAACACTCCATTTTCCTAAGCTTGTGACTTTCTAGATGTTACCTCTCAAGAATCAATAAGCCTCTCTCTTGCCTTGTAAGGTGCAAAAGTTCTTACAGACAGATTTGATTTGCCAAGTTTATCTGCAAAAGACTAGATTTTGGAAAAATGAATTTCCTATCAAGATTTTTCTTTGACAATAAAGACTATTTGAGAAATGGGTGGCCAAAGCAATCCCAGTCAAAATGAAGGAGTCCATCTCTGAACCCATAGATTACCCTGTGCACATGGACCCATGCCCAAGTAGTGTAGCTATGCTGCAACATGCGCTTCTCCCATCTGGATTGCTGAATTGAGACTTTCTAGCTATTACCAACTGAGTATTTCTTTTCCTTTCTTTTAAGACAGGATCTCAAGTAGCCCAGGCTGATTTCCAATTCACTAGGTAGCTGAAGATGACCTTGAACTTCTGATCTTCTACTGTCAGAAGTGCTCCTGTTCAGATGAGAAGAATGACCACACAACCCAAAGGATCTCTGCAAGGTGAACTTTTATTCTGCAGAAGGTGTGCAGGTGCACAAATCTAGACAGGCAAGCCCTCCAAGCTGAAGTCTACTGAGCTTCTCTCCCTATGGTGAGTGATTTGGGTTTGGCCTCAAATCCTGCCACAATCCACTCATTTGAACTTGAATGATGTGAAAGTGGAAGAGGGAATTAATCTTCATGGAACATGCTAAACATTCAGAAAGGCAGTGATCATTAAAAAATGGCTTCTTCACTTAAAATGGAGTAACTTTCTTTGACAGCAAATACTATTTTTTTCTTTCATTACTTTCATCCTCCCCAGACTACTGGGATTACATAGGTGTGCACCACCACACTTGATTTCTTGGGTGCTGGGAATGAACCCAGGGCTTCATGCATGCCTGACAAATGCTCTACCAACTGAGCTACATCCTCAGCCCTCAACTGAGAATTTCTGTCCTTGCAGTGTCTGTGTAGCTATGCCTGTATAGGGCCTACATTCCAGCATTGGACCAAGCTTTGTTTGGACACAGCAGAAGGCAGATCTGATGCATATGTTCAAAACCACTTTTCTAGGGATATTGACATGGATCTATCAATTAAGAGGTGTTTTCCCTACATAGTAACTCAATATAAACTGAATAAATATGTTGAATAAAGCACCCTCTATTTAAACTAAAGATAAATATTGCATATAGGTTAATACTTAATCCCTCGTGGCTTTTCTCTCTTCTATGAGAGGCAGACTAATAAGAACTCTTTTCCCCTTCCCAAGTCCTGATACCACCGTGAGCTTCCCAATGGCTACCTCCAAACCAAGGCTTACTCATAAAGAGAATGGTCATCTACTTTCATCTGCTGCCACTACTTCAGGCCAAAGAAAACCTTGAAGTAAAAATGCCATATCCCACTAGCATTAATTCAAACTTACCAAATTCCTCCCATCAATTAGCTAAGCAGAAGTTGAACTTAGCTGACTACTTACATATTCAGTGCTTTCTGCAAATACTGATCTGTTACTGCTTGGGTGCTTTCTCTGAAGGTTTAATAGCTTTATCCTTAGTAAACTCAGGCTTCATCTTCTAGCCCAACATTTTATAAGTAAGCTATACTGACCACTTTCTGTCCATGCTTTCACTAACAGAAAGGCAAAATCAGGACTGGAGAGATGGCTTAATGGCTGAGGCACTTCTCTGTGGAGCCTAAGGACCCAGGACTGATTCCCCAGTACCATGTCAGCCAGATGCACATGGTGGAGCATGTGTCTGGAGCTCATGTGCAGTGGTTAAGGCCCTGGTGCACCAGTTCTCTCTATCTCTCTCTCATAAGAAAATTAGTAAATAAAAATTTATTATTTAAAATGCAAACTAATTTGCAATTCTTTTTTGTTCTCAGTTTCATAGAAAAGAAATAGCTATGGAATAGTATAAACATAATATGTACTCACTCAATATCCACTCATGTGGAGACATGCACAGGGCCAAAGACCTGCAAAGAAAGCTAGAAAAATGCAATCCTTGGCTGAGAAAGTGATGTCTTGAATTAGAGTCTACATCTGTTCCTGGAGCATCTATTAAAAATACAGATTTCCGGGTTGGAGAGATGACTTAGTGGTTAAGGTGCCTGCCTCCTAAGCCTAAAAACGCTGGTTCCAATCTCCAGGTCCCACATTTAGCCAGATGCAGTAACGCAAGGGCGCAATGCCACACTTGACCACAAGGGTGCGCACACATCTGGATTTCGTTCGCAGCAGCTGAGAGGCTGCTGGCGTGCCCATCTCTATCTGTCTTCCTCTTCCTATCTCTCTGTCTCTCTCTAAAAAAAACAAAATACAGATTTCTACTGGGCATTGTGGTGAATACCTGTACAGTGATTTGTCAGTTGAAAGAAGTGCAGTGATCGACCCACATTCCCCAATGAAGGAGGGTCCCTTCCGAGGGGGGAGGACATGGAGGAGGCTATCAAAGGCACCAACATGAATGTAAAATTACAATAAATTTAAAAATATTTTTTAAAAAGAAGTGCAATGATTTGGATGTGTTTTGTCCCTCTAGTGTGGTGGTGTTAAGGTTGTGGGGGTTCAAAAGTTGTGGTTTAGTGGGAGGTCCTTAGGTCAGTTGGGGTCATGCCCTTGGAAGGGACTTACGGGCTCCAATCTTTTTAGCTTGCAGTCTGGAGATGTGAGCTTTGGCTCCCACACATGATCCTATCATCTACCAGCCTGGACTACATAGCAAGGTTCAGGACAGCCTGGACCATGAAGTGAGATCTTGTCTCAAAACAATGATAGGCAGATAAATGATAGATAGATAGATAAGTAAACACATGGATGGATGATAGATGAGATAGGCAGATGATAGAAAATAGATGATAAGGACTGGAGGGATGGCTTAGCAGTTAATGTGCTTGCCTGTGAAGCCTAAGCACCCAGGTTGGATTCCCCAGTACCCACATCAGCTAGATGCACAAAGTGGCACATCCATCTGGAATTTGTTTGCAGTGGCTGAAGACTCTGACATGTTCATTCTCTCTCTCTATCTGCCTCTCTCTTTCCTTCTCTCTCTCAAATAAATAAAACTTAAAAGCAAAGAAAATGATGATAAATGATAGATACATGATGGATAGATAATAGGTAGATGGAAGCTCTCAAGCCTTACACGAGGTTCAAAGTGGATTCTGACAAAAACAGTAATCACTAAAATGGAAAAGCACATGAATGGGTATTATTAATTATTATTATTATTATTATTATTATTATTATTGTTATTATTATGAGAGAGAGACAGAGAGGAAGAGGCAGAGAGAGAGAGAATGGATGCGCCACCAGCCTCTCTGTTAAAGAATTCCAGGTGCGTGCGCCCCCTTGTGGGCAAGTGCAGCATTGTGTGCTTGCATCACTTTATGTTTGGCTAAACACAGGACCTGGAGATCCAATAGGTGTTCTTAGGCTTGGCAGGCAGGAGCCTTAACCACTAAGTCATCTCTCCAGCCCATGAATGGGAATTTAAGGAAATAAACTCTTTGGGACAATGGGAGATGGTATCTATGAGAGACTGCAGGCATGTTCATCAAGGTTCTGTCAGGGGACAAAAGCCACACCAGTTTACTAGACTGGAGGAATATCAGGAAAGGAGTTTGTTACAAGGTACAAGTTTGCCCCAGGGTGACTGGAAGGAGACAAGGCGTGGTGAGGCATGAGCTGCACAAAGCAGCCACTGCCCCTGGGACTGGGGCAACCAGAGAAGAGGCTGGTGTTAGGAAGCTCAGAGGAGGTGTTCTGTGGATCTGGGATCTAGAGCCCTGAGGAGGGTGTTGTGAGCCTGTGAGCCTGTTGGTGCTGGAGTCTCTTATGAAACTAAGTCTGTGAGCTCAGAAAACACACACGTGCATGCACACGCGCACACACACACACACACACACACACACACACACGGGATCCAGGAGGGGGCCTCTGGTTAAGGAGATGACCACAGGAAGTAACAAGTCTTGCCTTCCTGTTCCAACCTCACTGTCTCCCTCTCACGCCCCTCCCCCATCATGGACAGAGCCTGACAGGGCATGGCTAGCAAGCCTAACAGTTGAAATGTGGTTGACAGTGTCTCAGACCCAGAATCATAAATACCAATACAGAAGATTAGCCTTGAAACCAAAGTACAGTAACTTAATAATAATTGCACAGTGCATACAAAAAGGCTCTACTAGGCAGACATCATGCCTCACAACACTTTACAATTAGACGTTATTCAGTCCTTTCTACAGAGCCCAGAGAAATCCGGTGGCTGGTGAAAGGTCCCACCGTAGCTGATGGAGCTGGCTGAGCGAACGTTTATCCCATGAGTTGGCTCCAGGTCTCACAGAGGACTCGGATCAGGTTGTTATTCTTCTTTCCCCATTTTTTCCCCTAGAATTAGCTCTTATTCCACCTTACCCTCCCTCCAAGGGGACTAGTCCCCAAGTATCATAAAAGGTAAGTTTTCAGGCTGGAAAGATGCCTTAGCATTTAAAGTGCTTGCCTGCAAAGCCAAAGGACCCAGGTTCAATTCCACAGGGCCCAGGTAAGCCAGATGCACAAGGTGGCACATGCGTCTGGAGCTCGTTTGCAGTGGCTGGAGGCCCTGTCATGCCCATTCTCTCTCTCTCTCTCTCTTTCTCTATCTGCCCACCTCATAAATAAATAAATAAATGCATTTAATAATAATATTTAATTTAATAAAATAAATAAATAAAATGCATTTAAAGGTACGTTTTCATTTTTCTGGTTATCTGAGTTTACCAAGACTTCCGTGTAACTGGGATGTTATCACTGTCCCAGCTGGATGGATAAAGGGGGTTGCCTCAAGCTCAGAAAGTTGAATAACCGCCCCCTCCAGAGGACCATCACTCAATTAGGGTTCCTGGCTCCACCCCACAAGGCTACTGCCAGTGTCCTGAAGAATACTGAGGGGTAGGTGGGAAAATATTCATAAGGTAAAGATGGCATCAGCCTGGACATCTATGCAGGAGGGGAAAGCCAACAGGAGTAGCAGGTGGGACCCTTAGACTGGTGGGAAGAAAGCAGGCTAAGCTATTTCACTGTTGTTCAATTGCTTAGATGACTTCCGTTCTACACCCGCCTGCTCTCTGAGCTGGTCTCGCCCCTTTAGAAAGCTCTTCCCTCCCTCCACAGCCCGCTCTGGGCTTTGTCTTGCTCAGGATGTTTGAAGACGTCACGTCTCTGGACTCTTTACCTCCTTGCCTTTTGCCCACTCTGGTTGGCTCCTCCTCGGCCCTGCCTGCTGGCTTCTAGCTCCAATGGGCCTTTCTTCAGCCTTCTATCACTTGGCTTCTAGCCGACACAGGCCACTGTTCACTATGGCGTCCACTTAAATTTTTCCCTTCCATTGGCTCCCCAGACTTTGCTGTAGATGTTAAATCCATTCTACCTGCTACATGAGAGAGTTGCTCAGTTGTAAGCAACAGAAACCAATGGTGGGGGTAAAATAAATGCACTCGCATCCAGCTCTCTGCCCTCCCTACAGCCATAAGTGACTTTTGTAGCTCCTCCCACGTGTTTGGCCAATGAGAACAGTGTGGCACAAGCAGGTCCCTGCAAAAGCACTGGCATTTCTCTTCCCTCCCTCCTCCTTTTTCTTCTCTTCCTCTTCTGCCTTCTTCTCTTGTAAACCTTGTTGGGGCGGGGGTAGTACACATGGTCAGCATAGCTCAGTTCCCCGCAGCTGTCCTAGCTGAGGTCATTTTAGGCTTGATTTAATTCTCAGCGACTAACCAGTCAGGTGAGGGAACCCAGCCAAGACCAGCAGAAATGTTAAGCTGATCTTCATCTAACTGCAGGTTCATGAGTTAATGTAAGACCAGAAAAAGCCCACGGCGTGATCCCCAGATCCATGAGGTAAGTGCTTCCCGTTTCAAGGTCACTGAGTTCTGTGATCCTTTCTTACACAGCATTCGTGCACCAATAAAATACATATGACAGCCAGGGCAAAGGCAGGAGCCCAGCCCCGGACAGGACAGGAAAGGCAGCCTCAGGAACTCACAGACAGGGACTGGTGGACAAGAAGCCTTTCTGAGCAGGGCCTTCTCTGATGTTCTTTCCTTTTTCTCCCCATGCCTGGGGCGCTCCTCTCACCATTCTTCTCAACCATTTTAAATCCCAGAGAAAGACCTTCCTAATAGGAAGGGAAAAAATGATGACATCAAAATAGAAGAAAGAGTCATTGGGAAGAAGAAGGGATTTAATGGAGGATGGAGGGGGAAATGATGGTGGTGGGAGGGAATTATCATGGTTTATTGTTTATACTTATGGAAGTTGTCAATAAAAAGTTTTTTAAAATCTCAGAGAGAAAAAAAATCTGATTAAGGAGACTGTGGGAATGGCTCAGTGGTTAAAGGTGCTTGTTTGCAAAGCCTACTGGCCTGGGGTTTGATTCCCAGTACCCACATAAAGCCAGAGGCACAAAGTGGTTTATGTGTCTGGAATTCATTGGCAACAGCAAGAGGTTCTGGTGTGCTCATTTTCTCTCTCTCTCTCTCTCTTTCTCTCTTATGCATGCATCTGGAGTTCATTTGCAGTAAGTGGTAGGAGGCCCTGGCACACCCATTCTCTCTCTTCCTCCCTCTCCCTCTCCCCTTCTCTCTCATTCACACACATACATAAATAAATAAAAATATTTTTTAAAAGAATCTCATTGGCCAGGCATGGGATCTGAATCCACCTCTAGCATTCTGAGTGACAGGTGACTGCTACCCCCAAATCACACTCCGTGGGCAAAACTGGTTCCCTGAAGGGCAATGGAAATGCAGTTACCCATAAAATAAAGAGCTGCGGAGATCCTCTGCGAGCCTGGCTCTCCTTCAGGTTTTATAACACTCACTTGTTCATGAGCCAGAACATACCAGCGCTGGCTGGGTTAGATGACAGATTGAGCGTCCAAAGGATTCTTGAACAATTGGAATCACGGTCCAAAGCTGGCAAGATGAGATTAAGTACAGATTAATGTGAAGGCTTGCACTTAGGTCCAAAGGAAATAGCAGCTGGCAGAAGATAAGATGGAGTGTTGATGTTTAATGGTAGCTTTCGTGGAAAGATTAGAAGCTCAGAATGAGCCAATGGGGGAAGATGGCAGGTGGATGCAAGAAAAAGAAGAGTGGGGGTTAAGGACAGTACATCTGCTTCCTGGGCGAGTCCCTTAATTCTAAATGACACACTTGGGACACCGACAGTCTCAGCTGGATTGAGTGGCCAGCACACTGTACCAGGCTGCGGGCTAGCTGCTTCACCTGCGCTATCTTAATCAACTCATGCCCACGTTGTGATCACTCCCCTTCCACAGGTGAGGGAAGTGAAGTACAGAGGTTAAGAAGCTTTCTCATGGTCACACAGCTTTGACTGGAGCCAGGCAAAATGTCTCCAGAGCTTACTAATGCTCATAACCGCTTGCTAGCCTGGCTCCCTGGAAAGGAGACAATGGCACCCCAGTCTCAGGTGCCCTTAGAACAGCAGATCTGCCAGGAGCTTTCACAAGCAGCCATTCACTAGCCTGGAAGAGGACTGTTAAATTCCCACTCCACATATGCGACTTCATAGTGAAGAACTAGACTGTTGGGGCCGATTACTGAAGCAACTGGTATACCCTCCCGCAATGAGCACATTTGGGAGTGAGGCATATAATTGAGCATTGGATGGATGAAATGTATTCTGTTTAGCTGCTAGGGGATGAAGCTGGGTCAACGGGTAGAATTTACAGTGAAATAACTTTGTCTTGGAGTTGTAAAGTTCCTCTGGCATAGATCATACTAATAATCACACTAAATCTAAGAATATAAATATTCGTGCATTTACTGGGCATTTATTAGGTTCTAAGACCCTTACAATCATGGCATATAAATACATCTTAGTAATAAAAATCACAAAAATAGCTGTCATTAAGTCTGCTTACTCTACACCAGTCACTGCCAACAACTTTAAAGGGTAGGTGCCAGCATCACCTACGTAATAAATGGTGACACACAGCCAGATTGAGTGCCCATGGTCAGGGGACATGGGGATCAAGTTGCCTGACTTCAGCCCAGTGCTCCCGGGGAGCAGGCTAGGGCTCCTGGAGGAGCAGGGAATGATGGTAGATGCACGGAGACACTGGAATTCCAGAATCCCTTGGGGAATGTTCTAGCAGACCTCTCCTCCCACTCCTGAAATATAAAGCCACAGTTTAACACTGGATGAATTCCAGCAGATAAGCCTTTGCACGGAGGGGCCGTGCCTGACCCACCAGCACCTGGGCCTGAGCTGAGTAGCCAGGGCGGTCCAGGGCCTCCTCCCCGCCCAGCCTGGCTCCAGCCTCGAGGAGCTCAACTCGGCTCAGCGGGTTTTATTAACAGTGGTGTTTTTCAGGCCCACTCCTGGCAGGCTGCTGCTGCTGCGGTTTATTAGGACTTCATTTGGAGTGTAAATTGTTGCCGGTTTATAAAAAGGCTCTGGCGGAGCAGTCCCACAGGGGTGGCCCCTCTCTGCAGCCCTGGGCAGGCCAGCTCTAACTACATCATTGATTTCCTGCAGGGCTGGGAGCTAGGGACTCTGTGACATCAGTGACATCTGGGAGCAAAGGCAGCCACATGCCTTCCTGCGTCAGCCTCCACATCTCCAGCTTGCCAGGGATCTCTGACCCACCTGCCCTACAAGGCAGGGAAGGTGGGGTGATGACGTGCTCCGAGGACATTTGTCAGGGTGGTGGCTTGTGAGAATCCCCTTTCTAGAGTCAGGCATGTTTGGGACCAATGTGACCTTGAAATATGATTCAGCAAAGAAAAATGAAGAATGTGATTTCATATGGACAATGAATAGTATTTTTTTTTTTTTGGCATAAGTATAGAAGTAGTTTATCTGGAGTTTTGAATTGTTAGAACCAGGATGTCTCCACTTTTTGAAATCTGCCATTTTACAAAGTGTACTTTTCTGATTCCCAGAAGTGACCCAGTCCAACTATCCCAATTGCAACTGAATCGTCATGTTCCAGAAATGGCCCAAATCACCTGTCCAGGTATCATTTCCCTGAAGTAGCCTAGGCTCCCAGGCAACGTGGAACACCCTGCAACCAAGGAATTCCAATGACCCCACTTCCCTGTTCTGCCTGGCCAAGAACCCTTCTCAGATAAAGCCCATCTTAGTATAAATCCATCTTTCCTCTTGTTTCATTTTCTACTTTTTTCCCATCATAAATATCACTAAATACCCCACTACTTACCCAGCCTTGGGCAGCACACTGTCCACCACCCATTAGACTCTCCCCTGCCAAGTCTGTTCCTCTTGTACCTGTGGGTCATTATACCTTATTCTATTTTGTCCCCTGTCCAGTGACATTCCATGGACCCCCCCCCTCCTCCTTGCATGCCACATGGATGCCATTACCCTTTCTTGTTCCCTCCTGCCTCCAGAACACTTCCTCTCCTCTTTTTTTTTTTTTTTTTGAATTTAGTTTTTATTTATTTATTAGAGACAGAAGAGAGAGAGAGAGAGAGAGAATGGGCACACCAGGGCCTCTAGCCACTGCAAACGAACTCCAGATGCATGTGCTACCATGTGCATCTGGCTTATGTGGGACCTGGAGAATCGAACCTGGGTCCTTAGGCTTCTCAGGCATGTGCCTTAACCACTAAGCCATCTCTCCAGCCCTCTTCCTCTCCTCTTATGATCCCTTTAGTATTTTCATTGTGCACGCATGCACACACACACACACACACACACACACACAATTTTAAATCTAGGTTCCACATATAGCAGAAAACATGTGGTGGTTGGTCTTTTTGAGTCTGGTTTATTTCGCTTAACATGATGATCTGTAGTTCCACCCATGTTCCTGCAAATAACATAATTTTATTTTTTTCATTATGGCTGTACAAAATTCCATTGTGTACATGTGCCACATTTTCTTTATCTATTCCTGTGTTGATGGGCATCTAGGCTGCTTCAAATTCCTGGCTATTACAGTGCCGGCATGGATGTTTAAGCATCTCTGTGCTGCATTGACTTTTTATTACTGCTTCAGTCTTATTGGTTGTTATAGATCTGTTGAAGTTGTTGTATCCTCCCTTTTTTTTTTTTTTGTTGTTGTTGTTTGTTTTTAAGGTCGGGTCTCACTCTAGCCCAGGCTGACCTGGAATTCACTATGTATTCTCAGGGTGGCCTTGAACTCACAGCAATCCTCCTACCTCTGCCTCCCAAGTGCTGGGATTAAAGGCATGTGCCGCTATGCCCAGCTGTATCCTCTTTTTATTATTTTTTTATTTATTTGAAAGAAAATAGAGAGAAAAAAATGAGAATGGGTATGTCAGGGCCTAGTGCCACTACAGACAACCTTCAGACACATGTGCCATCATGTTGTGTATGTGACTTTACATGGGCACTGGGGAATGGAACTCGGGCTGTCAGGTCCTGCAAACAAATGCCTTTAACCAGAGTCACCTCCCTAGCTCATGTATGCCTAGGATTTCTCCATTTCTTCTAACATTTTTTTGATACTTTTTGGAGTATAAGTTTTCAAAATATTCCCTAATGATTCTGTGGATTTCACTCTAATTTTATTAACCTGGGTCTTCTCTCTTTTCATTAGTTTGGCTAGGGGGGATTTCAATCTTGTTTATTTTGATGAATAACCAGCTCTTTACTTCCATGTGTTGTTCTTTGTGTCTCCATTTCATTAACTACTACACTGGTCTTTACTTTTTCTGACCACTGCTGCCTTGGAGTTTGGGTGTTCTTGTTCACCTAAGACCTTACGGTGTGCATCATTAAGCTATTTACTTTGGTTATTTACAATTTTTTTAATGTAAGCATACATTGCAACGGGCCTCCATTCCACCCCAGAGGTTCTGATAAGCTGTTCTTTCATTTTGATTTGATGCTGAAAAATTTTAAGTTTCCTTCCTGATTTCTACATCACTCACTGGTCATTCGAGGGTGTCTCATTTAGTCTCCACATATTTGTGCAGTTTGTGTACTTTTTCTGGCTGTTTATTTCTAGCTTTACTACACTATGATCTGATAAGATACCAGAAATTGTTTTGCTTCTTATGTACCTGGTAAAACTTAATTTGTGGGCTGGGCATGGTGGTGCATGCCTTTAATCCCAACACTTGGGAGGCAGAGGTAGGAGGATTGCTGTGAGTTCGAGTTCTGAGACTACATAGCAGGTCAACCTGAGAAAATACCTCGAAAACCAAAAAAAAAAAAAAAACTTAATTTGTGGCCTAAATGTGGCCTGTTTTGGAAAATGTTCCATGGGTTGCTGGGAAGCATTTGTATTCTTTTCTTTTCTTTTTTTTTTTTTTTTTTTTTTTGGTTTTGCAAGGTAGGGTCTCACTCTGGTCAGGCTGAAAAAAAAAAAAACTTAATTTGTGGCCTAAATGTGGCCTGTTTTGGAAAATGTTCCAGTGCTGGGATTTGTGTGGGAAGCTATTTGTATTCTTTTCTGTTGGATGGAATAGTCTGTATGTATTTAAGTATATTTGATCTATGGCATATTTTAACTTTGAAGTTTCTTTGTTGATTTTTAGCTTGAATAACGTATCTACCTATTCATGATAGCCATATACTGAAATCACCACTGTTACTGTGTCAAGACCTATTTGACCTTTTATGAGTCCCTGTTTTATGACATTCAGAGCCCCAACATTTGGTACATATGTATATATAATTGTTATATGTTCTTGATAAATTGCCCCCTATTTTGATAAAACGGTGGCCTTTGAGTGCTTCTAATTTGGATATTTGAATAACTATGACATCTTGTTTTCAGCTTCTATTCCTTTGATAGATTGTTTTTCATCCTTTGTTTCTCAATCTGTGGATATCTTTACCAGTAAGGTGTATTTGGGAGACACTGATAGCTCATTTTTCAGTCCTTTCAGGCAGTCTGCATCTCTTTACTGGTGAGTTAAGATCATTGACATTGAAAGCTATTCTTGAGAAATGTTTACTAACTCCTGTAATTTTGATGGATGTTTGTTCTGTACTTTCCCCATATTAGTATTAGGAGTTTGTTAATTAAACATGATGAATTCCTTCCTAGTTCTCATTTGTTCATCTATATTCATGTAATTTATTCTTGCTTGTACTTTCAGAATTGAGACTTCCATCCTCGTCTGTGTATAGTATTCCTTTCAGTATCTTCTGCAGTTTTGGTTTAATAGTTATGAACTGCCTTGTTTTGTTTTTTTTTTTTTTTTTGAAATGTCCTTCTTTCTCCATCACATTTTAAAAGTACACTTTGCTGGACATTGCAGTGTTGGTTGGCAGTTATTTACTTTCAGAATCTGGAATAGATTTTTTGCATGCTTTCCTTGTTTGGGGGTGTTCTGATGAGTGATCTGATGTTATAGCCAAAAGCTGAGAAGTAATCTGATATTTTATTTGTGAGTTAATATTTTTGCCTTATAGGTTTTATAAAATTTCTTATTTATTTATGTATTTATTTATTTTCAAGGAGAAAGAGAGAGAGAGAGAGAGAATGAGAATGAGAATGAGAATGAGAATGAGAATGAGAATGGGCATGTCAGAGCTTCTAGCTGCTGAAAAGAAACTCCTTGTGCATCTGGCTCTATGTGGGTATTGGGGAATTGAACCTGGGTCATTAGGCTTTACAGGCAAGAACCTTAACTGCTGAGCCATCTCCCTTGCAGTTTTTAGTATTGTTTCTGTGCTTTATATTTTTCACATCTTGACTGTAGTGTGTCATGGAGAGGTTTTCTGTGATCATGTCCATTTGGGGTTCTAGATGCTTCTTGGGTTTGGATGTCTATTTCTTTCTCTAGATTTGAGGAACATTTCTGCAATAATTTCATTGAATAGAATCTCTGTGCCTCAGCTCTCTCTTCTATGCTATCAATCCTTGGGCTTGGTCTCTTGATCATATCCCAGAGTTCTTGGACATGGCGGTCATGCTTGGGGTTTTTTGTTTTGTTTTGTTTTGTTTTGTTTTGTTTTTTGTTTGTCTTTTTCTTATTGAACTTGGAGTGTAGTATTTCATCAACCTCGTCTTTCATCCTCATATTCTTTCTTATTAGTCTGTTGGTGATGTCATCTACTGTTTTTGTTTATTTAATTCATTGAATTTTTCTTTTATAACATTTCTATTTGGTTTTTCTCAACATCTCAAATTCCTTGCTGAATTTTTCTCCCATACTGCTGACTTTTTCTCCCATGCTGCTGATTTTCTCTGCCACTTTGCAGACCTTTGCCTGTGTTGCTGATTTTCCTTTTCAGGTCCTAGATTACGTTCATCTGCTTGTTTACCTCTTCTTTCAGACCATTGATCATTGGGACCAGAAAACTTCTTTCAATCCCTTTGAGTTCAGGAGTTAAGGAAGAGTAATGTCCCCTTGCCTTTTCATGTTTCTTGAGTCTCTGCATCACAATCTGTGTACAGGTTGCTTGGATATCTCTTCCAGTTTTATCTAGGGTCTTCCTGAAAGGCTAAATCCCTAGTACCACACAGTAAGGAGAAAACAAACTGGGTAAGTGGTTTAAGAAAGGTCAGGATGTGATGGGACTCAAGCAGCATAGGTGCCATTGGGTCTTTTATAAGTCCTTGGGATCACTGTAATCCAACCAGGTGACATGTGGATCAAGTGACTGACAGCCAGAGAACTCCCCACTGGCTTCAAAGCTTCAGCTCAGCATGGTCTCCAGTGCTTGATGCAGCCTACTTGAATTACCATCCCTCCATCTGTCCATTTATGCATCCAGACCTAGACCTGTACCTCAGCTCACCTCTATGGCCCTGTGCCTCTGCAACTTGGCTCTGCACCGTGGCTCAGCTCCATGAAATTTTGGTGATTCTTTTTAGAATTGTACCAGACAATGCCTGTAATGACTCAGCACCAGTGTCTAGCACATTATTATGCTCCATGAATATCACTGGCTGTGTGGTTATTACTACTCTATTTTGGTATCATCCACTTTACAGTCTGCTGTGGTCATTTGCTTACAGCTTCACTGTTACCCTGTGAGTGTCTAAGAAAACCCATTGAGTCCTGATTTTTGCGACCCCAGTGTCTAAAACATTCCTGGTACAGAGCAATGTATGCTGCATAATTTATCTGATTATCAGTTATGATGAAAAGGTCCAGTGAGAGAGAAATCAAAGGTCTTGGGAAAATTTCTTCCAAAAGTCAAGAGTCTCATTTTTTTTAAGAGAAAAAGAAAGCTTTCCTCTCTATAGACACCTATTTGTAGTTTCACAGTTAATACACATTGGATTACTGAAACACTATGTTGGATTTGGATTTGGGTTTCTCCCCCTTGAGCTTCTCAGAGTCCTTGTCTACAGGATGGTGACAATGATAGTACTGACCTCATGAAGCCATGCAAGGTCATGCAGGTAAAGTGCTTGTCACACTGCCAGGGACTTAGAGCTTGGTGGCCAATAGGTATAAATGGTAGCTATTATTTACACCAGTCCTTGTCCTGTGTTTCCAGGCAGAAATACGTGGAAAGACAGCAGCGAGCTTGGAAGGGAAGGGTCTGGTAGAAGATGGAGGGAGACGTGAGAGCTGTTTACCTGCAGCCTGGAAACTAGAGCAAGGATGATGGCCTAAATGAGTCCCAGAGGAGACCAGACACAGCCTCGAGGAGAGCTGGATAGCAGCCACATGGTGCAAAGAAGGAGGCCACCTTGACCCTCAGCACCTTCGGAGATGTTGCTTTAGTGTCCATTCCACCACATACAAGTGGGCACGCTGAGGGCAGATTTTTTTTTTTTTTTTTTTTTTGGAGAGAGACACAGAGAAAGACAGAGAGAGAGAGGGAGAGGGAGATAGAGATGGGCGCGCCAGCAGACTCTCAGCTGCTGCGAATGAAATCTAGATGCGTGCGCCCCTTGTGGTCAAATGCAGCATTGTGCCCTTGCGTCACTTTGCATCCAGCTAAACATGGGACCTGGAGATTGGAACCGCTAGAGATTGGAACCAGCATTCTTTTAGGCTTAGGAGGCAGGTGCCTTAACCGCTAAGCCATCTTTCCACCCCCAGACGTTTTAAACTTTTGTTTGCCACTAAAATGTTCTAGAACAGTTGGCACAGAGCATGTACAGCAGCCAGATACATCAGTCAGTGACTACTGCAGTCATGGTGCTGCGTAACAAACCACTGGAAATACAAAGCAGAAGTAGATGCAAATGAATGATAGCTGCGAGCATCATACTAACACCACAAGATGTATTTGTTGGGTGAAAACCCAACAAGTACTCAGTGGGTGTTTCTGCTCCCTCCTGTCCCTGTCCCTGTCCCTTGTGGAGGCTTCTCGACTCATTATTTCCTAAGTCTGCTTCTTCAACTGTTTGCCTTTAGCCTTTGCAAACATGCTCATCTCACACCAAGGAAGGAAGGAGGAAGGGGAGATGGAGGTGGAAAAAAAAACAGGTGTTGTAGCTATCTTCCCTTTGCTGGAACAAGCCACCTGATCTAACTCAAGGAGCATAGGTGCCATTGGATCTTTTGTAGGCCCTTGGCAACACTGTAATCCAAGTATGTGACATGTGCCTCAGGTGACTGACAGCCAGAGAGCTCCCCACTTCCCTAGAAGCTTCAGCTCAGTATGGTCTCCACTGCAAAAGAAGCTGGTGGAAGGAAAGGATTTATTTTGGTTTACAGTCTCCAGGGGAAGCACTGTGATGCCAGGGTTGAAAGATGGTAGAACAGAAGTTGGACATCACCTCCTTGCCACAGCAGGTGGCAAACAGAGCAGGAGTCTGGGTTAGATGCTAGCAAGGAGAAGCTGGCTATATCACCCTAAGCCCTCCCCAGCAACACACCTCCTCCAGCAAGGCTCCAATCTCTCAAACTGCCACCAGCTGAGATCCAAGTATTCAAAACACATGAGTTTATGGGGGACATCTGGCTCAAACTACCACAGAAGGATAGGAAAGCAAATAAAAATGCAAAACCTAAAAAATAAATAAATAAAAGGCTAGGGAGATGGCTCAGCAGTTAAAAGCACTTTCTTGCAAAGCCTGACAGCTTGAGTTTGATTTCCCAATACCCATGTAAAGCCAGATGTACAAAGTGGTGTGTGTATCTGAAGTTTGTTTGCAGTGGCAGGATGCCCTGGCACATCCATCCATATTCTCTCTCTCTTTCTGTCTCAAATAAATAATAAATATTATTTTTAAAAACTTAGGTAAGAATGGTTGCTCACACTTGTAATCCCTGCACTTAGGAAGCTGGGGTAGGAGGATTGCCATGAATTTTAAACCAGTTTGGATTACAGAGTAAATTCCAGGTCATGCTGGACTAGAGTGAGACCTTACTAAGAAAAAAGAAAAAAACACAAAACATGTAAGGCTAGAGATATAGAGAACCTGCCAAGCATGCACAGTGCCCTGAGTTCAATCTCCAACACCTACATGAAAATTATCTCTCCACCTTACCTCCTCAACAGCCTTCCCTTCAATGCTAGTATATCTTCTTAAGAGATAGGCACTCTAGGGACGAGGGAGATGGCTCAGGCAGTAAAGTGTTTGAGTACAAATGTGAAGCCCCAAGTTCAGACCCACTGCACCTGAGTAAAAGATAAGGTAGGTGTGGTGGTAGCACATGCCTGCAATCCCAGCTCTGAAGAGGTGAAGGCAGGAGGATTCCCAGGGCCTGCCAGTCAGCTAGTCTAGTTAAAGCAGGAGAGTTCCAGGTTCAGTGAGAGATCCTGTCTCAAAATCAAGGTGGAGTGCAACTGAAGACACCCAGCATCAGCCTCTGGCCACCACACACGCACGCACGCACACGCACGCACACGAACATACATAGTGCACACATACATATGCCCAGTTTTAAGCATCAACAAGCTGCATGTTTTGTACACCCCCACCTCCAGATAAAGAAGACTTGGCTAAAACAAGCTGTTCCAAGGATGCAGGGTCAGAGGAACACACATTCCTGGTGAGGATATAGCCTCCTTGGAAAGAACTCTGAAAAATATCTATGAGAATTTAAAATACACTTACCCATTGAGTCAGCAATTCTCCTTCTAGGAATTTGTCCAACAAATGCCTTTACACATTTAAAAATAAAGATTGTAGAATAATGGTCATTACAACAGTGTTTGCAGGAATGAAAAGCTATCCATAAGTATGATATAGCCATCTAATAAAACATTACTTAAGCATTAAAATAATGAAGTTGATCTATATGTTGTGACTCATAAAGTTTTCTAAGAAGAATTAAGTTAGGGATACAGAACAGTATAATGGATATGCTGTGTGTGTGTGTGTGTGTGCATGCGTGTGTGTGTGTGCGTGTGTGTGTGTGCATGCATTTATTTTGCATAGAACATTTCTACAAGATTGTATAAGAAACTGCTTTAATGGCTGCCTCTTAGGAAGACAGCTAGAAAAGAAGAGTTTCTGGAATGGGAGATAACTTTTCATTGAATACCATTGTGTTCACCATATGCACTAATAATTCTTTTCTTTTTGCTTTTGTGGTGCTGTGGGTGGAACCTAGGGCTTTGGGCATAAGAGACAAATACCGTACCACTGAACTACTTTCCAAGCCCTATTGTTTTAATTTTTTAAAAAATATTGAGGGGGGCTGAAGAGATGGCTCAGCCGTTAAGGCACTTGCCTGCAATGCCTAATGACCCAGGTTCAATTCCCCAGCACCCATGTAAAACTGGATGCACAAAGTGGTGCATGCATCTGGAGTTCATTTGCAGTGGCCAGAGGCCCTGGAGTGCCCATTCCCTTACTCCCATCTCTCTCTTTCTCTCTCTCTCTCTCTCTCCTTGCAAATAAATGAATATAAATATTTTTTAAATTTTGATGGCCAATAAAATATTTTAAATGCTTTTTTCTAGTTATAATCATTTTGACAAAAAATGAAGAGCAATTCTTTTAAAAAGAAAAAGGCACTGGTTCTATCATCCAGATCTAACCACTGGAGATATTTTTTGGGTGGATATGTCATTGTTTGTTATACCTTTACTGTTTTTCTCCAGAATGCTACTGTTTTGTATCCTTTTGTTTTTTTTAAAAATAAACATTTTGGCCATACACTGGGCATAGTTTCCCACTAAATTAGTCATCAAGATAAATTTCTGAATTACAGTGGCCACTGTAGAAAAATTCCATAACATATTTAAATAGTCATTTATTATTGGTCATTTGGTTGTCCCAGATTTTTTTTAACTATTATAAATGCTGCATCTTGCATGTACATCTCATGCTTTTTTCCTTGTGAGAATATTTTTTGCTATAAAATTGCTAAGTCAGGTACAGCCGGACCTGGTGGCACACACACTTGCCATGCCAACGTCCAGGAATCAGAGGCAGAAGGACAGTGAGTTCCAGGCCAGCCTGAGCTACACAGGGAGACTCTGTGTCAAAAGTGGGGAGAGGGCTGGAGAGATGGCTTAGCGGTTAAGGCGCCTGCCTGCTAGGCCTAAGAACGCTGGTTCCAATCTCCAGGTCCCATGTTTAGCCAGATGCAAAGTGACTCAAGGGCACAATGCCGCACTTGCCCACAAGGGGGCGCACGCATCTGGATTTTGTTCACAGCAGCTGAGAGACTGCTGGTGCGCCCATCTCTATCTGTCTCCCTCTCCCTCTCTGTCTGTCTGTCTCTCTCTGTGTGTCTCTCTCCAAAAATAAATAAAATAATAAAATTGGGGAGGGACCAGAGGTACCTATTTCATCTTTATTAACACAGAGAAAGTGTTTATGCTATATTAAGGAAGAAGCAAGACCCAAAGTAGTATGATTCATTCCTGTACATGCTCTTGTGGGTGTATGTGAGTACACATACCATACACACTCCATATGTATACATAGATGTACATTTGGAGACAGATGGCTACATATTTATCTATAAACAGATGACATAAAATGTTGACAACAGACATACCAAGAAGCTAATCCTTGTCTCAGGGTGGTGGGGTCTGTGACTCATCTTTTCTTCTTTGGGCTTCTTCTTTCTCAAATATGTCCTGTAATGTATGCTGTGCTGTGTCACCCAGACCCTGCTGTGCTGTGGGAAGAGGGTTGGCCGTCAGGAGCTCTCAGCTGAAACAGGCATTGCTGTCAGCTTGGAAAGGGCCCTCACCACACACACACACACACACACATCTGCATCCAACAACTGATTGATGTTGGCTTGACTTATGTCTCCTTACTCAGGCTCCACAGTTTCTGCGGGGTCAGCAGAGGCTTTGGTGGGGCCCCTCACAGCCCTGTTTTTCCTTCCGTGCAGCCTTTTTCCTTACACGCCAAGTGGTGGGATTCCAAGCTCAGCCTACCAATAAGCTGCACATTCTTCACTCAGAGGTGCTTTCCAGGTGCCACAAAGTTTAACAGGTGACAGCAGCACATACTGATTCGTTAATGAGGAAAACTTTTGCTGTTAAAAATTCCATTTAAACATTGACCCTTCAGCTGGCCCGCAGAGGGAACACCTGAACCACAGGAAACTGGAGAGAACATCATGAAGACCAACCTTAATTTTTTCCTGCTTTCCTTTCTCTTCCCTCTCCCTCTCTCTCCCTTTCTCCCCATCTCCTCTCTATACTCACTTTCTCTTTTGTATTATCTATCTTTTTCTCCCCACACATTCCTTGGCGCTGACTTATAACTCCCAGTACCAACACGGGGTTAACTTTCACAATGAGCTGTTGATCCGAGAGACTTACAAGGTTTCCCAAAAGAGACAGATTTTTATCAGAGTTTTTGATGGCCCACCAAAGGTTAATGGTAAGACCCTACTGTTGAAGAGAGCATACGCATGTGAGACCAAGCATGGAGAGACCTAGCCAGAATCTGGAAGAGGGTCAGTCCCCAGACAGTTAGCTAGTGTCGTGCCACGAGCAACTGGGGGAAAATGGCCAACATCTATCCAAACAACTTGCAGTCTAAGATACCCAGCAGGAAACAACCTGACGTAATGCTCAAACAAGTGCAGTAGTGGCACACAGCCATGGTGGGCAACCAACAGCTCTTGATTTGGCTAATAGATCCACTCAGTGGAATGGAACTCATTGCTGGAACTGGGAAATTAGTCAAAACCATGTACAAAAAATGAGCACAGTCTCCAATCAAGATACCATCAAACGTGGGCTAGAAGAGGGCCTACCCATAAAAAATTCCCTCCAAGCTATCTATGGCCATACCATCTATCTAGTACTAATTTCTCTCTCTGTTGGAGAATTTGCTTATCCTTTTCAGATGAAAAATGAACCTGAAGGGAGAATCAGCCAACCACACCTCACCAGGGCCCCAGCTGAAACCATAGAGTAATGCAGGGGAAGCGCAAGAGTACAGCATTCTTGGTGATCACGACACCAGAAAAAGGCTGAAGGAGACAAACACAGAGAACATCCAACTCCTACTAAGCCAGATATCCAGAGACACAGAGGCTCCCAAAACCTCATCACTGAAACAGAACTAACATGACCCCAATGTGGCTCAGGGACATTTGCGGAAGAAGGGGGTGGAAAGAATGTTAGAGCCACAAGTTGGGCATTATGCACAGAGACTTGGCCTATCCCCCATAACTCTTGACTATCCCCACAATGCATGACCCACATTCCCCATTGATGAGGGTCCCTTTGGAAGAGGGAGGACAGGGAGGATAATGGAGTCACCATTACAAATGTAAAATTAAAATAATATAAATAAAATTTTTTTAAATTAAAAATTTAAAAAAATTAAATAAATACTAAAAAAATTCCATTTAAAATACCCTACTTTTTTTTAGTGTACATGATCTTCCACTATAGGAAACTTTTCTCTCCCCAAAGTAACCAATAATGTGGTCTGATTTCTATCTCTCAGGTCACACTGGGAAAGGCACCAAGACAATTAATCAATTTGCCTCTTTGTCTTTCAATAAATCTCCTCCCAGCGGTGCCTGACCCTGACCACTTGACATTTCCACAACCCGCTTGCCACCTTGCACATACTAAATGACTTCTTGTTGTCCCAAACTTGGAGATTTTAATCTCGTGTATTAAGCCAGCAGGGCTCAGTAATTCCCTGAATGCATTTTTATTGACTTTGTAAATCAGACTTGCCCACATCAGGGACTGTGACCAGGAAGGAGGTGTTTGTCTGTGAAATTGGCTGGACACAGACCATTGACTGTGATGATAGCCAGTGATTTGTGAGGCCAGATAGACAAGCCACATGCGCTAAGCAGATTAAAATATAACAAAACAAAAAGGTTCCATTACCAAGAAGACTGTCGAGGAGCGGCAGGATATTGGTGATAAAGGACAAAAACAAACTCATTCCAAGTCTGGAGGAAGCCCAAAACACCACTTTTCGTCCTCTTAGGTCAGCCAAAGAGAAAGTGTGAGAACACCAAACACAGCAAAGGGGACAATTTCTGAAACCCTTTAGCAAAAGCCAGAGGTTGGGCTCTTGCTTTTCATGGGTCTCCCGTCCACAGTCACACACATCTTGGCACATCTCTGCAGGAATTGCCATAAAAGCTAGAAACCAATTTCTTCCCACCAAAGACAAAATCTGAAGAAACCTAAGTGTCCATCCCACGTTCTGACTTCATCTTTCTTTTTCTCATGCTTACTGGTGCTTCTCCAGTCACACCAGCCTTTGAGCTGTTGCTCTAGTACACTAGCACGCTCTGGCCCATGGGCCTTTGCACTTTCAAGTTCAGCTTCCTGCAGCACTTTTTCTCCAGTCACCCCTAAGTCTAACCCATGCTCTCCACTCAGGTCTCTAGACAGATGCCACCTCCTTATTTTCCCTGTGTGTGTGATGTGCATGCATGTGCACATGAGTGTTTGCATATGTCTGGGTGCACTTGGGTGAGGGTGTGCATGCACCTGTGTGCAGGTGTGTGAGGAGACTGGAGATTCACGTAAAGTCTGTTCCTCAATCGCTATCCACCATGGGTACTGAGGCAAGGTCTCTCACTTGAGCCCACCGTTCACCTATGTGTCCAATCTAACTAGCCGTCCTGTCCCAGGGATCCAACTCTGTCACACCCACCTGGCATTTATGTGGGTGCTACAGATCGTCACACTGTGCAACAAGCACATAATCCACTCAGCCATCTCCCTATCCCAGATACCACCTCTTTTTTTTTTTTTTTATGGAAAGAAAAGGGTTTATTTCAGCTTCTAGTTTTTTTTATTGACTTCTATACTTACAGACAATAAACCAAGATATTTCCCTCTCCTCTCCCATTCCCCTTCAGAACTCCACTCTCCATCATATCCCCTCCCTCTCTTCACTAGTCTCTCTTTTGATTTGATGTCATCATCTTTTTCTCCTATTATGAGGGTCTTGTGAAGGCATTGCTAGGCACTGCAAGATCATGGATATCGAGGCCAATTTCTGTCGGGACAATTGCATTGTAAGGAGTCATACCCTTCCTTTGGCTCTTACATTCTTTCTGCCCCCTCTTCCGCAATGCACCCTGAGCTTGGAGGGTGTGACAGAGATGTCTCAGTTCTGAACACTCCTCCATCCCTTCTTCTTAGCACTGTGTTGCCTTTGATACCACCTCTTTAATGCAGCCTTCCTTGGCCAGGGTGGTGGTGGGTACCTCTAATCCCAGCACTCAAGAGGCTAAGGCAGAAGGATTGTGAGTTCAAAGCCAGCCAAGGTATACAGTAAGATCTTTTCCAGAAAGCAATCAGAAAGAAGAGCAACAGGACAACGAGGAGGAAGAAGAGGAAGAGGAGAGGCCCTTGCTTTCCTTTATCCAACAATCTGAAATGTGCCCATTGCCCTCCGTCTCTCCAGCTTGCTGCTGTGTGCTCTGTGCCTACAACAATAAGTACTCAAATATTTGCTGAATGAAGGCAGTGTGTATCCCAGCTCCTGTTCTTCTAGCTTTTTTCATTTAAGTGGCTTAATTCATTCATGTATTTGTTCACCAAATGTTTGTTGAGGAACTTTCATAAGCCAGGCATCATGCTGAGTGCTGGCTCTCATCAGGGTCACGTGGTGGTAAGCATAAATTTCCATTGTTCTCTTGAAGCTTCAGGTGTGACTTTATCTCCAGTCAGTTATTGAAAAGAATTGGATGCATGCCATCACTACAGTCAACAGGAAGACACAGTCTTGCAAACAATGGTGAGATGATTATTCAGAATTCCATAACTTCTTTCTCTAGAACTTTCTTCATACTCGGTTGCCTCCTGGGCTGTGTCTTCCCTGTCTCATCTTATCTCATTACAGCCCCTGTCTGCCCTCCAGGGCTGGTTCTCTGATTCTTTCACATAGGAAGGAATGCTTAGCCAGTGACTTTGTCTGCATTTCCCAGCATCCCATGCAGGTTGTGTGAGCGGGGGAATAATTTCTGCCCGATGAGATGTGTACTTCAGTGACATGTCCATGTCCCAGTCGTCTACACTAGCACTGTCCAATGGAAATAGAATTTTCTAGTAGCCATAATTTTCAAAATAGAAAGAGAAACAAGTTAACTTTAATAGTATGATTTTTTTTGATAACTGTATTAGCTATTTTTCTCATTCCTGTGACAAAATGCCTGGGAAAAAGGAGGATGGGGAGGAAGACCTTATATTGGCTCGCTGGTTGCAAAGATACAGTCCATGATGGGGAAGGTGTGTCAGCAAGAGTGTGAGGCCTTGCCCCCAAAGTCAGGAAGCAGAGAAGAGATAGGAAGTGGGCCATAAAACTTCCTGGACTGTGACCCCTGCCTTCAGTGACACTCTACCTCCTAAAGGCTCCATAACCTTCCCAAACTCCACCAGCAGCTAGGGACCAAGTGTTCAGACACGCGCCTCTAGGAAATGTTTCACATTCAAACCACAATAATATATTCAAAATGTCTTCATTTCAACATGCGATGAACATAAGAAATTTACATTTCTTTTCTATCTTGGGTCTTCAAATTCCAGTGGGCATTTTACATTGCTAGAACATCCCAGTGAAGGTGCTAAATCCATCAGGAATACTTGATCTGTATTTTGATTTCATAAAATTCAGTTGAAAAGTCACAGTCCATACGCCCAGGTTCAACACAGTCAAAAGTTTTTCAAGGGCTGGAGAGATGGCTTAGCGGTTAAGGCGCTTGCCTGAGAAGCCTGAGGACCCATGTTCAACTCTCTAGGTCCCACATAATCCAGACACACAAGCTGACGCAAGCACACAAGGTCGCACATAGGCACGTGATAGTGCGTGCATCTGGAGTTTGATTTGCAGTGACTGGAGGTCCTGGTGCACCAATTTTCTCTCTCTCTCTCTCTCTAATAAAAAATAGTTTTCCAATAACTAAACAGGGAATGATCTTTTTAATATAAATAGAAACCAATGAAAATGGAATTAAATACAAAAGTGGAGAAAATCGAGCACTGCACTAGATGCTGGTTATGATTGCTGCTGCTGTTATTATGACAACACAAAGACTGCTGGCCGTTGCTAAAGGAAACAAATAGGGCATGCACGTAGGAACGGAAGGAGACATTGAGTTCAAGGCTTCCAGCTTTGCTTGGTTCTTCAGTATTCAGAGCAAGCCTCTGTCATGTGCTCACCAAGGCCGCTGATGGGCTTCACACCCACATTGTTGCCTCCTCTTGTCCCCGAAGTTAGCCCTCCTTTCTTCTGGTTAGACCCTGCTTTCTATGTCACAGAGCAAATGATGGCTCCCAGGCATGAACTTGTTAATTAATTTTGTTTCATCTACTCATGCTTTTGATCTTATGCCCTCTCCCTCCTGGGGGACATTCTCTCCACTGTAGCTTTTCTCTTGTTTTTGGCTTCTTAGCCTCTCCTTTCCAGCTGCTCTTTCTGCTTCAATGGGTCATCATGCCTGGGGCCATCTTACTGTAGGAAGCTTCCCACGGTCCAGGTCCAGCCTCTTCCTGGCACCCCCACCTGCCGAGATTCTTCAAAAGGGAGTCTGCCCCTGCCAGCTCGAGGATTTCCTACCATTCCCTTCAGGGCAGCTCAGGAAAAGGTGGGGGGAGGGGGGAAAGTGGGGGAAGGCCTTCAGGTTGCCTAGGGAAGGATAGCCCAGATGGAGGGCTAGAAGTGCATAATCCCTAAGGTAGTAATGTGCTGGCCAAGGAATTGCTGGGCTGGGTGGGACAGATGAGCACAGGGGAGAGGGTTGGAGATAAAATCTGGCAGCAGCTGTAGTCCAGGCGTGGGAGGGAATTGGCTTTGACGGTGAGTACAATGAGGAGGCTTGTGAAGTGTTTTAAGCAGAGCAGTAGCAGGCTCCGGTTTACACCCTACATAGCTTCTTTTTCCAAGAGGCAAGTGTAGAACCAGGAAGCCCATGAGAAGATGATTACAATATTCCGGGCAAGAGAGGATGGAGCTAAGACGAGAAAGGCAGACTGAGATCCAGCTCAGTCCTGGGTCTACTCTAGAGGCAGAGCAAGAGGATCTGCTGGTACTGCTGCTGGTGCTGTGGCTGGAAGAGAAGGAGAAATAGAAAGGCTGGGTGTGGTGGGGCTCACCTGTCACCTTAACTCTTTCAGAGGCAGAAGAATCCAGACATCTGGGCTTCCTGGAATGAGACACCATCTCAAAAACAAATAAGAGTCAGGTGTGGTGGCGCATGGCTTTAATCCCAGCACTTAGGAGGCAGAGGTAGGAGGATTGCTGTGAGTGCAAGGCCACCCTGAGACTACACAGTGAATTCCAGGTCAGCCTGGGCTAGAGCGAGACCCTACCTCAAAACAAAATTTTTAATTAAATAAAAAAGTGGGGGGGAAATGAAGGCTGTCCTCAGGTTTTGTCCGTTTGCACCTGTCATTCACTCATCCCACAGCCACCTGCTCTCTTTCCTCAGGGCTGTCACTGCCCCACATTATAGGACTATCAATTTAAAAGTCTGCCCCAAATGGGTCCTGAGAAGTCAGTACCATGATCACAGCAGGAAGAGAGGTGAGAGAAGAGGACATGTACTGAAAAATCGATGAAATCTGTCTCTATCTACTGGTGGTTCATAAATAATGCTCGCAGTTGCTAAAAGAAATAGACATGTCAGCGATGGCTCAGCGGCTAAGATGCTTACCTGCAAAGCCTAATGATCCAAGTTCAGTCCCCCAATACCCACATAAAACCAGATGCTTAAAGTGGCACATGCATCTGGAGTTTCTTTACAGTGGCTGGAGGCCCTGGTGTGCCCATTCACACCTTTAAGTCCCAGTGCTCAGGAGGCAGAGGTAGGAGGATCAACATGAATTCAAGGTCAGCCTAAAGAGCGAATTTCAGGTCAGCCTGGGCTAGAAAGTGAGACCCTGCACAGAAAGAGGGGAGAGGAAAGGAGGGACAGAGAAAGCCCCACAGCCATATAAATGGAAAAAGAAGCCTGGTGTGGTGGCACAGGCCTGTAATCCCAGCACTCAGGAGGCAGAGGTAGGCGGATCATTGTGAGTGCAAGGCCACCCTAAGACTATATAGTGAATTCCAGGTCACCCTAGTATACTGTGAGACTCTACCTCAGGAAAAAAAGAAGAAGGGAGAGGAGGAGGAGGAGAAAAAGGAGAAAAAGAAGAAAGATGGAAAGTATTTATTCTTGTATCCATAGGTGAGTGCTGCTATCAACTTTAGTCAGCAATTACTGGGGAGACTCACAACTTGTCAAAACGGAGAATGAGTAACTACTGCGTATTCGGTCTTGAATAGGACATCCATGTCACCCACTCCAAGGCTGGGCAAGCTGTGCAAGAGGAACTGTAGAACATGTGTTCTAGACATGGCATGTCTGTTGTACTCGTGAACTCCTAAGAGATGTGGCTGCCTGCACAAGACCCACGCAGGATTGGGCCCCTCAACATTCTGTCCTGGATGGTGGAGGGGCTCAGGAGGCTTCACAGCTCCCTGAAGAGTTTTTGGCAGGTAATGGTTGTTAAGAGGGAGGGGGAGAGATTTTCTTCAGTGGCTTCATGCACCAAGAAAGAACTTCACACCCACGTTCATGCAAGAAAACCTAATTAAACTCAGTGGGTCAACAACAACAAAAGACATGAAAATAGAAGGGACTAGTTAGGAAGAAGAGGGGTTCAAGGGAGGGAACAAGAGCAAGCAATGCGGGTGAGTGTGATGAAAATACATTGTACACATGTATGAAATTGTCAAAAAAAAGTACTCACGTTTGCCTGTGGTATGGAGATCAGATGGCAACTACTAGAAGAAATAGTTCAAAAGAGTTGTAATTAGTTGCTTGTGAGAAAGTGTATTGAGAGTGGGAAGAGGTAGGGCAGGAATATTCTTAATATTGGGTTGCATGAAAGCTGTTTTTGCTTGTCTGTTTTCTCTTCTTGTTTCTTTCCACTTTTAAACAATGAATGTACGTTATTTTCTTTAAAACTGTAAGCAATCAGGCTGAGGAGATGGCTCAGTAGGTAAAGATCCTTACTATAAAAGCCTGACAGCCATCTTTAAGCTCCCTAGAATTCAGTCAGAAGACATCACACAGTGTCTGTCACATCAGCAGCACATTTACAGAAAAGGAGGGAGGAGACAGGAGAATGCTGAAGCTCAAGGGCCAACTAGTCTGGTGACCACAACTGTGGACAAGAGACCCTGTCTCAAAAACAAGTCAGAGGAGCTGGGGAGATGGCTCATCTATGGGCTTGTTTGCAAAGCCCACAATCCAGGTTCAATTCTCAAGCCCCTCATGTAAGCTGGATGCAAAAATGGCACAAGCAACAGGCACATATTTGCAGCTATAAGAGGCCCTGGTATTCCACACACACACACACACACACACACACACACACACACACACACTGCACATACATGCACACAAATGAATAAATAAAAAGAAATAATTCCATTTAAAACCTAACTAAGCCAGACATGGTGGCTCACACCTTTAGTCCCAGCATGTGGGAGGCTGAGGTAGGAGGATTACCATGAGTTCAAGGACAACCTGGGACTACAGAGGTCTGTCTGGGCTAAAGTGTTACCCAGCCTCAAAAATAAACAAATTAATTAAAAAATAAAATTTAAAAACCTAAATAATTGTTGAATTAAAAAAAATAAGATGGGGCTAGAGAGATGGCTTAGCAGTTAAGGTGCTTGCCTGCAAAGACTGAGAATACATATTCGAATCTCAAGGTCCCACATAGCCAGACACAGTGATACAAGTGTGCAATGTCACACATGCACACAAGGGAGCGCACACATCTGGAGTTTGTTTGCAGTGGCTGAAAGGTCCTGGCATACCCATTGTCTCTCTCTCTCAAAAAAATTTAAAAAATTAAAAATATTTTTAAAAGTATAAGATGGAAGGCAAAGACCAACACTAAAGGTTTTCCTCGGCCAGCTACACAGTTGCTGTGAAGAGCATGTTCTGGCATTCACACATGCACACACAAAAAAAAAAAAAAAAAATAAAAATTTAAAATATTTTGTATTTATTTATTTGAGAGACAGAGAGAGAAAGAGGTAGATAGAAAGATAGAAAGGGAGAGAATGGGCATACCAGGGCCTCTAGCCACTGCAAACAATCTCTAGACACATGTGCCACCTTGTGCATTTGGCTTATGTAGGTACTAGGGAATCAAACCTGGGTCCTTAGGCTTTGTAGGCAAGTGCCTCAACCAGTAAGCCATCTCTCCAGGCCCAAAAACAAACCCTTTAAAAATATTTTCATTTATTTGCAAACAGAGATAGAAAGAAAAAAGACAAAGAGAATAAGCATGCTAGGGCCTCTAGCAGCTGCAAATGAACACCTGATGCATGATCCACTTTGTGCATCTGGCTTTACATGGGTACTGGGGAATTGAACCCAGATCATTAGGCTTTGCAGGCAAAGGCCTTACCCACTGAGGCATCTTCCCAGGCCCTAAAAAGAAAAAAAAAAAAAAAAAAAAAACTTTTTTAATGTATGTGATTTTCCATTCCCGCAAGTCTCTGGCACAAGGTTCGTCTTGTCCTTAAGCAATGATTACGTTTCTTCCTTTGTCTAGGCTTTTCTTAATTCCTTTTATTGGCATTATGATGTTGATCTTGCTATAAATTTTTTAAAACCTCGGGCAAAACAGAAACACTTTGGTTCCCCAATGACACTGGCTGTCAAACGCCATTCCTAAGCTTATTTCCCACACCACTGCTTGAGTGAAGGCACTTGCTCCGTGTGGCAGGTGGAATGAGCTGCAGGCGTATTTGGAGTTTTCTTTCTTTGACAGAGATCATGGCAGGTCTGTGTGGCTGCCCCTCTCAGTTGTTACCTGTAGCGGATGACAGAGTTAGTTGACACCGCCCCTGAGCGATCCCTTGATAAACACCCATGCCAAACGAGAACAATCCTGATGACTCCCGGTTGCCTCACGTCTGAAGAGTGTGGCCGGCTGGCTTTGGTTCTCTGGACCCACATCTTCTCCTTCCCACTTTGCACCTTCCTCTTTCACTGCAGCTCCCTTGGGCCCTCGTCACTATGGACGCTGACCAGCATCCGTGCCTGGCCTGTTCCTGGGCAGCTGTCTCCGCCTGCCCTCTTTTTCCAATAGCAGTGATTAAATTGTACAAAGGAAAGAGTGTCATCACATTTTCATACAAAAGTATAAAGTACTTCTTGATCATGGCTCCCCCCAACACACGCTCTTGTCACCCTCCTTTGTTTTGCCTCCCACATATTTAATATTCCCCCATCCCAGATTCCACATAAAAGAGGAAAACGTGCATGGTTTCTGGTTCCATTCATTTTCCTGAAAACTGGCATGTTTTCTTCTTTACTTCTCAGTAACACTCCGTTGTGTATACATGCTGCATTTTCTCTATCCATTCATCTATTGGCGGGCATCAAGGCTGAGTGGGCAGTTTAGCTAGTGTATGTACTGCTGCGGGAAACATAGACGGTAAGCACCTGTGGTGTGCTGACTCAGAGTCCTTCAACCCCTGGGTCACACGGAAGTTCTATGTTCAGGTTTTTGAGGAACTTGCACACACTAACTTCCACAGTAGCCACATAAATTATACCCCTAGCCAGCCGCGTGGACGGATCCCCTTGTGTGCACATCCTCACCACCCGTCCTTGTGTGTTCTCTCGCTGACCGCCATTCTGACTCGAGGGAGATGAAGCTCGCTGTGGTTCTCAGCTTCATTTCCTGGGTGATCTCTTATTCAAGATCTGACTTGAGCACCATAGTGTCTGAGATCTGCCTATCTGCTAACCCTCGTGCCACTGTTCCCTGCTGCCGTGGTCTGAATGTGTTACCCAGAAACCCATGTGTTGGAAAATTAAGCTTAAAATCATGTGGGTGGGATTTGAAGGTAGGCCTTTGGAAGGTAATTAGGGTTGGAAAATGTCATGGGGTAGGGGTCTCATGATAAGATTGGTGGCTTCAAACGCAAGAAAGACCCAGCTGGTACATGTCAGGTGAATGACACAGCAAGGGGAACCTTGCCATTGCAAACTCCTTGACCTTGGATTTTCTGGCCTCCAGAACTATAAAAAATAAATTTATTTTTTATTTTTATTTTTATTTTTACTTTTTATTTTTTATTATTTTTTTTGGAGAGAGACACAGAGAGAGAGAGACAGAGAGAGAGAGAGAGAGAGGAAGACAGAGATGGGAGCCCCAGCAGTGTCTCAGCTGCTGCGAACGAAATCAATATTTGTGTGCCCCGTTGTGGTCAAGTGTGGCATTGCGCCCTTGCGTCACTTTGCATCTGGCTAAACGTGGGACCTGGAGATTGGAACCGCTGGAGATTGGAACCAGTGTTCTTAGGGTTAGGAGGCAGGCACCTTAACCCCTAAGCCATCTCTCCAGCCCTAAGCACACTTTTTTGCATGTGTATGTGTTCATGTGTGTGAGTGCAGGTGCACACATAATATATAGCTCATGGTGAAAGTTAGAGGATGATTTTTGGTGTCCTTGCCTTCCACCTCATTTGAAAAAGGTTTCCCCCTCCTCTCTTTCTCATTCTCATTGTTGTTGCTCACCACTTGCCAGGGTAGTTGGTCTGTGAGCTTCTGGGAAGTTCTCCAATCTCCACCTCCCATCTTGCTGTCAGCATGCTGGGATTACAGAAGCCTGCCACAGCGTCCAGTTTTTGCATGGGGTTTCTTGCCATGGCAAATGAACTTCAAAGATGCATGTGCCACTTTATGTATCTGGTTTTATGTGGGTCCTGGGGAATCAAACCTAGGCTGTCAGGCTTTGCCAGCAAATACCATTAACTGCCAAACCAGCTCTTCATAAATTACCCAGTGTGTGGTACTGTATTATAGTCAAATTATACTAATGTGAAATGGATTAGTACATCAGCCTGGACTGGTCCCATGAGCTTTTCTTTTCTCAGGCTGCCGAGAACCTTGACAACTGCCACTATCCATTTGACTCTGAAGGCTGCCTGAGGAGTGAAGCCCTGTGCTGACACTACGCATTCATTCATGTGTGTGCTCACCCTGCAAATCTGTTTGTCTTGTCAAGCACTAAGGGTACTACTGTGGGCAAGATGGCCAAAAGGAGACTCCACTGGGCAAAATAAGAAACGACCAAGGTGAGTTCACAGAGGATGAACACTCTGTACTGAGAAGGTATGTACATAAGAATGACTAAAAGGGAAGCAGACAGGCTTGGAAGGAAGTGACATTCAGCTGTGTAGGAGTTTGTGAGGCAAGTGGGGGAGGCAGGAAGAATGTCCCAGAAATGTATATCAGATGCAGTGGCCCAGGAGAGAGTAGTGCATGCCCAAATGGACACAGGGACAAGATGGCAGTATGTAGGAGAGAACAAAGGGGCAGGTCAAGCTGACATCAAAGGCCTTGCCATTCTGCTCAGGGAGTTTGGGCTTCATGTTTAAACAACAGCGAGCTACGGAGGGCTTCTAAGCAGAGGAGAGACATGATTCAAGTACTTTCTCACTACTCTACATTGTAGGGTTTATGGTCACTTCAATAGTCAGGACACAGCAAAAACGAACAGATGTGAAGTATGCTTACTTTGATTGTGTATTGTGTGTATGATATATGTGTGTGAGTGCCACAGCATACATGTGGGGGCCAGAGGACACCTTTGGGGTGTCAGTCAGTTCTCACTTTCTATCTTCTTTGAGGCAGAGTCTCACATTGTTCATCGCTGCTTTTCTCGCCAGACTAGCTGCCTCCTGCCCAGCAGCTTCCATAGATTCTGCTACATCTTCCTCCCTCCTGGCCTGTTGGTGTGGGCAGGATAACAAATGCCTGCCACAGTGTCCATCTTTTTATATGGCTGTTGGGATTCCCCACTCAAGAACTCATGTGCAGTAAGTGTTTTATCCACCGAACCATCTCCCCAGCCCCACATAGGAAGTTTTAAAACTGTTGGGGGTTGGAAAGATGGCTCAGTGGTTAAGGTGCTTGCTTGTAAGGTCTAACAACCCCAGTTCAGTTTCCCAGTACCCACATAAAGTCAGATGCACAAAGTGGTTGCATGAGTCTGGAGTTCGTTTGCAGTGGCTAGAGGCCCATTCCACCCCCACCTTTGTGAATAAAAACAAAATATTTCTTAAAACAAAAACTGCTAAGCCTTACAGCATGTTTGCAGCATGCCCACTCCTCTCTGGGAGCTCTGTGGCATCCTTCTGGGCAGTCCTGTTTGTCATTACTTTAATTACAAAGATACACAGAAGAGGTAGGTGTAACAGAAAATTGTTAACCTTGAAATTTTTATGATGGTGATAATTATGGGCGCTATAAGTGAAAACACAGGAGAGGAATATAAAAGTCTCCACAGGCTCGCCAACGAGAGAGGACCACTGTCTTCCCACGTGCCCACACGCAGCTCCACAAACCGCTATAAACATGGCATGGCTCCACGTGTAACAAATTTCACAATCTACTATTTTCTTTTACTTAACAAATATCACCATCATTTTCCATGTTATTAAGCATGTTATTCAAAGACTTCACAGTGGGAATGTTCACACTGAGTTATATAGATGTGTGTGTGTGTGTGTGTGTGTGTGTGTCCCTTGAGTAATAACTCCCAGCACAGAGCCCCTAGCAAAAAGAAAAGTTCAAGCCATGACTCGTCAGCTGTAACCCGGTAAACATCCCAGTGAATGCCCTTGGGGTCTTTCATTTTCTGTGCATGTGTTCATTTCTGAGAAAAACTCATTATTTTTAAGAAAGGGAAAGAACACACTTTTCCTAGACATAAACATAGTACCTACCATTGTGCATAACCTGCTTCTCATTTAGAAATATATTTTAAACATTTTTCTATGCTTGATAAGTGTTTCTATGTGAAAGCCCCATTGGAGTTCTGCCCTCCACTTTTATTTTATTCAGGGTCAAACTTGCCAAACCTCCCTCATTGTTCTTATTTACCTCAAGAGCTCTTTACTACTAAGAAAATTCCAAGTTCTTGCGCCTTGAAAAAGTAGGGAGAGGGCTGGAGAGATGGCTTAGCAATTAAGGTGCTTGTCTTCGAAGCCTAAAGATCCAGTTTCAATTCCCCAGAACCCACGTAAGCCAAATGCACAAGGTGGCACATGTGTCTGGAGTTCCTTTGCAGTGGCTAGAGAGCCTGGCACACCCATTCTCTCTCTATCTGCTTCTGATAAATAAATAAATAAATAAATAAATAAATAAATAAATAAATAAATAAATAAAGGTAGGGGAAAATATCCCTCTCCATGACATGATATGAAGTCTAACATAGATGCTTAGTTCCCACAACCCTGCCTAATGTCCAGCAACCCCAGGAATCTCCTTGTGAAACCTTAATAGTGCCCCTCCCAGGAAGAGTCAATTTCCTCCTCCACAATGCACCCGTCCAGGCTCATGCAAGTCTCCATTTAACATACGGTATGACATAAACAACTTGGGGGACAAAACTTTCTTTGGATTCATGGTTCCAAAGGATTCAGTCCATTATGGCAAGGAGAGCAAGGGGGCAAAGTGGCTCACATACGGTGGCCAGGAGGGAATGCTGGCATTCGGCTGGCTCTCTCCTTCTACCCTTTTGACTCCTTGACAGCTCTCAGCCATGGATTGGCACCGCCCACATTGAAGGTGGGCCTTCAGCCTCAGTTCATCTTCCCCGGAAACACCCTCAGAAGTGTGCCTCACCAATTCCCTGGGTGATTCTAAACCCAGTCACGTTGCCATTGAACATGAATTATTACCATCTCCAGTAGTGTTGTGAGGTGCTCTTAGAGCATTAAGAGGGACTGGTCTTTCTCACCAGGTGAGTTCACTCCCAAGGGAGTGTGTTACTTAACTCATTGGCTGATACAAAGTGAGCCTCTTTCCTGGTGCTGGTCTCATTTTCATATATTTTCTCCTTCTTATGGGATTTGACACAGCAAGGCTCCTCACCAAAAGCTGAGAACCATACACCCAAGTAAACCTCTATTCTTTATAAATCACTCAGTCTCAGGTATTCTGTTATGGCAACAGAGAACATGCTAATACACTCCTCAGTCTCCTGTAATCATTCATTTTGTTTTCCTCCACTACCCTGATCCTGGCTCCCATGTTCTTCCAGATATCTAGTTGCTGACCTCAAGAAGTCACTACTGACTATGAAATCTCTACCTCCAAAGCTGATGGTTTCACTTCATCTCTCATCTCGCGAATGCTGAACATTTCATGCAGAAAAAGGTTTTCACAAATCTACTATGAACTAGTTGCAGGAAACAGAAGGATGAACAAGGCAAATTTCCTCCTCTCAAAAAACTCACAGACAAGTAAAAAAGTTAAATTTGAGTATCTTCAGAAATAATAAGCTTCTACCCAAACATGTAGATCACTGCTCATCCTTGAATACAAAACATCCAATCTCTGATGGGGTTTTATGATTCCAAAAATATCAGGGAATGTTGTTCATATAATCTACAATGGACATTAGACACTCTACAGTTGACCAGCAGGCAACCTGAACAACCTGACCCGCCATTTCCACTGGACACCATGTGCCACTGAGAAAATGGTAGGTTAGGACTGATGGCTGATCCAGGACTCAGTCTGAGGTTTCGGTGGTGGTCATTCTCTGTCAAGTTGATGAGTGGGACATGGACCATGTTTCCCACTTTCCTCACAGTCTTTTCGGGGCAGAGTTTTGAAAATACCAGTCTCCTTCCACCAAGAAAAAGAGATCAGATCTCGAGGTGCAGAAATCCAATGCTCTTTCCTGTCAGAGTCCCAAGTAGACATAAATCACTAGATAAAATAATGTCTCCATCTCACAATCTACCCAAAGCTTCTGCAGACAGGTGGGCTGTACATAACACATGTGTCTTGTTTGACCTACATGGATATTTTAAATTTAGCTGCCAACTAATTTCACATGACTAAACAGATTCTCAGCTTCTTTTGCAAAAGCTGGAAGACAGGGCTCAGGGTCCACATGTGCCTGCATGCCACACTCAGTGCAGCTGGGAAGCAGTAGCTCTGTGAGGTGCCAAATGTCCCATCCCTGCCTGCTGCCTCTTTGTTACATGCCTGAGCCCTATAGTCAGTCATAGTAACTTCAACTTCCAAAAATCCTTTTCATCCAGAAATGACTAACTAATTAATTAATTGGCTTTTCTAGTGAGGATAAGTCTTGCCTAGAAAAAATAAGTAACTTACAACAGAACAGATTCCAAGGGCTGTTTTTTCATTATGCACAACCAATTAGTCTCGAGGAAGCAAAGAGCCCTCCCTCCCTCCTCCCAAAAAGAGCCGCCCAGAGATGAATACATTTTCCAAACCTCATCTCTGATCAACCTTGAAATGAGCTCAGAGATCTCCCAGAGCCTGTGTAATTAGCTATATCTCAAAGGCAGGGCATCCTTACAGGGGGATCAGGCCACTTTAAATTAACCCTTTGTGACTTCACCATACATTGATAACGAAAGAAAAGCTCAGGGCAAATCCCAGATGTAGTATCTCCATACAAGAAAAGTTTGAAAAGCTAGCCTGCCAAAGAACAAGAAGAGGAACATTCTTTTTCAAAATGCTTTATTTATTTACAAGAGAAAGAAAGCACCAGGGCCTGTTGCTGCTGCAAACAAACTGTGGATGCATGTTTTGATTTGTGCATCTGGCTTTACATGGATTCTGGGGACTCGAACTTGGGGTGTCAGGCTTTGCAAGCAAGCACTTTTGACCACTGAGCCATCTCTCCAATCCAAAATAGGCATGTTCTTGTTGACTATTCTGAGTAGTGTTCGTTGATCCTCCTTTTGGGAAAGGCTATTTGAAAGTAGGTTTCAAGATACCCACAGCAAGTATGTATTATTGGATTCACACCAGGCCACTGTGTGTCCATCATTCTTAGTGTGCATGTACAACTTTTGCTCCACTCACAGAGGCAGTAGAAGATACAGGTGGGGTGCAGTTGACATGGCAGGTGCTTTAAGAAGTTTCTTCTGGGTGAGCTGTGGACAGAACCAGATTGAAGCCAAGTATAGAACTAGGCTCAAGATTCTGCTTCCAGGAGAGAAGTCATGGGGTCAGTGGTATAGCTCTTCTGCCCACTGCCAACTCCAGCATGTGTTTGAAAGTTCAAGAAGTTTGGGCTCCAGGAAGCCAAGGATGAGAGACTGGGCTTCTGGTCCCTTTTCTGGAACATTCAGAGGCACCAGAGGAGCCTGAAACATGGGTTTCCTTGCTCTGTAACGACCCCCCCAAGGCTGAATCTCATGGATTCAACCAAGAGATGTCATCCTCCTACACCCTAGGAAGATGGTGCAGACCAACAAGTCCACACTGTAACCAACTTTCTCAATCCACCCCCACCCCCAACACACACACACACACACACACACACACACACACACACACACACTCGGACATGCCACCTGCATAAACGGTTGATTTTCACAAAGGAAGTAGAAAACACCGCCTTCCCCTTCAACACCCAGCACAGCTAGCGTCAGTCTCACCTCCCGGGGGAGTCTTCCTCCATCTTCCTCCTGTCACCCTCGCCCCCAGCCAGGAGCGAATCTGCTTTGGGAGTTCAGTCTTACAAGAGGCAGACTTCGAATGAGTCATCACTCGCTTCTACTTCCACCCTTCAAAAAACTCTTCCCTGTGCACCTCAGGAGGAAGCCTGGGCTTCACTGAGACCCATTCCCGGGGGAACGGGCTGGCCCTGCCCTGCCATGGTGCCTCACCTCCTCCCTGACTTTCCTATGCAGTCGCAGTCCATATTTCTAGTTTGCAAGTGCCCCTGATTTGCATTCTGACTGGCTTCAAATCTAATGCCCTAAATACATTTTGTAATGCCTATGAAAGAAAAGACTAGCCAGGGAAGCCCTAGCACCTAGAACAGTGTAATTGAACATATATTTGAAGTATTGAAGGATAAAGGACTAAAGACTAAGCTATTTATTTATTTATTTATGAAAGATAAAGAGGCAAGAGAGAGAGAGAGATTGGCACACTAGGGCCTCTAGCCACTGCAAACGAACTCCAGATGCATGCACCACCTTGTGCATCTGGCTTACGTGGGTACTGGAAAATTGAACGCCAATCATTAGGCTTTGCAGGCAAGTGCCTTAAACACCAAACCATCTCTCCCCCTTTTAAAAAAATGTGACATGGGCTGGAGGAATGGCTTAGTGGTTAAGGTGTTTGCCTGAAAAGCCAAAGGAGCCAGGTTCGATTCCCCAGGACCCACGTTAGCCACGTTTGCAGTGGCTAGAGGCCCTGGTGCATGCCCCCCCTCTCTCTCTCTCTCTCTCTCTCTCTCTCTCTCTGTCAAATAAATAAATAAATAAATAAATAAATAAATAAATAAATGGAAATAAAATGTTTTTTAAAATGTGACAGGGTCTTACTATGTAATCCCAGACTGGTCCTGAACTCAACATCTTCTTGCCCTTCTGCCTCCTCAGTACTGGGATTCTAGGTTTTAAAGGGTAGATTTTTTTTTATTATTATTTTAAAAATTCAAACGTAGGACTTTTTGTCACACCAACTTCTGGCTGGTAGAGGACAGAGTAAAACCTTTCCTTCGCAGACTTTGTTCGGTGAGATCTTTTTGTATGGCTGCAAAGAGCCTCCCTCATGTTACCATGTTGTCTACATGGCATCTCTGGGTCCTGGATGTGTCAGAGAGACTTTGGGTTTTGTTCCTGATGTCTGTGATAAACATGGGAACCTCTCAAAGATGGTTCCTTCTGTTGTTCTTGGGCTCTCTTCCCCCATAAGCCTCTGTATCCCCCAAATTGGCCTTTCGTTCTCTTTTACCTTAATGTGGAACTGAACTCCCTTTCATAACGATCTGGGCTGTAATGAAAGCAGCAAGAAGCCCACAGAGATGCTGTGCATGTCAAAGGAAGAGACCCTCTCTGTGGAGGTGTGGCAGTGACCTTTGTTGCTGGGACAAAGCACCTGACCAACAGCAGCTGACGGGAGGAAAGAGTTTATTTTGGCTTACAGTCTCAAGGGGAAGCTCTGTGTGTGTGTGTGTGTGTGTGTGTGTGTGTGTGTGTGTGTGTGTGTGTGTGATCATGGCATGAGCAGAGGCTGGACATTACCTGTGCCACAGCTGGTGGAAAACAGTAGCAGGAGAGTGAGCTGAACTCTAGCAAGGGGGAGCTGGCAATAACACCCATAAGCCCGCCCCTGACCACACACCTCCTCCAGCAAGGCTCTACCTCCCACACTGCCACCAGCTAGGAACCAAGCATTCAAAACACAGGAGTTTATGGGGGACAACTGATTCAAGCAACCATAAAAATCAAGAGAAATTAATTTGATGCCAAACCAAAAAGGAAGAAGACAGGCTGGGAAGGTGGCTCTGGTTCAAGGTGCTTGCTGCTAAAGCCTGCTAGCCCAGGTTCAACTCCACAGCCACCCATGTAAAGTAAGATGGGTGTTCATTTGCAGTAGCAAGAGATTCCTTTATGCCCATACACATAAAAAATAAAAATGCATAAATAAGTAGGAAGAAAAGAAGGATGAAGGTAAAGAGGTAGGAAGTAAAAAAGCATATATTATTTATTGATTTATTTTCAAGCAGAGAGAAAAAGAGAGAATGGGCACACCCAGGCCTCCTGCACTGCAAATGAACTCCAGATACATGCCTATTCTGTGCATCTGGCTTTTTGTGGGTACTGGGGAATTGAACTCGGGTCATTGGGCTTTGCAGGCAAATGCCTTAACCACTGAGCAATCTCTCCAGCCCAATTGAAAACTTTTTATGACAATTTCACACATAAATATAATGTCTTTTGATCCTAATCCCCAATCACCTTCTTTTGTTCCCTCTCTCCCATCCCTTTCATGGAACCTCTTTTCTTTCCAACCTCTACTCCTTTTATTTTTGAATCTTTTTGTGCCCCTCCATCATCCATGTAGAATATTGATGGGCTCGATACTGTGCAGATCTTGTGGAGGTCATGACAGCCGCTACTATGAAGTCATGAATGCAATGGTCACTTCACATCCAAAGGACAGTGTCCCGAAGTCCTCCTGCCCATCCTCCAGCTCTTACATTCTTTCCATCCCCTCTTCCACAGTGTTCCCTGAGCCTTGGAGGGCAGGATAGAAATGTCCTATTTAGTGTGAGCACTCAACAGTCAGCTTTTCTTAGCACTTTGATGAGTCTCCCCTGTATCCACAGCCATCTGCAAGAAGAAGTTTCTCTGACCAAAAGTGAGAGCAGCATTAACCTATGGACACAAACAGAAACGTGAGATAGCAAATTGATGGAGGCAATAAATACATCCAGTTAAACAACAGCAGTAGCTGCCCTCTCCTACCCCAAGATCTATGACGTTCCCTGCTATAGCCTTTTGACTAGGTTCCAGTAGCAGACATGAACTCCCTCCTGCGGGGCAGGTCCCAGATCGAGAGAGCCGTTGGTTACCCCAATATAGTCATGCCATTATTGTACCAATGGGCACATCTTGCCTGGCTGGTCAGTGTGTGGCACCCAGCGTAGATCCACCATTGGGTAGAACTGCTGATGACTTTTCTCCCCCAGAAACCTACATAGCACTTCAGTACTATGACAACTAGGCAGCAGGGAGGAGGCTTCCATCTCAGTTTTAAGTTGATTATTCCGTGTCCTACCACTAGTGCATGTGGTGTCTTTAGCTGTAAAGTCTTCCTATCTAGTTCTGGTGGGCAACCAAGAGCTTTGACAATAGTCTGTATCGTTTGGGAGCCTGGGAGGCCTCCTGACCAACAACTCATTGGAAGACATCCCTCCCTGGCACGGGGGGTTTTCCTTCCACAACCTTTGACTTCTGAGAGCAGCATTATTCACACCCAGAGGGAGTTTTGGTCCAAACTCTCTTTTTTATCTTAGTTATATTTTTTAATTAGCTATCAAAGAAGTAGGTCTCCCCATGGCTTTTTCGTAATGTCTTTAATTTTGGTTAACCCTCCTCTCCTCCATTCCTTCTTTTGACCCCACTTAAACCTTTTTCCATCCCCAGTATCCCATCCCTCTACTTACACATCTACTCTCTCTTCCCTTGAAGCTCACCCCCTTCAGGGCTCCCTTATAGCTTCACAGTCTATACTGACTCTTCAACTTATATACACATCTAAAGAAAATTCTAAAGTTTAGCGAGACTTTATTAGATTATAAGAAGAAAGTAAAGAGAATTCCTGCCATGTGGAAGGCAGGAAGGGGTAGAGCCCATGTGGGAGTAAGGGTGAAGGTCCCTGCATATGAGTGAGAACACAAGGTTTGTCTTTCTGAGCCTCGGTTGTCTCTCTGAGTGTACTTTCCAGATCCATCCATTTTCCTGCAAATAAGAAAGCATTGTTTAAAGCCGGCGTGGTGGCGCACGCCTTTAATCCCAGCACTCGGGAGGCAGAGGTAGGAGGATCGCCGTGAGTTCAAGGCCACCCTGAGACTACATAGTTAATTCCAGGTCAGCCTGGGCCAGAGTGAGACCCTACCTCGAAAAACCAAAAAAAAAAAAAAAAGAAAAGAAAGCATTGTTTGAATATCAGATCTGTGATTGCAACAAGATCCAATGTGCTTTTTTTCACTGATGAAATTGGAACAAGTAGTCATGGTGAGAAATTAACAATAGATTAAGAAGAACTATCTAAAAAGACAATAATCAAAATAGGAGGCACTTTGGAGATAATAGATAAGGAAAAGTCCTGCAAGAAAACAGAACCAGCCAAATAGAAGGTAAAAAAAAAAATTTCATTCTTTCCTGCCAAACTCAGCAGAAATTGCAAAATAACAAAAACTGAACAGAGCAAAATCAAACAGTAGAAATCTAAGAAGGAGCAGGCATACTATGGAATGAGAACCAAATAGATGTAAATAAATATAATAATTGGAAAATAAATTGGGCTTTTGTTGAGACCAAGATACACACATAGAAACACTGGAAAGAAATAATCCCAGCAAGTATTCAGGGGAGCTGTCTTGATAGCTTCACACTTATACCCCACACCACCACATGCTATTTGTTACACAGACGTAAAGTAGAATGACGAGCAAGGTTAAACTAGAATGGTGAGCCAGGTTCCCAGACCCAGCCAGGTGTTGTTTGGGGAGAATCACAAGATAGAATTTGAACTTACAAAACCTGAATAAAGCACTTGAAGACCCATGACAGAAAAAAAAAAAAAAAGACAATGATCCAGGGTCGGCACTCAAGAATAAGGAAACTGTGGTGACAGCAGGGCTGGCCTAAAGAAAGGAGAATAAAGACAGTCATTCTCAGCTGTTGTTTTATAATGTGTACAGGTCCACTGCCCTCCCCCAAGTAGATTTCTTTTAAATGCTGAAGAGATGGCTTAGTGGTTAAGGCACTGGTCTGTGAAGCCTAAGGACCCAGGTTTGATTCCCCAGTACCCACGTTAGCCAGATATACAAGGTGGCGCATGTACCTGGAGTTCATTTGCAGTGGCTAGAGGCCCTGGTGAGCCCATTCTCTCTCTTTCTCTCTCCTTCTATCTCAAATAAACAAATAAATAAATAAACAAAATATTTTTTAAATGATGGCTTAGATTCACAAACACTAGGGAAACACTGGGAAGTCCCATAATGAAATTTCTCATCTTCCACAGAAAGAAGCCTCCCCAGATTGTAGTTCTGAAACTGATCTTGATAGTATAACATAGGCTTGGGAACTTTCTAAGAAAGCATTAAAATATTTACTACTAGAGAGCTGGAGAGATGGTTCAGTGGTTACAGCGCTTGCCTAAAAAACCTAACCACACGAGTTCAATTCCACAGCACACAGATACACAAAGTGGCACATGCATCCAGAGTTTGTTTGCAACAGCTAGAGGCCTTGATGTACCTATTCTCTCCCCCTTCTCTGTTTCTCTCTGTTTATAAACAAACAAACAAATATTTTAAAAGATCTCTTTTTCAAAATATTTTATTTATTTATTTATTTATTTATTTATTTGAGAGAGAGAGAGAGAATGGGTGCACCAGGGCCTCCAGCCACTGCAAACGAACTCTAGATGCATGCTCCTTCTTGTGCATCTGGCTTATGTGGGTCCTGGAGAGTTGAACCAGGATCCTTTGGCTTTGCAGGCAAATGTTTTAACCACTAAGCCATCTCTCCAGCCCAAAAGATCTCTTTTTTTTTATAAAGTATTTACTAATGGAATTAAAATTGAAGTACCTCTCAAGTCTTTAACAAAGGTAACAAATCAAAACATTTTGTTGAGAAAAAAATAAAAATAAAACATTGAAAACAAGATGGCAAAAAAATCAAAAACAAGTCACCAGTTAAAAATAGCTGTTGGTGGGGTTAGGAAGAGGGCTCAGCAGTCAAAGGCACTTGCTTGCAAAGCCTTCTGGCCCAGGTCCAATTCCCAAGCTACCCACATAAGCCAGATGCAAAAAGCAGGTGTTCATTTGCAGCAGTCCTAGCATGCCCATACACACATACATGCAAATAAATAAAATTTTTTAGCCTAGCGTGGTGACACATGCCTTTAATTCAGCACACAGGAGGCTGAGATAAGAGAATTGCTGTGAGTTCAAGGCCAGCCTGGGACTACAGAGTGAGATCCTGCTTCACAAAACAGGAAAAACATAGCTGTTGGCTATTAAGTAAGGTATCCAAGGCCCAGGAAGGCAAATGCTGCATGGTCTCTCATATGCAGCTTTTAGCTTCTAGTTTTATATATTTGTATTTATGTGGGAGTGAGTGTGTATAGAAGACAGAAAGCTAGAAAAGGACTCATGGGAGAAGAAAAAAGAGGCTTTAAGGAGAGCAGTGGGTAGGGAAATAGAACACATGAGCTATCAAAGTGGAAGGGGATGCTGGAGGTAGAAGATGTCAAGCAGGGATGGGGTGAGGAGCAGGGACATGGGGGAGTGAATAAGGATGCACAAAAATGCCATGAAGAAACCTGCTATGCTGTAAGGTAATTGAAAAGAAAATGAAAAGTAAACAGTTGTTGACAAGTCATGAGAAAGTCTCAAGGAGCCTGAAGTGGGGTGATCGCAATATGAATGGATCCAAAGCCATGTTCAAGGACTCTTTAAGAAGTGGCAAGTGATGAATTGGCCAAATGTATATGGAGGTAGGGATTCAAAGAGAGGGAAAACACCTAAGTGGTGATGTGTGCAGCACCCCAGAGGCTGAGACAGGAGGATCAAGAGTTCCAGGCCTTGTAAACCTTGTTGAAGGCACCCTCTCCTCTCCCAGCTTGCCCATGACCTTGTTGGGATCCAGGTCCCGACATGCTCATAGTCACCGGACTTTCTCTACTTAAAGGTGGACAGGTGCAGAATGCAAGAGAAATTAGCAAAAGCCATGTTGAGGGGGGGCCACGAGATGTTCACTTACAGAGCAAACCTTTCTTCACTGATGTCTAACTAGTCCTTTGAGATAGATGTAGATGATGTCTGGCTGCTGCCGGAAGATCATGCTTTTAAAAGTCCCTCTCCACCAGGTGTGGTAGCGCACACCTTTAATCCCAGCACTCTGGAGGCAGAGGTAGGAGGATCACCGTGAGTTCAAAGCCACCCTGAGACTACATAGTGAATTCCAGGTCAGCCTGGGCTAGAGTGAAACCCTACCTATAACTAACTTATATTTCACTTTATGAAGGATAGAAGTTATTTGTTTGCAATTTCCAAACTTTATATAAAACTTTTTCAAATTGTTCTCTGGCAATGAAAATAGTAATATGCTTCTAACAAAATAACAAGATAATCAATAAAAACAAGCAAAAAGAGTTGCAGGCCAACATGAACTATACAGTAAGACTCGGTCTCAAAATACAGAGAGAGAATGGGCTGGGTCAGCTGGGATCTCAGGTTCATATCCTGTGTGAGCAAAAGGACAGAAGTGCCACCAAAGGAAAAAAAATAAAACACACAGAAAAAGTATCAGCCAGCCATATTAATTGGATATGCCTCAGACAGTTTGATATTTGTATGAGGTTGGATGTTTATATATATGGTCTGCCATAGAGGAATGGTGTCCACCCTGCCAAGATTTTCACCGATTACTATACCTGGAGGGGTTTCTCAGCACAAAACTTTATGAACACTACAAAAAGATTTATAGAGAATTATATAGTCCCCACCAAGGAATGAGAACTGTATGCATTTCAGTCCAAATGGAGGGATAACTGAAAACCACCAAGTATGAGTGATTTATATCTGCAGTTCTGACTTTCATTTCTGTAAAAGAAACAGTAGAGGGTCGGGTGGTGGTACATTGGCTCCCCAAGCTCATTTTCAATTCTGGACCTACTACTCACCATCTACTGACATGCTCCCAGATCCATTGGCAACAGTCCCTGTGTCCTGGGTTGTTATGAGGATTAATACATGTCGAGGGTTGACACAGAACATGACATTCAGCAAACATTATCTGTTGTTCTCACTGATGTTCAATTTGGAGTCTGTTTATTGCTCCATCCCCGTGTTCTTCAGCCGCCCTTTTCACTATTTACTATTGCTTTTAATTTAGACCTTTCTGATGTTTGAACAAAATATGCCTTACAGTTCATGTGCTTGCTAAGAGGTCTAAATAAATACCACACCTGTATTTATGATGTGGCAAGAAGACTTAACCTCTCTCCAACAGGATTCCAGATGTCTTAGCAAAATACTAAATATACTTGATTCAAAAGTATGTATATCAAAATATCTAATTACGGGCTGGAGAGATGGCTTAGTAGTCAAGGTGTTTGCCTGAGAAACCTAAGAACTCATGTTCAAATCTCCAGGTCCCACATAGCCAGATGCACAGTGGTGCAATCATGCAGTGTCGCACATGCACCACAAGGAGCACACAAGTCTGGGGTTCATTGGCAGCAAGCTGAAGGTCCTGGCGCCCTCTTCTCTCTCTCTCTATCTTGCTCTCGCTCTTTCTCTATCTCTCAAAAATAAATAATTACATATTTGATGTGTTTGTATGTTTGTGCGTGTATGTGTGTTTTCTATTTATTTTCCTTCAAATTATTGTACTGTTAGGTTCAAAACCTGACACCAGCGGGGCATGGTACTCACGCCTTTCATCCCAGCACTTGGGAGGCAGAGGTAAGAGAATCACTGTAAGTTGGAAGCCAGTTTGGGACTACAGTGTGAGTTCCAGGTCAGTCTGGGCTAGAATGAGACCCTACCTTAAAAACAAACAAAAACAAACAAACAAACAAACAAACAAAAACAGCACCAGGCAGCCTACCTCCCAAGATATTCTGTGGATAAGGCTCCCTGCTTTAGCCTCTAGTCCGTGAATGCCTCTACACGGTCCAGTTTCAAGACATCCCTCCCTAGTCTGCGCTGGAGAGTTCCAGCTAACCAGTGCTTGGCTGCTCAGGAGCAATGCTCACAATTTTGGGAGAGGGAGGGGCTTCACCAGTGCAATCTGGGCTGTGTGTGGATATGACTGCCGACATCCACCAGGCACCCGTGAAAGTTGTCCAAACTTAAGACAATGACAACCAGCCAGACAGAAGTAGAGACACAGTTTCCCACCTCTTGGTCCCATAGACCGGTTTTGATTCCAGCAGCAAGAGAAAGGTCAGTTCTGAAGTCACACCCAAGGCAGTCTTGCAGTATATCTGCTTTGTGCTGCTTGCCTTCATGTACAGCCTGGCTCTCCACTGTCTGTGTAAGCCCCTCCCACATTTCCCCTCCAGATCTGTCCTCCAAGTAGAACAGGGAAGCCCACATTTCATGCCACCCATAGTTACCACAGTCTTTATTGGTTTGTGATATGTCTTAGTCTAATGTCCTTAGTAGAGAGCCACGGCCTTGTCATGGAGGACCCAGGGCTGGTATCTACACAGTTGCATGTGAGGTCCGTCGGCTTCCTGGGGGTGAACAGCAGCATGTTCTCGGCTCACCTCTCTCTGGCCATAGAAAGAGCTTCCTACTCCCTTCATTGGGTCCTTGACTATCTTTCCAATCAAGATGTCCTCTCTAAGGACTTAGTATCTTCCATGTCTACCCCAATGGTAATATGCACTCCTCCTAAGCTGGCTCAACCAATGAGCAGGCCTTTGTAAATGCTGCGCATTGAACTGAATACATTTTACGCACATATCATTACCCTCCTGTACCATGTTCTCCTCTGTCCAGTACTACCCACCGGGAGCCATGAAACCTCACCATACTTCACGGAAGGCACAGTGACCAGTTCCCCAGGACCCATAGCTGGTAGCATTCCTATTCAACACCCTCCCTTGGCTGTGCACATGCTGTTTGTTGCCATCTTCCCAGACCTTGGGTCCTTTGTGTTGGTTGTCTGTGTTAGGTAAAATGCAGTGAGCATCAGCACTTCCAATGATCTAATCATCACGGCAACCCAGGAGTTCAATGATCATTAACCTTGATGTGTTAAAGCTGGTAAAACCGAGGCACGGAGGGGCTAAGTTACACGGCTGGTAATTAACAGAGGGGGATCCAAAGCCAGCTCATCTTCCCCATCACCAGTCTCAATACTTCTGCTTCCCTGTCTCACCAGCTGTCATAACTACATTCCCACCTGTACTGCCCAAAAGACCTCCACATCACTAAGTGGGGTGCAGTGCACGCCTTTCACAATGTTTTTTTTTATTATTCATTATTATTTGCAAGCAGGGAGAGAGAAAATGAGCACACCAGAGCCTCTTGACACTGGGTACTGAGGATTCAAACCTGGGCTATCAGGCTTGCTAGAGAGCACCTTAACCACTAAACCATCTTTCCAGGCCCTTACACAATAATTTTTAAAGAGCCCAAATGTCCTATCTGGGCTGCTCTGCCTTCTGCTGACATGTTGACTAGCTGCAGCCAGGCATGCTTCAATTGACACAAAGAAGTCTTATGGCCACTTAGAGTGGCAGGGGCTTCCTGGTGAGATCTTTCTAGCTCCCACAACACTGCAGGCGTTTGAACTGCAAGGAAGGCTTAGTGGGAAGATGGGCTTTGAGACTGCCTGGCAAGCGGGGCTGCGGGTACAGATGTGTACTGCTGAAAACACACTGGCGGATGCCAGGTTAGCCTAGCAAGAGGGCCATCATGGGGTTGTCTGGAGCCAGTGCGGACCAGGTGGCTGCCATTTTCTGCTCTTTGCAACAAGTTCTACTCGGGGAACCAGAGGCTTTGCCTGTAACTTGGTTATCCCCTTTGGTTGACAAGCAGCCACCCAAGCGGAGTGTTTGCCAAGCCACAGTGCCCACCTCCCAGAGCCCTCCCAGAGGACAGGGGACCTTGGGCATCAGAACTGAAGCCAAGTTATTATTTTTTAAAATGTGTTCCTAGCTCTAGGTGGCCATTGCCTGACAGGGGCCCAGAGTGGCATCTTTAACAGATGACTCAAGCTCTCTATTGCAATCTGTTCCAAATTCAGCGGTGACAGTCAATTTTTTTTTTAAGCCTTGTCATCTTTCAGAGCCATTAAGTCAGCAGGCACAGTCGTCTGTCGCTGAGACATAGCTATGGCTTTACATTCTTTAGCAGACAAGCTATAAAAGTCATCTCTCTCCCTTGCACCCACTCACCTTCCATCCCACCATTTCACATTAAGAAAAAGCAAAATGCTTTTTGCTGCTCAAAACATAAACAAATAGTAAAGAACACACCTCCAGTGCCCTGAATGTAGTAGGGCATGAACAATCTTCAAAGACATCCAAGATATTCTTCAGTTTTTTTTAAATTTATTTACTTATTTATCCATCAGAGAGAAAGAGAGAGAATGGGCACACCAGGCCCTCTAGCCACTGCAAACAAACTCCAGACCCATGTGCCACCATATGCATCTGGCTTAAGGGAGTTCTGGGGAGTTGAACCTGGGTCCTTGGGCTTTGCAGGCAAGTCCCTTAATTGCTAAGCCATCTCTTCAGCCCATTCTTTAGGTTTTAATTCAAAGAAGGCAGTGGGTGGGGGTGGTGAAGTCTTAGTGTGCACACTTAGTGTGCACACTGGGGCCAAGTCCTGACTTTACAAACAGTGTGATTTGGGGGTGCTATTTGTCTCTTGTGAGCCTCAGTTTCCTTATTTTTAAATTGATAATATCAACAAGAGTTACTTCTATACAGTTTCAACTCAATTGGAAGATGCATATAGAGTGAGTGGCTTAGGGAAAGGGCATAATCAGGGAACCTGGCTCTTACTCAGGAAAAGCAAGGAAAGATAGTAACTGGACGAAAACCACCAGCAAAAATCCAAATCACGAAAATCCGGGAGTTGGAGGCCAGGGTTAGTAAGGCTCGAGGCAAAGTGAAGAGCACAGCTTCTAACAGCTGGATTCCTGGAGATTGCTGGGAAACCTGCGGTGTCATTTCTTACATGTTTTTAAAGTGGAAAAACCAAAAACAAACAACAACAACAAAAAAATGTAGTGAGTTTCCTGGTTACGTCCAGTCAATGCAGGAAGACCAAAGTCCTGCTATTGAGTGAGCTCTCTAGAGAGAAGTCTTACCAAAATGAAAGTTATTTCTTTAATCTTTTTTAGAAACAGTGAAGGTAGAAGACGTTCCTTGAGATTAATTACAGAGTCAGAACTGGCTCTGTTTCCAAGCTCCTCTTTGGCCTCATAAAAATGGAAGTGAGATTCCCAGCAGGGCAAGAGAAAGAAATGTTTTCTTTAGCAAGGGACTGGGGGGCCATCTCTCATTCCACCTCCTTTGGGCGAGAATCCCAGGCGCTCCGACCTCCATTTAGAAGACTGCAGTAGGGAAATAATAATAATAATATGTTCTGTTCCTCCAAGATTGTCAAGTGTCGTGCAGATATTAACTAATTAATTCTCCAAAGTCAGCCGAGAAAATTGCTTCTAAAGATTTCTGAGCACTCCTGAAATGCAAATGAGGTCGCACCTCAGCCTGTCCCTCCCTGGCCCACAGCCTAGGAATGGCTGCCAGCAGAACTCCACCTTGAAGGTGCCACAGGACCTGGTCTCACTCATTCTGCTCCACCAGCTCCCGCAGCAACCTGCCAGAGGCTTTTGCCTCGCTGTCCCCTTGCCTGAATTCTCTTCCTCTCACTCTACACACAACTGACCTCTGCTCTCGAGCTTCACTATGACCTTCGCTGAAAGGCCACCTACACCACTCACATGTTCTCTGCTTTCTGTGGGACACTTTTTAATCAAGCTGCATTGTCTTATGCATTTGTTTATTTGGTGTTCCAGTCAGCTTTTCATTCTTGTAACAAAATACTTAAAATGATCAATTCAAAAAGGGGAAAGATTGGGCTGGAAGATGGCTCAGTGGCTAAAGGCACTTACTTGCAAAGCATGCTGGCTGGGGTTCAATTCCCTAGTACCCACATAAAGCTAAAAGCCCAACGTGGCACATGTGTCTAGAGTTCATTTGCAGCAGCAAGAGGTCCTGGTGTGTCCATTCATGCTCTCTCACCCCAGATAAATAACTAAAATAATATAAAGAAGACAGCTTTATTCGGGTTCACTGTTTGGGAGGTTTCAGTCCATGATAGGAGGCCCCAGTTGCTTTGGGGCCTGTGACAAGATTTCACGGTATTAGTGTGTGATAGAGTAAACCCTCTCAATTTATGACTCGGGCTCAAAGGAGAGGAAGAGGAAAGAGTTGAAATACCAGTATTCCCTTTCAAGGCATGTCCCAGTGACCCACAACCTACCACTACGGCTCAACTCTTACAGTTTTCTCTACCTCCCAATAATGCTAAGCTGGTGGACCATGCCTCTAACACAGGGCCGCTTGAGAGACATCCCACATCCAAAGTGACCACACGTGATCGCTGCTTTTCTGGCTGGACTATGAAACATCAGGTCACTCCTGTTCACTGTTCTATCTAGAGTACATACCCCACAGTAGCGACTCAATGTTTTCAATGCAAAACTAAGTGAAAGTAAAAGTAAAAATTTGATTCATTCACAAAATTAATAAAGAAACAGGATGACATTTTATGCTTTTATGCATACAGTGCCCATCTCTAAGGTGCTTAAGACTGAAAAATAAAGTCTCACAGTTGCTCCTCCTTCCAAGCCTTGTTTTTTCTCAAATAGACCCAGAATGCTTTCACAGTGTCAAATTCACATCCTCAGACTACAGTTGCTGTTCCCAAAGAGCATGTGATCTCACGTGGCCCCCTGTGTTGCCTGCATCCTGGCAGGTGTTACGTCTCCGTTTGACATCTGGAAAGACAGGGACGTGAAAGCATGTCCACTGGGCCACAGCACTGGGATCCTCGGGGGTCTAGCATTCTCCCTTGATGATGCAGAATACGGCTGTCCCCAGGAAGCCAGGACTAGACACCAAGTGTCCCTCCTTCCACTGGACCATGAGTGTCCAGAAAGGAGACCTAAGAGTTATTGCCTATTAACGTGTTGTGCACCGAGCTAGACTCTCACACACTTATCCTTGTTGCACCCCCAACACTCAGGCGAGGCACTGTTGGGCCCACTCTCCCTACACATAAACCGAGGCTCAAAGAATTTCATTTGTTATAGATCATGAGGTGCCAAGAAAAGAGGCCATATTTGAATTCAAGTCTATTAAACTTCAAATATTCTCTTGTTTCCACCCTCACACCATCTCCCTGGCTCACTGGTATGTTAACATTATCTTAAATGTTAATTTAATAGTTATTTTAAAGTTCAAGTTAATGTCAGGATAGTGAGAGCCAAATTCTCACAAAAGCAAACATATTCCAATAATAATATCAAAGCAAAAATAAATGATTCCTTCATGTTGGTCTCTGTACTATGTTATCTCAATTCATCTTGCATCAGCATCTCAAAGTGGTGGGAACCAGGTTGCCTGAGTTTCAATGGTAGCTCAGTGACTCAGTTTCCTCATCAGTACACGGAAGAGCGCAGCATTGTCTACTGCATTGTAAGAGTTAAGTGAGTACTCTAAGTGCTTGCAGACATGCCTGGCACATAACAAGTACTGATAAATGTTGTCTATTACTATTCAGTATCATGAAACAAAGGCCATCATGTGGGTGACTGTGTTAGTCAGCTTCCCATCGCTGTGACAAAACATCTCAGAGAGAACAGCTGAAAATTAGGGAAGGTTTATTTTGGTACATGGCTTCTGTTAAAGGTCAAATAGCTCCTTTTCACTGGGGCAGGGGGATGTCAGGGCAGTGATTTTAAAATCAAGAATCAGTGTAGGTTCAGTGTAAACCGCCTCTGTCTTCTTTCCCGGAGTTTGCATTATAAAGAAACTCTTAACTGTGGCTTAGCAACCGCTACCTAACTTTGCTGCTGGTCCTTGAAGGAACTTGCTCCAGGACCTAGTTCTTTTCTTGACCAGGATCTGTAATTACAGAGAACCTCCAGCCTCAAGAAAGTTTCCATTTAATAACCTCATCCAGGGATCCTCTCAAATCCTGTGCTAACTTCCTAATCAGTTTCCCTGATCCCTGCCAGTCCTTCTGAACACTGCATAGAAACCTGGCTAGTCCAGCCAGGTATGCCATGTCTGCTCGCAGCCCCATCCTCACCATCTTTCTGGAAGCTGGATTTCTTAGGCTCTCTGCTAGCTGACTTCTGATCAGATTTGGCCAAGAGGAGTGGTGGGAAAACTCAGATGAAGCATTTTCTTCTCAGTCTCTCTGCAGCAGACAGGGACTCTGGAAGCTACCATATCTCCTCTGTGGCTTGAATCTGGCTACACAGACCCCACCACGGATCTAATTCCCAATGGCAGGATCTGTGGGCACTGTTGCCCTGGGGATGAAACAGCTAACAAATGAGCCTGGGGGGGTGGGGAGTAGTCTAGATAGAAACCATGGTGATGGACAGCCCCAGCTTCAGGGTGTCGGTACCTCCACCTCTCCTCAGCTCTTCTCAAGCTCCGGTTTTGTGACTGTAAGCTGCTTGATTTCTTGGCTCTTCTTTCACCCATATAGCTGATTTCCTCTGTGAAACCACTTCTGTTCAAAATGCCCAGGTAGGGTTATGTTTCATTGGTTGGATCTTGAACAATTAAGACGCCCTATCAATCCTCTACTTATGGAACTTTCTAGATCTTTCCTCCATGAGAAAAATCCAAATCCTACCAAACTCTGGTATCAACTCATACTTGCAGAAACATCTTCCTCCAAGTAAACTAGGCTCCTGCTATCCTGAAATTTCTCTGTCCCCCAAAATAAGCTGTGTCTATTCCCCCGTGTGTCATTTTCTCTCCCCTGAAATTCCCTACTCTGATCACATTCCCAGTCTCCCCTGTATTGTAGAGCCTCACACAGAAGTCAGAACCACCCTTTAAAAACAGATCATATTTTCCCCTTCTTATAACTACCTAGCACCTCCTGATGGAACCCCAAACTCCTTGCTATGATTCAAAAGGCCTTATGCAGTTTGACCTTCCATACTCTGCCCAGGCCACACTGGCCTCTTTGCAGTTCCCTGAGCAAACAAAACCTGGTTCCTCAAGTCCACTACACTCCTTGTTCCCCAAGACCTTCTCATTTCCCCTTCCTTCATGGAGGTCTCACCCCAAATGTCCTCTCGTCAGAGTGACCTTGTCCTCTTCACCCAGTCCAGTGTTACCCCCTCTGACCTTATTTATTTGTAATGCATCCTTCTACATCTAGCCCCAAATTGACTCATTTGACTTCCTCCTCAGAGCCTCCATGGGCTACTTTTCTTGTGGTTAGACTCTGTCCTGAGGAGCCCACACCCACCCTAAGTTGTGGAATACTGTCCTTTTCTGAAACCTCTCTTTCTCTCTCAACGCTCATGCTAAATACAAGCTAAAACCTTTCTCAAGAAACTCTTAACTTTTCTTCATAAATAATAAAGAATCCTGTATGGGCTGGAGAGATGGCTTAGCGGTTAAGGCATTTGTCTGCAAAGCCTAAGGGCCCTGGTTCAATTCCCCAGTACCCAAGTAAGCCAGATGCACAAGGTGGCGCATGCTTCTGGAGTTCATTTGCTGTGGCTAGGGGCCCTGGCAAGCCCATTCTCTCCCCAACCCCCATCTCTCTATTGCAAATAAATAAATAAATATTATTTTTTGAAAAATGACACTTGTCAGTGTCATCTTCACTGGTAAGAGTTGCTGACCACTGCACTGACTATGCATATGAGACGCGTTCTGAGAGCCTTCCACATACGAGTGCATTGAGTCCTCACAAAGTTCTATGACCAGTCCTATTGTGAGCCCTACTTCACAAAGGGGGACACTGAAGCCCCAGGAAGCATGTTACCTATCAACCATCAGGGGTGAAACAGACAGGAAACATGATCTCATTCCTTCCCTGCCAATTATGTGTTGGATCCCAGTGGAGTTCCACTATCCTCAATAGTGGGGATACATGAAGTAGCAACACGAATCAGCCTCTGTTCACATAGAAATTAGTCCAGGAGTGGAACAGACAACAGTTGCTTAATTATATTTGAGCTACATGCTGGGAAGATGAAGTTCAGAGTGCCAAGACAGTCAAGTACATGGTCATAAGAAACTCAGGGAATGGGATGGCGAGATGGGTCAGTGGTTAAGGAGCTTGCCTGCAAAGCCTATCATGCCAGATTTAACTCCCCAGTACCCATGTAGAGTTGGATGAACAAAGTGGCACATGTACCTGGAGTTCACTGGCAGCGGCTGGAGACCCTGCTGTGCCCCATTCTCTCTGTCTGACTCTCTTTTCTCTATTTCTCTCTACTTGAAAATAAATTAATAAAATATTTTAATTAAAAAAGGAAAGTCAAGGAAGATGCCTGGGTGGTGGAAGAAAGGAGAGATGTTTAGCCAAAGTAAATTTCCCCATGCAAAGGCCTTGGGCAGAAAGGAGCTAAGTGTTTGGGTGAACTAAAAGGAAGCTGTCATAGCCTCAGAAGAAGAGAGGGGGTGAGAGAAGTTGTTGAGAGCAGTCATGCATAATCATGGGCATCCAGAACCCAGGCTTACTATGTCTGCAACCCCAGTTAGTCAGCTTTTTGTTACTGTAACAAAATGCTTGAGAGAAACAACCTAAAAGATGGGAAGGTTTATTTGCTTCATGATTTCAGAAGTTTCTGTTCATTCTCACTGACTCCATCACCTTTGGGCATGTGGTAAGGCAGACCAAGATGGTGGGGAACATGTGGTGGAGCCAAGCTGCCCACCTCACAGCAGACTGAAAGCAAAAAGACAGAGGCGAGGAGGACAGGATTCTAATATCCCTTTCAAAGGCATGCTCCCATGACCTAACTTCCTTCCACAAGGTTCCACCACCTCCCAGCAGTGCCACAGGCTGGTCACCAAACCTTTAACACATAGGTCTGTCTGAGAATTGTCAAGATCCAAAGTGTAGCACCCATCAGGCACAATGCAGGAGTGTCACTGTGGTTGTGGTACACATAATTACAGTCAGTGAATGGAGGAATGATTTTACTACAAGAAGAAGCAATTTGTGTGTCCTGGCTTCCAGCAGCCACTTTACTCCTATTCACCAAGTCAAGAAATACTTCAAAAAAGAACAGTTACCTTTAGACTTCGGTAAAGAAAAATCCTACCAAGTAGAAACTGGATTTTAAATAAGATATTGGCCTTTTTGCACGGAGAAGGGTTTATACTTTCATTACTGGTGTTTGGACAGTGGTTATTCAGAACGTGGGGAGACTAACAGGATTCTGTAGTCATGGAGTTTTTATTTATTTTTATTTTATTTTATTTTTACTGAACTTTAACCCAGATATAGAGTCCAAGCAAGAATCTATGGTTTAGGAGAATCCTTTTTTTTTTTTTTTTCCTAGTTTTCTAAAATAGGTCATGTGTGTTTGTGGGATAGTTGTTTAAGCAAATAACTGCATGGCCCCTGGATAACAAACCAGCTTTGTATTATTCTAGGAGCCAGAAACCAATGGCAGTTTTCTTGGTTAGGTGGACAGATAGGGGACAAGAACCCTTGATAGGTTGATATATTCTAACTCAAAATGCAAAGAGGGCAACCCACTTTTTCCTTCTTCCTGTCCTAGGTGAAGTTTTTGGGTGGATTTATAATTTTTGGTGGGATTGCATTGTCTTGATTCTTTGCGTTTCTTGTATCATAATGTAATGACTTTTGCATCCTGAATTGTTTTGATGCTTGGGTTTTCTGCTTATCTGCAGTGTTCTTAGATGTGGTGATCCACCTTTATATACTTTCAGGATATGAGTTTAAGGTGCCAAGTGTAGCTCTTGTGCCCTAATCCAACCCCAGAAGTAATCCTAGGTGTTGAATTTGCTTGCTAAGCAAGTATTCTAGTGGACTGGGTGGAACAATTTATTGGCAAATTCTAAACTTCAACTGAGCAATATACACATTCAATAAAAAACCAGCACAGAGTATAAAAGTGTGGGGATTAAAACAAATAGATAGTCTTATAAGGCCAAAATCCCTAAAGGTGTGTGTTGCTCTTCACCCTTAATCCTGTCAGCTAGGAGGTTGAGAATTCTGCTCTGAATTGGGTTCCAGGTCAGCCTGGATCTGGATCAGACCCTGCCCCCAATAATGACCAAGGCCCTATAAATCTGTAAGCATTAAAGGCAGCAATATTCAACCCCCAAGTACAGCTTAATTGAAAATGGTAAAGCCAACCAAAAATATGTAACCCATAACCTGCCCTGACATGGAAAGAGAGATTAGCACTTCCAGTGCAGGCCTAGGTACCTGTTTGTTTGTTTGTTTGTTTGTTTGTTTGTTTGTTTGTTTGTTTTTGTCAGTTGGCCTCATTACCTTTTGGGGTGGCTTCCGAGTGCCCACCTCGGTCCCTCTGTGTTGTGCTGTGGAGCTGGTGCTCTGATCAGCTGTGCTGGATGAGCTGCCGCTGGGGATTGAATGCTGGAGGTTCTGATGGCTGGGGAATGGGAGAGTTCAGGAAGCCTGGAGTTGCTCACACCTATATCTCAGTAGCTCCTTAGTTGATCTCAGCAGACTTTTCTTTAGATTTCTGGAGTCTGCAAGGAGGCTGATGGGGTTGGAAAGTCCCCTTGTTTGGTCTTGGGTTGTGCCAGGTGCGCAGATCACACGGATCAGGGCCACAAGCTCCTCAGAGGGATTTCTGGCCGTTTTCCTCCTTTCTGGTGGATCTTGGTCTCTCCTGCTTCTCCGCTGTGTCTAAGAAAAACCTATACTCCTGCACTTTTCAGAAGAAGAGTGTATTTTGCTGTGGGTTTGCTTAAATCCCTCCCTGGGCTAGTTTGGCATGGCTCCTATGCCACCACCTTACCTGGAAGTCGGGATACACCTTTCCTAGGTGAAGTTTTCACTGGTAGGTTGGCTTGACAGGCTGGTTTGGTGGGTGTTGTGGTTTGATTCTGGTGAACCCCATAAACTTATGTGTTCTGAATGCTAGGTCCCCAGCTGATAGCCTCCTGGAAGCTATGTATTGTTGGGGGTGGGCTTATGCGTGTCATAGCCAGCTTCCCCATGCCAGTGTTTGGCACACTCTCCTGTTGCTGTGGTCCACCTGATGTTGTGGAGAAGGTGATGTCCACCTTCTGCTCATGTCATCATTTCCCTGCCATCATGGAGATTCCCCTCGAGTCTGAAAGCCAAAATAAAACGTTTTTCCCCACACCTGCTATTGGTTGGAAGTTTTCTGCCAGCAATGCGAACCTGACTGCAACAGAGGGTTTTCTGAGACCTATGCAATACTGGATGTATCCTAGGCCAACCAGCACCTTCATCTTCATTTAACCTGGTCAATCCTGGACTCTGGATGGGTGGGCTTCCCTCATTCAATAAATGTCCAGTTCCAGCTGGGACCACGGATTTCCCAACTCTGGAACCCCCTCCTTCCAGACGAGTCTGTTCTCTCTGCTCTTTTCCTCTTATGTTGAAATAAGCTTTATTCTTTTAAACACCTTCCTGCCTTTTAATTCTTTAATCAGCAGAGGAAACAAACACAATACCCCTAGGCAGTGTCAGAATAAGTAAGCTCAGCTCCCTCTCTCTAAAGCCATTTCTGAGCTCAAGATTCTCAGCCTGTGAATACAGCAAAGGAGTGGGTTGTGCCTGGATGTCCCAGAAGGAGCTCAGTGACACCCCTCATGAACTTCCATAGAACTAACTATAAGTTGCAACATTTGAGCTGGGAGATGCTCAGTCAGTAAAGCGCTTACCATGTGATCACAAGGATCCCCAGGACCCACATAAAAGCAGAGTGTGCAGTGCTGGGGAGGCTGAGACAGGAGGATCCCAAGGGCTCACTGTCTAGCTTGTCTGGTAAGTTCCAGGATTAGTGAAAGACCCTATCTCATAAAAATACAGAGAGGGGCTAGAGAGATGGATTAGAAGTTAAGTCACTTACCTGTAAAGCCAGAGGATGCAAGTTCAATTCCCCAGGACCCACGTAAGCCAGATGAATAAGGTGGCACACGCATCTGGAGTTCATTTGCAGTGGCAGGAGACCCTTGCGTGCCCATTCGTTCTCTCTTTCTCTCTCTCTCTCTCTCTCCCTCTTTCTCTTTCTCAAATAAATAAATAAAATTAAAATATATTTTAAAAAACAAGGAGAAAATGATGAGGAAGACGCCCCACCTGCTGTCAGCCTCTGGCCTGCGGGTGCCGTGCACACATCAATATGCAAAAAACAAAAATAGTAAGAAAAAAGGATCATACTTCTGTGTTGTCGGAAGCACTGAACTTTTGGTTATTTGCCTCAGCAGCAACTAGTTCTGTAAAGAGCAGGAAGGAACCCAAAGGTGGGGGTGGGACAACAATCTGATCGGCATCAGATTTCTCATTAGCAACAAACTAGCTGGAAGATAATGGAGCAAAGGTGTTCAAGCCTAAAACAATGGGTTAGAAAATCTAAGGGCAGCGGAGGCCTGCGGGACAGGTTCAAGCTGAAGAATGCCTCAGCTGATCCAGAACTATACCGGGCAACCATGGACAAGTACTGCCACACTCAAAGACACACCCAAGTTGGTCAAACTTGTAAAAATCCCATGTAATTTCTGTATTAAACTATCTGAGGCCACAGAAAAAGATGAAATTCCTTAAGTTGACTAAGTCTTCAAAAAAAAAAAAAAAAACCCACAGCAGTGCAGTAGGCATCCAGTTATGGAACCGCCCGTTTCCCTCCAGTCCTGGCCATGGCTACGTTACTAGCCAGCGACCTTGGGCAAGTCACTCATTCCCTTCCTAGGCTCCCTTCTCTGTTAAAAGATGGAGAAAACCTGCTCTGTGCAAATGGTTGTGAAGATTAACTGAGTTTATTCATCTAAGTGCTACACATACATGGTTGATATGTTATGAAAGGAGAATCACCTTATTATTTAAGCCCAATTAAAAACACAAAAGATGAAAGCAACATGCACATTTACTTGTGTCACAATGTAATTTTCAGTGAAACATTGGAAAATTAAATTCATCAGTGCGTCAAAGATGAATGCTTCTATATTGGGAACAGAGAGAGTGGCTTATATAATATCGATCACTGGAATGTTCTTTATCAACCAATTAAAGTGGAAATTATGTGGATGCTGTATGGTCATAAAATAAATCTGTAGAAGTCAAGAACCCTGTGCTAGTCATGACTACATGCCACGTTTTTCTAAAGTCTTTATTGACAACCTCCATAGACATATACACAATGTACCCTGATCATAATCCTTTCCTACCATCTACCTATGTCCACCTTCCATGTCCTCCCTCACTGAACCCTTTTTTTCTAACTAGTCCCTCTTCTATTTTGGTGTTTTTTTTTTTTTTTTTTTTTTTTTTTGCCCTCCTATTGTGCAGGTCTGTGTCATGAGTGCAATGGCCACTTGTGTCTGGAAGACATTATTCCAAAGCACTCTTCCCCATCCTTTGGCTCTTACGTTCTTTCTGCCACCTCTTCTGCAGTAGTCCCTGAACCTTGGGGGTGTGATGGAGATGTCTCTCAAAGCTGAACACTTCACTGTCACTTCTTCTCAGCACTTGGGTGAGATTTTAGTCTCCCTGGTAATTGCCACCATCTGAATAAAAGATGCTTTTCTAACCAAATGTGAGAATAGCATTGATGTGTGGGCATACTTAGAGAGAACTTGGTAGGTATAAGATATCCATTTAGCCAAAATATAGTTGTAGCTTCCTCCCTAGCAATAGGCTTGTGTCTAGGTTTTCAGTACCAAGCAAGAATTCCCTTCCATGTAGCAGGCCACAAATCCAATCAGAAAGCAGTTGGTTTCCTCATAACAGACATGCCTCCATTGCACTAGCTGGCATATTTTGCCTGGCTGGCCAGACATGAAGCTTGCAGAGTCCACTGCTGGTTAAGCTCATTGATGACGTCTCTCCCCCAGCAGGCTGCATAGCTCTTTCCATCACTAGGACAGTCAACTGGGGGGAAGCTTCCAGTACAGCTTCAGCTTGATTTCTCAGTGTCCTGCAGCCAAAGCAATCATTTACCATTTTTTTTTTTTTTTTTTGAGAGAGACACAGAGAGAGACAGAGAGAGAGGGAGAGGGAGACAGAGATGGGTGCGCCAGCAGACTCTCAGCTGCTGCGAACAATATCCAGATGTGCGCCCCCTTGTGGTCAAGTGTGGCATTGCGCCCTTGCGTCACTTTGCATCTGGCTAAACGTGGGACCTGGAGATTGGAACCAGGTTCTCAGGCTTAGCAGGCAGGCACCTTAACTGCTAAGCCATCTCTCCAGCCCCATATACCATTTTTATTTATTTTATTTTATTTTTTTTTTTTTTTTTTTTTTTTTTGGTTTTGCAAGGTAGGGTCTACACTCTGGTCCAGGCTGACCTGGAATTAACTATGTAGTCTCAGGATGGCCTCAAACTCTAGGCGATCCTCCTACCTCTGCCTCCTGAGTGCTGGGATTAAAGGCGTGCGCCACCATGCTCGGCCTGCCTATATACCATTTTTAATGATTAAATAAATTGAGACAGTAAGTTGTCACATGAGACAGTCTTATAAATCTGGTATTTATTAAATATGCAGTGTTAGAAAATTAGAATAGCATGAATGGACCTATTTTGTCGAGATGGGTAATCATAAATACCAAAGGCCAAAGACCCTTTAAGAAATTACTGCAATAGTCCAGTGAGAAACTGAAACAGGACAGGGGTCTTTCCAGAGAAATAATTGTTAGTACGATTTTGAAGAAGTAAACAGAATTTGTTACCTAAAGTCCAAACTGAGCAGAATTTTTTACTACTTGCCTAAGGAACATGAGAGAAGAGGGTATTAACGCCTTGTGTCCTCCTCAGTCACTCACTGACCACCTTACTTTTCGAGATAAGGGCTCTCACTGAACCTGGAGCTCACCAGTTTGATTAGCTAGCCAAATTGCCTCTTCACAGCAGGTTGTCTGTCTCCACTTCCCCAGTGCTGGATTATAAGCATGCACTGTGTGCCTAACTTTTATGTGGGTGCTAGAGATGTGAACTCAAGTCCTCCTGATTGCATGGCAAGCACTTTACTATCTGAGCCATCTCCACAGCACCTCATTTTGTTTTTGAGACAGAATGTTGAGATATAGCCCACATTGGCATCAGACTTGTGATCCTCCTGCCTTAGCCTCTCCCATGCTGGGAATCCAGGCACGTGTCAACTGAAATTGATTTTGAAGTACCCTCAGAACACGCAAGTGGTTGGAAATGTGTATCACAGGCTTCAGATCAAAGATGAACAGAGAGATTATTCATAGAGTGATTGCTTACTGAAGCTACAAGAGGAAATGAGATTAGCCCAAAAGAATATCTAGTCTACAAGGAAAAGCAAAACAGAACCTAATACTATGCTGGTATTTGATCAATGAACTGAGGATGGCAAGTCAATGAGATGACTGATGGCCGGCAGTCTGGACCGTCCAGTCACATGCCCTCCAGGTTGTCAGGACAAATGAGTCCAAGTGGAGCACTTGGGCTGAGTGGTGTCTCCACTTTGCATCTGGTTAATCAGATAGGGAGTGAATAAACTACACAATCTATACTACTTCTCTGTAAAATGGCCAAGAACTCATTGGTTGCCCACCAGGAATAGATGGCAAGACCCTATTGCTAAAGATTCCACATGCTTAGACTGCAGGTCACTGAGAAATCAAGCTGGAGCTGAGCTGAAAACCTCCTTCCTCTAGATCAGCTGACAGAAAGCTGGAAAGGCTATGCTGCATGCAGCCCTATGGGAGAGAAAAGTCATCAATGGTGGTTAACAACAGTGGACCCTGCAAGCCCTAAGATTAGCCAGCCAGGCCAAATGTGCCAACTGTTGCAATAGTGGCATGTCTGTTATGAGGGAAAACAACCACTCTCTAATTGGATTGGAGGCCAACTCCACAGGAGGGGATATATGCCTGATACCGAAAACCTAGTCAAAAGTCTATGTCTGGGGCTGGAGAGATGGCTTAGTTGTTAAGGTGCCTGCCTGCTAAGCATAAGAATGCAGGTTCCAGGGCTGGAGAGATGGCTTAGGGGTTAAGGCGCCTGCCTCCTAACCCTCAGAACACTGGTTCCAATCTCCAGGTCCCACGTTTAGCCAGATGCAAAGTGAAGCAAGGACACATGCTGCACTGGCCCATAAGGGGCTGCACGCATCTGGAGTTCGTTCACAGCAGCTGAGAGGCTGCTGGTACACCCAATTCTCTATCTGTCTCCCTCTCCCTCTCTCTCTATCTCTCTCTGTGTCTCTCTCTCTAAAAAAAAGTGTGTATCTGGTGAGGTTATGAGCCCTGGGAAAGTAACACCCATTGTCTGGCTAAATGTATATATTATGCCCACCAAAATGTCCTGTAAGCATTTTTTAAACGTTTATACCTATATATTAATAATACTCTCACTTTGTGTTAGAGAAGCTTCTTTATTCAGATGGTGGTGACCACTGGGGTAACTCAAAACTCACCATAGTGCTGACAAGTGACAGTGGAGTGTTCAGCACTAAGTCATCTCTATCACATCCTCCAAGGCTCAGAGTCCATTGTGGAAGAGGTGCTGGAAAGAATGTAAGAGCCAAAGTTAGGAGAGGAGTGTTTACAATACTGTCTTGCAGACACAGAATGGCCTGCAATTCCATGACCTCACAGTGCCTGGTACTACCTACACAAGACCTTCATAATAAGAGGAAAAGAGGATGACATCAAAATAAAAGAGAGACTAATTGATAGAGGAAGGGGATTTGATGGAGGGTGGATTTGAGAGAGGAGAATGGGAGTGGAGGGAGAGAATTATCATGGTTTTATTGTCTTTACTTATGAAAGCTGTCAATAAAAAGTAAAATTTTTAAAGTTAAAAATGCCATTCTCTCTCTCAATCTCTCTCTCTCTTGAATAAATTATATATATAATTAAAAGGGCTGGAGAGATTGCTTAGTGGTTAACATGTTTGCCTGCAAAGCAAAAGGACCCCAGTTTGATTCCCCTGGGAAACGTAAGCCAGATGCACAAGGGGGCACATGTGTCTAGAGTTTGTTTGCAATGGCTAGAGGCCCTCGCACACCCATTCTCTCTCTCTCTCTCTTTCTCAAATAAATAAATTAAATTAATTAAATATATATTTTTAAGAAGTTAAAAATGACTAAGAGCTTAAACTTGGAAATCAGGTGAACATGGATTCAGTCCTAGGCCCATTGTTGGACATTTGTCAGTTATTTCCTATCTCTGAGCATTTTTTTTTTTCATGTAGAATGGTACTGGTGTTAACTTTGTAGGAATTCTTGTGGCAGTTGACATAATTCATGTAAGTGGCTTAGAATGTTCTCTAGTAAATAATAATGGTCAATAACTTAGGGATATTATTATTTTAGTTAAACAGAACCCATCTGCTGAGAAAGAATAGAAAATAGAAAGAAAAGGAGAAACAGCAGCTACGCGCACTTAACCAGGTAACTTCTGTGAACGTTTGTATTGATTGTCAACTTGAAAGGATGTAGAATCGCCTGTGAAGGATTGTTGAGATTTGGTTAGCTTCCAGGCCTGCCTGTATATGTCCGTTGAGGTTAAGAAAACCCACCTTAACTGCAAGCATGGTCCTGGACTATACGAAAAGGAGAAACAGGGCTGGGGAGATGGCTCCGTGGTTAAGATGCTTGCCTGAAAAGCCTAATACCCAGCTTCAATTCCCTAGTGCCCATGTAAAGCCAGATGCACCAAGTGGCACAATCTGGAGTTCGTTTGCAGCAGCTAGAGGCCCTGGCACGCCCATTCTGTCCTCTCTCTCTCTCTCTCGCTCTCTCTCTCTCTCTCGCTCTCTCTCTCTCTTCTTCCAAATAAAAGAAAAAGGAGAAGCTGGCTGAGCACCAGCATTCATTGTCCTGCTTCCCCACTGTTGAACTGGATGTATCCAGCTCCTGCCTTTCATGCCATGCTGAACTGTAACCTAGAACTGTAAACCAAAAACAGACTGTTTTCTTCCTTGAGATGCTTCTGGTTGGTCATTTTATCTCAGCAACAAGAAAGTAACTAAGACAACTTCCCCACAACTTAAAAAGAAAACATGACCAGGAAGCAGCATGGGGCTAGGATGAGAGATCTTGAAATGAACCCAGCATCCTGAGCAATAGGAAGCTCTTCCAGAAACACTCGAGTACTGAGCCTTGGGTAGAAGATAGGGGAATTCTGCAGAGTGGCAAGGAAGGATTAAAACAACCTGGTATGCTATAGCATGGCTACAAGAAAAGCAGGAGACTCCATTAGACATGGAGGGTGGGGTATCGTTGTGTGATTCATGGGGAAAAAATATCAAACTGATTTCTAGGAAAAGGTCTGGGAAACTTGACTTTGAGTCAGAGGGACAGATTTATAACATCTCACCAGCCATTTTTCTTCTATTTCTGTTGTTTTCATTCTATTTCTTACATATGGACCTATAATACATTCAATAATCATTTCTCTTTCTTTGCACATGCATATGCAGTTGAGTGTGCATGTATGTGTTTGTGTGTGTGTGTGTGTGTGTGTGTGTGTGTGTGTGTGCAGGAGCACATGCATGTATGTGCACATGTTTGTGGAGGCCAGAGGTTGACATTATGTGTCTTCCTCAGTCACTTTCTACCTTATTCTTTGCTGAACATGGAGCTCACCATTAGGCTAGCATAGCTAGCCATCAAGCCCTAGGGATTCTCCTATCTCTGCCTCCCCAGCACTTACATTATAGTCATGTACCACCATGCTCAGCTTTCACATGGGTACTGGGATCTGAACTCAGGCCCTCATGCTGTTTAAATTATTTTTATTTTGAGAGAGAGAGAAAGAAAGAATGGGCTCACCAAGACCTTCAGCCTGCTGCAAATGAACTCCAGATGTGTGCGCCCCCTTGTGCACATGTGCATCATTGTGCACTTGTGTCACTGTGCATCTGGCTTACATGGGACCTGGAGAGTTGAACATGAGTATTTACGCTTCACAGGCAAGTGTCTTAACCACTAACCCATCTCTCCAGCCCTCAGGCCCTCATGTTTACCTAACAAACCCTTTACCCACTGAGCCATCTCTCAGCCCAAGAATCATGTCTCAAGACATTAAACATGGCTATTTTGGAGCCAGGGAAGTTCTATGTTAAACACAGTCTCCAGGGTGGTTCTATAGGTCAGAAAGCAGTAGACTGGCCTTGAACCTGGGCAATCTGAACCCCAAGACTGAACAAGTAAGCACAGCACGTACTAAAAGTAGACCATCATGGTAGGTAGCCTCTAAAATGGACCCCAATTATGCCTGACTTCTACCAGCCACATCCTTGTATAATCCCTCCCTTTGAATGCAGGCTGGATGAAGTGGCTGCTTCTAGAAAACAGAAAGCAGCAAAGGTGATAAGAGGTCACTTTGGGCTCAGGCTACAAAGACTGGATTGTGCATTTGAAGCACTAACTCTGAGGAAAGTCAACTGCCATGGTATGACCTGTCCATAGAAACTCAAGTGAGGGCTGGAGAGATGGCTTAGCAGTTAAGGCGCTTGCCTCCTAAGCCTAAAAACCGGGTTCCAATCTCCAGATCCCACGTTTAGCCAGATGCAGTGAGGCAAGGGCACAATGCCGCACTTGCCCACAAGGGGGCGCACACATCTGGATTTCGTTCACAGCAGCTGAGAGACTGCTGGCACACTCATCTCTGTCTCCATCTCCCTCTCTCTCTGTCTGTCTCTCTCTGTGTCTCTCTCCAAAAAGAAAAAATAAAAAGAAAAAAAGAAAGAAAGAAAGAAACTCAAGTGAGCCGGGTATAGTGGTGCACTCCTTTAATCCCAACACTCACTCAGGAGGCAGAGGTAGGAGGTCGCTGTGAGTTCAATGCCACCCTGAGACCATACAGTGAATTCCAGGTCAGCCTGGGCTAGAGTGAAACCCAACCTCTAAAAACCAAAAAAAAAAAAAGAAAAGAAAGAAAAAAGGAAAGAAGGGAGGGAGAGAGAGAGAGGGAGGGAGGGGGAGGGAGGGAGGGAGGGGGAGGGAGGGAGGGAGGGGAGGGGAAGGAAGGAAGGAAGGAAGGAAGGAAGGAAGGAAGGAAGGAAGGAAGGAAGGAAGGAAAAGGAAAAGGAAAAGGAAAGAAACTCAAGTGGCAAAGAACTGAGGGATTCTTCCAGCCAATGGCCAGCAAAAACAGGGACTCAGCTGCAACTCCCCACAACCAGCAGAATCATTCCAGCAACCACCAAGAGCTTAGAAGCAAAGTCTTCCAAGCTGAGCCATCACAAGGCCACCACCCTGGCCTGCGCTCCATAACCCCATTAGCCAGTGATACTCAGTTAAGTTCATGACCAGATTTCTAAACGCAGAAATAATGAGATACCATTCTCTTCTTTTAACCTGTTAAACATTAGGGTGTGTCACAGGAAACTTCCTCTGGAGAGATGTGAACACATGTCTTTACCCCCAAATAGGGCTCAGATGGCAGACCAAAGTATGATTACACCAATACCAGTTCAGTGAACCAGTGAGTTTATTGGGGTTAATTACAGAGGCTGGAAAGGGGTTATTTATAGGAATATGGAGTCTCCAAAGCAGCCCACTTTGATGAGGCTTCCTGTGTCAAAATTACTCCTTAGATACTCCTCCCTCAGCCTCGGGATGAGGGCTTACTTACAGAGCGTGAGACCCCAGAGCAGCCGCACCGCGGGGAAGTCTCCTCTCACCCTGAACGACAACTTCCCCAAGGTCGCTGCAAGGAGCTCCTTGTCTCTGCCAGGTGTATGGAGACCCAAGAACAGCACTTCAGTGCGCTCACTGTTACCCCTGTGAATGCTCCTCCCTCAGCCTCAGGGTGAGGGCTTACTTCCGGCCCATGAGACCCCAAAGACACCACCCAGATGGAGCTCCGTGTTCCTTGATCTTTTGCCCTCTATATACTCTCTCGCCCCCTGAGGCCATGAGACCTCGTGCATCATTGCACATAGCTGGCACTCAGGTGGGGTTCTGATGACCCTCCCCAAGCTGTCTCTCATGAGTTGACTCAGCTACTTTTGCTAAAAACTGACAACGTTATTGACACCTTTCAATACTGAGGAAATTTGCCATACAGCAGTATAACTGGTTATGCTGCTCCACGCCTGACACTTCCTCATGCTTAGCCTAGAGGACTACACACAACCTCGGCCTGACGTGGGAATTTATACGGACGCAAGGACATGAGTATGGAGTGTTAGCAGGGCCGAGTCTAGGCTTGGCTTGAGATGGAGCACAGCTGCTCAGGGACCATTAAATATGTACCGAGATGGTGAAAGCTGACGTAGGTCTTGAAGGGTGAATCAAAGTTAGGCAGTTGGACAAGACTATGAATAGGTAATTAAAGCCCAGAGAACAAGTATGTGACAAAGCGTGGAAGATAAAATAGCAATTAATTCTTATGGGTGAGTTAGCCAGCATTAGAGATAACCAAACAATGGAATATTGAGTGCTTTGTAAAAACCCCGAGTGTTCAAAAGAAACTGCCACGTACAACGAACATTTGATTTATTTGAGGAAGCTACATATTTTGAAGTCATTTTCAGGTCAGAGGTCACACACTGGCATCCTCTAGGGAACATTGGCTAACATTTTCGTTTGTCCTTCAAAGTTATTATATTAGCCTGAATTAGTTATTCACATTTAGGAAAAAGGGGATTTAAAAGATGAAATCCAGCTCTGATTGAAATATCAGAAGAGCAGGGAGTGGGGGCACACGCAGTTGATCCCAGCGCTGGAGAGGCTGATGTAGGAGGATCACCGTGAGTTTGAGGCCAGCCTGAGTCTACATTGTGAATTCCAAGTCATCCTGGGCTAGAGCGAGAACCCACCTCAGAACAACAAAATCAGAAGATCTGAACACGGGAACAGTGTTTCCGTTTAACAACAAATTGGCTGGAGTAAGGAGCAGCTGTCTCCTTTAGACAGAGCATGTGCACTCATGGCTGCCGGAGCTCCCTTTGGCACATTGAAGGCACTTCACTTTGCACTTCCGGCAAAGGGAAGATAAAGATGTACTCAATGTAAGCATGCCATCTGTGAGGGATGTGCTGGTGAGCCCCTGCCACCTCCTCAACTGAGCTGTCCCCTGGAAGGATGAAGCCCAAGGAAGCATTGACTTGCAGTGGTGCTTTTCTCTGAGAATAAGGAACAAGACAGAGTATCTGATCTAACCAGTTCTATTCAACCTTGTTCTAAAGATTCTTGCCAGTTAAATGAACGAAAAAAAATAGAGGTATTCAGATAGAAGTGAGACCTCTTCCTCTAATCCGATAGGACACACAGACTACTAAAACTAGTAAATGCATTTAGCAAGGCTGCAGGGTACAATCTTATCGTACAGAAATCCACTTAATGTCTATGTGAAAGCAATGAATAATCAGAACTTAAAATTAAAAAAATAATACCATTCACCCTGCTGGCTGCAGTCTGACATGCGGTGCAGTCCTTGGTCTCCTGTGGCCAGGGTCTAGCCTCACTATGGTGGCTCAGCAGGCTGCCTTCATGCTCATCCCCAAGAGCACTCCACTCCATTTTTCAGGAGCAGGGAACAGTAGGGTCGGTGCATACCTGGCAGAATAGCAACCTACAAGAACAAAGAAGGCAGCTTTGCCAATTTGAGAATGTACCTGCACGGACTGGTGGTTCTGGGCCTCCAGAGCCCCTGCAATGGTGGGCTGGTTTGATTCAGGTGGCCCCCATAAAGTTGGGTGTTCTGAACACTAGGATCCCAGCTGATGGAGATTTGGGAACTAATGCCTCCTGAAGACAGTGTATTATTGGGAATGGGCTTATGGGTATTATAGCCAGTGTCCCCTTGCCAGTGTTTGGCACACTCTCCTGTTGCTGTTGTCCACCTGATGTTGGTGAGCAGGTGATGTCCACCCTCTGCTCATGCCATCGTTTTCCTGGCCATCATGGAGCTTCCCTTCGAGTCTGTAAGCCGAAAATTAAACCTTTTTTTCCCCACAAGCTGCTCTTGGTTGGGTGATTTCTGCCAGCAATGTGAACCTGACTGCAACACAGGGCAAAGAGAATGACAGTCTTTTGAACAAAATAGAAGAAAATGAAAGAAACTGGTGAGAACAGTACTGGGCCAAGGAAGGCTTTAGCACCCTTAGTTCCAGGAAAGGCATCAACAGATAATGGTCTGGTTGAATACAACACGGACAGGATGGTGTAGGAGGAAGATCTGCCTATGAGAACATGAAAGTTTCTATACTTGAAGCAGTTTAGAAATATTCTCATTCTCAGTGGAGAATTTTACTTGGCAGAGTGACTTGGCATATACCTGGGCCATCATGAGCAGTGACAAAGAAGATTTAACTGTCCAAGATATGCTGACTCTGGGAGGTAAGGATGGACACACATTATGTGAAAGAGTCGAACTGAAACCAGAGGCAGTCACCATGGTAGAAATTGACCAAATAGTGATTGATGGGTGGAAGAAACACACGTGAAGAAGATGCGGTGACATCTTAACCTTAAAGGAGGCTGCTACCAGGTCCTCATGGAAGACTGCATTCTGGTACTGCAGAAGTACTCCAGAGAAAGAAGAGAGTTTATTATGTGATTAATGACTTGAGAGCCATTCCAATCTTGACATCTCCAAAATATTCCACATAGGAGTTTCTCAGATTGATTCTGGACTTCTCCATGAAAGTACTGAAACAGGATGGGGAATATTTTACACACGAGAACTGTGTCACTTTGACAAAAGCCCAGTCCTTCTATGAAGAACAGCGGAAGCGCCTGTACTGTCCTGTGGGATCCTCGACCGGACATGGTCTGTGGCCCTTCATACTTGGAATGGTGGGTGTTTTGCACTGTTTGGAAGAAAGGTAAGCCTTAGAGATGAGCACCCCCAGTCCTGTGTGCTGTCAGTAATCTCCCTGACCCCCAAATGCTGGTTTTGATTATGAACCTTCAAGTTTTTCTTTCTTTCTTTCTTTCTTTCTTTTCTTTTCTTTTCTTTTTTTGTTTGTTTGTTTTGAGGTGGGGTCTCACTCTAGCCCGGGCTAACCTGGAATTCACTCTGTGATAGTCTTAGGGTGGCCTCAAACTCATGGCGACCCTCCTACCTCTGCCTCCAAGTGCTGGGATTAAAGGCATGTGCACCACCCCTAGCCCTTTCTTTCTTAATTATTATTTTGAATTTTTAAATAGCTAAAGGGAAATGTGTATCATGATGAGTTAGAGTGTTAGTAGTTTATGGAAGTCAGCTAAAGGACCATTAGACAGAAAGCAAAGACTAAGTGTACTGGACCCCTAGAATGTGATCTTTATGACTTTTAATTTCTGTGTGGGTTGTTTTTTAAATTTTGTTTTGTTTTGATTTCAGTAGACTTTTGATTTGGACATTTGGAGGAATGAGCATCACTGTTTGCTTCAAGAGGGAAGTTCTCCATGGTGTTTCTTCCCCTCCCCCCAAACTAAATTACATTTTAAAATTTGGTTTTTATGACAGATAAAAAAGTGAATTATCTGGGCATGGTGGCACATGCCTTAATCCCAGCACTTGGGAGGTAGATATAGGAAGATCTTTGTGCGTTTGAGGATAGCCTGGGACTAGAGTGAGTTCCAGGTCGCCCTGAGCTAGAGTGAGAGCCTTCCTCAAAAAACAAACAAACAAAAAAAGTGAATCAGCAGTGCTTCAATGAAAACAAGAGACCAAAATGACATTCACAATAATACAAAAATGTTTAATTCCTAGAGATAAATCTGACAAAGAATGTGAAAATTATAAAATATTGCCAAGAGCAGTTAAAGACCTAAACAAATGGAGAGAGGCATCATGTCGGTAGGCTCAAAGGGTAATAAAAGTCCCCAGGAATATTTTGTAGAAATTTATAGGCAGACTATAAAATGTACATGAAAGCCCAAAGAATCTAAATAATTAGGAAAAAGGAACAACGTTTTAACACTAATCCTGCCTGATTTCAATACTTAGTTTGAATGAAGCTACAGTAATTAACAGTATGGTATTGTTGTAAATGTAGGTAAACAGATTCATGGAACAGAACAGAGTCCAAATGTAAAGCTCCAGTAAACTAATAGATTTTTAACAAATATTAAATTGTTAAGGCAATTCAATGACAAAATACTTCCTTTGAAGCTGGCCCTGGAAGCTGGGGCGATGGCTCAGCAGTTAACAGAGCTTACCATTTCAGCAGGAGGGTTTGGGAGGGCCTGAGACCAGCTAAGTTTAACTCCCCAGAGTCCACATATAAAGCTTGACATGGGGCTGGAGAGATGGGTCAGTGGTTAAGGCACTTGCCTGAAAAGCCTAAGGTCCAGGGTTTGATTCTCCAGTATCCACATAACATCAGATGGACAAAGTGGCACATGCATCTAGAGTTTGTTTGTAGTGGCTAGAGGCCCTCACATGTTCTCTCTGTCTCTCTCTACCTCCCTTCCTCCCTTTCTCTTTCTCCCTCTCTCTCTCTCTCTTTCTCTGTCAAATAAATAAATAAATAAATTTTTTTAAAAGCTATGCATGTCCATAACTCCAGGGCAAAGGTGTGGAGACCAGAGAATTGCTGGGGCTTGCTGACAGAGATCAGCAGCTCCGGGTTGAGGGAGAGAAGCCATCTCAAAGAAGTGTGCTGATACACAATAGAGAAGGGCCTCTGTCCTCCACATGCACATGTACACACAATGCATATTGTGCACACACACACACAAAAACCTGGTACTAGAACCATTGCATCCCCGTGTGATGGTTTGAATGTAAAATGTTCCCCATAGTATCAAGTGTTTGTGACTCAGCTTCCCACCTAATCCTCAGCTGGTGGAGCCTTTGGGTGGTGGAGCCTTGCTGGAGGAGATGTGTCATGGGGACAGACTTGAGGATCATTAGGTCAGTTCACACTGGGTGCAGCTACCTTGTTTTCACTGCTCCTACCCTGCCACTGATATGTGAAGACGTGAGCTGGTCACCATGATTTCTCCACCTTGATGCAGCTTCCCTCAAAAATGTAAACCTAAAATAAACCCTTTTCTCCCATAAGTTGCTTCTGGTTGGGTGTTTATTTTTATTTTTATTTATTTATTTGAGAGAGAAGAGGGCAGATAGAGAGAGAATGGGCATGCCATGGCCTCCAGCCACTGCAAACAAACTCCAGGCGCATGTGCCACCTTGTGCATCTGGCTTACATGGGTCCTGGGGAATCAAACATGGGTCCTTTGGCTTTGCAGGCAAGCACCTTAACCACTAAGCCATCCCTCTAGCCCACTGGTTGGGTGTTTTGTCCCAGCAGTGAGAAGGTAACTGCTATAGAAAATGGGTGCTAGGAGTGGGACTGTTCCTGTGATGAATCTGACCATGTGGGGTTTGGGTTTTTGGAGCTGGATTGAAGGAGGAATATGGAAGGATTTGGAACTTTGAACTAGAGAAGCCTTGCAGAGCTTAGTGGGCCATTCTGGTGAGAATTTGAATATCCTAAATGCAGACACATGTATTGATTGTGAAACCTCAGCTTATAAGATTTCAGAGTAGGGGAAAGGGCCCTTTGGGGGCTAGGTTAGAGGCTGGCTGCATTCTGCCTGTGTCTTGAGAACTTGAACAAAGTGGAATTTAAAAGTAATGGTGCAGTTGACAGAAGAAAGTATAAAGCAAAAAGATATGAGAGTTGTAAAGTTTGCTACAGAAAAAAAAATTTAAGCAAGTCTGAAGTTTTATTTTATACCACGTATGCTGCAATTGTTGAAGAGATCACCACCATTAGAAATGGGCTGTCCTACTTTCATGCCTTGTTCTGTCACTGACTTAAGTTAGGGTTGCTGACATAATCATGAGTGGGAGGTTATTTACTGGAAAATGTGCATTCCATGTGAATTGTTAGGAAACAGGAACAGAACCAAGGTAAGGGGAGATCATTGTGAGTAAATAATAAACAAAGTGTCTTCTCTACATGTATGAAAGTGTCATAATGTACCATTCATATACACTACTGAAAATGTTAAACTGTCTGCTTTGTGAACCAGTCACTCTATTCCTTGCTGTTTACTCAAGAACAAGTGAAAACATGCGTTCAAAATTAACATGGGAACCCTCACAGCATGGCCAAACTGAACACAACCCAAATGTCTATGGACAGGTAAATTAAACTAAGATATGTATTCATACAATGGGGCTCTGCTCAACAGTGAGAAACAATGGACTATGGGTATATACCTCAGGATGGATAAAGTGGATGACAGTTATGCCAAGGGAAAGAACTTAGACAACAAATAGTAACGATGAATTGATCCTCTTTTAGAAAAGTGTGGGAAATGCAATCTAATGCTGACCGAAGGCATACCAGTGGTTGTCCGGAAAGGTGCATATTAAAGTTAGGTAGCTTCTCAGTGCTGGAATGAACACGTGAGCAGAAGCAGATTATGGGAAGAAAGGATTTCAGGGGATGCTTTATCATGGCAGAAGAAGCTGGCTCACTTCATCATACACAGATAGCAAAGAGAGAAAGAGCAACCAGAGCTCAAGCTGGCTGTGAGCACATCTCAGGGCGGATTCAAGATCCACTCCCAGGAACACTCCTCCTTCAGCAGGGCTCCACCTTCTGGGGACTAAGTAGGAAGCTCAATCAAAAGTACCTGAAGTGGGGCTGGAGAGATGGCTTAGCGGTTAAGGCATCTGCCTCCTAAGCCAAAGAACGCTGGTTCCAATCTCCAGCGGTTCCAATCTCCAAGTTCCATGTTTAGCCAAATGCAAAGGGGCGCAATGCTGCACTTGACCACAAGGGGCGCACGCATCTAGATTTCATTCACAGCAGCTGAGAGGCTGCTGGCTCGTCCATCTCTATCTGTCTTCCTCTCCCTCTCTCTCTGTGTCCCTCTCCCAAAAAAAAAAAAAAAAAAAAAAAAAGTACCTGAAGTGATGGGGACATTTTTACGTTCCAACCACCACAGTAGGTGAGGAGAATGAAAAGGGCACAGGGAATTTTTGAAGGTGGTGGACATGTTTATTATCTTGATGGTAAGAGTGACTTTTAGTGGCATAGAAATATGGTAAAAGTTATCAAAATATGCACTTCACATTTGCACAGTTTATAATATGTCAACTAGAGATCAAAACTCGGGGGTTGCTCTAGGTATGGTGGCCACACACCTCTAACCCTAGCACTCTGGAGGCTGAGGTAGGAGGATTGCCAGTTCAAGGCCAGCCTGGGCTAGAGTGAGTCTACTGCCTAAAAAAAAAAAAAAAAAAAAAAAAAAACCTCTTGGGCTTGGGGACTAGAGAGATGGCTCAGTCAGTAAAGTACTTGGTTTTCAAGCATGAGGACCTGAATTCAATTCCCAGGACCCATGTCAAAAGGCCAGGCATGGTGACTCAGGCTTTTAATCACAGCCCTGCAGAGGCAGAGATAGGCAGCCAATCTAGCCTGCTTGGTGAATTCTAAGCCATTGAGAATCCTTGTCTCAAAAAAAAAAAAAAAAAAAAAAAAAAAAACAAAAAAAAAAAAAAAAAACAGGATGGCACCTAAGGAATGACACTTGAGGTTTTTCTCTGGTCTCCACTCACACGCTCCTGTGCACGCATGCACAAACACACACACACACAAATATAGTGAAACCTATCCACTTGTACACTGTATATAGATGTAGTTTATTTTATGTCAACTCACACATCAAAACTGAGGCTTTGACTTCCCAGACAGGCAGGCAGATGGAAAGGCATGGCCCCTTTTGCTTCCCTCATGGCCTGAGAAACAGGACATTCCCCCCTGCAATTTTTCAATAAGCCTCTTTCATTACCATGGGGCTCATGGGTCCCCCTGTTTTTGTTGTCCGTCTCAACTCCTGCCACTCCCAAGAACCAAGCTTGATCACTAATTGTGCTGTCCTGAGATTGGTGTCCCCTCTAGGATGTGACGTTCATTAGTTCAGAGCTCTTCATTTTTTAAAATATTTTATTTTTCTTTATTTGAGAGACAGAAATAGGCAGAGAAAGAGAGAGAGAGAGAATGGGCATGCCAGGGCCTCCAGCCACTGCAAACGAACTCCAGATGTGTGCATTCTCTTGTGCATCTGGCCTACATGTGTCCTGGGGAATCGAACCTGGGTCCCTTGGCTTCGCAGGCAAGCACCTTAAACACTAAGCCATCCCTCCAGCCCTGAGCTTTTCATTTTTTTTTTTTTTTAGCTTACCACAATCTGAGGCTCTGCTTTAGCAAGCAAAAAGCACTCAATTCTGACTAACTGATTTACTGATTAATTAATTGGAAAAGCTATAAATCCTATAAGGTGTTGTTTCTGAAATCAAATGGAATTTAAGGAATTTAGATTTTACTAAACTGCTTGCTTTCAAAAACATGGGGAAAAAAAGAATAAGATCTTTGACTACCACAGTTTTCATAATTGCTCCCTAATGCTTTTATAGTCAGAAAACTGTCTCTAAAAATAGCTACATAAGTAAATATACTACTGAAAATTTTAAAACAGCCCCAATAGGTACACTGGTGACTGGCAAAATCAGACTGGGTCTTTTCACTGTCTGGGTCTTGTCAGAGCTTGGCATCCCACTCCCTTCTCCTCTTAAGTGGTTCTGGAAGATTTAAGTGGAAACCACAGAGTGAAATGAGGCAGTGGATTCATGGAACTGGGAAATCGGGAAAAGGAGCCAACACCAACCAGAGTTGTCTGCTCAGGCAAAAACCCTGATCCAGCAAATTCGTCAGAAATTTCCATCTATATTTATAGTTTTGGAAAGCTTTTGGGAGGTGGAAGAGTCCTGGCTCTGAGAGGTACTAGGGATGCCAAGGTTGGGTTTATAAGTCCTTTCCTGACCTCTGAGGAGACATCTAGGCCTTTATTTCTTCCTTTACTTAACAGACTAAAGACCACCATTTAGGGGCTGCAAATGTAACTGAGTGGCAGAGCATTTTAGCTAGCTTCTATCCCCAGCACTGAAGGAAACATATTTACTAAATATTTGTTGTGTTTGAGAACTAGGTTAAATCATCTCATTTGTATAAACACACTGCTTTTTTTAAAAAAGTACTTTTGGGGGCTGGAGAGATGGTTTAGTGGTTAAGACACTTGCCTGCAAAGTCCAAGGACTCATGTTTGACTCTCCAAGCTCCACGTTAGCCAAACTCACAGCGATGCAAGCACTCAAGGTTGCATATGTGCACAAGGGGGTGCACCCATCTGGAGTTTGATTCCAGTGGCTGGAGGCCCTGGCACACCAATTCTCCCCCTCTATCTCTCACTCACTCTCTCACTCTCACATAAAAAAAGGTAGTCTGTTGGGCTTGCCTCAAAAAAAAAAAGCATTTATTTTAGGGAGGGGGAAGGAAAGGAGGGAAGGAGAGAGAGAGAATGAGCATGCCAATACCACTTGCTATTACAAAAGAACTCCAGACACATGTACCACTATATATATCTAGCTTTACATGGGTGCTAGAGAATCAAACCTGGGTCAGCAGGCCTTGCAAGCAAGCACCTTTAACTGCTGAGCCATCTCCCCAGCTCAGAAACACACTATTTTTAACTTCCATTCTCTAATGGTGAAACAGAGGTTTAGTGAGATTAAGGAATTTGGCCAAAGTCCCCGCAGTCAGGTAAATGATGAATAGAGGATCTGAACCTGGCTCTGAAGCCTGAGGTCTCGGCCTCTGCATTGCTGTGGTGCTCAGATGGGTAAAGATATGATAATGCAGAAAGGAAAGGGTGAAGGGAAGAGCTATTTCAAGCTTCTGTCATGAGCCCAGCACATTTCAAAATTCACAAGCATCCAGCTGGGGAGATGAAGCAGTGGGTCAAATGCTTGCCACACAAGCGTGAGTTGATGCTCAGTTTCCATTCAAAAAGCTGGGACCACAGCTGGGGGAGGGGCTCAGTGGATAAAGCACTTGCCACTCAAGCCAGGGTACCTCAAATCCAGGGCACCTCTATAATCCAGCACTCTGGCTGTGAGGTGGGAGATGGAGAAAGGAGAATTTTCTAGATGCTCATGGTGAGCGCTGCAAAGACAGATAGCAGAGCAAGGTTCAGAGAGAAATGGTGACGCAAATGAGGTAGAAGGTCAAGGACTGACCCCAACGTTGTCTCTGACCTTCACACACATGCTGGGACATGTGTTCACCTGCTCTCACACACACTTGAACATGCCCACCTGTATGGCACAATGCAGGACTGGCCCTAGCCAGACTGCATGCTAAAAGAAACCAGGCCACACCCCTCGGGTTTTCTCACCAGGATGGCTGGTAGTCAATGACGGGTAAGACCCCAGGAGATGGGGCAACCTAAGACAGGCACCATCGCATGTGATGATCCCTTGGGACCTGGGATCAACAATGGCTTGGCAAAGAACCATGCCTCCCAGGGTTGCCAATAATAAAAACAAAAAGGAGGTTATGTATGGCACAATGCAGGTCGGGCCCTAACCAGACCGCATGCCAGAAGAAACCAGGAAATGGCTTCTGTGGACATGGCATCCTGCACAGGCCTGTCCCATGCTCGCGAGAAACCTGCTACAAGATGATCTGTCTGGATCTGTTTGGTCACAAAAAGGGGACCACCCCATACAATGATTGGCCAGCCAAGCCCCTTAAAACCCCCTACACTTCCTTGAATAAACCAGTTTGCTGCAGTTTGCCCTTTGCTTGCTTCCACCCAACTCCCAGAGACTGTGTCGTGACTCTGTGCCTCTCACCCCCAACTCGGCAGAGACCCTGCCGTCCCTCCTGGGCTGGCCCTAGGAGGAACCCCAACACCCACACCCACACAAAGTTTCTTAAATTCTTTTTTTAAAGCTGAACCCAGTAGTGCATGCCTGCAATCCCAGTTGTTGGGAGGCAGACGCAGGAGGATTCTCAAGGCTTATTAGCAAGCCAGTCTACCTAAATCTATGATCTCTAGAGTCAGCAAGAAAGCTTGTCTCAGAGAATGAGGTGGAGAGTGACTGAGGAAGACACTCTGATATCAGTCTCTTGCCTCCACTTGCATGTGCACATGTGCACAAACACATATGACACAGCACACAAACATACACATGCCAAAAAAAACCCTCACAAGTATGAATTGCCCTTAAATTGAAAGATGAACTTAATGTGTTTCTTTGTCCAAACCAAATATAATCCAAGTTCAAATTCCACTCTCTCCACCCCTAGAACAAGCTGCCAAGCAGTTGAGTGGTAATTTATTGGCCTCTCCTTCTTTTTTCTGCAATCTCAGAATGTCCTACACCCCACATCACACTCAGAGGCTGTTCTCCCACTGAGCTGTTCTGTTTCCACTTGGGGGTAGCAAAGGGCTCAGAGATATCTCTAACCCTCTCTTCCTTCCCAGACTTGCCAGATCTGACTATGTAAGGAAAATCCCATTCCTCTTCCTTGACAGTGAGTACAAACTCAAGTCTTTTTAATTTACTTATTTATTTTCAAGCGGGGGTGGGGGGATGAGCATGCCACGGCAAATGAACTCCAGATGAATGTGCCATTTTGTGCATCTGGCTTTATGTAGGTACTAGAGAATCGAACCTATGCTGTCAGGCTCTGCAAACAAGCACCTTTATCCACTTAGTAATCCATTCTGTTGGTGTTTTGTTGTTGTTGTTGTTATAGGGGGTCTCACTCTAGCCTAGGCTAACCTAGAACTCATAGCGACCCTCCTACCTCTGTTTCCTGGGTGCTGGGATTAAAGGCGTGTGCCATTGTGCCCAGCCAAACTCAAATCTTAAAGGATGCAAACACCCATTCAGCCTCCTGAAGAGAGAAGGACAGGCGCATCCCAGCCTTCTCTGATAAGCCTCCTGTGAGAACATCAGACACAACGCACTCCCCAGCAGGCTTGAATTCCTAATAAGTTCCTGTGCTGAACCTATGCTACCTCAATCAGTCCTCACCGCAGTGCTGGGTCATTTATCTGCAGGTTTAAGCGAGAGTGTATGGCTGGAATTCACTCTAGGCCTTGGTGTAAGTAGGTCACAGTCCTTCATGCCAAAGGCGGGTATGACATTAGAAGGAAGTACCAAGGAAATCCTTCCCCGCCTTCTCAGTGACTTATAAACATTTTAACTATTCAGTCCTCTAAACAACTTTATTATCATGGGTCAATGTTGGTGGTGTGCTCTTGAAGGCTGTGCCACCAAGGGCTGAGGAAATGGTTCAGTGTAAAGTGCCTGCCATTCAAGCATGAGGACCTAAGTTCGAATCCTCAGCACCCACAGAAAAGCTGGGTGTGATGGCATGAGTGGGTAACTCCAGCACTGGGGAGGTGAAGACAGGTAGCTCCCTAGGGCTTACTGATTACCTACTCTAGCCAAAGCAGAGAGCTCTGTGTTCAGTGAGAGTCTCAAAATGTTAGATGGACTGTGGACAGGAGAGGTCATGAGCCTTAGAGGAGTAACACCTGCTGTTGTCTGGCTAAATATATATATTATGTCTACCAAAGTGCCCTGTAAGCACTTTTCTTAATGTTCATACCCATATATGAATGCTACTCTCCCTTTTGGTTAGAGAAGCTTCTCTTTTCAGATGGCAGTGACACTGGGAAAACTCAAAAGGCACCATGGTGCTGAGAAGAAGGGACAGATGAGTGCTCAGCAATGAAACATCTCTATCACATCTTCCAAGGCTCAGGGTCCGTTGCAAAAGAGGTGGAAGAAAGAATGTAAGAGCAAAGGAAAGGCAGGACTCCTTACAACGTGCTCCTCCAGACACAAAATGGCCTGGATATCCATGACCTCACAGTGCCTGAAACTACCTACACAAGACCATCATAATAGGAGGAAAAGATGATGACATCAAAATAGAAGAGAGACTAATTGAAAGGGGGAGGGGATATGATGGAGAGGGATTTGTGAAGGGGAAAATGGGGACGGGGAGGGAATTATCATGGCTTATTGTCTATAATTATGGAAGCTGTCAATAAAATGTTAAAAAATAATCACCCAAAAGGCAACATAGTGCTGAGAAGAAGGGATGGAGGAGTGCCCAGCACTGAAACACCTCTGTCACACCCTCCAATGGCTCAGGGACCATTGCGGAAGAGGGGGCGGATAGAATGGAAGAGCCAAAGGAAGGATATGACCTCTTACAATGCAACTGCCCAGACAGAAATTGGCCTCGATATCCATGATCTTGCAGTGCCTAGCAATACCTTTGCAAGACCCTCAAAATAGAAGAAAAAGATGATGTCATCAAATTAAAAGAGAGACTAATGGAGAGAGGGAGGGGATATGATGGAGAGTGGAGTTCTAAAGTGGAATGGGGGAGGGGAGGGAAATATCAGGTGGGGTTTTTTTTGGTATGTAAGAATAAAAGTCAATAAAAAATAATAATTAAAAAATAATAAGATTTTTTAAAAAGTTAAAAAATAAGATGGAGAGTGACTGAGAAAAACACCCCATGTGGACAAGTGGCCTCCACACATATGCACACACAGATGCACATGCACACAGACATACATGTGTACTCATACACATAGGAACACATAAATACGTGTGCACACATACCACACACATGCAAACAAAAAGAAAAGGTTGAACAAGCATATCTCTAGGGGATCTGACTTGTAGTGTTGGCCAGTGTCCCTTATGTCAAGCCACCAGTGTGACAGGGATCTCCAAATGGGAGGAGGTTCTTGTCCTGAATTACCTGGAGAGGCTCATCGTGTGTCACTGCCAGCATGCACACAGGACAGCCACCAAGAGCCCCGGGAGCACAGCGCACAGTGCAATGGACTAGACTCGTTAGGAATTGATGAGCCTTGCGTATTTATGACCTTTGATTTTAATTGCAAGTTTATAAAATTTAATTCTTAATAATGGCCATCTTTAACAAGCAGCTCCCAACGTTCCTGCTTATTAAACAGTTGGCCCTGATAAGCTTTCTCTGGCCTCTGCATATCACCGGTCATTGTGATTAGTTCCATTTTAACTAAGAGAACCTGAGGCCCTGGAAGGCTGAGGACCCTGCACCCCTTTCTAGGTCACTCGTCTAGAAAATGGCAAGGGGAGAGTTCAAACCCAGGCAATGCCCCCACTCCCTAGCTACGGCTTGTCCCTTCTGACCAGACAGCCCACTGGTTTTCTGTGCTTTTCTCAGACATACATCAGCTGCAAGGGCGAGACCCAGTAGCGCTTGGGGCTTACTGTGGTTTATTCCCAAGACCTTGGGAGTGAGTAAAGACATCTGCACCCGCAGCTAAGGCGTCGGCGCCCTGCGATTGGCTGTGGGGAGGACCACGCAGCCGGGCAGGCCTTGCCCCCGAGGCCGGACTGCGCCTGCGTCCAACCGCACATCTATTATGGAAAGGAGGGCCCCTTAATGTAGCGCAAATTGTAGCTGGAACACAGGCAAATTGCCGGCTTTTACTAGCACATAAACTGAGCGGAACCTCTGAGATAGATCCGCATTACACTAAACGCCATCCATAATTCATACCTGCGGCAGAAGCGCTTCCCTCTCCTCTCCGGGCTGGGCCCATCTATTATTGATGGGGCCCTGAGAAGGCCCCAGCCATCTGCCCGCGTGGCCCATCCCTCAGGCGGTGGCGACGCTTTATTCATCAGAATCAACACCCAATTAGTTTCTTAGCAGGCCCCAGAGGGAGGATTATCGGAGGAATCGGAATGAGTGCTTCTAGACCAGCACCCCCAGTGCCACCCCTGCCGGGCTGATCCATACCCGCAGGCTTGGCAGCAGCAGGCCTGCGCTCCTGCTCGCTCTGAAATGTGGCATCCGCCTTCCAGACTCAAGACGCATCCCTGCCTCTGCGCAGAGGGCTGGTGAACCAGAGTTTCGGGCTGTCTGGGAGAGAAGCCACTGCATCCCCCAGCAAGGAGGTTAAGCCACTGCAGGGAGTCGCTTCCTGCCACACCTGAGTGCTGGGGGGAAAAAAAAATAATAAAATACCAATTATATTCTGGGGCCTTCGAAAAAGTTCTGACAACCCTGTAAGATTCCCGCCACCTTATAGATGGGGAAACAAGTAGCCTAGCCAAGGCCACTCAACCTAGTAGGTGACAGGGACAAGTTTTTGAGCCCAGAAAACCTGGTGCCAAAGTCCAGTCTTAACCACTGCTCCATGCTGCCATCTAGAGGAGGAGTGGTGGGAACGCACAAGCTGCGTCCAGGGAGTGGCAAAGGTAAGGTGACACACAGCAGCAAACACACACTGCCTGCTGACAAAAACAAACAAAAAAGCTCTTCAACCAACTAGTTAAGTGAAGAGGACATGCGCTTGATGGACAGCTGTTTCATATGTGGCTTATGGCTCTATTGGATGATTATTTTTTTATTTGCAAGCAGAGAGAAACAGAAAAGAGGGGGGAGAGAGAGAAAAAAATGAGAATGGACGCACCAGGGCCTTCAGCCCCTGCAGATGTATTCCAGGTGGCACGTATCTGGTTTTAACAGGGTACTGAGGAATCAAACCTGGGTCGTTAGTGCCTTAACCACTGAGCCAGCTCTCCAGCCCAGATGACCAATTGTCAAATAACTAAATGAATTAATGGCTATTAATACCTGTGGCTTTAAAAAGATACATCTTTCTTTCCCCTCCTCTTTTTTTCTTTCTTTTCCTATTTCTCTCTCTCTCCCCCCCCCCGCCTCTTTCCTCCTTCCTTTAATTTTTGAATCAAGGTTTCCATGTGTAGCTCAAGACTGTCCTCCAACTTGCAGTCCTCCTGCCTCAGCCTTCCAAGGGCTGAGACTCCAGGCCTGGCTGGAAGACTCCATCTTCCTAAGATGAGTCTCAGGGAGGGGGTGGAAGACACTCTTGGCTCATAAAAGGTTGAGCTGCTCTAGACAAAGGGGAAGCCATCTGGGTTTGGAGCTGAAAAAAAGCGAACATCAGAAGCTGGCTTCTGTTACACACCTTCCCAGGTGCCAGGCACTGTGCCTGGCCTGAGGAGGCAGGAATAAGTAACATGTGGATTCTGACTAGTCGGCTAGGGAAAGACACATGTGCACAGCTAACTGTAACATGTGACAGGATAACAGAGCTGGGTACAAGCCAAGGACCCTCTCAACCATGCCTTTTTCTCCCCATCTATTCCAGTTACCTTCTTATTGCTGGGAAAAAACACCTGACTAAAAGCAGCTTACGGAAGGAAAGAGTATATTTCTGACTTACAGTTCTGAGAAGTTTCATCATGGTGGGGAAAGCATAACTGGAGCAAACAGCCAGGTGTCACATCTCCACATCAGCATTCAGGAAGCAGCCAGAGAAAGCTGAATGTAGCAAGCAGGGATGGTCTATAACATCCCAAGGCCTGCCCCCAGTGACATACTTCCTGCTCCACAACCTTTCCAAACAGCGCCACCGACTGGGGATTACATATTCAAACACATGAGGCTATGGGGATGTTTTCTAGTTAAACCACCACACCACCTCAGGGGAGGCAGACCCTGGCCTGAGGAATTTATACAATGTCATGAGCTGGTGCAACTCCAAACACAAGCCCTCCATGCTCTGCCCAGCTCTCATCCTGCTCAGTCATTTTGTAAAGTGTCCCTAGTCACCTCCCTCTTTAATTTTCTTTATTGCAGTTGTATGTGTGCAGGTGAGTACGTATCCACCTGTGTGTGCATGTACGTGGAGGCCAGAGGTAAATGTCAAGTGTCTTCCTCTCTGCCTTATTTATTGAGACAAGGTCTCTTTGAACCCAGTGCTCACTGATTCAGTTAGTCTAGCTAACCAGCTTGCCCCAAGGATCCACCTATCTCCACCTCCCAAGCACTGTGGTTATGGTGCACACCACCACTCCCAGCATCCATTGGGGTGCTGCAGATCCAAACTCAAGTCCTCGCACTTGTATAGCAAGTGATTTTGCCAACAGAGCCATCTGTCTAACCCCAAACTCCTTGCATATCTTGAAGTTAGTTCCTCGAACCTTGAACTGGCCCCCTGGAAAATTGTGAACAACCGTAGGAAGAGCTCACAACTTCTTCTAATCCACTAGCATCTGTACCTTCTGTCCTTCACATCTTACCTTTGTCTATCCCCTCTGTGGGAAAAGCTTGAACGATGGCCCATTTGGCTTGAGGACTATGATGGGCTCAAGACATAGAGATGTGTATGAACAGAAACCAAGATGCCTCACGGACCTGAGAATGGAACCAGAAAGCGGAGGATGTGGAGCCAGGCAGATGTTGACTTACTAGGGGGGCATCAATGGAAAATCCACAGGCAGACAAGCACCAAATAACCTGAGATGGAGACAGAATGTGAGAGAGTCTTTGCCGGAGCAGAGTTCAGCAGGCACAAAACCCCATTGCCAGTGGAGTCACTTTGGGCAAGTCTCTTAATCTCTCCAAGCAGCAGTGAACTTACTTCAAAGGGGATAACATTACTTTCCTCATAGCTCTCAAAGGGCTACAAGAGAAGTAAGCAAAGAATAAATTAAAATAGCCACCACACAGTGAAGCAGCCAGCCAGTGATGGTCACTACCCTTTGAGGACAAGTGTCTAAATAATGACATTACCTGATGCTGGCACTTCTAGAAAGCCCCAGTCATGCATGTTCTATGGCAGGCAGTAGAGTGGGCATGCTCATTCCCTTGGGATGGAAGAGAGGCAGAGCCCTTCACCCACTGCTGTTGCAAAGGCAGGAGGCAGATTCCTCCACTCAGATGATTTAATATCCCAGTACCCAGACCTGCTGTAATCAACTATCAATTCATGTCTGCACTGTGTGTGTGTGTGTGTGTGTGTGTGTGTGTGTGTGTGTCGCGTGTGTGTGGACACTCGTGTGCCATGGTGTGCGTGCAGAGGTCAGAGGACAACTTTCAGGTGCTGGTCCTCCCCTCCCACCTTGTTTGAGGCAGGGGTTGTCTTTCTCAGTGCTGTTCACTGCTGCATTCACAGGCTAGCTGGTCTGCAAGCTTCCAGGAACCGCTCCTATCCCCACCTGCCCTCTTGCCCTTAGTGTACTGGGGTCAAAGAAGCACAACACAGTTTCTGGCTTCTACATCTGATCTGGGAATCTGAACTCCTACACTCGGGCTTGAGCAGTGGGTGCTTTATCCATTGAACCATCTTCCCTGATCAATACTTTTAGTGCTTCCCTTTATTCCCCCCCCCAAAAAAAAACATGTCCTGGTTGAGATGGCTAATTATATATCCTGCCTACAAAATGATTTACCTAGTTCATATCCTTACAAAGATTCCCATGGGAGAGACCTCTAGATGCCTCCAATGTCTCCTCTTTGGTCTCTTGCTACTGAATCTCCCCATGTGACTAATTCCAGCCAACAGATGTAAGCAAAGTGTGATATGTGACTCCAGGGAAATAGCTTTGATCTGGAGTTTCTACTGCTCACACGCAAATATGATTCCAGCTTCCCAGAACCCTCAGCTCTCTCTGTCTCAGATCATGGGGGACAAGAGGAGGCTAAAGGGATGGAGTCATATGCTTGCACTCAAGTTAGACCGCTCTGATTCCTGACCCTACCATTGTTCCTAGTTTTCAGATAAACACGGGTAAGTTACTGAACCTCTGTCTGCCTCCATTCTTTTTTAAAAATATTTTTTATTTATTTACCATATGGGGGGCAGAGTATGGGTGTGACAGGGCTTCCTGCCACTGCAAACAAACTGTACCTGTGCCATTTTGTGCATCTGGCACAAAGTACTGGGGAATTGAACCAGGCCAGCAGACTTTGAAAGCAAGTGCCTTAACTGCTGAGCCATCTCCCTAGCCCTGTGCCTCCATTTTATGTCTTACATGTAGATGAAATTAGCAGTTTCCTTCCAGCTTACATGAATATGAGCAATGCAATGTGTGTGGTATTCTTTGCACAGTAGCCGGTACATGGTAAGCCCCTATACCTAGTAATTTAAATATGGCTGCCATCACTCTGTTATTTAATGTAACTAAGGTTTCAGCTCCCATACAAACAGCTCCTCTGCTCTTTGCTATACAACTGTACCAATATAATCTCTCTTGCCTGCAGCTATGGACACACTTAATCCGTGGTTTTCACCTATGGTAAGTGTGATAGTTTGAATATATGTCCCCCAATATATTCAGTATTTTATTATTTTATAGTTTGCATCTTCAATCACCTTGCTAGAGGCAATGTTACTGGGGGCCGGTTTTAAGGTGTGGTGATGGTTTGAGATTCCATTGTAAAGATAAGCAAAGTGTGCCTAGCAGGAGTTCCTGAAGTGTGCTGTGTGACCTTTTGGCTGTAGTTTTGCTCTGTGTGCTGTGGTGGCTGGTTGGCTTTTGCTCTCTCTCTGCCTGGCCTTATGAGAGCAGGCCACTTCTTCTGCCATTATGGAACTTCCCCTGGATCTGTAAGCTTCAATAAATAATATCCTTTCCTCCATAACTGTGCCTGGTCTGGAAGTTCATCTCAGCGAACCTGAAGCTGTCTGCTACAGTAAGTATCAGAATCACCTTGGGTAGATGGAAAACAGGCCAAGGCCAGAGGCTTCCCCTACTCTACAGAGCCTGAGAAATCTGGATCACTCTGTCTGGATGACTCTGGGCCAAAGTGTGGAATTCAGTGCACATCCAGAACCAAGGGAGGGAGAGCAGGAGGCTGAGATTGGTAAATACAAAGTGTGGAATTCAGCGCACATCCAGAACCAGGAAGGGAGAGCGAGAGACTGAGATTGGTGTCTTAATCTATTCCATTTTCTGATGCTGTAAGTGAACACCTTGAATGAGTATAAGAAGAAATTTATTTCTTAAAATCCTTGAGGCTGAGAAGCCCAACATGGAGGGCTGTGTCTGGTGGGGACTTTCTTGCTGGCTGAGAACTCTCTGTAGGGCACCAGGGATGACACATTAACACAGTAATGGGAGGGCCCTTGTGACCTTCTTACAGGTCCCACCTGGCCTCTAATTGTAATTTTCCTGAGGAGGATTCAATTTCAACATGAATTTTGTGGGGACATTCACGTCACAGCGGTGAGCCACAGGAATGAAAATGAGGAGGAGTCCAATTCCACCCACTTATCTCTAATTCGGGTCTGTGGCACCATTCTCTCTCACTGGGAACCTAGCAGTGGCCTTTACAATGGCCCTCACATCTCTGAAACTTTGCACACAAGATACTGTGTCCAAATCTTGGGCTGAGACTGGTGTCCTGCTGTACACTGTCATTAAAACCTTCCCCAGCTGCCCACTGTCGTCAGGAAGCCCAGCCAGCTCATAATCACTTTTAGGACTCTCGACAACAAGATTTCTGCTGACTTTTTAAAATTCAGTGGTTCTCAACAAAGGACAGTTTTGTCCTCCACAGACATTTGGCAATGCCAGAAGATACTGTTTTAAAAATATTTTATATTTTTATTTATTTGAAAGAGAGATAGAGAAAGAGAGAGATAGAGAAAGAGAGAATGAGCATGCCAGGGCCTCCAGCCGCTGCAAATGAACTCCACAAGCATACACCACCTTCTGCATTTGGTTTACTTGGGTCCTGGGGAATCCAACCTGGGTCCTTAGGCTTCGTTGCTAAGTGCCTTAACTGCTAAGCCATCTCTTTAAACCCCAGGAGACATTTTTGATGACTACAACTGGGAGATGGGACTATTGGTATCCAGTGTATAAAGACCAGAAATTCTACCCAACACCCCACCATGCACGTGGAAGTCCCCACAACAACGAATGGTCCAGCCCAATGTCAACCACTGAAGCACACACCTTGCCCTCCAGTCTTCATCCTCCACAGTCCAGCCTCCTGGGCTTTTTTCCACTTATCTAATAACCATGCTTTCCCTGCCCTTTGGTCATTCTCAGGGAGTGCCTTCCCAGAATCCCCTTCCTCCCAACCCTTGTCTTGGCGAAACGCCATGTTCTGTATCAGCCCTGTGCATCTCTTCTCGCAGGAAGGCCTCTACTTGAGAGCACTTAACCAGAGTGAAGCCCCTATCCCATGACACTGTAATTTTCTGTTTTCCGGGTTCCCTTCACTCTAAGTTTGTGTTCAGTTTTGTGTCTACCTGTGCTTGGCTGGGAATTGGAATCCAGTAAGTGTTCAATGGATGTTTAAGGTCAAGAAACAAGAGCTAGTCTAATGCAGTCTAACAATGCCTCTATAGGCCAGCCATTGTCTGAGGCTGACTCTCATGGAAGTCTGGGAGTGTGTTGTGTTGGGGAGCCAGTGCCAACCGAGATTCACCATCACAGACATTGATCTCCCTGAGCCTCAAAGGAGGTGGGGGGGGGTGCCTTCTGAACAAAGCTGGGGTCAGCCTCCATCTCTTTTCGAGACCCCACCCCTTCATTTATTTTCAGCTCTCACATTTTTGACATGAAAATATAAGTAGTACTCTACTACTACTAAGTAGTACCTACCCTAAGTAGTAGTATCCCAGGTCTCCCCAGATAAAGTGATCCTCCCTGCTAACACTCTTGCCTCCTCTTCCCCCACAAGCGTCTGGAGCAGTCTATGCAGAAGTTCCGCTTCCACACAGCACCTCCAGGGGGCGCCATTCACATTGTGCTCTGTGAGAATGGCCGTAGAAGAGAAGCCTGGGGTGTTAGTGAGTTGCATCCGCTCCTCCATTCACTGTTTGCTGGCGCCCCGGGAATGAACGACCATATTTGCCAAGCCAAATGGGCATTTAAAAAATTATTTATTTAAGAAAATGGGGGGCTGGAGAGATGGCTTAGCGGTTAAGGTGCCTGCCTGCTAAGCCTAAGAACGCTGGTTCCAATCTCCAGTGGTTCCAATCTCCAGGTCCCACGTTTAGCAAGATGCAAAGTGAGGCAAGGGCGCAATGCCACACTTGCCCACAAGGGGGCGCACACATCTGGATTTCGTTCACAGCAGCTGAGGGACTGCTGGCACGCCCATCTCTATCTGTCTTCCTCTCCCTCTCTATCTGTTTCTCTCTGTGTGTCTCTCCAAAATTAAATAAAATAATTTTTAAAAAAATTAAAAAAAAAAAAAGAAAAGAAAATGGGCTCACCAGGGTCTCTTGCTGCTACAAATGAACTCGACACATGTGCCACTTTGTGCATCTGGCTTTAAGTGGGTACTGAGGAATCGAACCCCAGGCCAGCAGGCTTTTCAAGCAAGCACCTTTAACCACTAAGTCATTCCTTAGGCTAACAGACAGGCATCCTGAGTGGTGCTCTACTTCTGGGGGGGGTGGTAGGGTTGACCTTCCCCTGACCCCAAGACTCTCCCACTGACTGAGCCTCTGTTTCCACTGGGTCCTTAGTTTTGATGTTAATCTGCATTCTCTTCTTGCATCTTTTTCTCTTCTTCCTCCAGCTCTTTCTGTGGTGAGGAGAGTGGAAGCCCATTCATAAAGGGATCCAAATTCAGGCTGAAGAGGTGGCTCAGCTGTTAAAGGCTTGTGTTTGCAAAACCTGCAGGCCCTGGTTCAATTCCCCAGGACCCATGAAAAGCCAGCTGCACAAAGTGCTGCATGTGTCTGAAGTTCATTTGCAGCAGCAAGCTGCCCTGGCATGCCCATAGTCATTCTTTCTCTGCTTTCAAGTAAATAAAAAGGAAAAAATGAATTAAATAAATGGATCCCAAATCCAAATTGTCAGCAAATCCCATCCACTTGACTTCCTTATATTTCTTTGATCTACCCTCTTCTTCCTATCCCTACTGTAACTGCCATAGAGCAGCTTGCTGCCTGCACCCTTCCTCTCCCATCCCAAGAATCATCCCATATAGCTGCTAGCATGACTTCCCAGAATGGGATTCCCAGCGCCTTGGTCTCCTAATTACTCCTCAGACTCATGCCCACAGCAAACAACATTCATCTGCATTGATGTTCAGAGCAGCCACTCTGACACTGGTACTTACTGAACCTTTCAAGGTCCGAAGAGTCTTTCCACGTGATTGACAGCACTTGTAAGAGCACGGAAGTTATGCTGAGAGGTGATCAATATTCAAAAGATAGAGATAGATAGTCTAGCCAAACATAATGAGAATCCACCATAGGGTGTCCAGAACAGCACCAAAGATGAGTCTCATCTACAAAAAGATGGAGCCTGGGGACTGGGGAGATAAAGTGGCAGGTGTGAGGACCAGAGTTTGGGTCTCTAGAACCCACAGAAATACTGATGTGGTAGCCCATGTCTGTAATCCCAGCAAACCTAGGGCAAGATGGGAGGCAGAAACACTCCAGCTAGCCTGCTGTATGCTGGTTTTCAGTGGGTACTGGGAATCGAACCCCAGACCAACAGGCAGGCTTTCAAGCAAGTGCCTTTAACTTCTAAGTCATCTCCTTAACCTAAAACAGAGGCATTCTGAGTGGTGCTTTACTTCTGGGGTTGGTGTTAGGGTTGACCTTCCCCTGGCCCCGAGACTCCACTCCCTGGTCATTTTGCTTCTCCTGCTGACTGAGCCTCCATCTCTGCTGGGTCCTTAGTTTTTGATGTTCACATGGATTCTCTTCTTGCTTCTTTTTCTCTTCTTCCACTGACTCTTTCCCACTGACTCTTTCCTAGGGTGGTGAGGATTGACACTGGAAGTCTGACCTCCACAAGCTAGCCAGCAGAGACCCTGCCTCAAATAAGGTAGAAGTCAAGGATTGACACTGGAAGTCCTCTGACCTCCACATGCATGCCATGGTGTGTGCACACCACACTCTCTAAAAGAGAAAGAGAGTGACAGGGAGAAAGAACCAGAATTTTAAACAGAGTGCTTTCCTAAAGGCAAGAGACCAAGAAATTGTATTTCCAAACTCCCATCCATTGTGAGTCTCTTGTCAATCAGTGAGACCCATGAGGAAACGTTTGAGACCAAACCTCGGAATTCTGACCCTGTCCATGATCAGCTCTGAATAACCCGGGTCTGTTTGTTGGTTGGTTGATTTGAGACAGGGCCTCATCTATCCCAGACTGGCCTCAAGTTCACTGGGTAGCTGAGAATGACCTTGAACTTCTGATCTTCCTGCCTCCACCTCCTGAGTTCTGGGATTGCAGGTATGGACCAACATGCCCAGTTTATGAACCCAGGCTTTTGATCATGCGAGGCAAGCGCTCTACTGACTGAGCTACATTTCCAGCCCTGAGACTTTTTTTTTTCTTTTCTAGTAATGGACTATGTCCTTCCAGGTCTAATGGCTGTGAAAGGCAGTTTCAAAATAAATAAATAAACTCAATCTCATTGTTAAACTATTTGGAATACTGTACTTCAATGTGCCCATGACCCATGACCTACAGGACAAAGTCCAAAATGTGAAAGATTATGATGAGAGTGGGGACTTAGTGACTGTTAGAAATATCCTATGACCCCAAAATACTTCCCCAGTGCTTTCTGACAACCAGACAGCTTACAAATAGCGGTGACTGAGGAGTGATGAGAGGATGCCATGTTGATGGTGTCTGGCCTGGTCTGCCCAAGAGGCCAGAACCCCATCATTCCCCAATAAATCAGGGGGTCATTTTTCACAGAACGGAAGCTCAATACTCCCATCGCTTTCTCCCCTAACCAGCCCTGAGATTGCTCTGTGCTCTTTATTACCTTTCAATGACTTAAGCCCCTGAACTGAATAACTTCATCAAGGTGTCAACCTAAACAGATTTTCCCCATAATGGTCCAACTCTCACAGGTTCTTAATGAAAAATATTGATTTCCAAGGATTAGTTGCAGATTTATGTGTTGGGATGCTGATCTCTCTGTCACCTGACACCTTATCAGTAGATGAAAGGAGCTAGTTTTCCTTCATGGTTTTAAAAAAGCAATCACCAGCTATGTCAAGGGGCAGCTTAGGTCCAGAAAAACAAATAAAATCCTGGGTCTGAATCCTTTGGAATACTTAACAGGCAGTGGAGGAGGTGGCAGAGGCTCAGTGGCATGAAGACGCCCATCTGCCTTTTTTCATTAACATCTTCCCTGGATGAGTGGAGGGGAGCTCAGACTCAGAGACACTGGATGAGGAAACAGGACAGGCAACCACCCCTCTTGGTGGTGTGACTGATCTCTGGGACACAGTAGGGGGAAAGCATGTCATGTAAAGCCTGTCTGGAGCTAGAGACATGGGCTGAAAGGAATTCAGCAGCTGCTGTCTCAAAGTGGCATTCAATCAAGACTGGCTTGGGTTGGTTGTGCCAACTCACTCTGTTAAATGCAGTTTTCAAGGGATGAAGTCACAGTTCTCGTGTCTAAAACCTCGGTGGGCTACAGAGCAGAATCTTTCCCATCACCCATGGGCAGCTGGAATCAGATTCATTCTCGGACTCTGACAAAGACAGATTGAGGACTGACTACGTGCCAAACCCTATGCTAGGCATTTGGACCACAATGGGCAGCAAAGAGGGATGTGGGTTTCTGCCTGGATGGTGAAGGCAGACTACAGATAGTGAATAAATAAATAAATAAATAGACAGGCAAACACAGAACATAAGCAAATGTGGGATTATAACTGCAATTGGATAAGATGCTGAGAGTGGGCACACAGGACTGAAGTGGCCTGGAATGATCACACTAACCTGTGAGAGGTCAAAGTGATGGTCAAGAAACATTGTAGTTACCTTCTCATTGCTGAGATAAAGCCCTCAACCAAATGCAGCTGGTGGGAGGAAAGGTATATATTTGGGCTTACAGTCTTGAGAGACAGTTCCATGATGGTAGGAGATGCATGACCTGAGCAGAGGCTGGACATCACCTCTGCCAAAGCAAGCAGAAAACAGCAGCAGGAGAGTGAGCCACATTCAGGCAAGGGAGAGCTGGCTGTAAAACCCCAGAGACCGCCCCCAACAAAAAACTTCCTATAGCAAATCTCCACTTCCTAAATTATCATCAGCTGAGGACCAAGCATTCAGAACCCATGAGTTTATGGGGGGGGGTCATCTGATTTAAACCACCACATTCCACTCATGATCATGCAGGATGTAAACTGCAATGCATTCAGTCCAATTTTAAAAGTCCCATTGGTTTTATCAATCTCAACACTGTTCAACCATATCTATAGTCCAAAGTCCTCTAACTGTGAGCCTATAAAAAAACAACATATTATAGCACAGCACAAACATTCACACTGCAAATGATGGCACTGAGCATAGCAAGGAAAGATTGAACAAATGCAAGATCTAAAACAAACAGGACAAACATCAAATCCTATAGCTCCAAGTCCTACATCTGTGATAAAGTCTCTGGGGTTTCAATTCTGTACTTCTAGCTGGGCTGTTTGAAGTTCAGGGAAAACTCCATCACAAACCAGCAGCTCTCCTTGGCAGCTGTCCCACAGACTAGGTATCTTTTAAAAATTCTAGGTTTTCCATTGCAACCCATGGTTCACATTCATGGTTCCATTGGGTCTTCATGCAGGGACGGTAACAACCCTGCCTCACATTGCCTAGTGGCCATTTCAAAAACACAAACCACATTCAAATCCAATGATTCCTTTGTCCTGCTTTTGTTATACTCCCAGAACACCAGGTAGACTACAAATTTGTTAATCCAGGAGGGAATAAAGCTGACTTTGAAGAACTGATACGCCTTCAACATTCAGGCCCCTATTTTCAAGAGTAAGCATTCTTTCTGATGTCCCAATGCAGAACAGCTGGCCCAATCTCAATGGTCATAATCCCTCAAACAATCGCAGCTGAAACAAGCTAAATGTCTCTAGCCCAACTTTCATTTCTTTCTGTTTCATATCCATCTGCTCAAACCAGTCTATTTCTTCTAAATTCAGCCCTTTACAAGTCATGACACAGGCAGAATACAGCAAGCTGCTCACACAAACTGCTTTTAACCCATTCTGGACAAAGCTCTTTCTTCCCCTCATAAACCAAACCTACACAGTACACATGTTTTTCAGCATTTAGTTCTCTCAACTTTGACCAGGATTGTCCATAAAACTCTGCCTTCAACACTGCAGCACTTCAAGGCATTTGTTAGGTCAAAGTTTAAAAACTTTCCACATTCCTCCTACCAATCAGTTCCAAAAAGCCAATAACCAAACAGTCAGATTTCTAGCAGCAGAAACCCCACTCCTGGTACCAATTTTCTTTTGTAGCTACCATCTCATTTCTGGGACAAAGCACCAAAAGCAGCTGTAGGGAGGAATCATTTTTATTTTGACATACAGTCTCAAGAGGAAGTTTCATGATGGCTAGAGAAAGTATGGCATAAGCAGAGGTTGAACATCACCTCCTTGCCACAGAAGATGGAAAACAGCAGCAAGAGAGTGAGCCCAATGCTGACAAGGAGGATCTGGCTATAACACTTCTAAGCCTTCCCCTAACAACACACCTCCTCCAGCAAGGCCACCTCCAAAATTGCCACTATCTGGGAACCAAGCATTCAGAATATGAATTTATGGGGGACATCTGATTCAAACCACCACAAGGTAACACCTGAAAAATGAGAAGGGGTTCATTGGAAGAGCATGGAAGGTGGGGAATTTATGCACTGGAAGTAGTATGTGAAAATCATCTGTTCTGGAGGGAATCTAGCAAGAGAGATAAGGGCAGGGGAAGAGAGAGAGAAAGAGAGAGGTAAAACTGGTCCCAGAGGGTCCAGTAGAGCAGTTACAGGCCATACTATGGCTCTAGATCACTATTCCAAGTGAAGTTGGGAGCCATTGAAGGGTTCTACCTGCACTTGGTAAAGAGCAATTTGGCTGCTCAGTGGAGACTCTATTGCAACAGCTTTGGAATAAAAGCAGAGAGAAGGTGGTTGAGAAGGTGACAGCAATTGTCCAGGCAGCAAGAAATAGGCAGTAATGCTATGGAGATGGACACAAGGGAACAGAAGCAAGGGATACAGAGTAAACATCAACAGGCACTGAGGCTGAGATGAACATGGGGAGGGGCCTAAGAAGACAAAATGTTGGCAACACAGATGACTCCACGTTTCTCAACTGAGAAGGGGTGGCTCTCCACTTTGTGCCCCCAACAGTCTCTCTAACAGCTGTGGTATTTCCAGAGCAAGGTTCTCATTTCTGTTCTCTTCTGTGATGATTTACATTGACTGCCAACTTGACAGGACCTGGGAGGGATTATCTAGGTCAGGTTAGCCTCTGTGCGTGTCTGTGAGGGATAAACTAGATTAAGTTAACTGAGGTGGGAAGACCCATCTTAACTGTGGGTGCTGGCTGAGCACCAGTGTTCTTTATTCTTTGCTTCCTCAGTATGGACCTGCTTCAAACTCTTTACTGTCCTGCCACCATGCCTCCCTGCTTTGATGGTCTGTAATCTGGAACTATAAGCTAAAACAAACCTTTCTTGCCTTAAGCTGATTTTTGTTGAGCATTTTGTCCCATTAATTTTAGTATTAGAAGTTGACAAATACATCATCCTAGATTAGGGGTGGCAAAGTTCTCTAAAGAACCAGAAGGCTTTGAAAACCCTACCATCTCTCTCAATTACTTGAGTTTGATGCTAGAAAACACAACAGCTATGGACAATGAATAAACAAGCCACAGTGGCTGTGTTCCAATAAAACTTTATTTTTTTTAAAAAAGTGGTGGACAGGATTTGGGCCTCTGGCTGTATTTTCTTGTTTCAGCCTCTACAAGGTCCTCTTTAACCATCTGATGCATTCATAACCACAGTTCAGCCACAGCAAACTCTTCTCACTTCCCAACATGTCAGGTCATTTTATTATTTGCACTTCTCAAACCTTCATGAACTGTTCACTTCTTTGGTTTCAGTCATGAAAACAGAACCCTCAACATTAGTGCCTCTCACCAGGCGTGGTGGCACACACTTTAATCCCAGCACTCCAGAGGCAGAGGTAGGAGGATTGCTGTAAGTCTGAGGTCACCCTGAGACTACATCTTGAATTCCAAATCAACATGGGCTAGAGTGAGACCCTACCTTGAAAAACCAAAAAAAATTTTTTAAAGTTTAGTACCTCTCTTTCTCTGGTGGGGCTGTATGAATGACCCAGAACGAGTCTTCACAAAGCAAAGCTCTCCTCATAAAACACAAAGGACTTGTCTTGAGCCTCATGAATAGGTGTGATTTTTTTTTCTTGACTTTTTCATTTTAAATTTTCTTTCTTTCTTTTTTCTTTCTTTCTCTCTTTGGTGTGGGGGATGGAACTCTAGGCAATTGACCTACCAGTGAGCAATACCCACAGGCCTGACATTTTTTTTCTTAAAAAGAGAATATATGAACAGTTCACCAGAAATAATAGACCAATGGATAATACACATATGGAAAGGGGCTTGTACTATTAGCCACTGTGGAAATGTAAATGTCAGCTACAATAAGACATCACCACACACAATTAAAATGATGACACTAAAAATGACTCATAATTCCAAGGGCTGATAAGAATATGGAATGCGTAGAACCCTCCTATAATATGATGGAAATGTAAAATAGGTAAAGCCTCTTTGGAAAGCCATTTGGCAGCTTCTTAAGTTATCACATAACCTAGCAATTCTGCTAATAAGTATCTACTCAAAATGCAAATAAAGGGCTGGGATATGGCTCAGTGGCAAAACTTGTCAGCACAGGTTCAATTTTCCCAGTACGCACATAAAGCCAGACACCCATCTGGAATTCGATTGCAGAAACAAGAGGCCCTGATAGACCCATATTCTCTATCTCTGTCTTTCTCTCTCATGAATGAATGAATAAATACAAAGTAAATTGAATATTTTGATATTTTATTTATTTGAGAAAACAAGAGAGTGAAAGAGAGAGAGAGAATGGGGGCATCAGGGCCTCTAGCCACTGCAAACAAACTCCAGACACATGTGCATCTGGCTTATGTGGGTACTAGGGAATTGAATCTGTGTCTTTATGGTTCACAGGCAAGGGCCTTAACCACTAAGTCATCTCTCCAGCCCTAAATAAAATATTTTTAAAATTCAAATAAATCAACCAAAAACATCTATGTAATTTTTCACGGCGCCCCGAAGCAGGTAATTCTACTTCAGAGCCCCCAGTTGGTAAATGGATCAACAAAAAGCTATATATATGTAGAGAGAGTGGTGGTTTGATTCAGGTATTCCCCATAAACTTAGGTATTCTGAATGCTAGTTTCCCCAGCTGATGGCAATTGGGCATTAACGCCTCCTGGAGGCAGTGTATTGTTGGGAGTGGGCTTATGGGTGTTATAGCCAGTAACCCCTTGCTAGTGTTTGGCACACTATCCTGTTGCTATTGTCCACCTTATGTTGGCCAGTGAGTGGTGTCCACCCTCTGCTCATGCCATCCTTTCCCCCTGCCATTATGGACCTTCTCCTCAAGTCTATAAGCCCAAATCTTTTTTTCCCCAAAAGCTGCTCTTGGTCAGGTTATTCCTGCCAGCAATGCGAACCTGACTACAACAATATTGTTGGTACCGAGGAGTGGGATTACTGCTAGACACCTGACTGTGTGGCTTTGGCCTTTTGGAGTTGATTTTCAAGAGGAATGTGGAAGGATTTGAAACCTTGGCCTAAGAGAAGCCTTGTAGTGCTGTAAGTACAGCTTGATGGACTATTCTGGTCAGAGTTGAAAGACCTGAATGCAGTAAGACTATGGACTTGTGATGGTAAGAAAGAGCTTTGCCTGGACTGGGATAGAAGCAGTTTGTGTGAGAGGCTTGCTGTTATACTCATGTCCTGAGACCTTGTGCAGGGTTGCAGTGCATAGAAGTAGACTGATGTGAGCAAAGGGATATGGCACAGAAAGAAGTGTTTAGGCCAAAACTGCTGCCTGTTCAGTTGCAATTCAGAGATTACAACCTTTGAGATTGGGCCAGCTGACCTGCACTGAGGCAACAGGAAGAATGTAGACTCTTTTGAAGTGGTCTGAGTGCTCAAGGAATGTCCTGTTCTTCAAAGTCTGCTTTATTCCCCCCTAGATTAACAAATTGGCACCCTACCTGGTATTGTGGAGTATAAGAAATGCAGGAAAGAGAGGGTCATTGAGTTGCAATGTGATCTTGTGTTTGGGAAACAGCTGTAGGCAGTGTGAATCAGATTTGCAGGATGCCTGTACGGAGACCCAATGGAGCCATGAGGATGAACCATGGATTACAGTGGAGACCCAGTGGAGATGCTAGGACCATGAGATGGCTGCTAAGGAGAGCTGCTGGCTCTGGATGAAGTTTTCCAGGACTGTGAGTAGCCTAGCTGGAGGGGCGGAATTGGAACTCCAGAAATTTATTGCTGGCTAGAATTATCAGACTTAGATTTGTTACTGACTAGGGTTGTTGGACTTGGAGTTATAGAATTTGATGTCTGCCCTGTCTAAATCTTGTATTTGTTGAATATTTCTTTGCTATTTTCAATGTCATCTTTTGCAACATGAATGTTTATTCTGTGCCATTATGGGTTGGGGGGGGCTTTTTTTTTTTGGTATGGCTCAGTTAAAAGACCTTGGGTGATGGGAATGTTTAAACATCACTAGGGAATGACAAAAACTATCAGGACTTTTAAAGTTGGACTGAATGCACTTTATTTTCTATCGTGTATGGTTAACAGTTTATGGGGGCCAGGGGCAGAATGTGGTGGTTTGATTCAGGTGTCCCCCATAAAAGTAGGTATTCTGAATGCTAGTCTCACCAGCTGATGGCAATTGGCAATTAATGCCTCCTGGAGGCAGAGTATTGTTGGGCTTATGGGTGTTATAGCCAGTATCCTCTTGCTAGTGTTTGGCACATTGTCCTATTGCTATTGTCCACTTGATGTTGGCCAGGGGGTGATGTCCACCCTCTGCTCATGCCACCCTTTTCCCCTGCTATTTGGAGTTTCCTCTCGAGTCTGTAAGCCAAAATAAACCTTTTTTTTTTTTCCCCAAAAGCTGCTGCTCTTGGTCGGGTGATTTCTGCCAGGCAATGTGAACCTAACTGCCGCATGTGCGTGTGCATGTGTGTGAGAGAGAGAGAGAGAGAGAGAGAGAGAGGGAATCAAACTTACCATTCTTGGGATAACAAACCTAGAGAGCATGCTAAGTGAAAGAAGCCAGACACGTGACTACATGGTGTGTGATTCTGTTTGCATGAGGATCTTAAGGAAGGCCAATGGGCAAATGTGGAGATGGACAACAGCATAGTGGCTACCCAGAGTTGGAACCTGGAGCAGGACTGGTTGCAAATAGGAGAAAACTTTGGAGGGCGCTCAAATCATTTAAAACTGGATTATGTGCTTATGTGAGCTTCCCCAAACTTATGTAACTGTGAATTTAACATGGTGAATTTTGATGTATGTACATTATAACTCATTAGGCTGTTTTTAAAAAGTTATAAACAAGGAAGGGAATGATGGAGAGGAGGGAGGAAAGGGGCAAGAAGAGGGAAGGAAAAGGAAGGGAGGGGAGATGAGAACTGACTTGTGGGTATAAATTTATGTATAAAGAAGGGAAGAAAGAAGGAAGGAAAAAAAGGAAGGAAGGAAGAAAAGAAAGGGAGGAAGGAAGAAGCGAGAGAGAGAAAGGAGAGATGGAGGCAGGTAGAAGGAAGGAGGAAGAATGGAAAGGATGGAGACAGAAGAAGGAAGGAAGTGAGTAAGGGAGGAAGTAGGGGAGAGGGAGGGAGAAGGAAAGAAGAGAGGAAGGAGGAATGAAGGGAGGGAGGGAGGAAGGAAGGAAGAAAGAAAAGGAGGGAGGAGGAAAAGGGAAGGAAGAAAGGGAGGGAGGAAAAAAGGAAGGTAGAAGGAGGGAAAGAGGGTGGAAAAAGGAAGTAAGGGGAAAGGAAGAAAGAGCGTGGCGGAAGGAAGGAAGGAAGGAAGGAAGGAAGGAAGGAAGGAAGGAAGGAAGGAAGAAAGGAGGGAAAAGAGAAGGAAGGAAGGCAAGAAACAAGAGTGCTGGACTGAAAATGAAAAGATATACATATTCTCCTTTTTTAGGGATGTTAGAATTTTTTTTCCCCCCTTAGGAAACTACACAAGGGTGACTTGCCCACTCCACACACCCAGTGGCAGAACTTCTAAGTCCAGACTCTTGCACACATGCCCTGGCTTATGATGTCCTTCTTCCCTCTCCTGTGGTCCAGCCAAACTTGTACCCTCCAGGCCTTGTCTCAGCCTCTCCTGCTCAGAGAAACCTCATATGCTCACACAGGAGCAAACCCGTGCTCTGCACCCCTTCTCCATGCCATCTTTCTTCCCTTCGCTACAATCCATCACTGGTCAGCCCCATGCATAGGGAGGGATCATAACCAACCTTTTTCACATGTTTCTAGGTGACCAGGATCCTCATCCATCTCCACACGCGGCAGGAGGATTCCTCCGAGAGCTCGCTCCAGCACCCTGTGCTCCTCCGGTGTGCAAGCACAGGGCGTGCTCGTGCTCACTTGCTACTTTTCACAGATTGCTCATCTGCGGAGAATTACTACCCTGCTCTACAGGTTCCCACAGATGGCTTTATTTTCCATTGCTATTAAATTGGTTTTGAACAAGACATAATTCTTCAAGTGCCTGGTGAGCTCTCTGGGTTTGCTCAGGCAAGATTCCATAAAAATGTAAATAATCGGAACACTTCTGGGATTATTTATCACGACTGACTTGTGGCTGTAAATTTATGTATTAATTTCAGCTATAAGCTTCAGTGGGGAAAAGATGAACAGTTGAATATAGACTCTCCCGCCTCACATCCTTTCTATGTCCCCATTTCTCCTCTGCTTCGAGTGAACATAGTGTGGAGCAGGACCACAGAGCAAGTCTAAGGGGATAAGTTGGATTAATAAGAGACCAAGTGGCAATTAGGAAGGAATTGTCCCTCTGGAAGCCACAGGCCCATCTCTTACTACTTTCCCCATAAATAAAATTTTTTAAAAATTTTATTTTGGGGCTGGGGAGATGGCTTAGTGGTTAAGACACTTGCCTGCACAGCCAAAGGATTCAGGTTCAATTCCCCAGGACCCACATAAGCCAGATGCACAAGGGGGAACATGCATCTGGAGTTCATTTGCAGCAGCTGGAGGCCCTGGTCACCCATTCTCTATCTGTCTCTCTCTCTCTCTCTCTCTCTCTCTCTTTCTCAGATGAATAAATAAAAATAAATATTTTAAAATTTATTTATTTGCATAAAAGGTTAAGTTCTCTATCCCCTTGCCCCTGCTCCCCTTTCCCTGAGGGCCCTCCTCAGTGCAGTTGGTGGTATTCACTGGGTCATGAAGGCCTCAGTTATTCTCTATGGGGAGACAATGCCTCAGGGTATTCCTACCCACTCTGTGGCCTTTACAATCTTTCTGCCCCTCTTCTGCAATGTTCCCTGAGCCAAGACAGCCTGTTAGCAGTCTGGTTTAGTGTTGAGTTCTCTGTGAGCTCTGGGTTTCTGCTTTGATGAGTTTTGATTGACCACAGTGTCTGTCGCATCTCCCTGGAGCTAGTTGTGGGACTGGCAGTGAGAGCAGTCAGTCCTCATGTTGCTGCTGCCATGGGCCTCTGAGGCCTCAATATCTATTGCTCTCTCACTTGACTGTAAACTGCAGGAGGCTTGGGCCATTGTTGCCACCTGCATCCACTGAGCCTGGAAGAAAGTTGAAGAAGGAGAAATAAGTGTTAAATGAATGAGCAATCTCCTTACAGCAGAAGCCATAGCTGGACCTCCCTGTTCACACCAGCTCCTGACTTACGTCCATACTCAGAAGATGGCTGTCACTTGGCCTGTGTGTACTGAGAGATGGGAGTGCCCGGAAGCTTCCATTCCCCTTGGAGGATGGCCCGAAATTTCCTAGTGAGTGCCAGGCTTGGGATTCCACACACACCAGTTCTCATGCAGGCATGGAGGATGTGGGGAGCCACCCTCACTGCCCTGGAGTGCCGCTGTGACACACAGAGCCACACTGCCCCTGAGCTGGCCTGATCCACAGTCTTTTTTGACTCTCTCTCTCCCCCCCCTACTCTCAGTATTGCCAAGGACCCCTCTTAATGAATCACGTTTATGCAAAGGCTTGTCTCAGGGTCTGCTTCAAGGGAGCCCAGTCTAAAACATAGAACCTTCTACTGCAAAGGGTTCTAGGAATAATATCATAAATTTCTGCACAAAGGCACTGCAACTGGATGGATAGGATCATCTGCTGGTTCAGATGAGGATAAGGTAAGTCTGTAAGTAGCAGACGAGGTTCATGCCAATGAGCCCGATGTCATTACACTTGAGTCTTTGCCCTGATGACCCTGTGCCCCACTGGGGAGGGGTCACAAAGCCCTGTTGCTGATATTTTAGTCACACTAGACCTAGGATCCTGGGGGGCCAAGGCTGACCTGGGATGAAGCCAAAATCCTTTCCACCTGCCCCTTCCCAATGTCTCAGCCAAAGCCAGGGCAGACTTCTGAGCTGGCCAGACTTCCCATTTGAAAGAAACAAGTATCAGATGCATAGTTGCTGAGGTGTTGTACTTTGCAGCATTGGGAACTGAAACCAAAGTCTTGTGCGTGCTAGACAAATGCTCTACAACTGAGCTGTATCTGCAGACTTCTTTTTACTTCTTTATTTTTTTAAAAAAAAATTTTTTGAGAGAGACACACATACATACACACACAGAGAGAGAGAGAGAGAGAGAGAGAGAGGAAGACAGAGATGGGCGCACCAGCAGCCTCTCAGCTGCTGCGAACGAAATCCAGATGCGTGCGCCCCCTCGTGGTCAAGTGCGGCATTGCGCCCTTGTGTCACTGCATCTGGCTAAAAGTGGGACCTGGAGATTGGAACCACTGGAGATTGGAACCAGCGTTCTTAGGCTTAGGAGGCAGGCGCCTTAACTGCTAAGCCCTAATTTTAAAATATTTTGATTTATTTATTTGTAAGTGTGTAGGGGAGGAGGGAAATGGGCACATCAGGGCCTCCTGCCACCACAAATGAAGTCTACATGCATGTGCCACTCTGTGCATCTAGCTTTTAGTGGGTCCTGGGGAATCAAACCCGGGCCATCAAGTTTTGCAATCAAGTACCTTTAACCAATGAGCCATCTCTCCAGCCCTTTCTTTCTTTCTTTCTTTCTTTCTTTCTTTCTTTCTTTCTTTCTTTCTTTCTTTCCTTATTTCTTTACTTTAAGAAAAGGTCTTACTAAGTTATCCAGGTAGGCCTTGAATTCATGATCATCCTCCCTCATCTCTCAAGCACACTGGGATTATAGGCCTGTGCTGTGAAATCCAGTTTACTGAGGAATTTTCTATGAAGGGAAGTCAGAGGGTCTTTTCAAAAAGACCAAAGGGAGTCTATGAGGATGAGGCTAGCAGAAGGCTTCTGTTATGGTTTGACTCTGAGTGTCCCCAAAGCGCATGTTTTTGAACACTCGGCCCCAGCTTGAGGCACTGTTTGAAAGTGGTGGAATCTTCAGGAAATGGGACCTAGCTGCTAGAAGTAGGTCACTGGGGCAAGCATCTGAAGGTGATACCTACCTCTGGTACTGGCCCATGTTCTTTGCATCCTGGTCTGTGCCACATAAGAAGCCTCTGCCATGCATTTGCCACCATGAGCTCCACCAGGCCTTTCCCATCAAGACAGAATCTTCTGAAACTGGGAACCAAAATAAGCCTTTCCTTCCTTATGTTGGTTCTTTCTGACACTTTGTCACCACAATGAGAAAACTAAGCTTTCTCCAAGGAGGGGCCTTTCAATCAAGACCAGAATTTGGAAAGGAGGGCTGGAGAGGTGGCTTAGCGATTAAGGCATTTGCTTGCAAAGCCAAAGGATCCTGGTTCGACTCTCCAGGACCTACATAAGCAAGATGCACAATGGGGCGTATGCATCTGGAGTTCATTTGCAGTGGCTGGATGCCCTGGCACGCCCATTCTCTCTCTCTCTCTCTCTGCCTCTTTCTCTCTCTCAAATAAATAAATAAAATATATATTTTAAAAAAGAATTTGGAAAGGAATAGGCTGCTTCTAGAAGGGCAGTGTGATGCCTACAACCCCCACCCAACTATCTCCATCCCAATCTCAGGAACTCACAAATAATATTATATCACCTGGCAGAGAGAACTTGTGGAAGTCCTTCATTTAAGGATGGTGGGTGAGGTAATTATAGTATATCATTCAAGTTAGGCTGCATCACAAGGCCCTTATGAGGGAAAAGGAGACAGAAGGGTTGACAGAGTGTGATCGTGGAGAGGCAGAGGCTTAAGAGATGCAGCCACGAGCCAAGGCATGCGAGGAACTCTGTTCTGGAGCAGGCAGGGGTTCTCCTCCGAGCTTCCTCCAGAGGCTCCACACACGCACACAGCCTCTCTTCTGGAGTAGGCAAGGGCTCTCCTCTCAGCTTCCTCCGGAAGGGATGGCTTTGATCTTAGCCCACTTAAGCCACTAAGTCTATAGCAATATAACCGTAACCTAAGCGGACTCAAAAGAGGTTTCAGGAAAGAACAGCAGGCCTGAAGTCCTGAGGTAAACATGGAGTCTTTTTTTCCTTTTTGTGTGTGTGTGTGTGTGTGTGTGTGTGTGTGTGCGTGCATGTAGTTGGTGTGATGTTGTACATGTGTAGGCCATATACATTTGTGTGGCATATGCCCACATATGTAAAAATGTGACTCCCCATGTGCATGTGTGGAGGCCATCACTTGTTTCCTTGAGACCGAGTCCCTTCACTGCTTCTGTAGCTTCTGCAGTTTAAGAGCCCCAGCAGTTCTTCAGTTTCTCCTCCCCTCAGGACTGGAGCTGCAGACATGTGGCGAGTAAAGCTCAGGTGGTCTCCGGCCCCCTCAGGCCCTCATGCTTGTGCGGGAAGCCCTCTTAACTACTGAGTCTTTTATTATATTTGAGAAGTGGGAGGTTATGAAATGGAACAGGTCCTTCACTCGGCTAAGGAGGTGACCAACGGGAAGACATTTAAAAGTTTTAAATCTGAGCTATTTGCAAAGGTCACCGTGGCTGCTGTGTGGAGATATGGATGGGGGAGGGCCACAATGAGGACCCTAAGCAGAAGCTGAGAGATGACCAGGAGGCCTTACTGCCATCAGGAGTGAGCATGCTGGGCTGCATCAAAGCAGTGAGGATTCAGGTAAAGAGATGGCTGCAAGATATATTTCGGACACTGACTTATGGTTCTGGGAAAAAAATAAAATAAAATAATTTGGACATCTTAATGCCAGGGGCCCTTTGATCAAATAAAAGCCAGCTTTTCAGAGGCCACATGTTGGTTCCTGACAGTGACAAACGATGTCACCACACAGGTAGTCCCCAGAGCAAGGACTTGGGGATGTTCTGGTAGAGCAGAAAGGGTAAAAGGAAAATGTATGTTCCTTCCTGAATGTCTAGCGACAAATGACTGTCTAGTGAGAAAGAAATTCAGCCCAAGTACAGAAGGATAGGCCAGCCAGGCGGGGGAGGGGAGCACTTGAGAAGTCAGAACATTATTTATGAGGACAATGACTTACTCTCACAAACAGCTATGAAGTCCCAACTTATCTGAGTTATGTGAAATTCTCAAGTTCAGTCTCCAACATGAAGGCACAGAAATGAGCATAGATCCTCCAGGAATTCAGATTTGATGTGAAGTATGTCCACAGACCTGCCAACAGATGTTACAGAGAGTTGGCACTGTTAGAGTCATGCCTGCTGATGGAAGTGTTAGGCAGAATCAGTGTTCTGATGTTATTTTTAAGCCAAGAGTGGGGGACCGTGCTTGTCCTGAGCTAACCTTCCTAAGAGCCATTGTCCCTCACAAGAAATAATCATTATAACAGTGACACTAACAACAAAACAACATGGACCATTTCTTGCTTGAGCACTTACTATACATAGCACTGTGACACAGACCTGTTATTACCCCCCAGTTTAGACAAATGAGATGGGAGCCTGAGAAGTAACTTGCCAGCTTCCTACAAGGAGGTAGTAGAGATGGGGCTTTTTGCAAAACCAAGTGCTGAACCAGGAATCTGAAACTTATAGTCCATAGGCAAAAGCCCAGTTGTCCTTGTTATTTTTGTTTTTGTTTTTTAAAGATGTTATTTTTATAGTTATTTATTTGAGACAGAGAGAGGAAAGGGGGGAGGAGAGAGAATGCCAGGGCTCTAGCCACTGCAAGTAAACTCCAAATACATGTGCCACTATGTGCATCTGGCTTAAGTGGGATGTAGAGAATCAAACCTGGGTCCTTAGGCTTCGCACGCACACACCTTAACTGCTAAGCCATCTCTCCAGCCCTGTCCTTGTTTTTTGTAAATAAAGTTTTTTTATTATTATTATTGTTTTTTATTGACTTTTATACTCACATACAAAGAAAAAACCCACGTGATATTTCCCTTCCCTCCCCCCATTCCCCTTTAGAACTCAAGTCTCTATCATATCCCCTCCCTCTCTCCATCAGTCTCTCTTCTAATTTGATGTCATCATCTTTTTCTTCTATTTTGAGGGTCTTGCGAAGGTATTGCTAGGCACTGCAAGGTCATGGATATCGAGGCCAGTTTCTGTCTGGACAGTTGCATTGTAAGAAGTCATATCCTTCCTTTGGCTCTTCCATTCTATCCGCCCCCTCTTCCGCAATGGTCCCTGAGCCTTGTAGGGTGTGACAGAGGTGTTTCAGTGCTGGGCACTCCTCCATCCCTTCTTCTCAGCACTATGTTGCCTTTTGGGACATCCCAGTGGTCATCACCATCTGAAAAGAGAAGCTTCTCTAACCAGAAGTGAGAGTAGCGTTAATATGTGAATATGAACATTAAGTGTAGTGCTTTCAGGGCAGCCCTTGGTGGGAATAATATATACATTTAGTCAGACATGAGCAGGCTTATACCCCTAAGGCTCATGACCTCACCTACCAAAGACTTTTACTTAGGTTTTTCAGTACCAGGTATGTATTCCCTCCCGTAGAGAGGGCCTTCAGTCCAATTATGGAGCAGTTGGTTACCCCAAGAATAGACATGCCACTATTGCACCCGTTCAGTCATCGGGCCTGTCTGGCCAAGCTTGAATATTCAATGTCCACTGTTTTCACTGTAGATGACTTCTGTCTCCCATACGCTGCGTGCAATGCAGCTTTTTCCAGCTTTCAGTTGGCTGGTCTACAGGGAGAAGATTTTCTGCTCCACACCAGGTTGCTTTCTCAGTGACCATGCTTCTCAGGCATGAGATGTCTTCAGCAATAGGGTCTTACTATCTGTTTCTCTAGGGAAACCAAGGGCTTTGGCAAGAGCCTTTAATGTTTTGGAGACTACCGGGGCCTCCTTGGCCAACAACTCACTGGAAGGTATTCCATCCCAAGTACTGAAAATTTTCTAGTAACAGTCTACAGCTTCTAGACGTGCCCTTATTCAAAAAAAAATTTTTTACATGTCTTATTCACAGTATCTTGAGTTTAGATTGATCCTCCCCCTGCCACACAGCAAGCCCATTTGTTTACCTACCACCTCTCATACTCCTAGGACAGAGCCAAGGACTTGCAACAGAAGCCATAGGGCCATAGAGCCTAAAATATTTCCTACCTGACCCTTTGCAGAAAAAGCTTGCTGACTGCTGTTCTAGATCCACGCCACACTCTCAGCATTTCCTCCTAACCCTCCTACTTCTTCGTGCCACCTCTACTCCACTCACAAGGCAGAGACTTATTCCTGTCCATTGAATGAGTCACCAGGATCTGTACACTTCCCTCTGGCTCCCATTGCTTTCCAGGCCAGATCCCTGCCAGCCTTCCTCCCAGGCCTGCTCTACTGTTGAGAGGAAGGGTGGGACAAGTCCCAAATGACAACCAGCCAGACTCCAGGATCCCCAGAGTGGCCAAGAGCCATGTAAGTACCCAAGAAAAGGAGCAAGAGGATTTTGTTGAGTGACTCTCTTCCCAAGCATGACTTCTTGAGAAATCTGACTGTTATCTATGGAGACAGCTTCTTTTGCTTTCCTTTTTTTTTTTTTAGAGAGAGCAAAAGAAAATTGGCACACCAAGGCCTCAGCCACTGCAATCAAACTCGACACTTGTGCCACCTAGTGGGCATGTGCAACCTTGCACTTGCCTCACCTTAGTGCTTCTGGCTCACGTGGGATCTGGAGAGAGAGTGAACAAGGGTCCTTAGGCTTCAGCAGGCAAGCACCTTAACCTAAGCCATGTCTCCACACTGACAGCTTCTTTTTCTAGCCAGTCACAGTCCTGTGTCTTCTACGACATACTTCCCAAATATATTTTCTATGACATGACTCTCTATAGAGGAGGGCATAGAAACTGTAATAGCCAGAAGAGGAGAAATAGGATGGGATAGTATTATGAGATAAAGACCTGGTCCCCAGCTTCTGGTGCTATAGGGAGGCCATGCAAGCTTTATGGGGTGTGGCTTAGTGGGAGGAAGTGAGGTCACTGGGACCATGTGCTCAAAGGGCTATGGGAGCCCCAGCCCCTGTGCTGCGTTTCTCTCCCTGCCTCCTGGCTGCCAGAGGGTGAGCAACTTTGCTCCATGTCAGGCTTTCCACCAGTAAGTTCTGCCCTGCCACAGGCTCAAAACAATATGTCCAAATGATCCTGAGCTGAAGCCTCTGAAAGCATGAGCCCAAATAAACCTTTCCTCCTTTAAGTTGATCCAGCTCTGATATTTTGTCACAACAACAGAAATCTGACTCTTGTAGCTCTGCCCCAAGCCAACGGCAACAGGTGAAAAGGCGCCGTGAAGCCTCGAACTGGCTAGGCATAGTGCTCATATGCTGCCTTCGATTGCTGTAAAAGATTGATTGTCCTTGTCTCAGGAATCTTCCACGTACCACCTGTTCTGGTTGGTAAGATAAAGCATAGTTGGGTGCCTATTGTGGAATGAACAGCCACTGCCACCTTCATCAGAGCAGCTGTGACTCCTCAAGAAACCCTCAACAAGTTGGGACCTGTTGACTTTCCCTCACTGAATGACAGGCTAGGGTTGTCATTAGATCCCCACCTGAGATTCCAGCCACGTTCTCATGCAGCCCCCTCCCCGGCTATATATAATTCTGCCCCCTTAAGGTTCCAGACTATTTAGAGTTGGGGAAGTTAACTGAAGGGGGGGAATTCCATCTATGTAGCTATGAGGAAGTCAGCGACCATGCTGGGGTGAGGCTTTTCACTTATACAGCTGTTTGGGGACTGCCCACACTCCTGTAATTAACCCCTCACCCATAGTCCTGTAGGTAAACTCATCGGTTCAGTGTTGCAGTTTCTTTCTCATTGCTGACACAAAACACCTGACCGAAAGCAGCTGGTTGGAGGAAAGTTGTTTATTTTGGCTTACAGTCTAGGGGGAAGCTTCATGGTAGCATTGCATGAGCAGAGGCTGGACATCGCTTCTGCCACAGCAGGTGGCAAACAACAGGAGGAGAATGAGCCAAACTCTGGAAAAAGGGAACTGGCTATAACATTCCTAAGCCCACTCCCAACAACACACCTCTTCCAACAAGGCTGGAACTGCCATCACTTAGAGATCAAGCATTCAGAACACATGAGTTTATGGGGGACATCGGCTTCGAACCATCCCATTTGCCAAACTAGTCTAGGGTGGAATCATTACTTTGGGCAGTCATTGGTGCCCTATCTGGGGTGAAAAGTTCTCAGGAAAAATTGACCTGTTGCATTTGTGTGGTTATGCATTTTTGAGCCATGACATGCTGTTTTAATTACAAGAGCTTTATAGATGGCCTTCCACCTCTCTTAAATTATTCTCACTGAACCATAAAGTTATTTTGTTAAGCTGATAAAAAATGTAAATTCCATGTATTATCTGTCAGTTCATTTTAGAATTGAAGTCTCTAAATTCTATAAGTTCAAATACAGAGAAATTTTACATCTCTTTATGGATTTAGGCCATCTCTATTGCTCAGTAAATTTCTGTAGATGTCATCATGTACCTGTCATGTCGTGTTACAAGCAGTCTGCTAGCTTAAAATGTTTGTTGTTATTGCAAACAAGACTTTTAAAGATCATCATCTTGTTGCCCATTTGTAGGTTCTTCAACTCATATCCAACCACTGTACTGAAATTCCCAGTGAGCTTCTTAAAACTCTTAATATGCAGTGATATCACTTCTAAATTCCATCTTGGATTCATTCTTTCTCGTGGTTGTATCTCTCACCTGTTGTGTCTGGTTAACAATGTCACACCATGCCTCTATAATACCAGTGAAGGTGAATGTATTGGTGTGCTAGGGATGGCTAATTCATTACCACAGGTGGGGGGATTTAAGCAACAAAATTTATTTTCTTGTGGTTCCAAGTCTAGAAGTCCAAAACTCAAAGCATAAGTGGGATTGGCTTTGCCAAGGCCTCTCTTCTTGAGTTATAGATGGCTGCCTTCTCCTGTCTCCACATGGCTTTCCCTATGCTTATGTTTGTATTCCAATTTCCTCCTCTTATATCCTTCAAGGACAGGCCCCCAAAAACCTACTTCCTCCAACTAGGTTCCACTTCCTATAGTTTCCACCACTTCTTAATAGTGGGAGAGCAAGCCTTCAACACAAAAGCTTTGGAACATTCCAGATCCCAACTATAACACTTCCCAAAGTCCCTCACCTGCTGACAGCATCACACTGCAAGTGATGACCTCAGCACAGGAACTTGAGTTGGGCACAAACATGCTAACAACATGACATGAGGGATGTAGGATTTGGGCTCACCCTAATGACCTCATTTTAATTTGATAACTCCTTAAGGACACTATCTCCAGTCACAATCTGAGGCACTTGGGGGTTAGAGTCAACACATAAATTTGGTACCATGGTCAGTTCGTAGCAGTGAGCAACCTTCTCTCTCGTGGAAATGTTCCTAATGTTCATTCTGCAAGTCTGAGGTGTGATTGGGTTTAAAGGATTTTTTTTTAATTAATTTATTTATTTGCAAGCAGAGAGAGAAGAGAGATAGAGAAAGAATGGGCGCGCCAGGGCCTCTAGCCACTGCAAACGAATTCCAGATGCATGTGCCTCTTGTGCATCTGGCTTACATGGGTCCTAGGGAATCGAACCTGGGTCCTTTGGCTTCCCAGGCATGTGCCTTAACCACTAAGCCATTTCTCCAGCCCCAAAGGATTTTTTAAAATATTTTATTTTTATTTATTTATTTGAGAGAGAGAAAGAGGCAAAGAGAGGGAGAGAGAGAGAATGGGTGCACCAGGGCATCCAGCCACCGCAAATGAACTCCAGACGCATGTGCCCCCTTGTGCATCTGGCTTACATGGGTCCTGGGGAATTGAACCTGAGACCTTTGGCTTTGCAGGCAAGCACTAGGCCAGCCCTAAAGGATATGTATATTTTTAATTTTTTTATTATTTTTATTTTTTTGGAGAGAGAGAGAGAGAGAGAGAGAGAGAGGAAGACAGAGATGGGCGCACCAGCAGTGTCTCAGCTGCTGAGAATGAAATCCAGATGCTTACGCCCCCTTGTGGTCAAGTGCAGCATTGCGCCCTTGCGTCACTGCATCTGGCTAAACATGGGACCTAGAGATTGGAACCACTGGAGATTGGAACCAGTGTTCTTAGGCTTAGGAGGCAGGTGCCTTAACCCCTAAGCCATCTCTCCAGCCCAAGGATATATTTTTAACATGTTTGTATTACATATTTTCAAATGGCTTTTTATCAGGAATGAATCTCAGATCTATTAAATGTTTTGGCACTTATTGATATATTCTTATAATATAAATTATTAATGGATTTCTTATTCTAAAACAGCTCTAGATCAACACTTGAAATATATAAATAAATTTATAGAAAGCAGTGGGAAAAGAATTTTTAAAATCAGCTATAAATTAGACAAAGAATATAAACAGACAAATTAAGACAAATGAAACAGTCATGATCAACAGACATTGGAAAAATCTCCATTGCCTTAGTAATCAAGGAAATGCAAATTAAAACAGAAATAAAATTTCATCCCACACAAAAGTTCACAGGAATGTGGAAGACAGAATTCTCACATTCTGCTCATCAGAGCACACTGTTTCAACCTTGTTCACACGTGCAAGTGGGGAGTGTACACTGTTGTAGCATTGTCACAGCCTCTGAAAAAAGCAGCAATCCAAACTTCTTTCTAGTTTAGGCTGCTGCGATAAGACACCACAGCTGGGTGGCTTACCAGCACAGAAAGGTTTGGTGGAAAGTTGGAAGCTGCAAGTCTGAAACGAGAGCATCAGCCTGGCCATGCTCTGACGAAGAACCAGGTTGCAGAGGGCTCCTTCGCCCGTTAGCCTCATACAGGGGACAGCTCTGAGGAGTTCCTTTCAGTTTATTTTTATTTGTTTGAAAAAGAGATAGAGAGAGGGAGAAAGAGGCAGAGGGAGAGAGAGAAGGGGCATGCCAGGGCCTTTCAGCTGCTGTGAACAAACTCAGGATGTGTACATCCTGTTGTGTACATGTGTGACACTGCAAGCTTGCACCACTGTGCCTTTGGCTACATGGGACGTGGAGACTTGAACATGCATTCTTAGGCTTCGCAGGCAAGGGCCTTAACTGTCCTGAAGTTCCTTTTATAAAAGGACAAATGCAATTCCTGAGGGCTCCACTTGTTACTTAATTATCAGTTCTTATTAGTTTTGCGTTGTTGTGACAAACCACCTGAGTTCAACAATCTAATAGGAGGAAAGGCTTATGCTGGCTCATAGTTTCAGAGCCTCCACTCCATGATTGTCTGGCCCCGTTGCTTTGGGCCTGTGGCAAGCCAGGACATCACACCCGGGAGCATGTAGCAGATTAAAGCTTCTGCCCTCATGAAGGTCAAGAACCAAAGAACCAACAAAGGAGGAAAGGATCAAGTCCCAGTATGTCCTTCAAGGAGGTGCCTCCAATGACCTACGTCCTCCAGCTAGATCCCACCTCCTATAATTCCCACCAGTTCCTAATAGCTAGGGACCAGGCCCTCAGCACTCAAGCTTTGGAACATTCCAGGTCCAAATTATAACATGCCCCAGTCTCCCACCATCTGAAGATAGGACTTCAACACAGAAATCTGAGGTGGACACAAGCATTCTGAAAATAACAACGTCCACACGGGAAAATAGTAGACCAACAAAATGGATGCATTTGTATGAACAATGACCTAGGTACACCTGTGTCAATGGTCAGCATGGCAAACGCTCAGAGATGCAATCGAACAAAGCCACGTTCCAGAGGAACATATTTAGAATAAAACCAGTCATGACATTTTAAGGAGATATGAAACAATATGTAGCAAAATATTTATGGCTACTCATAAAAGTTGTAGGATAAAAAGTAGAAATTAAAAACCTAAATTCCATTTTTTTTTGTTTTGTTTTGTGAGATAGGGTCTCACTCTGTCCAGGCTGACCTGGAATTAACTATGTAGTCTCAGGGTGGCCTCAAGCTATCGGCAATCCTCCTACCTCTGCCTCCCAAGTCCTGGGATTAAAGGCATGCGCCACCACACCCGGCTTTTTCTAAATTCCGATTTAAAGATAGTTGTTACCTATGATTTTTGCAAGGGGTAGCAGAAAGCAAGAGGGAAGGAGAGATGGAAGCCAAGAGAGGTACAAAAAGGGTAACTCTGTTAGTCTATGAGATTTTCTTTTCTTTCTTTTTAGATAAAATAGTCAGCAAAACAAAAGTGTTTGCATTCTTTGGACAAATTCTACTTGGTCATGGTGAATGGGCCTGTTAATGTATTATTGAATTCTTCTTCTATGATTTATTTATAGTTTTCATCTAGCCCTTTGGTCTTCTCTTTTCCCACTATACTCTTTAAGATTGGATTTCAGGGTTGTACCACCCTCAAAAATGAATTAAAAGGTTTTTTATGCTTTGCTTTTCATAATCTGGAACCATTAGTTGAGTATAGAAATAATCTGTTATCGGAAAATTTGAAGGAAAAAAAGCACATTAGAACAATTTCTGTGTAAGAAGGCTATTTTAGAGTTGGCATTTAGTAATATATTTTATGTTTATATGATTTTCACATCCAGGCTTATTCCCTTTTCATAAGTCTACTTTTATAATTCATATTTCACAAAGAAAGCTCTGCATCACTGAGTTTTTTTTCTCTCTTTATAGAGTTGTACATGGTCATAGCTCAGTTCTTTGAATCCCTCACGTGCCTTTGAAAGGTCCTGTGCAACATTTGTTTGTTTCCCCTTCTCTGCCAATTTGTCAGTTGTGTCTGTATTGTGACTTTCCTTCCCAGAGCCATGTCTGGTACATCTCTCTCCTGACCTCTCCTACTTAAGGATCCATGGATAGCTACTTTGTTCTTTAAAGGATTTCAAAGATTTATTTTTCTTGATTCCTTTTGTACTTTTTTTGCTAATTTTCATACTCCTTGATTTTAAAGCTAACTTCATTTATTTTTTATTTGCAACAATAAAAAGCAATTTAAGAGCTTTGGCAATATCCTGCAAGTTTTCACGTGTATTCTTCACATTCTCATTATTCTCTAAATGGTCTTTGACTGTATATTTTATTTCTCCTTAGATGCAATAATTTCTTAGGCGATTGTTCCTTCTACTCCATTTCCATATGATAACAGCACTTCAGCATAAATATGAAGAGCTCAGACTGTGAATGCAAGATGGACGGTGTGCCCAGGACAGTGCCTCTCACTCCATTAGCATATGCTAGATGGACTGACCCGGGCACAAGCATCAAGTATGGTCATCATGAGAAATAGCAGCAACTCTGTGGTTACAACCATAACCATAAAATAAGTGCAAAAGAGAACAGAGTTGCTGGGTGTGGTGGCGCACGCCTTTAATCCCAGCACTTGGGAGGCAGAGGTAGGAAGATCATGGTGAGTTCAAGGTCACCCTGGGACTACATAGTGAATTTCAGGTTAGCTTGAGCTACAGCGAGATCCTACCTCAGAAAACCAAAAAAAGAGAGAGAGAGAACAGAGTTTTCTCTCCAGTTCATTTCACCTCAGGCCTCCACATATTATTTATGGAGAAATTAACCAACCACAGGTATCTTCAGCTGAGTGATACCTCAAGACGCACATGTAATGAACTTTTTGACAATTAGGGCCAAATCCTACTGCCATCCTTAAGAGAATGACCAAGTGCAGCGCGCAATTATATATATATATACATATCACATTAAAATGCATCTTCTGATCCAGATGTAGCAGCACATGCTTTTAATCCCACCCAGCACTTGGGAGGTTGAGGTAGGAGGATCTCTTAGAGCTCAAGACCAGCCTGAACCACAAAGTAGGTTCCAGGACATCCTGGGCTAGAGTGAGACTGTATCTCACAAAAAAAAAAAAAATGCACCTTCCCTGTGTACATCCAACCTGCCAGCATGACCAAGGTCAGTGGATACTGTCACCCCATCAAGGCCAAGCATGCACACATGGCAACGCAACTAACTGGCCAATAGGAGCTCTTGCCAAAGTTCCCTGAAGCATGCTTTGATGCGACAGTCAGCTCTTCATATGTCTACTGTAAGATTTAACATGTCCTTTTAAGAAAATGGGTACAAATTTTCATACATATATGAAAATCACATATAATGTGTGAGTTTTCCTTTCAACAGTGAGTGCTCCTGCACACACTCTTTCCCTTCAAAGGTCCTAGTGTAACTATTTGGTAGGGATCTTTTCATGCTTTTCCTGAGTGTGTATGGTTATCCATACATGCAAAATCACATGAAAGGTTTTCCACTTAACACAGAATCTTCTTCAAAATTAGGAACATACTATAAAACCTTGCTTTGTCACTTCACAAGAAAGAACAGGTATCCCTGCTCATATCTGACTTTTTCTCAAAAGGCTCTACAAGGCTGGAGAGATGGCTTAGCGGTTAAAGCTTTTGCCTGCAAAGCCAAAGGACCAAAGTTCAATTCCCCAGGACCCACATTAGCCAGATGCACAAGGGGACACACACGTCTGCAGTGCATTTGCAGTGGCTGGATGCCCTGGCACACCCATTCTCTCTCTCTCTCTCTCTCTCTCTCTCTCTCTCTCTCTCTCTCTCTCTTTCTCTCCCTCCCTCCCTCCCTCTTTCTCTGTCAAATAAATAAATATTTAAAAAATTTAAAGCTATACAAAATTCTAGAATATGACATCATGGTGTCCCATTTTTTTTAACATTCATTTTGTTTACAGATTTTTGCAATTTTCAGGTGTTTTGTTGTGGGCATTTTTTAATTGAATTGTTATTTCTATTCCTCTTTACCAAAAGTAAATGTCTGAGTCAAAAACAACAACAACAAAAAAAAAAAAAAAAAAAAAACCTCTGGAATGACTCAGAAGGCACTATGGTGTTGAGAAGAAGTGACAGAGGAGTGCTCAACACTGAAACATCTTGTCACCCTTTCCAAGCCTCAGGGTCCATTGTGGAAGGAGTGGCTGAAAAAATGTAGGAGCCAAAGGAAGGATAGGACTGCTTACAATGCAATCTTCCAGACACAAAAAGGCCTGGATATCCATGACATCACAATACCTGGTATTATCTACACAAGACCCTCATAATAGGAGGAAAATATGATGACATCAAAATAAAAGAGACTAATTATGATGGAGACTGGATATATAAAAGTGAAAGTGGGGGAGGGGAGGGAATTTTCATGGTTTGTTGTCTATAATTATGGAAGTTGTCAATAAAAAAGTTTTAAAAGGGCTGGAGAGATGGCTTAGCAATTAAGGCGCCTGCCTGCCAAACCTAAGAATGCCTGATAGATTGTCCTGGCCCCATGTTCAGCCAGATGCAAGTGACCCAAGCACGCAATGCTGCACTTGCCCACAAGGGGGCGCAAGCATCTAGAGTTGGTTCACAGCAGCTGAAATGGCCCTGGTGCACCCATTCTCTCTCTCTCTCTCTCTCTCTCTAAAAAAAAAGTTTAAAAAAGAAATATGAATTCCTCAAAAAGCACTAAAACGAGTGCATTTTGAATTTCAGTAGTTACCTTCAGATTTTGAATTTCAATAGCTATGTCCTGATTTTGAATTTCAGTAGCTACATCCAGATTTTTTTTTTCTTTTGGCTGGTTAAACTGATTCCTAGTCACACCAGCAAAGTGTAAGTCTTGGTTGCCCCCTACAGTATCACAAGCCATACTTAGGAATCATTTTTACTTTGACCAAACGGATTAATATCTAAAGCAATCTTACTGTCATTTTTATTTGCATATCCCTTCCCCCCAAAGAATGAGTATGATTTAATTTTCTTATTAGCTATTTGAATTTCTCTTCCTGAAAATTGCCTACGCGTTTCCTTCCTATCTCTTTGTTGGATTCTTTTAAAATTCTTTTCCATTTGCAGAAGGTCAGATTAGAAAACTTCGCCCTGGAGCCTTCCCAGTACTCTTCCTAGGTCTACGAAGCAGAAGCATCGAGGCTTTACTGGGACAACAGAAAGGTGAGGTGCTAATGCCATCTTTTGCCTCTATGCAGATAGACGAAAATCAATACAGACAATAGGCCAGAATTTGGAGAGACAGAAAGGCAGCATTTAAATAACTAGATAGAGCCATACTGAGCTAGAAGGGTTTAGCCATTTACCTTCCCAGCTATAAGAGCAATACATTCCCCTTTTGGGTTTGTGTTAGGTTTCTGTTGCTTCTAACCCAAACCTTCCTGATGCCATTGACTTTGCAGTATTGGAACCTGAATCTTGAACATGACCTTAGCATCAATTCTAGGTACAAATAATATCAGAACTGTCTTTACTGTTCTTGGATAATCCTCAGGTTTCTATGACGTGGAAAGTTCCAGAGGTTTTCTGGCACAATAGCATGTCCTAAGCCCAAGGGAAGAATTCATGGTGCTTGTCAATTATATTGGTCACCAGAAAGAAGTCAAGTCTCTACAAACCACATGGTTTATACACTGTACTTGTCTGGAAATGCTTAAATGAGGCCCAAGCAAGAAAATGTGCAGAGGCCTAAGTTACAAATAAATGACTTTTAGGCCTTTGGGGGTATTTGGGAAAAAGAAATCCTTGAATCTACAGGTGTGCCAAGGAACAGACTAGGTGGCCAAGTGCCCATTTGGAAACATAGCCCCTATCATAAAGTAGATTTTTGCTCTGTCTTTAACTATAGGATTAATAGATGGTGCTATAAGTAAAGGAACAAATAGCTTGTACATTGTAAAGCTTCATAAACTTCAACAGAGAGACTCCAGTGTCTACCTGAATAGACAGAGACACAAGATATTGAAGAGCTAGGAGTTGATGTAAACTTTGGTCACATGTCAGGAAATCCTAGACAGTGTCCTTTATGTATCACATATCGACAACCTCAACTACAGCAATCATGATGGCCACCATGCGCCAGACTGGAAGGAAGCGCTCTCTGTAAATTTCTCCATTACCTTTGCCCATATAATAAAGTGATGAGTTAGGCAGCAGGGCTTAGAAGATATCAGCCTTCGGCAAGGTTCTATCAGGTGGGAATGGGTTATATTCTGCTGAAGTAACAAAAAACAAAAAAAATCTCAATGAATTAACACACCCAAAGTGTGCTCTTGCTCATAGCACTACGCAATCAGAATGGAAAGGCAGAAAGGAGTTTGCCAATCTTAGCTTGACAAGGGTTCTGCCAGAGATGTTTCCAGGACCACCACAGGAAAATGAAGGAAGCACAGCAAACTACATGATTTTAATTTAAAAACTGTTAGTGCTTATTATGTGTGCAGAACAATGGGTTTCATCATAACGTTTCCAAACATTATGGACACCCAATCATGGACACTTTACTCTCTCTTGTCTTCCTTCCCCCCCTTTCGAGGTAGGGTCTTGCTCTAGCCCAGGCTGACCTGTAATTCAATATATAGTCTCAGACTAGCCTCAAAGTCACAATGATCCTCCTACTTCAGCCTCCCAAATGGTGGGATTAAAGGCATGTACCACCAGGCCTGGCCCCTTCTCTTTCCATGTCTTTTTTTTTTTTCTTCTAGATTCTATATATGGAAGGAATTATGTGATACTTGTCTTTCTAGGTCAGGTTTATTTCATTTAACATGGTGATCTTAAGTTCCATCCATTTTCCTGCTAATGGCACGGAGGCATTCTTCTTTGTGACCAAACAATACTTATTGTTTATGTGCACCCCACTTTCCTTATTCATTCATCCATTGATTGGTGCCCAGGTTGATTTCATAACCTGGCTATTTTGAACAGTGCCACGATAAATATGGAGGTGCAGGAATCTCTGACTTAGCTTCCTTTTGGTACATACCCAAAAATGGTAGAGCTGTATCGATTGTAGTTCTGTTTTTAGTTTTTGAGGAACCTCCATACAGATTTTCATAGTGACTGTACCAGTGTACCTTCCCACTAGCAGAATATAAAGGTTCTTGTTTCCTGGCTGCTGGCACTATTTGGGGAGGCTGTGACAACTTCAGGAAGTGGGTCCTAACTGACAGAGATAGGTCACTAGGGGTGAGTCTGAAAGTTATAGTCGAGCCCTGGTTCCTGTTCTACTCTGCTTCCTGATCTTCATCACCACACCCTCCCACTGCCACACACCGGGCCACTCTACCTTCCCTGCTGTGATGGACTGCAACCCTCTGAAACCATGAGCCAAAATGAACCTTTAACTTTTCCTCCTGTAAGTTGTTTCTGTCAGGTATTTTGGTCACAGTGATATGAAACTATCAAATACAATCCCTTCTCCCAGCATGATCCCCAACAATTGTTTTTTGTTTTCTTGATATAGCCATTCTGACTGGCTCCCATCTAGAACTCAGCCCCTGTGGCTTCATCTTGTGTTAAATTAGTCAAAGAAGCTCCCATCCATGTTCAACCTCAAGACAGGAAGAGAAGAGAGCTATAATCCCACTTGTTCCCAGAAAGAAGAGAACTAGAAATAGTGGGAGCAACCATAACCACAAAGCACAAGCTTGTTTGACTACTTCCTGAAAGCAAAGATGTAACAACTGTGAAAGATTCTTGGGGGATTTTGTTTTTGTTTTTCAGACATTGTTGTAGGCTTAAATTTTTTTACTATTTCTGTTTTTGAAAAAATTATTTTGGGGGCTGAGTGGTTAAGTATTTGCCTGTGAAGCCTAAGGACCCCAGTTCAAGACTCAGTTCCCCAGTACTCGCATAAGCCAGATGCACAAGGTGGTGCATGAATCTGGAGTTCATTTGCTGGAGGCCCTGGCGTGCCCATTCTTTACCTATCTGCCTCTTTCTCTCTCTGTGTCTGTTGCTCATAAACAAACAAACAAACAAACAAACAAACAAACAGGGCTGGAGAGATGGCTTAGCAGTTAAGACACTTGCCTGCAAAGCCTACAGACTCAACTGAGGCTTGGAGCTTTTAAGGTAAATTCCCAGTAAGGGGATAACTGGGTCTGTTGGTACCTGTATAGTCATCCTTTTTAGGAGTCTCCATATTGCTTTCCATAGTGGTTGTACCAGTTTACATTACTTGACGGATGACTCACCAAAGGTTATTGGTAAGACCCTACTGCTGAAGACACCATATGCTGTTCAGACAGAACATGGAGAGACCTGGGTGGAATCTGGAAGAGAGTCAGTCCCCAGACAGTTAGCTTGCCTAGTGCCAGAAGGTGCTAAATAAGTGACTGGGGGAAAATGAGCAACATCTATCTAAGCAACTCGTGGTCTAAGCTACTCAGCAGCAAACAACCGGATGTGATGCTCTCACAAGTGCAGTAGTTGGCACACAGCCATGGTGGGTTACCAACTGCTCTAGATTTGGCCAACAGATCCACTCAGTGGAATGGAACCCATACCTGGAACTGGGAAACAAGTCAGAACCATATCCAAAAATGAGCCCACTCTCCAATATCAAGCTCCCACCAATAGTGGGATACAAGAGGGCCTACACCTACTAATTTCTCTCTAAAATAACCATGGTTATCCATGTATCTTGCACTGACCTCACTCTCCATTGCAGAATCTGCTTCTCTCTTTCAGATGGATGTATATCCTGAGGAGAGAATCAGCCCATCTCACCACATCAGGGCACCAGATGAAGCCATTGAGTTATAGGGGAAATGAGCAAGAGTGCTGCTTTATTGGTGAACCTGGTACCAGCACAAGGGCGAAGGAGACAGACACAAAGAACTCTCAGCCCCTCCCAAATCAGATATCCAGAGACACAGAGACTCACAAAACCTCATCACTGAAATAGACCTAAAAAGAACCCAACATGGCTCAGGGAAACTCGCGGAAGAGGGGGCGGAAAGATTGTTAGAGCCATGACTTGGGTCATTATACACAGAGTCATTGCCTCTCCCACATAACTGATGGCTACCCCATAAGGCAAGACCCACATAACCCATGGGGGAGGACAGGGAGAAGGCTAATGATGATACCATCATGGCTGTATATATGCTATATACATAACTAATAAAAATATATTTTAAAAGTTAACTTAGTAACATTTTTTCATCCTTTAGTGGAAATTTAAACTGGCGTGGCTCTATAAGAATTTCCTAAAAATTCATCATGGGATTATATTTTTAAAAAAACAAAAAGCAATGAAATAATGTTTTATTATATGTCTAGTAATGTTAATAAAATTTACTAAGTAATTTTAAAAAAAAAAGCCTGCAGACTCATGTTGGACTCTCCAGATCCCATGTAAGCCAGATGCACAAGGTGATGCAAGTTCACAAGGTTGCACATGCACACAAGGTGGCACATGTGTCTGCAGTTCAATTGCAGTGGTCAGAGGCCCTGGCACACCAATTCATTCTCTCTCAGTCTCTCTCTCTCTCTCTCTCTCTTTCTCTCTCTCTCATAAAATATTGCAAAGAAAATTTTTATTTTCCCATTTTTGGCATTTTCTTACATTTACATAATGTATTTTGATCTTTTTCCCTCAACTGTTCTCTCATTCCTCCCCCTTCCATTAACACCTTTCTCATTAATCCCCATCTTACTGTCCTGCTTTAACTTTTTATTGACAGCTTCTGTACATGTAGATAGTATACCATGATCATAATCCCTTCTCATCATCCTCTTTTGTCCCTCCAAAATCTCCTCCCCTGAATTCCTTCTTCGTTCCAACTACTTTTTCTTCTATTTTGATGTCATCATTTCTCCCTCCTATTGTGCAGGTCTTGCGTAGGTAGTGTCAGCCACTGTGAGGTCATGAATATCAAGGCCACTTTGTGTCTGGAAGACAGTATTGTAAGCACTCCTCCCCTTCTTTCGGCTCTTACATTCTTTTCACCACCTCTTCCACAATGGTCCCAGAGCCTTGGGTATGACAGATATGTCTCACTTAGTGCTGAGCACACCATGGTCATTTCTTCTTAGCACTTTGGTGAGATTTGAGATTTGAGTCTTTCCAGGGGGTACCACCATCTGTAAAGAGAAGCTTCTCTAACCAAAAGTGACAGTAGCATTAATATATGGGCATAAACATCAGTATTTTGAGTATATGCATTTGCTCGACAACAGTAATAGCCCCCCCCCCCAAGGCTTATGACCTCACCAACCATAGGCTAGGTTTGATTAGGTTTTCAGTACCAGGCATGAAGTCCCTCCCATGGAGTGGGCCTCAAGTCCAATCAAAGAGCAGTTGTTTTCCCCCATGTAGTGGTTTGATTCAGGTGCCCCCCATAAACTTCAAGTGTTCTGAATGCTAGGTTCCCAGCTGATGGCAACTTGGGAATTAACACCTCCTGGAGGCAGAGTATTGTTGGGGGTGGGCTTATGGGTATTATAGCCAGCTTCCCCTTGCCAGTGTTTGGCACACTCTCCTGTTGCTGTTGTCCACCTTATGTTGACCAGAGAGTGATGTCCACCCTCTGCTCATGCCATCATTTTTCCTGACATCATGGAGCTTCCCCCTCGAGCCTGTAAGCCAAAATAAACCTCTTTTTTCCCCACAAGCTGCTCTTAGTCGGGTGATTTCTGTCAGCAATGCGAACCTGACTGCAACAGTAAAGTGGTACCAGGAGTGGGGTTGCTGCTAGACACCTGACTGTGTGGCTTTGGCCTTTTGGAGCTGATTTTCAAGAGGAATGTGGAAGGATTTGAAACCTAGGCCTAAGAGACACCTTGCAGTGTTGTAAGTACAGCTTAATGGACTATTCTGGTCAGAGCTGAAAGACCTGAATGCAGTAAGAACTATGAACTGTGAGGTTTGGCTTATGAGGGTGAGAAAGAGCTTTACTTGGACTGGGCTAGCAGTTTGTGTGACAAGTTTGCTGTTATGCCCGTGTCCTGAGAAGTTGTGCAGGGTTGCTTTGCGTAAAAATGAACTGGTGTGAGCAGAAGGATAAGGCACAGAAAAAATGAAATCTTTGGGTGAACTCTACCCATTCAGCTGCAATTGAGAGATTACAACCTTTGAGATTGGGCCAGCTGACCTGCAATGGGGCAACAGGAAGACTGCAGACTCTTTTGAAGGGGCCTGAATGCTGAAGGAGTGTCCTGTTCTTCAAAGTCTGATTTATTCCCCCCTGGATTAACAAATTGGCACCCTACCTGGTATTATGGAGTATAACAAATGCAGGAAAGAGAGGGTCATTGAGTTTGTAACACGGTCTTATGTTTTGGAAATGGCCATGGGCAGTGTGAAGCAGGTTTGCTGGATGCCTGCATGGAGATCCCATGGGGCCATGAGGATGGACCGTGGGTTGCAGTGGAGACCCAGTGGAGATGCCGGGACTATGAGATGGCTGCCAAGGAGAGCTGCCGGCCCTGGATGAAGTTTTCCAGGACTGTGAGTAGCCTAGCTGGAGGGGTGGAATTGGAACTCCAGAGACTTGTTGCTGCTCAGAAGTATCGGACTTGGAGATTTGTCACTGACTAGTTGTTGGATTGGAATTACAGAGTTTGACGTTTGCCCTGGTTGTTTAAAATCTTGTATTGGTTAAGTATTTCTTTGTTTTGCCCAATGCCATCCTTTGCAGTGTGAATGTTTTATTCTGTGCCATTATGGGTTTTTTGGGGATATTTTTGGTATTATGGCTCAGTTAAAAGACCTTGGATTATGGGGATGTATGAACATCATTGGAATTGATAAAAACTATGGGGACTTTTAAATTTGCATGAATGCATTACATTTTACATCATGTACGGTTATCAGTTTATGGGGGCCGGGGCGGAATGTGGTGGTTTGATTCAGGTGTCCCCATAAACTTCAAGTGTTCTGAATGCTAGGTTCCCAGCTGATGGCAACTTGGGAATTAACACCTCCTGGAGGCAGAGTATTGTTGGGGGCGGGCTTATGGGTATTATAGCCAGCTTCCCCTTGCCAGTGTTTGGCACACTCTCCTGTTGCTGTTGTCCACCTTATGTTGACCAGAGAGTGATGTCCACCCTCTGCTCATGCCATCATTTTTCCTGCCATCATGGAGCTTCCCCTCGAGCCTGTAAGCCAAAATAAACCTTTTTTCCCACAAGCTGCTCTTAGTCGGGTGATTTCTGTCAGCAATGCGAACCTGACTGCAACAGTAAAGTGGTACCAGGAGTGGGGTTGCTGCTAGACACCTGACTGTGTGGCTTTGGCCTTTTGGAGCTGATTTTCAAGAGGAATGTGGAAGGATTTGAAACCTAGGCCTAAGAGACACCTTGCAGTGTTGTAAGTACAGCTTAATGGACTATTCTGGTCAGAGCTGAAAGACCTGAATGCAGTAAGAACTATGAACTGTGAGGTTTGGCTTATGAGGGTGAGAAAGAGCTTTACTTGGACTGGGCTAGCAGTTTGTGTGACAAGTTTGCTGTTATGCCCATGTCCTGAGAAGTTGTGCAGGGTTGCTTTGCGTAAAAATGAACTGGTGTGAGCAGAAGGATAAGGCACAGAAAAAATGAAATCTTTGGGTGAACTCTACCCATTCAGCTGCAATTGAGAGATTACAACCTTTGAGATTGGGCCAGCTGACCTGCAATGGGGCAACAGGAAGAATGCAGACTCTTTTGAAGGGGCCTGAATGCTGAAGGAGTGTCCTGTTCTTCAAAGTCTGATTTATTCCCCCCTGGATTAACAAATTGGCACCCTACCTGGTATTATGGAGTATAACAAATGCAGGAAAGAGAGGGTCATTGAGTTTGTAACACGGTCTTATGTTTTGGAAATGGCCATGGGCAGTGTGAAGCAGGTTTGCTGGATGCCTGCATGGAGATCCCATGGGGCCATGAGGATGGACCGTGGGTTGCAGTGGAGACCCAGTGGAGATGCCGGGACTATGAGATGGCTGCCAAGGACAGCTGCCGGCCCTGGATGAAGTTTTCCAGGACTGAGTAGCCTAGCTGGAGGGGTGGAATTGGAACTCCAGAGACTTGTTGCTGCTCAGAAGTATCGGACTTGGAGATTTGTCACTGACTAGTTGTTGGATTGGAATTACAGAGTTTGACATTTGCCCTGGTTGTTTAAAATCTTGTATTGGTTAAGTATTTCTTTGTTTTGCCCAATGCCATCCTTTGCAGTGTGAATGTTTTATTCTGTGCCATTATGGGTTTTGGGGGGGATATTTTTGGTATTATGGCTCAGTTAAAAGACCTTGGATTATGGGGATGTATGAACATCATTGGAATTGATAAAAACTATGGGGACTTTTAAATTTGCATGAATGCATTACATTTTACATCATGTTTCGGTTATCAGTTTATGGGGGCCAGGGCGGAATGTGGTGGTTTGATTCAGGTGTCCCCCATAAACTTCAAGTGTTCTGAATGCTAGGTTCCCAGCTGATGGCAACTTGGGAATTAACACCTCCTGGAGGCAAAGTATTGTTGGGGGCGGGCTTATGGGTATTATAGCCAGCTTCCCCTTGCCAGTGTTTGGCACACTCTCCTGTTGCTGTTGTCCACCTTATGTTGACCAGAGAGTGATGTCCACCCTCTGCTCATGCCATCATTTTTCCTGACATCATGGAGCTTCCCCCTCGAGCCTGTAAGCCAAAATAAACCTCTTTTTTTCCCCACAAGCTGCTCTTAGTCGGGTGATTTCTGTCAGCAATGCGAACCTGACTGCAACACCCCATAACAGACATGCCACTATCACACTAGTTGGCACATTTGGCCTGGCTGGCCAGCTGTAGAGTTTGCAGGGTCCACCGCTGGTTAAGACCCTTGATGACTCTTCCCCAACAGAGTGCATAGCTCTTTCCAGCATCCTGACAGGTAGTCACCAGGGAGGGGGCTTCCAGCTCAGCTCCAGCTTGATTTCTCCGTGACATGCTTTTATTTTTCAACCCTTTTAGTTCAAGTAGGTTTGTTTGTATGATCATGGGTGGAATGGGCAACTTACCAGCAGCTACACTGCTGAGGAATGGGACTGGCCTCTCTGAGCAGTCATTCACTGACATTAGCTATGCGGACAGTGTGGGATTTCAGGTCCCCTTCCTGCATCAATGGTGAAGTATTGACAGCCTCAGTCTTGTGCAGGAAACCACAGCCGCTGGGAGCTCGTGACAGTGACAGCATGGTCGTATTCAGGAGACATTCAACAGCCTTCCCCCCATCTTCCTGGCTCTTACATTCTTTCTGCCCCTCCTCCATAACATTTCCTGAGCCTTGGAGAGGTTGGCCTAGATGTCCTGTTTGAGGCTGAGCACACAATATCACCAAGTTATAATTTTACAGTTGAAAGTCTCTTTGCCAGGCCGCACCTTTCCATCACTGCCCACATTTCTGTCTCTAACATTTTCCTAGAAGAATTTTTGTCTTTTCACTTTACTTTAGTAGAAATTTTGGTCTCCAGGGCATAAAACTCTTTAAAAGCATGTATTTGGTTCAGAAGAGAGAGAGAGAGAGAGAGAGAGAGAGAGAGAGAGAGAGAGAGTGTGTGTGTGTGTGTATGTGTGTGTATATGTGTGTGTGTGTGGTCCCCAAATGAAGTTTAAAAACCTTCATTTTATATTCAGGAATAAATGAGAAGTGGTGTTATTTATAATTGGTTCCTTCTAATTCAGACTAAATGTAGATTCATCCTAATTGATAACACATAAAATTTAATTAAACCTTAATAAAGAGCCTGGGCACGAGTCCTCCATAGATGATATCAGTGGTAATGTCGGACGCTGCGTGCTGCCGTGCTACAGATAAAACACTGCTTAGAAAAGTATTTTGGGTTTTGTGAAAGTCCAGTTGCAGGTCATTGCCTCAAATCCAACACTCATTAAAACTGAGGATAAATCTAAGAGATGGTGTTCTCCACACAGCTCTCTGATAAGAAGTTCACACTGCAAGAGCTCTGGCAGCCTCCTCTTCTGTCTGGTCACAAGACTGTTCAGTTCCCTGACCTTGAAGCCACTCAGAGTCATTACCAGAAGTTTCTGTCAGAGCCTACATTTTATCAAATAAACCCCACCCTGCCACACATCTCCTTGCAGAAATCCAATTAACGCAGCTACATAAACATCACCCTTCTGATCACTGTTCCCAGCACAGTAACATTTTTATTTCATGTACTCACGAATACTTTTATGTGTTCAGGAGTGATTGAGAACCGATCTTCCGTGGTCAATCACTTCAGAATCTAATTACTTAAAACATGAATAGAGAGTGCAGGGAGAGGAGGGGGTTTGCCTCCAGGGCCACAACACCCTCCTTAGAAATGGAAGCAATCACACCAGCAAACCCAGATGCCTG